>CM067329.1:53415000-54085000 GCA_034376525.1 Nicotiana benthamiana | reverse complement strand
TTTCTGTTACCCTATATTTCACAATGACGAACGATAATCCTGCTATTACACCTTCGTCTTCATCTACTGTGTCTCGCATGTGTTTCATGAGGATGATTTTACACATCCCTCTCGCCCTCTATATGTGCATCCATCAGACCTACTAGGAGCTTCCTTGGATTCTAGTCCATTTGACGGCACTTGCTATGGCTGGAGGAGAAATATTTTAGTTGCCCTCTCTATTCGAAATAAACTTGATTTTATTAGCGGTTCTTCTACAAAGCCGCCTATTGGGTCTCATTTGGCTCGCCAATGGCAACGATGCAATGATCTTGTAGTTTCATGGTTGATTAACTCTTTGTCAAATGAGATATCTCGTAGTGTTGAATATTCTGAATCTGCCAAAGATATTTTGTGTGAATTAGAAGAGAGATAGGGTAAGGTTGATGGGGCTAGAATTTTTGAGCTAAAGAAAGAATTAGCTCATATTTCACAAGGGTCTTTAGACATAGCATCGTATTTTAACAAAATTAAGAAACTCTGGGATGAGATTGCATCTTATAAGATCGGAGTTTGTACTTGTTGGGGGAAAGCTGTTGAGGATGAAGAGTAGAAGGTTTATCAGTTCCTTATGGGTCTGAATGATACCTATATGTAGACCCGCTACAACATTCTAATAATGAAGCCACTTCCATCTGTTGGAAATGTGTACAACATCATATTGTCAGATGAAAAACAGAGACAAGTGTCTTCCGCCTTTCAATTTTCATTTCAATCTGCTTCTTTTAATGTTGGGACTTCTAAGCACTCATTTCCCTCCAAGGTTTATTTTGATGGGACCAGGAACTCTATTATTTGCATATATTGCAAAAAAACCTGGTCATTCAATTGATAAATGATATAAGCTGCATGGATATCCTTCTCATTTCAAATTCAACAAAGGACCTCCCCCTCCTCACAAATCTGCTGCACATGTTGAACTTGACTCTCCTGGGGCTATTTCTGTGCCTGGTAGTTTTGCTGAGCATGAAGATTCTTCTGTTATACATGGCCTCACCAAGGATCAATACTCCCAACTGATGACCTTGCAACAATCCCAAATTTCTGCTGCTTCCCCACACTCTTCATCTCTTTTGGCTTCTTCTAATTTTGCTGGTAAGCTCATGCCTTATGAGGGTGTTTCTTATGGAGCTTGTATGTTATCTAGTGTGAATGGCATTGTTTGGATAATAGACTCAGGTTCTACTGATCATATGACCTCTATTAAAAGCCTAGTATTTGACATAATCACCATTCCTATTCCTTATCTTGTGTCTCTCCCAAATGGGTACAAAGTTAAAGTAACTTGGATCTTTAGCTTTGTTTCCTTATTTAATCCTTCATAATGTCCTTAATGAATCCTAGTTTCAAACATAATATCATTTCTATTCACAAAATTTTGAATCATTATGATGATGTTATTCAGTTTACCAAGTCTGCTTGCACATTCCAGGGCCCTTCAGTGAAGAAGTCAGTGGTGCTTGGTAGGCTGGACACTGGACTTTACAAGCTATTTCAGCATGTGATTTTACCCATTGACTTTGTTCCTATGAACTCTTGTTATTCAGTTGTTTCTTCTTTACCTGTTTCCTCTTTTACTGTACTTTCTACTACTGTTGTTAATGAGAATAACAATTCATCTGTAAATACCATTGTTACTTCAAATAAAGTGAATAACTCAGATGTTGTTTGGCAATATAAACTTGGACATGTACCATTTTCCAAGATGAAATTTATTTTTGGTGTTAATTGTGACTTGTCCTCCAAACAGTCATTCACTTGTCCTATTTGCCCACTAGCAAGACAAACTAGGCTTCCATTTTCCATGCAATCCTCCCATTCTTTTCAACTCATTTATATAGATACTTGGGGTCCTTACTCTACTCATACTCACTCTGGTGCTAGGTATTTCCTTACTATAGTAGAAGACTACACTAGGGCCACCTAGACACACTTATTGGGGGATAAAAGCAATTCTTTTGATCTATTGAAAGCTTTTATTTCTATGGTTGAAACCCAATTTCAAACTAGAGTCAAGATTGTAAGGAGTGACAATGCTTTAGAATTAGGCTCCTCTTCTACTGGGGCACTCTTCTTTCTGAAAAAGGCATTATTCATAAAACCTCTTGCCCACGCACTCCACAACAGAATGGTGTGGTAGAAAGAAAACATAGACACTTGCTAGAAACTGCTAGGGCTTTTGTTTCAATCTCATCTTCCTATAAAGTTTTGGGAAGATTGTCTACTTACTATCACATATTTGGTAAACAGATTTCCCTCCCCCATCCTAAAAAACAAGAGTCCCTATGAGTTACTTTTTGGCAAGCCTCCAATCTATTCCCATCTCAGGTCTTTTGGCTGCTTGTATTACTCTATTGTGCCTAAGGTGCATAAGCACAAATTTCGCCCTAGATCTATTCCCCGTGTCTTTCTAGGATATCCTTTTGCCAAAAAGGGTTACAAACTCTACAATCTCGCCACTAAGTCTTGTTTTGTCTCCAGAGATGTCATTTTTCATGAAAACATTTTCCCTTTTCTTACATCTTCTCCTTCTCCATCACCTACACTACCTTCTCCTCTTTCTCCTGAGAAATTTTCTTATGATTCACCTTCCTCTATGCCTAATCCTACTCTAGGTCTTTCTGCTCCTTTTACAACTTCTATTTCAACCACTTTTCCATCCTCCTCTCTTCCTATCCCTTCTTCTTTTGTTTTAACTCCAACTCTTCCTTCTCATGTTTCAGCTTCTCCTCTACCCTCTCCTGCTTCTGTTTTTTCTGCTCCATTTTCTAATCTTCCTCCTCTTAGAAGATCTAGCATACCTCATTCTGTACCTGCCTATCTTCAGGACTTTGTTTGTTCCAACCTTCCTAATTCTATCTTTGCTCATGTTTCTTCTAGTTCTGAGTCTACATCATTCAATACTACCACTTCACAGCTCCACATTCCTGAGCCTTACACTTACTCACAGGCTGTTGCTGTCCCTTAGTGGCAGGAGGCCATGAGGAAGGAGTTTGAGGCTTTGGAGGCAAGTAGAACTTGGGATATTCTTGAGTTACCCCATGGTAAAAAGCCTATAGGCTGTAACTGGGTATATCAAGTAAAATATAAGGCTGATGGGACTTTAAAGAGGTATAAGGCCAGGTTAGTAGTTAGAGGTGATACTCTGGTTGAAGGGGTTGATTTTCATGAAATACTTTCCTCTTTTATCAGAATGTCTATTGTGAAAACATTGATTGTTGTGGCTGTCAAACAACATTGGCCCTTGTTCCAACTTGATGTTGATAATGCATTCTTGCATGGGGATCTTGATGAAGGTTTTCATGAAGATACCTCCTGGTTTGTCTGTTTCTCCATCTTCATCTACTTCTCCTCATTTGGTTTGTAAACTACTCAAATCCCTTTATGGTTTGAGACATGCTTCCAGGTAATGGTATGCAAATTTGTCTCAGGCTCTTTGCTCTAGATGATAATCTCATTCTTTGAATGACTACTCTCTATTCACTTGCGTTCTGGTTCTTCTTTGGTGATTTTAGCTGTGTATGTGGATGACATAATTCTGACTAGTACTAATCTATTTGAGATTTCATCCTTAAAAGTCTTTCTACATGAGAAGTTTAGGATTAAGGACCTCTGTTCCCTTAACTATTTTCTGTTTATTCAAGTGCTTTATAGTGATTCTGGTGTTCTTCTTCATCAAAAGAAATTTACTCGTGATTTGTTAGAGTCCTTTGACTCTTCTGCCTCTTCAGCTGTGGTCTATCCACTTACAATCGATGAGAAGTTGAAGGCTTCTGTTGGTGATTTTCTGCCCAAGCATGAGGAATATAGGTGTTTAGTGGGCAAGTTGAATTTTTTAACCCACACTCGACCTGATATTAGTTTTTCTGTCCATCACCTTAGCTAGTTCCTGCAATCCCCTCGTATTTTCTATATGCAGGCTGCCTTACATCTCTTGCGCTATTTGAAATGGACTTCTGATTTTGGCTTGTTTTTCAGTCATTCCCCTAATATTGGCTTAAGAGTACTGTGATAGTGACTGGCCTTCTTGTGCTGATAGTAGACGGTCTGTTACTAGTTTTGTGTATTTATGGGTAAGTGTTTGGTGAGTTGGAAGTCTAAGAAACATCATGTGGTTTCTCTTTCCTCTGCTGAGGCTGAATACAGGGCCATGAGTAAAGCTGCTGCTGAAGTTACTTGGCTTCCCAGATCGTTATCTGACTGTGGTGTTTCTTCTTCTGCTCCTGTTCCCTTATTCTGTGATAACCAGGCTGCATTGCATATTGCTCGGAACCCTATTTTCTATGAGCGGACCAAACATATAAAGCTGAACTATCATTTTATCAAAGGAAAAATTGGTGATGGCTTGAGCAATTTGGCTCATGTATCTACTGCTGCTCAAGTTGCTGATATCCTTATCAAGGCACTCCCTGGGACTACTCATCATTTCCATCTTCGCAAGTTGGGGGTTCTTTCGCCCTCCAACTTAAGGGGGGCTGTTAGAATAATAGAAGAAAAATACTGATAGTGCTTGTTGGGCTTTATTGTAATTAGTCATAGTAGTGGCTCAATTTTATCCGGGTCACATGCCCACTATTTGTACCTGTTATATTTTAGTCATTATTTTTGTACTGACACATTAACATTCATTTTGGGTAATAGAAAATATTTTATGCTTCTCTCTCTTCTTCTTGAAGTTTCTTTCAAGTTCAATGGCCAATTATCTGCTTCATTTCTTCTCTAGATTTGTAGTATCTAACGTATTATTATACACCCAAAAAAGAGAAATATGTATATAAAATTATGTAAAGTTTCCAATCGTTTAAGGCCAAAAATAACTATACATGTCGTGACGTGGTGACCCATTTTAGCATTGCATATTTGCAGGTATATGAGTTGGAGACACGTCAAGGAAAACAAAACCAAAGAATAAAATGATTCGTTTTGTGTACAGGGGTTTGAATTAGTAGTCAACATAATTTTATTTTAAGTGGCGTTCACATGTTCTAATATCTTATTTCCATGATTGATGATGTTTACTAGAGAGTCTCTGTAAGACACCATATTTATTCTCTGTCATTTCCATTCATTTTTAGCTTAATTCGTCGTCTCTATGATGTCAGTCTTTGAATTTCTTTTTCTAGTATGTGTGTGAACCAAAACAAAACAATTATCACCTAACCCTTCTACAATAATTAAGCATCCTTATTCCTAGCTATCTCTTATATTACATAAACAATGTGTACTTGTATCCGTATCAAAATTGAACAAATGATAATCAAAACCTAATTAATCTGTAATAATATATTTTTATTTCGGTTACCTCTTGATATAAATCTACGCGTTGCATTTCGGTGATCATATCTTCACGATATTCAGGAATCAACATTCCTCTAAATTATACACTGGCATTCTGTTTTAGTTAATGCTGAGGATTTGGGAAGGAAACAATAAAATAAAATAAGAATTCAATTGGTATCATGTTATTATGCCCGAATAACTTGAGTTAAAGGGGCGTACGCCATGCATATATAACTCTTCAATATATAGTAAGTTAACTTTGAAAGTCAAGGTTATGAAACTCGACCATTGAAGTTATTATGAGTATCTGTTTAGTCGTTTGCAACCAAATGTAATTATTTAATAACATATTGGTCGTTGTTTAATAGAAGGAAACATGTGAATGAACAGGCAAAACATCTGGAAATATTATGAGATAGGATGAGATCCTTTCACCGGCTTCAATATAAGATATTTGAATTCGAATCTTGAAAATGAAGAAATTCTTGATAAGAAAGGCTTTGCTTTAATGAGCAATTCACGGTGTCATCCGAACTAAATTGACGGTAAATACTTATCCACACTGAGTGTTTACACCAAATTATATTAGCATATAGTTTAGCTCAAAAATGATGTTAGTATTTTGCAAGCCTAAAAACAATCAAGAAAAATGTTTGAGGGTAAATCGTAATCAAATATAATGATCCCTAGCGATAATTATTTCTTCAAGAATCTCCGTTGATATGTGAATAGATGATAATGATAAACTTAACTTAAGAGGTAAGCAATAGTTGCGAACATGAAAGAGAGAGGCAGAGAGAGAGAGGTCGTATTACTACTAAAGAATAAGACCGATGCCCTTTAGAAAAGAGAAGGTTTTCTTTGTATAGTAGGAAACCTTCCTTGAACAAATAAATAATAATAAATAATAAAAAAGTACAAAGTTTGATGGCTTCCACTTAGCAAAGGGAGTCAGGTGCTAAACGACGTCGTTCCTTGTTTGGGCCGCACTCTTGCTTGGGTCGCCCTTATTATGAAGGACGTGCCCACCTGGCGTGGGGATGTGATGAGCCAAATTCATCCCTATACAGTTAGTCCCTCCGTTCGTTGTAGACATACTCGATGATCGCCTTCAATGGACGGACATGTACGATTCGTTTTTTACGAAAAATTTCGCCGTGCATGTAGGCGCCTTCTTTGCATAATATGGTCATGATGGCATTGGTTGGGCTGTTGACGTGTGACTTACCCTTTTTTTAAGGGGATGTCAACAGTCACATGCATCATTATTACACCTGTTCCTGAGACTTATTTAGAACGCGACGTGACATTTTGGTTTTCGACGCCGGTTTCAGAGTTGAGCCTCTTCGATTCCCGCGTGCTTTTCTCCTATAAATAGGAGAGTAGTTCAAAGGGTTTCATCGTTCGATCCTTCAGAAAGTTTTCCTTTGCTTCTTTCTTCATCCTTCTTCCCTGTAACAGTTACTTCTCTTTTAGAGACATACCTTCCCTGAGAATTATTTTACTCACTACCAATACTTCATTCTTCATTGCATATTGTAGAAAAACGTCAAGAAAGCAAAAAGGTTAAGGGCAGTGCCTCTTCTAAGGTTCCACCCACTTCTGATGGTGAAGGGGAGGGAGTGGGAAAAACCCTAGTTTCGTTAACGGTGGATAACATTTTGCCGAAGGATTTGAATGCGAGAAAAAACTTCAACACGGCAAGCCCCTCTCAACCTTGGGAGGAGAGCGATTTACATCAGTCCCACCTAGACGTTCTTAGGACCAGGTTCAATATTCCTGATTATGTTAAGATAGTTCCGGCTGGGACGGACCACACCAATGTGCATAAGCTCGGCTTTTTGTGCATTTTATGAATACGCACTTAAGATTGGGTACAGCTTCCCGCTTAACTCTTTGGCGGAAGATTTGTGCCCTTTTGTTAATGTATGCCCGACCCAGCTTACACCTTATTCCTTGAAGGTGTGCCGGATCCTTACTACGCTTGCGGGTAAGGCCGGGGCTGTTGTTTCTGTTAACCATTTGTTACATATGTTCAGTTCCAATTATATGAGGGGTACCATGCTCCAACTGAGGAGCCGTGGAAAGAAGAGCTTTGTCGTGAGGGCTGGCGACAAAGCTAACCACGAGTTCTTGTATAGATTCTTCTTTGTCAGGATGAGCCATTTAGTGTCCGATCCTGAAAGATTTTCGGAGGCGTGGAATGCAGGATGTAAGTACCTCTGCATGTAATTTTGCAACGTTCCGTTTTGAATGACCTAAATCTGAACTTACTTTCTTTCTTCTTCTCTTTTGTTTTTAGTGGCGGCTTGCTCACCCCGCCCCATTGGCGACATTAGATCGTGGGTGGCGGGGTTGATACCACATGCGGAGAAATTCCGCACCTGGCCTGAATTTCGTAGGTTATACGGCCGAACAGGTAACAAACTTCCCCGTATATACATTTATTTACATTCTGCCCTAGCTCGGAGACCTTCTTACCTAATGTGCTTGTCATTTGTCAGGTTGGGGTGCTTCCTCAAGGAAAAAGAAGAAAAAGACTGAAGTCGGCCTGGCCAGAGTGGAGTCTGACTTCGATGATATATTTGTGGGAAGCTCGCCCAGGGGTATCCCCCTTTTGATTTTCCACAAAGGGACTACATCAGCGACCACATCGGAGGCGGTGCTTGAGGCTTCCTCTGTTGAGGTACCAAAGGCTTCGGCGGCAGTGGCAACAGAAAATGCTCCCGTGCCGATGCCGAAAGTCATTTCAACAGAGGCGGCTTCCGAAGGAGAGGAGACGCCTGAGAAAAAGACACGGTGTCTTATTACTGGCACAGACACTATCGTTGAAGGCGTGAGGAGGCCCAGTGAGCCTCGCCAAGTTCCAAGGTCGACCTTTATGGCCGAGACCATTCGTGCTTAGGGGGTAGTTGCCGCCCGTTTGGCTCGTGCATCAGGAGGCGAGTCGTCCTCTGCTGTTAATGTGGCGACCATAGAGATGGAGAGGACGGGCTCTGAAGCCTCTCTCGAGGAAGCACCATGAAACTCGGCCCACGTGGAGATAAGGGCGGGCCAATCTACTTGCCGCATTGTGATCCCTGGGGGATACAACTTATTGGAGGATAACGAGCATGCTGCGGTGGTTATGACCCTGTTGTGCGCGGCTACGGAGTGCGAGTTGCTGAGGGATGTTAGCAACAGGGGCGGGTAGCTGATTCTGCTTTTCAGGTAGCTTTCAGTCCCCTTCCTTTACTTTATCGTTTTAAAAACAACTGTAGTCTATATTGAGGTGTTTCTTTTCTTCTTTTTCAGACCCTCGTTTTGGAGGTAGAGAGAAGGCGGCGTGAGAAGAAGAGAGAGACCACATTCCCTAAAATGGCAAAGAAGTGCAGGGAGGTCCGAGCCAAGCATCAGGCGTTGGCAGATGCGTTCGAGCAGGATCCCCAGTTCCGGACGTTCTGTGAGGGCCTTAAAGAATCAGAGGCTCTTTTGAAGAAGAAGGCGGCAGAGCTGAAGGAGTTGGATGGACAGCTGATGGCTGTCTTGGCCCGAAATAGTGAGCTGGAAACTCTCCTCCAGTCAAAGGAGGAGGATTGGGAGATTAGCCGCGAGGCAGCGGCCGAGGGTGTGGAATTACGGGCTCAGATCACTGCTCTCAGAGCCGAGCTGGACACTAGGATGGCCAAAGTAGAGGCCCTTAGGCGATCACCCCCACAAGATGTTGTGCACCGTGAGGCGCATGAGATGTGGGTGTACCATGATTCCAGATTGCTCGTCTTTGACTAGCTTTTAGTAGCGGGCTGAGTCTCCAATGTGTAGAGAGGTAGCGAAACTTGACTCGCATTGCCCGTGGAGCGACCAGTTCAAGATTCGACTCGCCTGGTATGGAGGGCTATAATTCTGAGGATGTCAACCGCCTAGAGTCCAACTCATGGATTTCCAATACTTACCATCATGAGGGTGGCAACAGACCTGAAGGCGACCAGACGGGTCATGACGACAGTGGTGGTGAAGGCCCTTAGGGCTTGTATATGAACCTTTTGCAGATGTATTTTTTGTAGAAATTGTTGTGTATATATATTTTGGATGGATGTAATAGAATTTTTCTTCTTTACCCTTGTCGTTTTTTCTTTCTTTCGTTCTTTAGAGATTTTGTAGCGTCCTTTGTCGATCGTCGGTGTTGGCAACTTTGATCGAATTTTAGATCGACGGTTTTGGCCGTAATAGAATCAACGGCCTACCATGTAAGCGACCTTTATTGTTGTTGGGTCGCTTATTCAACGTGGTTGAGTCTTAGGTCGACCATTGGTGATGATGGCTTAAGCCATAATGTAATAGGAGGCCTCGGGCACAACAGAACTGATGGCATTGGCCATGTGGGTGACATCGACTATTGTCGAGTCATTTATTCATCGTAGTCGAATCTTAGCCCAATCATTGGCGAGGATAGCCTTAGCCATAATGTAATCGGTGGCATTGTCCATGATTGAACCGATGGCCTTAGCCATGTAGGCGACTTTGAACGTTGTCGAGTAATTTATTCACCGTAGTCGGATCTTAGGTCGACCATTGGTGAGGATAGCCTTAGCTGTAATGTAATCGATGGCCTTGGCCATGATTGAACTAATGGACTTAGCCATGTTGGCGACTTTGAGTGTTGTCGAGTCGTTTATTCACCGTAGTCGGATCTTAGGCCGATTGTTGGTGAGGATAGCCTTAGCCGCAATGTAGTCGATGGACTTGGTCGTGATTGAACTGATGGCCTTAGCCTTTCATACATTGGAGATGGCTGTGGCCTTTTATACATTGGAGATGGCCATATCCTTTTATTCATTGGAGATGGCCGTAGCCTTTCATACATTGAAGATGGATGTAGCTTTTCGTACATAGGAGATGGTCGTGGCCTTTTATACATTGGAGATGACCGTAGCCTTTCATACATTGGAGATGGTCGTAGCCTTCCATATATTGGAGATGGTCGTAGCCTCATTGGAGATAGTTGTGGCCTTTTATACATTAGAGATGGTCGTAGCCTTTCATACATTGGAGATTGACTTGGCCTTTTATACATTGGAGATTAAGCAAGTCCGATCCCTTTATCATGTTGGCCTGAAGGTCGTAAGGAGAGGTTGACATGATAAACTTGTTCCGTAAATTTTCCCAGGTATCCCCTACGTCACCTCGCTAAAAACCTCCCTGAGAAAACCTAATTGGGAAAACACTCGGGTAAGGGAAAAAGAGTACGACTCGGGAGATGCCTTTAGAAGTGGAAATATTTGAGGTGAGCAACGTTCCAGTTGTTTGAAGCGTTTTCCCTTCCATTGTCTCTAACTGGAAATCGCCTTTGCTGACTACTGCTGTGATTTTGTAGGGTGCTTCCCAGTTGGTGCCCAATTTTCCTCTCTGCTGGATTTGGGTGTTGTCCTGTATGCCGATAATACTTCGGGCAGCAGCTCGGGCCATAACCCTTTGGCATCCTCGAGTTTCTTCTTCAGTATATTTATTATTGTTTTGTTGGAGGATTAAGCTTGTCCATTGGCGGAAGAGTGGTATGGCGTGGAAAGTATTCTCTTAATGCATCACTTCTCGAAGAATTTGGTAGTTTTCTGTCCGACGAACTTTCGTCCGTTGTCACAACTAATTTCTTGGGGATGCTGAAGCGGCATATAATATTTTCCAGATGAAGGCTATCACCTCCTATTCGCGTATTTGTGTGTACGCACTTGCTTCTACCCGCTTAGAAAAATAATTAGTTAATACTAATAGAAATCGTACCTTTCTCCGTCCTGCGGGCAGGGGGGCGACTATGTCCATTCCCCACTTGATGAAAGGCCATCGGGAGGTAACTGAGTGGAGGGGCTTTCAGGGTCGGTGTATCATGACGGCGTATTTTTGGTATTGCTCGCACTGACGATTGTATTCTGCCGCCTCCTTCTTCATGGTGGGCCAGTAGTAGCCGGCCCGTATGATGCATCGCACGAGGGCACAATTGCCTGTATGGGCGACGCAATGACCATCGTGTACTTCTTCGAGTGCCGGCCTCGTTTGGTGCGGTCCTAGTCACTTGGCCAAGGGTCCGCCAAAAGTTCTCTTGTAGAGGTCTCTATTTATTAACCAGTACCGAGCGGCTTGCGCACAGAGTTTCCTTGCCTCTTTCTTGTCGGATGGCAGCGTCCTATCCTGTAGGTAAGATACAAACTGGTTGCGCCAGTCCCAAGTCAAGTATAAAGAGAATACCTCAGGGTGATCGATGGCGGAGTGGAGGAGAGTGACTACGCTCTCTCTGTCGAAGTTCTTAGTGACCGTGGCCAGTTTTGTTAACCCGTCGGCTTTGATATTTTGTGCCATTAGGATCTGTTCCAGACAACATTCGTCGAACATGGCTATTAACCTGCACATCTCTAACTGGTACTTTTGCAGTCTCTAATCTTTGATTTGGTAAGTCCCTGTGACTTGTTTCACCATGAGTTGGGAATCACAGTGAAGGATGAGTCGGCGGGCGTCGTACTATAAGGCTAGCTTCATACCTACAATAACGGCCTCATACTCGGCCTCGTTGTTAGTCATTTCGTGGCATTGTATGGACTAGTGAACCGTTTCACCCGTGGGGACCTCGAGGATGAGTCCCAGTCCCGATATAGATGCATTGGCATCGTCATCAGCATAGAGGACCCATAGGTCATCATTGGCGGTGGCGTGTCGTGCTTCGAGTTTTGCTTTTGGCAAAATTTCTGCGCTAAAGTCGGCTATAAAATCGTCCAGGACTTGCGACTTAATGGTGGTTCTTGAAAGATACGAGATGTCATGCTCGCTGATCTCAATGGCGCATCTTGAGAGCCGGTCTGACAACTCGGGCTTATGTAGAACACTCCTTAATGGGAAAGTTGATATAACTTTTATGGGGTGGCATTGGAAATAGTGTTGTAGCTTTCGTGAAGCTACAACAAGTGCCAATGCTAACCTTTCGAGGTGTGGGTACCGAGTTTCGCCGTTCACTAGGGTTTTACTAATGTATAGATAGGGGATTGTGTACCTTTGTTCTCGCGGACGAGGACGGCGCTGACAGCGACCTCTGATACGGCCAGATATACTGGCAGGGGTTCGCCAGGATTTGCCTTGACCACCAAGGTCGGCGAAGACAAGTGTGCTTTCAGCTTCCTCAAGGCTTTGATGCATTCCTCGTTCCATTGTAGTCTTTGATCTTTTTTCAGTACGTTGAAAAACTTATGGCACCTATCAGATGACCCTGAGATGAACTGAGACAGGGCGGCTATATGCCCGTCAGCTTTTGTAACTGTTTCTTGCTACTCAGCACCTCAAGTATTGCGTCTATCTCCTTGATCTGGTCCGGATTGACCTCGATGCCTCATTGCGATACAAGAAATCCTAAGAATTTTCCTGAAGCCACATCGAAGGCGCATTTCTCGAGGTTTAAATTCATCCTGTACCTCTTCAATATTTCGAAGGCCTCATTTAGGTGGCCGATATGGTCCTCTTTCATTGCCGATTTTACTAGCATATCGTCGATGTAGACTTCCATGGTCTTACCGAGTTGCTCTTTGAACATTTTGGTTACCGGCCTATGATATGTGGCTCCCACATTCTTAAGCCCGAAGGGCATTACTTTGTAGCAGTATGTCCCCCGGTGGGTGATGAAAGTTATTTTTTCTTGATCCTTTTCAGCTATCATGATTTGATTGTAACCGAACTATGCATCTAGGAATCTTAGCAGCTCATGCCCCGCGATCACGTCTATTACCTGGTCAATGTGGGGTAGTGGGAAGGAATCCTTCGGTTATTCCTTGTTTAAGTCGGTGAAGTCTACACACAATCTCCACCTCACGTTCTTGTTATTGACCATGACGACGTTGGCGACCAACTGGGGGTACTTTGATTCCCTGATAGAACCATTGGCCAGAAGTTTGTCAACTTCTTCGCTGACTGCTTCGTTGATGGCGGCGTTAAATTTTCTTCTCATTTGCCGTACAGGCGGGTGTAATGGATCAACATTAAGCTTGCGAGTGGCGATTTCTTGCGGGATTCCCGGCACATCTGAATGGGAAAAAGCAAACAGGTTTGTATGGTTATATAAGAATTCATGATACTTACTTGGATTTGAATGGTCTGTAGAAAATCATTCTATCCATGATATGTGTGCTTTGGTTGTATTAGCATGATTTTCAGGTATAGGTTTTGATGAATGACAAACAATGAAGTCAAGTGTCAAACAACGTTTTATATGACAAACAATCAAGATTGAATGCCGAGAAGCATATTGATGAATGGATTGCATGGAAAAGCCAAAGACGAGCTCAAAAGTTCAAGACCGAAGACCCAAGGCGTAGGTCGTTAGGTAGAACCAATGTAAGAGCAACGTTTAAGTTATATCGTCTTTTGGCTCAACATAGGTCATCATAAATATGCATAAAATCATTTTATCAAATTATATTTATCATAAACATATTTCAAATGCTTCAAACAAAATGATTTTAACGTTTTCATTTTAACCAAAATGGTTTTTGAAGTAAGTTTTCAATTCTGGAAAGCATAAGAGAATAATCGATTATGCAAAAGTGATAATCGATTATTCTGGGAAATTCCATTTATTGGAAATTTCCGCAGAGTAGGATAATCGATTATACACTTGGACATAATCGATTATCTTGTATCCGTTGCCTTCCCAACGTTCCGTTTTATGAACGTTGAGAAGATAATCGATTATGCAAAGTGAATAATCGATTATCTTGGCATAAAATCAGCATTATTGATTGCCAATAAAGCAACGGACATACAACCACTACCACCTATAAATAAAGGTCTTTTTGACTCATTTCACATGAACAATATCTCTCATTATTCTTGAATATATTGATAACATTTCTACATCATATTAAGAGCTTTTGTTGAGCCATATGAGAGACAATTTTGTGTTGTTCATAGAGCTTATTTTGTATCTCTTTATCTACTCTTCATAAGAGAGTTCTTGTTTTAAAAGAGAAAGGTTCTTGAGAAGACCATATCTTCTCATTGATCGTTGGGTTTGCTAAGTACCTTCAATCTTAGTGTGTGAAGTCTTGTGGTGCGGTATCCACGAGCAAGGTGAAGTCTTGAGGTGAGGTATCCTCGAGCAAGTTGAAGTCTTGTAGAGTGTACATCTACGAGCAAGTGTAACAGTTTGTTAGGCACCCGTAAGCGTAACGGAGATAGTGGAAACTCGAGAGAGTCTCTCGGGGACTGGACTAACCACACGTTGTGGTGAACCAGTATAAATTTGGTGTGTCCTCTCCTTACTATTTTAATTACTGAACTTACTTTATTCCTGCAATTTTAATTCCGCAAAGTTTATCAATATTCTCGTGCCGCACTATTCACCCCCCCCCCCTCTAGTGACGGGCATAAATCCTAACAGTTGGTATCAGAGCCTAACTCTCTGAAAGCCTTAACCGGCTGAGAGAACGATATATTTTTTTTTGTTGAGAATGTTGAACGCAGGAATGATGAGCAAAGGACACTCCACTATTAGGCCTCCACTATTTGATGGAACAAACTACACATATTGGAAAGAGCGGATGAGAATTTTCATCCAATCAAATAACTTTCACTTGTGTCAAATCATCAAGAACGGTGAACAAATGCCGACAAAGAAAGTTGGGGAAACCACGGTTCCAAAGGAGGAAGATGAATATAATGCCGAGGACATCAAGAAAGTTGAAAATAACGCTAAGGCCGTCAACTTATTATATTGTGCGGTGAATCCAGATGACTATAGAAAGATTTCTTGCTGCACAACCGCCAAAGAGATGTGGGATAAGCTCGAGATCACTTACGAAGGTACACCTTAAGTCCGAGAATCAAGAGTTGATTTTCTAACACATGAATATGAACTCTTTAGAATGAAGGAGAATGAATGCATCGATATTATGTTTGAACGGTTCTCAATGATCATCAACGATCTCCATGCTCTCGGAAAAGTATACTCGAACAAAGATCTAGTTCGAAAAATCCTACGGAGTCTCACTCCCGAATGGCGTTCCAAAGCAAATGCTATCCAAGAATCGGTAGGAATCTCGGGCGTCACAATTGATGAACTACGAGGTAACCTCAAAACTTATGAAAGCACTATTCTTAGACCTTCTTTTGAAAATAAGAAAAATTCGAATATTGCCTTCAAAGCCTCATCTTCTAAAAGAGTAGAGGTAAGTGATTCAGAAAGCGATGATGATACTATTTCCAATGATTTAATTGAAAAGTTTTATAAGTTTATTAAGAAGGAAATAAAGAAGGAAGACCCAAGTCCTTCATGCCAAAATTGTGGAAAACTAGGCCACAGCAAATCACATTGTCCAAAACCCAAAGACAAGGAAAGAAGAAACACCATAGGCGCGTGACATGGGATTCGGACAGCTCGGGCGATGAAACTGCCGCACTATGCCTCATGGCCAACGAGGAAGAAGAGGTAAGTAATTCTAACTCTTATTCTTATGAAGAATTACAAGAAGTTTTTCAAGAATTATATGATGAATTGAAAAAGTCTTCAAAAATCTCCAAAGAGGCCAAGGCTAAAATTAAAGTTTTAGAAGAGAAAAATAAATTTTTGGAAAATGACAATATTGATCTTAGAAATAAAATTAAGGAGATGCATGAAGATTCTTCAATTGATCAAAATTCAAATTGTTCATCTTGTGATTCTTTGAAATTAGAAAACATAGAACTTAGGAACACACTAGAAAAACGTAGTGTAGACAATCCTAAAATAGTTGAAGAAATTAAAAAGAAAAGGCCCAGGAAAAATAAAAGGCGTAAGAATCATGTTAGAAATTGCGATGCTCAACCTAGAAATAATTCTAGGATTTTTGCAAATGAGTCTAGAATTAATCATTTTAGACCGCCTAGAAATGACTCTAGGAATTTCAACGATTCTAGGAATAACGACTTTAGATCACCTAGAACGTTTTTGGCTCAACCAAGACATATGCACAACCCGAATGTTATATGTCACTATTGCAACCGGTTAGGACACATAGCACCCGTATGTTTTGCAAAACATAGGGATTTATCTTTTAGCTATGATTATTATTTGCCTAACCCCCAAGGACCCAAAAGTGTTTGTGCACCTCAAACCTATTTTTAGGACTTTTGCAGGTGTGCTTGAAGACTACAATATCATAGTAGATGCACCAAGCACGAAACCTTATTGCATCGAGGGGGAATTTCGGTTAGTTATCATATTTTTTGATAAAAACGTAATAGTTGATATATGTTAACGATTGATATGTCTTTTGTTAAAAATTGGTATCAACTATTTTTGTTGATTCATGTTTTGATAACTTTTATTTTGAACAACAATTGGTATCAATTATTTTTGTTAAAAATAATGATTGATTCATGTTTTGATGAATATTATTTTTGGTTTGAATAACAGTTGGTATATTCTTGAAAAATAAATGATTCATGTTCTTAATAAAACTATTGGTTTGTTAAAAATTAACAGTTGATATGTTGTTAAGTAATATGATTTGCTAAAAATAACCGTTATTATGGTTGTTATGTTTTTGCTAACATTTGGTATCATTTTATGTTGGTATGATTTTTTAAATCGTCATCATGTATTTTCCTCATTGTATTCCCTATCTTATGTTTGACACTAACAGTTGGTATTCCCAAAAGGGGGTAGTGTCAAAAGGAGAAAGTAGCCTGTGTATACTCTCTTTTTGCTAATGCCAAAAGGGGGAAGAAATTAGGCGATATGCATCTAATAAGGGGGAATGTCTCCACCTTCTAGTATGCCTTATTTGAGGGGGAATTATCATTAAGGGGAATCCGATGCATGAATTGTATGTTGAGATATAGCATGAATTTAGGGGGAATTCGATATGCATATCTCCTGTTGTTTGTCATTATCAAAAAGGGAGAAATAGTAGAAAATCATTCTATCCATGATATGTGTGCTTTGGTTGTATTAGCATGATTTTCAGGTATAGGTTTTGATGAATGACAAACAGTGAAGTCAAGTGTCAAACAACGTTATTATATGACAAACAATCAAGATTGAATGCCGAGAAGCATATTGATGAATGGATTGCATGGAAAAGCCAAAGACGAGCTCAAAAGTTCAAGACCGAAGACCCAAGGCGTAGGTCGTTAGGTAGAACCAATGTAAGAGCAACGTTTAAGTTATCTCGTCTTTTGGCTCAACATAGGTCATCATAAATATGCATAAAATCATTTTATCAAATCATATTTATCATAAACATATTTGAAATACTTCAAACAAAATGATTTTAACGTTTTCATTTTAACCAAAATGGTTTTTGAAGTAAGTTTTCAATTCTGGACAGCATAAGAGAATAACAAATTATGCAAAAGTGATAATCGATTATTCTGGGAAATTCCATTTATTGGAAATTTCCGCAGAGTAGGATAATCGATTATACACTTGGACATAATCGATTATCTTGTATCCGTTGCCTTCCCAACGTTCCGTTTTATGAACGTTGAGAAGATAATCGATTATGCAAAGTGAATAATGATTATCTTGGCATAAAATCAGCATTATTGATTTCCAATTAAGCAACGGGCATACAACCTCTACCACCTATAAATAGAGGTCTTTTTGACTCATTTCACATGAACAATATCTCTCATTATTCTTGAATATATTGATAACATTTCTACATCATATTAAGAGCTTTTATTGAGCCATTTGAGAGACAATTTTGTGTTGTTCATAGAGCTTATTTTGTATCTCTTTATCTACTCTTCTTAAGAAAGTTCTTGTTGTAAAAGAGAAAGGTTCTTGAGAAGATCATATCTTCTCACTGATCGTTGGGTTTGCTAAGTACCTTCAATCTTAGTGTGTGAAGTCTTGTGGTGCGTTATCCACGAGCAAGGTGAAGTCTTGAGGTGAGTATCCTCGAGCAAGTTGAAGTCTTGTAGAGTGTACATCTACGAGCAAGTGTAACGGTTTGTTAGGCACCTGTAAGCTTAACGGAGTTAGTGGAAACTCGAGAGAGTCTCTCGGGGACTGGACTAACCACACGTTGTGGTGAACCAGTATAAATTTGGTGTGTCCTCTCCTTACTGTTTTAATTACTGCACTTACTTTATTCCTGCATAAATCCTAACAAGGTCGTGTTCGATGTACGTCTTCCTTGTAGGTTCATTGTTGTTTAATTGGACCGAGTCAAGGTCTTCGACCGTAGCCTTACGGACTTCTACGACACCAGGGTCTTTGATGTCGATTTCTGTCGGACAGAACTTAGTCCCCAACATAACTGATTGCTAGCTGTCTGCGCTCGCCCCTTTAAGCTTTTTGGTATGGGCGCAGTCTTGGGCTATTTTATAGCACTCTTGAGTGGCATGGGGCTCGCCTCGAATGCTAAATATTCCCCATGGGGTGGGAAATTTAACCATCTAGTAGAAACCCAAAAGGACCACTCTCATAGAGTGTATCCGTGGTCGCCTGATAATGAATTTGTATGCAGTTTCCTGGTTCATTACATGGAAAGTTGTTTCCAGCGTGACTCCCCCCGGTAGGACGGGTAGCGATATCTCTCCTGAGGTCTGTTCCACTGCATCATTGAAACCTATTAGTGTTATGGCGCGCGATATTACCTTATCCTCGAGTCCCATTAGTACGAGGATCCTCGGATGGATAATTCAGGCGCCACTGCCGTCATCGACCATAATCCTTTTAGCATTCGTATTTGCGATACGTAAGGTAATAGCTAAAGCATCGTAATGAGGGAAAGACAAACCGTCGGCATCGGACTTGTCGAAGATGATATTATCTTAGAAGTCGTCATACCGTTCGTAGGCGATGCTTCACTTTAGTTTGTGCATAGTGGTGAACTTGACGTGGTTGATTGCCAAATCATCAGTATTCCTAATGATCATGTTGAAGCCGGTGAGGGCGGCTTTGGTGGCCCGTGATGTTTCTCCCGTCCGCGTGCAAAGTTAATTTTTCCTTTGTCACTAAGTAACTCCCTGAGGAACCCTTGTTCAACATTCTGACTACCTCTTATAGTAGACCTATACAATCTTCGATTTTGTGCCCCCGTTCCTAGTGGAACTCGCACAAGCGTTTGACTTTCTGGTGGTGGGGTCCGACTTCATCTTTGCCAGCCATTGCACCTTGTTTCCTAGCTTCTCAAGTGCGTACACTATCTCTAAAGGGGACGCACAAAAGTTATGGGCAGATAATAAAGGGGGCGTACCTTTACAGTTTCGTAGTGGAGCGACATGTCACTATAGTGCATCCGCGTTCCTGGGCGGCAGCGAGTGAGAGGACCTGATGTAGGGTTGGCGCCTCTCCCTGTTGGGACGTGGGCCTTGTTCCTGCCATCCTTCATTGCACCCCTCTTTACTGATATCTAGATGTATCGTTGTTAAACGTTGGGTCGGTCTGTTGAGGTCATCCTCGTCTGCGTGCACCTCAGCGCAATAAGCGTTGTGGATCTCTTCCCATGTGGTGGGCAGGTACTTCATGAGGCGTCTAAGTAATTTTTTTGTCGCCCTTGAGCCGTTTCTGCTTAACCCATTTTGGAAAACAAAGACTACCATACCCTCTGATACGTTGGGTAGGCTCATCCGTACCCTGTTGAACCTAGCTAGGAAGTCCCTGAGTCCTTCCCCTGTGGTTTGCCGAACGGCGAAGATGTCGTTGACCCTTGCTTCTGCTTTATTGGCTCCTGCATGCACGGTGACAAACTTGTCTGCCATTTCCTCGAAAGTGGAAATAATTTTGGCCGGTAGCTGGGAATACCAGGTCAGTGCTCCCCATGTTAGTTTTTTGCCGATCATTTTTAGTAGTACAGGCGGTACCTGTTCCTTAAAGAGTTCGTTACCTTTTATGGCAGTGACAGTGGATCAAGTGGTCCTCGGGATTTGTAGTTCTGTCGTACACTCTTAGATAAGGTGGCATTTTGAAGGTTTTCGGAATGATGTGTGGTGCAGCCTCTTATGTATAGGGCTGTTCAACAAACCTCCCCACTTCACGCTTTGGCAGCATTTTTGGGGGCATCCAAAATTTTATCTACCATTTATTGGTGTTCCTTCATCTAGTCACGAAGTAATCTATTTTCGTTTTCCATTTACACCATCTTATTGAGGATGGCTGCGAGTGCGTCGCCATCAGCCCGAGTTTCGAGGGGCGTGTTGTTTACGCGGGTGACCTCAGGTTCGCTTTCGACTGCAGCAAGATCTGTGGCTGGCCTGCATCTGACATTATGTTGGGGTGGCTTCTCAACCATGCCGCGTAGAATGCTTGTTAACCACTCTTCCAATAGTTTCTTGACCTCTAGGGGTGCTTCCTCAGATGTAGATGTGGAAACACATTTTTACCGCAAGATTGTTAGATCTTCGAGCGGTGGAGGTGGGATTTCCCCGCGTAAGGTGGTACTAGGGGTTGTAATCATGACCCCATCTTCGCCGGCTTCGTTCAGAGGGCCGATGAGATTGGTTGCAACATCAGCTATTGCTTTCATTCTTGCGTTGTTGTCAGCCATTTTTTATTTTTTTGTGTAGTAAAGGAAGGTTTTTTGATGGTTCTCTAGGTGCAAACTATGGTTTTGATTCTCGAAATCCCCACAGACGGTGCCAATTGTTTAGCTCAAAAATGTTGTTAGTATTTTGCAAACCTAAAAACAATAAAAAAAATATATATGAGGGTAAATCGTAATAAAATATAATGAGCCCTAGAGATAATTATTGCTTCAAGAATCTCAGTTGATCTGTGAATAAATGATAATGGTAAACTAAGCAATAGTTGTGAACTTGAGGGAGAGAGATAGAGAGAGAGGTCGTATTACTAGAGAATAACACCGATGCCCTTTTGCAAAGCGAAGGTTTTCTTTATATAGTAGGAAACCTTCCTCGAATAAATAAATATTAAAAAAGTACAAAGTTTGGTGGCTTCCACTCAGCAACGAGAGTAAGGTGCTAAACGACGTCGTTCCTGCTTTGGGCTGCACCCTTGCTTGGGTCGCCCTTATTATGAAGAACGTGCTCACCTAGCGTGAGGACGTGACGAGCCAAATTCAGCCCTATACACTTACTATGGTTAATTAATTGAATTAGATGAAAATGCATATAATTTACTGTGGTTAAGTGATTGATGTCCATATGCAAAACACATGTCATGTATCTATTGGTTTGGTGTAAACAACCGGTGCGAATAAGTTTTTTTCCCTAAACATACCAGTTCCAAATTTCAAATGAATAAGGAATACAATAAGTAAAATAAGCAGGTCATGGAAGAGGAGCTGTGACGTTCTTTTCAAAAGATAACCCCACCTTTTTGTTAGTTAGTCAGCATTCCATTGATGAAGGCGAAATGGCAAAAAAGATAGTCTTATCGTCAATGCCCAAGGGGATAACAGTAGCGTAACTCGTGGCTGATGACTCCCTCATATTCATAAAGAACACTGCAAACTAACTACTTGCTCAAACAGGGTCCCTCACATTCCTCAATATATATAAATATATATATTCTCTACTTACTTTACTGCAGAATGTTCATTCCCCTTTTTAATAAAATAGCTAAGCAAATTTAGAGTATAAGATCTTCTCTGTCACTAAAGTGTTTAACTTCATTGATTATGTCAAAAAGTTATCTTACATCTAAAAATTAAATACTCATGATATTTTAAGAAAATAAAGGTTAGCGTATAATTTTTACTTTCAATCAATTTATCCGTCATACAACAAACTTGTGGTGATATTAACTTTAGCTAGAGTAATATCTCTTCTTGTCTGTTAACTCAAAGACAGTATAGTTGTTTTCTGGTCCTAAATCCTCCCGTAAATTACGAACCAAACATGACAGACTGTGAAGTATCGAGCGGACCAATATCAACTACTTTGCCTCGTTTGCATTCAACACATAAAATGGACCTCTCACGTCCCTTTCCCAGCATCCCGACCCAAGTTAGAAACCATCGGTTTCTTTTGGTTACTCCTCGACCAATTGTCCATTATATAGTAGGAGAGCCTCCTCAAAATAATTAAAAAGTACAAAAATTGGTGGCTTTCACTCAGCAAAAAAGTTAGGCACTAAACAATGCTGCTTCTTTTTTATCAACTTGGGTCGTGCCCTTACTTGGGTCGACCTTGTCATAAGAAACGTGCTCACTCGACGTGGGGCATTAAGAGTCAAATTTCACCATATACACATCGGTTTCTTTTGGTTACTCCTTAACCAATTGTCCATTCAGAAATAAATATCAAACTTCAATTTAAATGCCTAGCTACTCATTTCCTGTTCGTCTTTTTTAAAATAGTCATCTCTATAGATTGATTATTAGACTGTATTATGATCATAAGATTATACATGTTTAGTGATATGACTTGCTTAGTGATTCGATTATCTCTGTGCCCCCCTACCCCCTTCCAAAAAAAAAAATAACTGCTAATTCGTCTCATATCAGCAGGCACAACAATTTACGTCTATGGCCGGGTGTGTCATGATTTCAGGCTGCAAGAGTAAGTACGAAAAGATATGTCGCAACAAGTTATAGTATGTATTAGCTCCTTTAAGATGACTTACTAGGTGGAATAATTTGACTCTGAAGGCGGCTGATATGTTTAATCCAAACAATAAAGTTGTACTTTAATTTGTCCAGTCTCTAAATTAGTGAATTAGATCAGATGAAAAACCCTATCTTTATGTGGCTTTATCTAAGTTTATTCGGTCTTCAGCTCTTGGATGACTAAAGTAAGGCTGTATTCGGTTTCGGTTCTGGGTCTATTTGGGTTTGCGGTTCCGGTTCTGGCGGTTTTGGTTTTGGCGGTTCCGGTTCTACGGTTCTGGCGGTTCTGACGGTTCAGGAGCCGGAACCGCTACCATACGGTTCCGGAACCGTCCGGTTCCGGTTCTGGCGGTTCCGGTTCTGCGGTTCTGGCGGTTCCCGGCGGTTCTGATTTTTTTTTTTTAAATCAATATCTTGTATAGTAGTCATTAGTATATTGTAGAATATATTTTATATGGTGTACTATGTTATTAGTATAATATATATTGTGTTTGGTAATTAGTATATATTGTGTATAAGTAGTGTATATTTTGTATATAAGTAGTATATATTGTATTTAAGTAGTATATATTGTATAAAAATAGTGTATATTGTGTTGTAGTTAGTAATTAGTATAAATTGTATATAAGTAGTATATATTGATAAAAGAATATTGTCATTAGTATATTGTGTTGTATGTTATATATTGTATGTTATATAAATATTCAAGGATTGATATAGAATTAAAGACAAAGAAATATTGAGACAAAAGCTATTCAAGGATATGATAAAGAGCATATTTATTGACCAAAATGGCATATCTTTTTTATTCTTCCTTCCCCCAATGGAATGAGCACAACATGGTACAAATACCACCATTAAAAGGAAAAAAAAACTAAAAGAAGACATGCCAATGTACAAGTTACATCATAGTTTATATATTATTTCTAACAAATCTCATAAAACCTTCAAGGTTTGGAGGTGGTTGTGTTGGCGGTGGTGGAAATGAAGCTTGTTCATCACCACTTCCGGGTGAAGATGTTTCCTGAGCAAGTTCCGCTAGCATTTCTTCATAGCACTCATCTATTTCTGGTTGTGATTCAGCTAGCCCAAAGTTCCTTCTTTCTGCGCGGATCCAATCTCGAAAAAGCACTGATTTTTCCAAGCTGTCCCGCATCGACGCCCTGTGATCGCCTATTTGTAGACTTGCTTGACTAAAGGCGCTCTCCGATGCAACAGTTGACGCTTGAATCGACAGAACATCCCGAGCCATCCTTGCAAGAATGGGAAAATGCTTTTTCCTTGCCTTCCACCAATCCAAAAGGTCGAAAGAGCCGTCTGGATTCTCATTCTCTAGTCCCTGCGACAAATAAACTTGAAGCTCATTTAGATGGGAAAAATCATCTACATTTTCACCTTGAGTACCCCTGAACTCCGTCCACGATTTAAGAGCTGTTAAGCCAGCAACTCTTTTAGGCGCCTGTGATGTGGACGAAGTAGGGGTTGGAATATTAGGCCTAGCATGCTCTAACGCCTGTTTATATGCATTATAAACAGTTTGAGCATTCACTGTAATTGATGTTTTCGCATCAGATAGTGTAGCCATTTCTTCTTCTTCAAGATCTAAAGCTTGATAAATAGTAGAATACCAAAAGTTAGGACCTCCTACTTTCATAGTAGGATTTAACATAGCAGCCACACCAAATATAGAAGGGATTGGAAAAAAATATTTTTTAAACTTCTTTTTCATTTCAGTAATTGCAATTTCATAAATTTCCCCTCCCTCGTTAAAATCAACAAACAAATTAGCAAGTGCGGCAATATAAACTAAACAGTTAGAAATAGTTGGATAATATTGGCCAGATAAAGCAGTTGTAGCCACATGAAAATGTTCTAAAAAATCTAAAAGAATTTTAACGTTAGTCCAATCTTGATTAGTTAGCATGTCATTATCTTCCTCCCCACAATCCCGAGAATTATAAGTAGCGTTAATTGGATTTCTATATTCGTACGCCACTACTAATCTTTCGTACATGTAGTTCCACCTAGTCGGGCAAGGTTTAGGAACCTTTCTTTCTCTAAGGTCATATTCGTCACATTTTTTAAAATATTCTCTAAGTCTACTTCTACGGTTAGAATAAAAAAGCCAATTAAGAGTGAATTTAACCTTTTCAATTTCTATGTTTAAAATTCTCATACCATCACCAACAATTAAATGATAAATATGACATATACATCTAACATGGAAAATATTAGTAAAAGCAGGATTAAGTGTTCTTTTTAAAATACCTATTGCACTAGTGTTGCTACTAGCGTTATCCATGGAAATTGACATTATTTTATCGCTAAAACAAAAATATTTACATACATCTGAAACAGTGTTAGCAATAAACTTACCCGTGTGCCGTGAATTAATTATTCTATATGCAATAATGCGTTTTTGCATTGTCCAGTCTTCGTCTATCCAATGACTGGTTACGGTTAGATAATCACAATCATTATTACTTCTACCAATATCAGTTGTAATAGACATACGATTACTTATATGGGTAAATAAATAACGCAAGTATTGTTCATATTCATGCTTGTATTTATAGATGTCGGCCTTAACTGTGGCGCGAGGCCAACCTTTATACGTAGGATTAAATACTCTTCTAATATAATGAATCCAAGCAGGATTAGAAGCAAAAGAATAAGGCAAACACATAACAGTAATCATTTTAGCTAATTCTTCACGATCCTTATTTGGATCGTAATACAATATACCTCCGGTGACTGTGTTTATTCCTGGTTGAACTAGATTTGAACCAGTGCTTGGGTTAACTGTTGTTTCAGGACTTGTCCTCCCCTCTTGTTGCGCTTTCAATTGGAAATATCTAGCCTTATCGCTAGGGTGTAATTTTATATGTTTAACTAAACTACCTGTGCCGCTACGATCTCCAGTATACCTATGCACAAGTAATTTCCCACAAGATTTACACTTAACCTTATTTTGTTCTCTTAGTTGAATAAAAAATTGCCAAACTAGTGAAGTTTCTGAACGATTAGGAGGTTGTCTACTAAAAGTGGGAGTTTGTACGGGTGGGTGTTCCGGTTCATTAGTAGCAGGACTAGTAGGTGTATCATCTAAATCTACCGGAGCTTGGGTTTCTTCATCATCATCATCATCCTCATTTCCCTCTAAGATAGGTGCATTAGGATAAAGAATATTCATAATATCATCGTCTATTCTATCAACAACTGCTACATCATGTAGAAAATCAACATCGCTAAATTGAAAACATGGGTGATCACTATCAAGGATTCCGAAGGTTTCATTAGTATTTCTATGTTGGCTACTACTTTGAACTTGTTTATCTTTTCTAGGTCGGGGAGCCGGGGGAGGGGTAGTATTTTGGCGACTACTTTCACCGATTTTAGATTTTCCTTTTCCGAACATATTTTTCAATGAAAATGCCATTATAATTACAATTAAGCAAAATAACAACACACAAAAATATTCTTAGCACGTAAGAGTTGAAACGAGTTTACCGGATTGACGAACAACTTCTTGAAAATTGAAAATCGTTGAAATTGAACACTTGAAAACTTCAATTCAACAACTTCACAATGTTTCACGAATTTGCAACAATAAATTAAGCACTTGCACTAGAAAGAGTGAAAGAGAGCTTGAGAGAGATTGAGAGATATTGATGAATTGGTGAATTAAAATGAAAGAATGAGGGGGTATTTATAGTTGAGAAATGGGAAATTGTGTAATTATATAAAGTTTGGGGTTAAATTAAAGTTTGGGGGCCAAATGGCTATTTTTGAAAATTTCAAACGGCTAATTTTGAAAAAGAGCCGTTTGGAAATTTAAAAAAAAAAAATTTTAAAATCGGACCGTTGCGGAACCGTTTGGAACCGCTTGAACCAGTCCGGTTCCGATTCTGGCGGTTCCGGTTCCGCGGTTCCAACGGGTGGAACCGCTCCATCACGATTCCGGGGAACCGCCGAAACCGAAATCGCGGAACCGGAACCGCCGGAACCGGTAGAACCGCCAGAATCGCAATTCCGATCCGATTCCGGTTCGGAACCGCGAAAAATACAGCCTTAGACTAAAGTGGACTTGATCGCAAAAGTGGTTTGGTGAGTCATTAATATATCTATATCTCTGGATCTTAATCCCCCCCAAAAAAAAAGGAGGACGTAAAGGAAATGGCAGTGTTGATTTCATATGCAACGATTACGGGTCAAGCAGGTTAGTAATGATAATATATAGTACTAGTAAAGTGGGGTCACAGTAACTTCAGTAGGGAAAAGGGAATTGATTACACAAGGATGCATAGCACTCACCTTTGACCAATGGCCCCTTGCAGTAAAGGTGGATATAGATTTTTCACTAAAAAGTATCGTTATTTAAAGAAAAGAACACACAAAGAAATGAGTAGATTCAATATTTAGCATATATAGTACACTAATTTTGTGACGAATCTGTGTCAGTTGGCTCCGTCACTAGGTAGTAGTAGAAAAATAGACCATACTATTATTTGACTCAAAAAATATTAAAATTTTTTTAACAAATCAATCAAAGAGAAAGAGGTAAATCTTAGTCAGACATAATTAATTTCAAATCGAAAAGCTAACAGTAACAATTGCACATGGGATAAAAGAAATATGAATGATCTTATTAAGATTCAATATTGTATCTCCCATCAATCGATGAGGAAGTAGATTTATATATTTTTCTAGAGGTCATTTATTCTGTCTCCAGAATACATGAAGAGAGCTTTTTATTTTTTTAGAGAGAGGTAGAAGGAGCAGCCCCCCTTTCTAAAAGCTTTCCTTGGCTATATATAATCAAGGCATCTTTGCTCTTTGCTTGACTCGACGTCCTCTAGCCACCAATGTGTCTTGGTCATGATTTTAAGTGCCACTTTTACCGACATGTCGGATGGTAGAGAGGAGAAATGGAGCGGGCTCTATTGACTTTCACTGCCCGGTTAATTAGGCGGGGCGTCGGTCAACTCGGTCATGACGGTCAGACTTTGATCAACACAATTAGTCCCTCCGCCTGTCGGGGTCGTCCGATGTCGAGCTCGGCAGACGGATCATGATCGTTACGATTCGAGAGAAATCTGACTTAAGACTCTTAGTTCCTTAGTCACATTTTGTGGGTTTTTAGCGGAGTGACGGCGTTCTGTTGATCCCCCTGGATCGTTGCGGCAATTTCGGAACCAAAATGTCATTTGGTATTGAAGCGTTGTTCCGTGGTTATCGCCATTATGGCACGTTTTTGGGAGACGGAAACATTTCGTGCCCTATCAGATTTGATTGGCGACTCTTGGGTTTCGTGCTCGGGGGATTTATGTCTCTTATAAATAGAGGAAACTTGTCATTCGATTAACACACTTCTTTTCTTACACTTACTTTCTTTCTGATACCTCGAATTTTTGCGTGCCACTTGTTCACTGAAAACTTGCATCTTTTCTTTCTGTTGTTTCTTTGGCTTATTTTCTGACAAGAATGGCTGGTGATTCTTCTCGTGACAATCTACTTGCTGCTAATTCGGTGCCGAAGAGCGCTACTCATATCACCAGAGGGGCAGACGTGGTAGAGGATGAGGAGGTCCCATTATTGATTGAGATCTTGCCCCGCCCTGGGAAAGAGTCGACTGACTTCAATACTTCCGCCTGGGTCAAACCGGAACTTTTTCACTCTATTGTGAGGGAGAGGGATATTGCAGAGTTGAAAGAAATGTGGGGCATCCCCATTTTGTTTGTATGCGGCCGACAGTAGGAAAGGACATAGTTCATTTGGACCGCCCCGGGTACTATGTATTCTATGCCTACCCCTTCATTGTAGGGTACACACTTCCTCTTCCCTATTGGTGGTTGACTTTTGCCGTTTCTACGAAGTGTGCCACCCCAATTTTTCCATATTTGTACAAGTTATTCCTTATGTTTCTCAAGTATGAGGGACTCGTCGGCCACGAGGTCACTTTGGGCCATATGCTCGGCATCTTTGCTCCTCAATTTATTTGCAGTTCGATGATTCACATGCGTCCTTGGGGGTCTGGTGGTGAAGTTGGACGACAGGACAAAGCGTCATTTCTACGAGCATTACTTTTATGTACGGACTGAGCATATTGTGGCGGATCCAACGGGATTCCCTGAGAAATGGAACTTTGCACGTAAGTTTATATTTTTAGCCGTTGAAAAGCTCGATCGTTTTCTATGGGCACTAAACTTTATCACGTCTTTGCAGCTGAGAGATTGCCCCCTATGCCTGTCGAAGGTATTCGTGAATGGTGGAGGTCATACTTCCCCATACAGTGGGGATTTGCACTTGGTCGACCTTTCATAAGAGGTTTGGACGCAGGCCACTCACAAGTGAGATGACTTCTTTATCTAGTGTTCTTTCTCTTTTTGTTTAGCCTATTATGTGTCGTTTGTCGTTGTCAAGGAGAGTGCAGAGAGCAAAGGCCCCTCAGTTAGCATTTCGCCAGTCGGCCGCATCTGCTCACCCTATCACAGTACCCATTAGTCTACCTTTGTTGAGGGCTGCTTCAGTTGAGTCTGCGGCCTTGGTTACTCCAGTGAGGGCCATTTCTCAAGATGAGGTTCCGATCGATATCGTTCGCCCAACGGGTGAGTCACCATCTACTATTGAAGAGAAGGGGTCTTTAAATGAGACGCAGAGTGGAGTTTGAAATGGCGCCCCCAACAGTAATTCATCTGGATGACTCTCCCCTGGCGGGCTTTAGAGAGGGTGTTTTTTGGCTGCCCCATAGCGACGGAGCAGATCATCGGAATTGTCAGTGTCCGTGATCGACAGAGACTCTTGCCGCTGCCCCGGCTCAGTCAGAATCCCCACCGTTTTTGGTGATCAACAAGCTGTCGGGATGGAGAATCAGACTTCTGGGGCCGCCGTCGTTATTTCATACGTTCCCTCATCTTCTGACGTGGGTCATGCTTCCTCTTCAACAGCAGAGAAGGGCAATGGCGTGGTGGTTTACGACTATGAATTTGAGTCAGAACTGGACCCCGATCAAACATGTCAGGATAATTGAAGAGGCCCTTACTCATTCGGTGGTTAATGCAGGGGGCTCAGTCTGTATTCTTCAGATCCCTCCCGATGTGAATCTCTTGGGGGGAAGGGGAGGATCTGGTGCTGTAATTCAGTATGCTATGCTCCGAAGCCGAGAATGAGTCCCTTCGGCCGGTTCCCGATGCTGATTTGATGGACGAGGTGGCCGCCATGGGCTTAAGGCAATGACGCCAAATTGTTTGACTCAAAAGATATTAAAACCTTTTTGAATAAATCAATCAAAAATGAATGTGTAAATCTTTGTCAAACATAATTAATTTTAGATCGAAAAGCTAGCAGTAATGATTGCACATGGGATAAAGGAAATATGAATGATCTTGTTAAGATTCAATGTTGTATCTCCCATCAATCGATGAGGAAGTAGCTTTACATATTTTTCTAGAGGCCATTTCTTCTGTCTCCATAATACACGAAGAGAGATTTTCATTGTTAGAGAGAGGTAGGCACCCATCAAGAGAGCAACCCCCCTTTCTAAAAGCTTTCCTTGGCTATATTTAATCAAGGCACCTTTTCCCTTTACTTGACTCAAAGTCCACTTGCCACCAATGTGTCTTGGTCATGATTTTAGGTGCCACTCTTACCGACTCGTCGGATGTCAAAGAGAAAAAATGGAGCGGGCTCTATTAATTATTACTGTCCGGTTAATTTAATGGGGCGCCGTGTTAGATATAGTAGATATGCCCTAGATCCAATATGATATTTGATAACTTGAACATATTTTTGTGAATGTCATTTGATATAAACTATATGGTATTTGATCTTTTTTTATCATTATTATTAATTGTTTGATTAATTTAAGGTCCTTGATTAAATTTTGAGATTTTTCATCGTGATAGAGATCATGATAATGAGAGCAACGTTTTTTACAATTTAATCTAAATTTGTTCTTGATCGTAGGATTATTAACTTGGACATTAGTATTCTAGTTAGATCAATATTTATGTGATCGTCTTTATTGGATAAAGATTAGTTGATCTCATTCACTAAATTACATAGGTAGATGATGCATATAGAGATATGATCATTGAACCGACTCATTGAATAATTCCTAATGGTTAGAATTACCATAACTATCAATAGGATATTTTTCTTGAAGAATGTGATGTAACCGTTTCCTTTGACTTGAGATCACCATAGTAATTGACAAGTTATTTATTGTGCTTTTATACTAGACACCTATGACCCTAGGGCGATAGTTGAAAGGATATTTGGTACGATTCAACTCTTGTAGAATTAGTGATCGGTCAAGATGAAATTTGTCAACTCTTGGTAATGAGTTTAAGCTCCATGTTGTCATGAATTATAAACGACCAAACTAAGACCTTGGCCAGAGCAATTGAATGAAAGAAGAAATGAGTTTCTTAGGTCATTCAGTGGTCGATTATATTTGACATGAACACATAGTTGTTCGCCTATTAGGATTTGATAGTTGAACCATATCCTAGGGTGATACAGAGCTATAAAGAAAGAAGGAATTATAATATTATTCTGCTACTGGTTCTTGAGAGTAAATTGTATAATTCATGCTATCCGGTCGTTAAGGAGTGTTGTTAGACGCCACCCTTGATTAGTATATTGATGTAACCAATTTACTACCGGTTTAGTATTGAACCTATGGGGTCGTACACTAACGAGTGTTCCGATCTTTGTTAAAGGGTTAATTAACTTATTATTTGATAATTAAATTAAGGAATTTAATTAGTCAAATAAATTTAGTTATTAGTCCAAATAAAATATTGTTACATTCTTTGCTAGCACAGAGGATATGATTAATATTGTGAATAAATTGAACTTTTTTTGAATAAAAAATTAAATTATCTCTTAATTGAAATATATGTGTGATATATATAATTAATATTTACATATAAGATATGTATATAAATATTAATGAAGTGTTGATTTGGACGGATTAGTGTATTCCATTTTTGAAATGGATTCGCGTGTTAAGTCACAAAAGGAGTTTTCAGCAGCTTAAGATGTAAAACCCATTTGGAATGGGATTTTGTTTTCCATGAGAAAAGATTTTGTACCAATTTTGGAATGGCTTGCAAAAGGAATAAGACCATCGTCATTAGCCTTTTCCTAAACCTAGTGGAAAAGTATTAGTTGCCTTATGTGATATATAAATACATCATTAAGAATTAAGAAGCAACAACAGAAAAAAAGGTTTTGCCAGCCGGACAAATCCAAGAGATTATTTTGATAAGAAAACTGTTTTCTTTATTCTTCTTCGCCGAAGTTATCTGTGAAAAATTCCATATTTTATTCAATATGTTCACGGGTTTCATAATCAAAGAGTTGATAGGAAGGATCGGTCTCGGTGTGGATGCGCATAGAGGCTTTGCACTATCGAAGAATTTTTGAAACGAGACTCTCTTCATCAGGTTCGTCTCAAATTTGATTTTTGATATGTAAATAAATTTTAAACACGAAAAGATCTGCCTAGGATTGTTATTGTCTTCCGCTACGTGTTACGAACACCTATACAAAATCCTTCAGTGGTATCAGAGCCGTGGTTTATTGTGTCTCAAAATTTATTTACGAAATATTTTAATATTATATTTGAAGAGTTCAAACCATAATAAATGTGCCTTGTGCAATAGTCAAATTGTTTGAATGTTGATATTATTTTATTGTGGATAAAATATGCATTCATATAACTATTGAGATAGTTTATAACTTGAATTTGAAATTTTTTATTAGATACAATGGTAATCTATAATAGGTTACATGATTCTATTGTTATTTTAATTGTTATTAGTTCATGAGATGTTAACTAATAATAATATTCTAGCATAAATTCTTTTCTATGTGAGATATAAGATAAACATGTTAAAGAATGTTGACTTTTGTTTTTATGCCATGTGCTTGTTCATTACATAATTTTGAATTATTTATTACATGTGATGTAAATTAATTTAGGACTAAGCATATAGAAAACTTGAACTAAATTCACATGCTATAAAAGATTCGATCTTCGTATTATTAAAAAAATTGTTTTTGTAACAATTCCCTCTTACTAAAATTTGAGTTCTTAAATAATAAATATAAGATATTTTATTATAGAGCTATCCATCAAGGTAAATAATTTTACTTATTTATTGTTTATAAGGAGCGGCCTCACTACCAGGAGACTTATAGTTCGATAATATGTTAAAATTATTTATTGCATTAGATGTATGTATTGAAAGAATTATTCAATTTTACACTAGACGCCTGGACTACCCGGGGGAGTATAAAATTTAATAGGTTCTTTGCTATCATGATGGTTGAACTCAACAATGCCAATAGGATCGACCTGACTACCAGGGGACTATTTGACATAGAGCTATTTAAGGAAATTCTATGGGGATACAATTGGTAAGATTACCTACCCTTAAAATATATGTGAGAAATGACTTGACTTCCAAGGGGCTCATTCATATTGTTAAAGGATTCCTTTACTCCACTAAAAGAAATAAAGATTTCGTAAACTATAACTAGCGTAAATAGTTTAAAATAATTAGTGGAAATATCATTTAGATAAAAGTCCATGTCTTTATGATGTATGCAAATATGTTCTTATATTACTGCTTTTTCTTTTCTACATTTTAGATTTCTCAATATGCATGCTATATCACTGCGTGGAATACTTGAGACCAACAAGTTGGTAGGACCAAACTTTGATGATTGGTACAGAAATTTGAGAATTTTTCTCATGCATGAAAAGCTTATTGATGTGATCGATAAGCCTGCAAAGGAAGTCCCAGATGAGAATGATGATAACGCTACAAAGATTTATCAGAAATACTTAGAAGAATGTCTTACTACCAAATGCATCATTCTCGCTACTATGAATTCTGAACTGCAGAGGTAACATCAGGATATGGATCCAACTGCAATCATTGAACATCTTAAGAAGATGTTTGGTACACAAAGCAAGACAGCTAGATACCAGCTATCTAAAGCTTTATTTGGATCCAAATTGACTGGAAACTCACCAGTTGGACCCTATGTCAATCATATGACTGATCTTATTGAACAACATGAGAAGTTGGGTTGCAAACTGGGTAAAGATATTTCTCAAGATTTGATCTTGCAATCACTATCAGAATCCTTTTCACAATTTGTTATTAATTTTAATATGAATAAAATGGAATGTGATCTTCATGAGATGCTTAACATGCTCATTGATTATGAGAATCAACTTGCATCTTAGAAGAAGAAAGGAACTATCATGTTGGTTGGAAACTCTTCTAAGAAGAAGGTTAAGGGTAAAAGTTAACCCAAGAAAAAGCCTACTGTGGCCAAGGGTGGTGTGACCAAACCCAAAGGCAAAGAAGGCAAAGCTGACCAATCTAATGCTATATGTTTCCATTGTAAGAAAATAGGACATTGGAATAGAAATTGCCAAGAGTATCTTGCAACTTTAAAGGACAAGAAACAAGGTAAGACTTTAATGAAGAATATTTTCAAGGTTTCTTTAACTACTACTAATTCTTCATTGTGTGTATTAGATACTGGAAGTGGTTATAACATCTGCAATATGTTGCAGGGGTTCCAGATAAGTAGAAATTTGAAGAAAGGAGAAATTAATCTACAAGTTGGAAATGGTGCAAAAGTTGCGGCCGTAGCTGTAGGATCAATTTCTTTAATAATGCCTACGGGCAAAGTACTTATGTTGGATGATTGTTATTACGTTCCTAAATTTATTTCGAACATAATTTCATCTTCTACGTTAGACAAACGTGGTTTTCGCATTAATATAGGCAATGGTATTTGCTTTATTTATTATAGTGATAATTTATATGTGAATGGCTATCTCCAACATGATGTTTATGTCTTACCTAGTTTGAATGCTAATTCGATTACGCATGTTTCAAGTCATAAGAGGAAAAGAGATGATCATGTAGATCAAAGATACCTTTGGCATTGTAGGCTTGGTCATATTGGAGAGAAAAGAATTAACAAGTTGTACAAGGAAGGGTACCTTGAAAAGTATGATTTTGAATCATATCCAACTTGTGAATCTGGTCTCAAAGGAAAAATGACCAAATCTCCATTTACTGGAAGTGGAGAAAGAGCTTCTGAATTATTAGGACTAATTCATACAGATTTTTGTGGGCCCATGAAAATTCAAGCTAGAGGTCGATATTCTTACTTCATCACCTTCACTGATGATATGTCAAGATATGGATTTGTGAATCTTATGAAACACAAGTCTGAATCTTTTGAAATGTTCAAAAGGTTCCGTAGTGAAGTTGAGAAGCAGACTGGTAAAAGTATCAATGTACTAAGTTCTGATAGACGTGGAGAATATCTGAGTGAAGATTTTACCAGATATCTCAAAGAGAATGGGATTCTCTCACAGTGGACAGCTCCAGGAACACCACAACACAATGGTGTGTCTGAAAGGAGAATCGAACCTTATTAGACATGGTGAGATCTATGAAGAGGTTCACTGATCTTCCAATAAATTTATGGGGATATGCTTTGGAAGCAGCAATATACTTACTTAATAAAGTTCTCACTAAGTCAGTCTCTACAACACTATATGAGATATGGAAAGGATGTAAGCATAACCTTAAACATATTAAAGTTTGGGGTTGTCCAGATTATGTTAAGAGACTACAGTCTGATAAACTTGACTTAAGATCTGATAAGTGTAGGTTCATTGGATATCCCAAGGAAACAAGGGGATATTATTTCTATCACCCTTCTGACCATAAAGTGTTTATGGCCAGAGGAGCAACCTTTTTGGAAAGGGAATTTCTTTGGGAAGGAAATTATAATGGAGAAATAGAACTTGATGAAGATCAAGAAACTAATGAATCAACACAATATAAAGATCATGAGACCCAAGTTGAAGAACTTATTGGATGTTTTGAAGTTGCCAAGGAAATTGCCATCTTCAACGGTTGATGTTCAAGAACTAAATGAAGTTCAAGAACAGGTTAATGAACCAGTTCCAAACCAAATTGAACAACAACCAAATCCAACACAAGGTGAACAGGTTGTACAAGTACCTCTCCGAAGATCTACATGAGAACGTCATGTATCAAGTAGATTAAATTTATTGGTATAAGATGATGTATCAAATGAGGTTGATCATAATGATGATGACCCTAAGACCTATAAGAGGCTATACAAAGTTCTGACTATGAGAAGTGGCAAAAGGCCATGGAATCCGAAATGGAATCCATGATGGAAAATAAAGTATGGACTTTAGTTGAACCGTCAAAGGATATAAAACCTATTGGTTGTAAATGGGGTTTTAAGAAAAAGATTGGAGCAGACGGAAAGGTGGAGAACAACAAAGCCCGTCTTATTGCCAAGGAATATCGTCGGAAAGAAGGAGTCGACTATGACAATACTTTCTCTCCTGTGGCAATGCTCAAATCAATTCGGATTTTGCTTGCTATAGTAGCATACTATGATTATGAAATATGGCAAATGGATGTGAAAACAGCTCTCCTTGACGATGACTTAGAAGAGGATGTGTACATGACACAACCTGAAGGTTTCACATCATCGTCTGATCATAATAAAATTTTTAAGCTACAGAGATCCATTTATGGATTAAGGCAAGCTTCTCGAAGTTGGAATATTCGATTTAACAAACAATTAAAAAGTTCAATTTAGTTAGATGCGAAGTAGAACCTTGTGTGTTCAAAAAGGTTAGTGGGAGCATAATTATATTTTTAGTGTTGTATGTGATGATATATTGCTCATACGGAATGACATACCGGCAATAAAAAATACCAAGATCTGGTTATCTGAACAGTTCTCCATGAAAGACTTGGGAGAAACAACTTATATATTAGGAATAAAGATCTATAGAGATAGATCTACGAAGCTGATTGGACTTTCCCAGTCTTTGTACATTGATATCATCTTAAAGAGGTATAACACGAATAATTCCAAAAGAGGCTATCTACCGATAGGCACTGGAATAACTCTCAGTAGAGAGGATTGTCCTAAAACACCTGAAGAGAGAGAATGCATGAGTAGGATCCCATACGCTAGTGCAGTGGGAGCTATCATGTATACCATGACATGTACACGTCCTGATGTGGCTTATGCACTTGGAGTGACTAGCCGATACCAGGAAAATCCCGGTGAGGAACATTAGAAGGTGGTGAAGACCATTCTTAAGTACTTAAGAAGGACTAAAGACCAATTCCTCATCTATGGGGATTCTGAGTTGAAACTTGAAGGTTATACTGATGCAAGTTTCTCTTCAGAAAAGGATGATCGCAAATCTATTTCTGGTTATGTATTCACCTTAAATAGTGGTGCGGTGAGTTGGAAAAGTTATGAACAAGCTACAGTAGCTGATTCAGTGACTGAAGCAGAATATATAGCAGCTAGTGAAGCTGCTAAGGAAGTTGTATGGATGAAAAAGTTCCTAACTGAACTTGGTGTGGTTCCTTCAATAAAAGGTGTGGTTCCATTATTATGTGACAATACTGGAGCCATAGCTCAAGCAAAAGAACCATGATCACACCAAAAGTCCAAACACGTTCCGCGAAGGTATCACTTGATAAGAGAGATCATTGAACGTGGAGACGTCGAGATTCAAAAGGTTGATGGAAAGGAATATGTTGCAGACCCATTCACTAAAGCTCTTGGCGCAAAGGAGTTTGACAAACACAAGTGGAAATTGGGGATGAATTACAAGAGCGATTGGCTCTAGTGCAAGTGGGAGATTATTTGGGATATACTAGATATGCCATAGATCCAATGTCATATTTGATAATTGAACATATTTTTGTGAATGTCATTTGATATAAAATATATGGCATTTGATATTTGATTATCATTATTATTAATTATTTCATTAATTTGATAAGGTCCTTGATTAAATTTTGAGATTTGTCATCGTGATAGAGATCACGATAATGGGAGCAAAGTCTTTTACAATTTAATTTAAATTTGTTCTTGATCGTAAGATTATTAACTTGGACATTAATAATCCATTTAGATCAATATTTATGTGATCATCTTTATTGAATAAAGATTACTTGATCTCATTCACTAAATTACATAGATAGATGATGCATATAGAGATATGATCATTGAACCGACTAATTGAATAATTCCTAATGGTTAGAATTACTATAACTGTCAATAGGTTATTTTCTTGAAGAATGTGATGTAACCGTTTCCTTTGACTTGAGATCATCATAGTAATTGACTAGTTATTTATTGTGCTTTGTTGCTAGACACCTATTGCCCTAGGGCGATAGTTGAAAGGATATTGGATACGATCAAATGCTTGTAAAATTAGTGATCGATCAAGATGGAATCTGTCAAGTCTTGGCAATGAATTTAAGCTCCATGTTGTCATGAATTATAAACGACCAAACTAAGACACTGGCCAGGGCAATTGAATGAAAGAAGAAATGAGTTTCTTTTGTCATTCAATGGTCGATTATATTTGACATGAACGCATAGTTGTTCGCATATTAGGATTTGACAGTTGAACCATATCCTAGGGTGATCCAGAGCTATAAAGACAGAACGAATTATTATATTATTTTTCTACTGGTTCTTGAGAGTAAATTGTATACTTCATGCTATCTGGTCGTTAAGGAGTGTTGCTAGACGCCACCCTTGATTACTTTATTGATGTGACCAATTTACTACCGGTTTAGTATTGAACCTATGGGTCGCACACTAACAAGTGTTCCGATTTTTGCTAAAGGATTAATTAACTTAGTATTTGATAATTAAATTAAGGAATTTAATTAGTCAAATAAAATTAGTTATTAGTCCAAATGAAATATTATTATATTCTTTGCTAGCACAGAGGATATGATTTATATTGTGAATTAATTGAACTTTTCTATTTGGAATAGAAAATTAAATTATCTCTTAATTGAAATACATGTTTAATATATATAATTAATATTTACATATAAGATATGTATATAAATATTAACGAAATGTTGATTTGAACGGATTAGTGTCTTCCATTTAGAAATGGATTCACGTGTTAAGTCACAATATGACTTTTCGGCAGCTTAAGATGTAAAACCCATTTGGAATGGGATTTTGTTTTCCATGAGAAAAGATTTTGTACCAATTTTGGAATGACTTGCAAAAGGAATAAGACCATCGTCTTTAGCCTTTTCCTAAACCTAGTGGAATAGTATTGTTGCCTTATGTGATATATAAATACATCATTAGGAATTAAGAAGCAACAACAGAAAAAATGGTTTTGCCAGCCGGACAAATCCAAGAGATTATTTTGATAAGAAAACTGTTTTCTTTATTCTTCTTCCCCGAAGTTTTTTGTGAAAAATTCCATATTTTATTCAATTTGTTTATGGGTTTCATTGATCAAAGAGTTTATAGTAATGACCGGCCTCGGTGTGGATGCGCATAGAGGCTTCACACTATCGAAGAATTTTTGAAACGAGACTCTCCACCAGGTACGTCTCAGATTTGATTTTTGACCTGTAAATAAATTTTAAATACGAAAAGATCTGCCTAGGATTGTTATTGTCTTCCGCTACGTGTTACGAACACCTATACGCAATCCTTCACGTCGGTTAACTCAATCATGACGGTCGGATTTTAATCAATACAACTATATCAAACTAAACTATAGTATTTATTTAAGATGCATGGACTATATATTACTTGTATAGTTGTATTCCTGTATATTTTGGAAAAGAAAGGCTATCCGAGAATATCAACTTTACTTTTGCTCCTCAAATTCGATAAAATAATATAGGGAACAAAGTGGATATATATACATATTCTCTTTCAGATATCAAAAAGCACTCATTCTATATTTGGGGTGTACTGCCGACTGCGTATGTGCATAAAGGGACGTTCTTAGGATTAACTAATTAATGAGTTTATTTGGATATTCCTGAAGGATGAATTCTATGATATTAACATCTGCTAAACGGTTTGCAATACAAGCATATTAAAAAGAATGATCGTGTATTCGTATTAGCTAATTGTATTTGTTTCCTTGATCCTCATACGCAGCGGCAAAGCTATTTTGATCCAAGGGTGATCAATTAAATTCGTAAAATTATATTACGTATAAGATTAAATATTACTTATTATTGATTAAAAAAATAGGCTTTGAACACTTTTACATAGCCCGCTAATAAAGGGTATTCAAAAATCTTAAACACCATTTTTAAATTTCTTAACTTCGCCACTACTTATAGATTTGAATAAACGGAAAATTCAATCAGCACTCTGGTCCCTTATGTCTTAATTAATTGGTCCATTACTATATATTAATGTAAGAGTTTTTTTTCTTCATCATTTGATGTAAGAGGTTGATGGAAGTGGACACAATAATCTTAGAAATTAGAACAAAAGAACTGGACAGTTAATTCGGGACAGTTAACTGGAACAAATTAAAAGACGAGATATAAGGGGGGGGGGGGGGGGGTAATTTGGAAGGGAAAAAACGTTGGCCTCTACAAAGGTATCTTTGCGTGGCACGTAAAAAGCAGCGTAAATGACGCAAAAGAAGGCCCAATGGGCTGGATCATGGGCCCACTTCGTGGATTTTCACGTCACGTCCGATTGTCTCTTTCTTTTGCCTTTTTGTTTTTAAAATTATTTTTAGAGTGGTCGGTGCTTTCCGTGTACGACTCGACTGTACGGCAACTACGAAATATCACGCCTTCCTATCTGTCCACTTTCTGACGCTTAAATTTTTTTAATAAAAATTATTTGAGAATCCGAAGAACAAGAAATTCATTTCCTAATTAAGGGGTCCTTGTGGGTCCAATATCAACGTTTCCGTACAGAGGAATATTTATTTATTGCAATATATAGGAGTAAAAGGAAAACAATACAAGAAAATTATCAAAAGAAGGTAATTCAATTTTGATACATCAATATCGTGCACCCTTATGACAAAATAAAAATGTCTATTAAAGTATTATTATTTGAGGCTCCTGAATTAGGTCGGATTTTTCATCTAGCCATTTGAGCTGAACTCTGATGGATTATTAAACACCTAATTGCAACTTGAAAATGTACCAATCGGATATTGTTTGTTGACATGGAACTGTACGTGTAGTTCACCTCTTTAAGAGCATGAAAAGGCATAGACTTTTTTACTTTTATTAATCTCTTTTTTTCTCCTTCCATCTTCTTTTGCGGGACACACTTTCCGCACCTCCCCATGCCTTAAAAACACCAGATTTTAATGCAGTGAACAATTTGAAGGGGATATCTATATATTCAGCCATTATTTGAAGAAACAACAGTTTTGTTTAACATTCAAGGATGCAACCTAAGATATCTTACAAAAACAATTTAATCTTCAAATTAGGTAGTAGTTTAATCTATCAGAAGGACACCACTTTTAAAGTCATGGCATGACATTAACGTGGAAAGGAACAGTAAATTAAGTAGTTTTAATAATATCCACATGCTGGGATAGGACAGATAACAAAAACAGACAACCTAATCATATGCTGACAACTGTGTATATCCTTTCTCAATAAAACCCTACCTATAAACGTTAGCTTGTGCGTTGTATTCAGTTGTTGTCGCAGTCACTAATTTCATGCATTTCCGTGCCGGCATGTTCGTTTACCCAATGAACAACGTAACTGCCAAACGAATTCGAACTACATATGCTAATGTTGCTATTGCACGTTTTGATTGAATGCTTTCTGGACCATACTATTATTATAATTAACTTTAATTTCTTATCTGGACTGGCATGATGTAAACTAATAATGGTTGGATGCTTCTTGCTCCAGATAATTTCCATTATTTTGAGCAACTACTGCACAAGATCTTTTATCTTTTTATCCGAAAAGATGGTAATGAATTTTGGGTTTGGCTAGCAGTTCAACGTATCTGCTTTATATATATATATATATATATATATATATATATATATATATATATATATATATATATATATATATATACACTTGCTACTTATCTTCTGAATTATGATAGGATTGAGAATGGCAGATGGTCGTCAGAGGTTATTGGAGTCGAGCACGTGTTGTCCCTTTGCTGCAGGCCTGCAAAGCATGGAACAAATTACATTAATATAGTTACTGCAAATATCATCACTACATCCACCAGCTAATATAAAAAAGAGTGAGGACTTATAAAGGCATGAGTTGTGAAGATTCATTTTCCTTAGCGAACAAGAGGAGTGATAAACGGAAAGGTCGGGTCGGATATAGTTCAGGTCGAAAACGAGTAATGAAAAATTAAGTAAATTATCTAATTCGATCCATGTTTAATACGAATAAAATCGGGTTAACCGACAGATAATATGGGTAACCATATTATTCATGACTTCATGCATATGATCACTTTTGGGAGAATTCTTAGTCTCCCTAATTTGAATAACACTCAATTTGATGATTTAAGTTAGACTCATCGGTTATCCATCGGCTACCCATTGGTTATCCATTTTCTAAAAGGATAATATGGTTCTTATCCATATTTGACTCCTTTTTAAATAGTTCATTATCCAACTCATTTCTCAATGGATAATATAGATGGTTAATAATTTTTTTAAACCATTTTGCCACCCCTAGAGTACAATATGAAATTACGCCACACGTTTCAATTTATACGTACCTATATATTTGACTAGCCATAGAATTTAAAATAAAAATGACAATTTTTGAATTTATAATTTTAAACAAGTTATAACATATGTACAAATAAGACTTATTTTGAAATTTGCGGTCTTGAACATGTCATAATATTTGAGTGGACATACAAATTTTCCATAGAGCTAAATTAATATTAAAAGTAAAAGTTAAATTATTTTTAAATTTAAAAAGAGTCTGCTCTTTTTTAAACGGACTAATAAAAGGTTCGTATAAACAGAGACTAAGAGAGTAATAAATTAGGTAAAAACGTTACTTTGAAGGAAAAAGAAAGTACTTCTATACGTTGTATAGTTGCATGTATAGGAAAGAGTTTCCAAGCTAAGATCGTATTGAAAAAAAGTACTCCTTCCATTTTAATTTATATGAACTCATTTGATTAGGTACGGAATTTAAGGAAAAAGAGAATTTTTTTGAATTTGTGATATAAAATGAGGCACATATATTTTGTTTAAATTATTGCATAAAGGTAAATTATTTTCAAATATGGAAAAAGATCATTCTTTTTGATACTAATTAAAAATGAAATAGGTTCGCATAAATTGAAACGGATGGAGTATTACTTTTGTGTTTGCTGAAGCCGATTGTACGAAGAGCTGACATATCCTTACAACTTAAACAAATATTATATGTATACACTCAAAACGAGTCAAATAATGTTTAAAGACGAGGCAGTAGTAGAGTAGCGGGACATGAATGAGTGTTTGGAGTGTCAATGCTCAATACAGTTTTCATACATATAGTTGCAATGATTGAAATTCAATGATCTTAATTCACCGCTTGTACCTTAGCTAGTAGCTTTGGATTTGGATACAGTTGACTTCTTGCTGTGATCACAGGAATGGGGGTTGCACAATTCTCTGTCTGCAGATAAGATCTCTTCCCATAAGGCCATAAACCCTAGTCAAGCAATTTCTCTCTTTTTTCTTCCTATTGACAACGAATCAAGAAAAGAAAAAACAAATTTAAAAGAAAAGATATTTCTTTACCTTTAAAATCGAATAACAATTGAATTTATAAGTGGTTTTAAGAATACGCAAATTAATTTGATGCAAAGCAATAAATTAGATTAATTTGGACAAGTAAAGATAAAAATGAATTCAAACCACACGCATAGGATTGTTTCAGTGTTAGTGAAGTGTTCACCCTCGATCTGGGCTCACTATGGCCAGCACTAGCACTGTTGAACAAGAAAAGAGCTAATAACAAAGAAAAACAATAATATATTGCCTTGGAATGCGTAACACGATGTCCGTTATGAATCATCAGATCTTTTATTATAGTAGGAGAGTCTCACACTAGGTACAATTCTTATAAAAGATAAGAAAATCCTCTAATTAACTGATTGATGGTTCCCTATCATTATGTGCCGAGATCTCCACCGTGACATCCGGCCGGTCACGGATATCACGACCTTCTATTGGCTGTCCTTGAGGGGGGCATGACCCCCCGGACTCTGGCTTGATGAGAACTTCGCCTCGATGTTGGCCCCTTATTATCATGTCTCGAGTTTGGCTTATCATGTCGGGGACCGGGGTGTATCACGAGCCCAGTTTTACCCGTATACATATAGTCCCCTCATTTCTTGGAGAGTAAATAATGAGAAGCGACATGAGCTCCTGATTCCTACTTTGATACGTCGTGACAGAAACAACAAAATATCTTAAACGTCTCGTCAGTCACGTCATACTTGAATTAAATGCATGTCAGCTGCTTGTCGGCTGTCCCTGAATGTCAAACGTCACCGAGTTCCTATAAATACCACCGTCTTTGTTCATTTTCACTTTTCATCAAACCTTCTACCCTCGTATCCTTAGGATTTCAGTACTTTTTATCACTTTTACCCCCTTTATTCAGCGTCCTTTTGCAAAAACATTTACCCATCTTCCTCTCAAGGCAACAAGTCTAATATTTCAACTTCCTTTCTTTCTTCATCTTTACCAAATATTCCTCTATTTTTACTCTCTAAAGAAATGACAAAGACTTCCAAACGTTTTCTAGAAAGTAGTTCCTTCTACTTTGCAGTCAGCAACTGAGGTCGAAGAGACCTTCCGAGCGTGTCCGTTGATGAACTAGTACCCAAACCCCCATGAAATGTTCTTCCCCGAGGGATGTTCAGTCAATCCTTCCTCTGTACAAGGTCGGTGTCAGGAGGTCTCGAGATAGATCTACTCGATTACCAAAGAGGTCCTCCTTACTGGCCGATAAAACCATAGTGGTCCGCGGCCCCGAGGTGGACATTACTACCCATGTCAATGGATATCTGAGTGTTTACACTTATCGCTTTACATTAGGAACAGTAGACACGGTCATCATAGATTTTTGTAAGAGATACGAGGTATAAATTTGTCAAATTCATCCTTCACTGTGGAGGATCATGATCCTCCAGCGGTTTTTTATGGATAAAGTTGACTCATGCTGGTGTACTGTGGATCATCTACTCCATTTGCACCGTCCGCCATTGTTCCAATGGGGGGTTGATAAAGTTGGTGCGCCGGGCTAGAAAGGCCCCATTCTCAAGTATCGATGAGGAACGGGATTGAGGCTGACAAGGCCATTTTATCCGAGTGAGGACTTCTGACTTGATTCTACTAAATACCTTCCATTCCCTGAGAACTGGAATACATCACGTACGTCGAACTTTCCTTTTTTTGTTGATTTTATATTAACTTCTCTTTTCCTTATCGGTACTCGTGGTGATGCAGTCATCGTTTGAGTCCCAAATGTTGTCCCTCAACTCAAGGAGTAGGTTGAAGGTATCCTTTCACAAATTTCCTACATTAAGTGCTCGTGGTGCAAACTTTTGATGGGCAGTTGGGAGGCCCGTTATCAAGGAAAGATTCCCTTCCTGAATAGGTTGTGTCAGGCTTATACTTTTAACATCAAGTCCTTATTTCGTTTAGTTTCTTTCATATATTTGCCTAAGAACATTGAGCTTAGACCTTTATTGGTGGCAAGGACTTGCATGTTGAGTCTCCTACTCTGAGACGAACAGGAGATAAAAAAAGAAAGAGGACTCCGAATTCCTCGAGCTTAGAGAAAAAGAAAATGCGAAGAAAGCTGGTGCATAAGCCAATGGAGAGCACCGGCTCCCGAGTGCTTGACTCGCACTCACTCCTCCGACTCAGGGACGAGCCCGAGGAGGATGATCATTTTCTGGACCATGGGCCTTCTGCGCCCGAGGAATAGGTGAAAGTCGAGGGGGAAAATACGGAGGCTAATCCCTCTCAAGTTCGTGAGGCTGATGAAGTAGTAAGGTTGAGCACCCGCAAGATGTCGGTTCTGCCCTCCCCCCCTATCCGGTTTCATCGACATAATGGTATCATCTTAATTCAAGGAATCGATGTTCGATAAAGCTTGAATGATGAAGGAGCGATGAAATAAGGGGGTCCATGGAGCGGAAGATCCCCTCCAAATCTTTTTTCACTGTGTGGACTCCACCACCAGGGAGGAAGCCACAGGATTTGGTGACTTAGAAGTACCAAGAAATAGATAATCCTCAGGGGAAAGTGGTTCTAATTTGAGCCCGAGACTGATCAACGGATTCCCTGCCTCGAGTATTGATCTCGATCGGAAGTAGTCAATTATTATCACAATTCCTTGGATACTCGTGTTCTTTCCACTATTGTCGGGGCATCTAGTTACCTTTGGTGCCTAGTAACCGAAGAACACGTGGAAAAATGAAAGGGATGGATGCCCCATGCTTGTTCAACGAAGCACAGCAGGCGCTGAACCGGGTAAGTTGTTACCAAACCTTTTTATTTTTCAGCTTTGGTTATTGGTGATCCTATTATTTCTTCTCATATTTGTAGGCCTCGGTGCTTCACCACGAAACCTTCCTGCGATATCAAGAAAACTCGAGGACAATGTCGAAGAGCTCGCGGAGAAGAGAGACATGTACAAACTTCTTAGCGAGCAATGTAAAGAAGAGGCTAAAGCCTTCGAGCCGAGTAAGACGCGGCTCAGAAAGAACACGCCGACCTAGTGGAACAGGAAAAAATCTTTGAATTTAGTGACGATGAGCTAGACACGGTGACTAATAGTCGAAAACTACAGGTCCAACAGAATATTGATCGGATCGATCAACTCTTGGCCGAAATGGTGTAATCAAGGTCGAGGTCGAAGAGTGAAACGGCCAAATGGACCATTTGGCCTCGAAAAGGAAACTGATCGGGCACAATTGACCTCAGTGGAGGCCCAACTTCAAGGGATGAGGGAGAAGGATCAGGAACGGTCTCAAAATTTTAGGACCTTCACTCTCAACTGAGCTCGGTTGTTTCCGATCGGAAGACCCTCACCAATGATCTTAAAGCGGCCAAGTCGGTGGATAAAATAACCAAGGCTGATGCCGACGAGAGGGTGGAATAGTATAGAGCCGATGCTGAGACAGCCCAGGACCTCCTGAAAGCCATTGTCCAATATGTGAAGCGGCAGCCAAGAAGGGAGGCCTTCAAGAAGGTTCATGCTTGGGGTTTTTGATTTAGCCGAGATCGAAAGTGTTAAGGGGCTCGAGGCCGAGGCCAAAAAGTTATCATACCTCGAGGACGAAGAAGAGTTAGAGGTCTCCGGCAGATCCGGGGGCGTAAAAGACCCCAATGGTCCCAGTGATGAGGTGGGCTTCAGTGAGGACCAGGCTTCTTAGATGCTTTGCAAATGTTTTTCCTTTTTTTGTATTTTTTTTGTCGAGGCCATTTGGACTTTGTAAAAATCTTTGTCGATGACGTTCGGCCTTTGTTAAAATCTTGTAATATATATCTAAGGCTTTTTCCCTTCAACAAATTTCAAGATTTTTTAAACTTCTCCTTAAGATTGCAAAAACATCGAATGCCTTAGCACGTAATAATTAGGTCTTGTTCAGAGGTTTGAACATGCCTCGTTCTTGATATTAGTTTTTTTAAGAGACACGGGTGGCTCGATATGACCGTATGCTTTTTCCCAAAGTACTTAGAATATTTTAGAGAACAATTTACTGAAACGGTTTAGAAATTTTGAAGGCCTTATGCTTTGGTTTTGGGTCTTGGTCATCTATGAGCCGTTCTAGGACGGTCATAGCCTTTTTTGTTTAGGTGTTGCCCAATAGGCTTGTTACCTGATAAGTAGGGATTTTAACCTATTATTTGTTCTCTTTTTCTTGCGATTTAGGCCAAAAATGCATAGAGATATTCCCGAAAACTAATATAATATGATTGCTTGCAGGACTTTTTCAAAATGAGCCAAAGAAGTCCTAATCAACTCATAAAGGAGTCAAAAATTGAATAAAAACAAATACTGGGCCAAGAGATCTAAAATGTGGACCGTACAAATATTGTGCAGCGGTCGCGGAAGCCACAACGCGGCCACGATCAGAAATACACGGCCCGCAAAAATGAGATTCAGAGAGTGCATTTTCAGGCCAAATGATAAGCGGGGTCCGCACCACAAATGTGCTGCCACAAAAGTCTCACCGCAGTCGCGATGGAAATTTTGCGGACCTGGGTGCATAAATTTATGAGAGCTTATAACTTGAGCAAAAGAAGAAAGTGCGGTCTGCGTCAGAATTACGCGGCCGCAGAAGTCAATTACGCAGTTTTGAATGGAATTATGCAGCCTGCTAAACTAATCTCAATCCAAATCAAAAAATTGAAGAATGCAGACCGCGGTTAGAATTACACAGCCGTAGAATCAAGAATGCGGCTGCACTCAGAATTATGTGGCTGCACAACCTGCGCAAGGGTAGTTTTTTTGAAAATTTGAGCTTAATATAAATAGATCTTTTTGATAATTTTAGGTCATGTTGTGTTTTAGTTGAGCACGTGAGACAGCTGAATATTCCGTTTTGGGGAATTTTGTACTAGAATTATCTTACGACATTAGATTTTCATCTTTAATCCAATATTATGAATGTTATCTTCATTTCCTCTTTAATTTATGTTATTTCCATAAGTATCTAAACTCATAGCTAAGGTTGTGACCCAACCCTAGTATAAGTATTTGATGGATATTTTATTTTAGGCCTCGAAGGTGTATTGGTTAGTGATATTTTTGCCTAGCTCTTACTAGAACTATAGAATTAGTGGTTGCTAACAACGATTCATGCCTTTATGACTTAGTCTCTACTTGATAAAGAGGGACTAAGTCTAGAAAAATTAGGCAAACAAGGAATTGGGGTGAACTCAAGAAATTGATAGCTCCAATTAATGGGTTAAACCTAGAGATAGTAATACCCGACTTGAGCTAATATCACTTGAATTGCATGAATACCCATTTGGAATTGAGAAAGCCAAATTGGGCAAAATCACTCTAACTACTGAGAGGTAGAGAGTTAGTACCCGGGTATGATAGCTATATTACGATCCCAATTAATCACAAGCTTGACCTATATTTTACTATCTGTTAGACATCAATATAGGTAGAAGATATGACCATAGTCTCTTTAAATATTTGATAAGCAACAACAAAAAATATTGTCCTTAGATTCAACTATTGCAATCTTTTGAGTAAAGTTAGAAGTAGAAATTAAACCCAACGTTTGTGGAAGTGTAATTAAAAGCAAAACCCACATCTAGACTTAGATATAAACCTAATTCCAATTGGGTTTGATCCTTGTGGATTTGATCCCGACCTAGTTGGGCTAAACTACATCGACCACCCTCTCTATTCAATTGTAGTGTATGCTTGGCCCCGATCAATTTTTTGCCCTGTTGCTTGGGAGTTAGACAGTTTTATCTATATATCTGAGTATTTGTGTGTTTAGTTTTCTTTCCTTCTATTTTTCTAATTTGTGTGTGAATTCTTTTAGGTACCAAATAGCTATTAACAATGAAGCCCTCAGAAATTTGTTATTGGGGGAGGAGGTAGATGATGATCACGTGGATGAGTTTCAACTCGAACCTCAAGTACAAACTAGAGGTCGACCATCTTATAATAATATTCCAAACCCCCCCCCACCTCCTCTAAAGGCAGCACACTGGGTGTTGCCCAACGAACTCTATGCAAGTGCAATAGTCCCGCCCCGAATGAGGGTGGGCATCTTTCAAATAACTAATGGCATTCCTACACTGTTGGAACAAAGGGGTTTCTTCACAGGGGCTCCACACCAAAATTCCACAAGCATATTATAGGTTTTGTTGACATGTATTCGGGGAGAAAGCAAACTAATATCTTCAAGAATGCATTGAGGTTAAGGCTTTTTCCATTCTCTCTATGGGGAAAGGCTTTGTGTTGGCTAGAAAGGTTACCCTACCATTCCATCGCCACTTGGGATGAGTTGGACGAGAAGTTCATCGCAAATATTTTCTCTAGGACATATGACAACACGAATAGATGACATCCTTACTTTTAAACTAGAGCCAAATGAACCACTACATGATATTTTTGGGAAAGGTATCGGATGATGGTTAAAGAATGTTCGAATAATGATATGACCAAAGCCATGATCCAACAAATATTTTACCAAGGCATCAACATAACAAAACAGTATGTGGTTAACTAACTCGTCAGGGGAATTTCATGAACACCCCATATGCCGAAGCATGTGAAATACTTGATGAGATGGCAGCTACCTCTTCGATGTGACAAAGTGGAGCTAATATGACACAAGTTGATCCTAATATTACATACCTACACAAGGAGCTACATGACCACGACCAAGCTATAGTCGCGTTGACTACTACCATGACCAATTGGCGAAAGCTAGTTGCAACAAGTTCAAGGGCCAAAACAAGTTAATTCTATAGAAGGAGTGAATATGATGATCAATAAAAGAAGGAAACGAGGTCAACAAGTTCAAAATAATCCAGATCTATTTGAGTAAAGTGGTTGAAAGTACGATCAAAATTATTCCTATGATAATCAAAGTGAAGAGTTTCAATATGTCAACAATTATCAAGGTCAATGGGGCAATGCTCTTAATCAACAACGGTGGAGATCACAAGGAAATTGGGGAAATCAGGGTCAACAAGGAAATTGGAATAATGGCAACAATAACAACCAAGGCAATTGAGGAACATCAACAATCAAAATTGGGGTAATAACAGAAATCAGGGCAATTAGGGTTGCAACAATAATAGTAATTGGGAGTAAAAAACAATCAAGAAGGTTAGAATAACAATAATCAAGGGAATTGGGGGTCAGGCTTTCAAAGGCCCTCAATATATCAACAAGCGAACAACCGGCCTCCATATCCATCACAAGGTCCTAGCTCTTCCAAAAATGAGATGGCATGGATTGAAACCATGTTTGAGCAAATGATGAATAAAAATACCAACTCTGATGCCCAATAGCTTCCAACAATATTTCTATCCTCAACTTGGAAGTGCTACTTGGCCAAATTTCTCAAGATTTGAATACTCTCACTAAAGGGGCACTACCAAGTGATGCGGTAGTAAATCCGAAGGGTGGGAACAGTACGGGCCACGCTATGGTGGTGATTATAAGAAATGGTAGAGGCGGAGTTGCTAGTACCTCTAATCTAAGAAAGATTGCGAGTGATAATGTGTTGGTGAAAGATTATGATTAACCAAGCAACGATTTGCAAGTGAATGATGAAAATATGAATGATGAAATGAGGATAGACATTGATGACAATGTGGAGGAGACACAAAATGATAACCTATCTAGGGAACATGTGGTAGACATACCATAAATGGTAGTGCCTAAAGCCAAGGATCCTTTGCCAAGACCTCTTCCATCATATCCTCAAAGGCTCGCAAATCAAAACAATGAGAACCAATTCAAGAAATTCATTGATATAATAAAAAGTTTGTCTATAAATGTGCCTTTGGTTGAAGCTCTAGAACAAATGCCTTGATATTCCAAGTTCATGAAAACTTGGTTACAAAGAAGAGATCCATAAATTGTGAAATGAACAAAATGACGCATAAAGTGAGTGCCAGTGTGCACTCCATGGCTCCAAAATTAGAAGACCCTGGTGCCCTCACAATCCCGTGCACTATTGGTAGTGTCAATTTCAAAGCTTTGTGTGACTTGGGGGCAAGCATTAACTTGATGCCCTATTCTGTGTTCAAGACATTGGGAATTGGGCAACCAAGGCCCACCTCCATGAGGTTTCAAAAGGAGGACAGGACAATGAAGAGGCCATTGGGGGTAACTGTTGATGTGCTAGATCAGGTCGACAAGTTCATACTTCTGCAGATTTTGTGAGGTTGACTATGAGGTGCCGATCATATTGGGAATTCCTTTCCTAGATACACGGAAGGCCTTAGTTGGTGTGGAAGTTGGGGAACTCACCTTCTGGGTGGGCGATGAAAAAGTTGTGTTCCATGTTTCAAGTCAATGAGGCAGCCTAATAGATTGTTGAAGACACAAGTGTTGTGATTAATGTGGAAGACCCATTGGAAGCTGTGTTGTTAAATCATGATATGGATGGGAAGGAAGTCTTGGTGGAATATGTCAATGCTTCGCAAGGATTAAGTTCATATACATATGAGCCTCGAAAACATTCCTTGGATCTTGATAACCGGAAGACTACACCAACAAAACCCTCAATTGAGGAGCCTACCATATTGGAGTTGAAGCCCATGCCTTCACACCTCAGGTATGGGTTATAGGTCCTTATTCCACTTTACCTGTTATTCTTTCTTCGTGCTTAACTAACGTGCAGGTAGATTCCACCCTTGCGATGTTCCAAATAAGAAAGAAGGAAATAGGTTAGACATTGGCATATATTCGGGGTACAAGCCCCGCCTTATGCATGCACAAAATCATATTGGGGGAGGATGCTAAACCCTCTGTTGAACATCAAATACGGTTAAATAAGGCTATGCAAGAGGTAGTCAAGAAAGAGATCATCAAATGGTTGGATGCTGGGGTTGTCTACCCCGTTTCTGATAGTTCATGGACTTCACCAGTGCAATGTGACTCGAATAAGGGGGCATGACTGTGATTACAAATGACAACAGTGAGTTGATCCCTACAGGAATTGTCACTGGTTGGAGAGTCTGCATGGATTATAGAAAGCTCAACAAAGTTACTCGGAAAGACCATTTTCCGCTTCCATTTCTTGATCAAATGTTGGATAGATCAATCGGACACGCTTATTATTGCTTCATGGAAGGGTATTCTGCATATAACAAGATTCTTATTGAACTTAAAGGCCAATAAAATACCACTTTCACTTTTCTGTATGGCACATTTACATTCTCCGGGCTTTTATTCATGGCCTCGTCATTTGACTCTTTCATCGCATATCGGAACCTGAGACTTGGTTCTCCTACTTAAATCGGTATTAAATCCTCAGCGCCATAAACCTACGAGAATGGGTTGGACCCAGTACTAAATGTCAAGGTCGTCTGATATGCCTATAGGACTTCAGGCAAGATTTCTTTCAATTTCCTTTGGCTTCGGTCAATCTCTTTTGAGATTTAGGAGTATGGTTTTGTTCGTGGACTCTACTTGCCCATTTCCACTAGGATGATAGGATGTCGATTGGATCCTTTTAATCTTATGGTCTTCGAAAAGCATGCTCATTTTTCTACCGGCAAACACCTTCCCATTGTTGCGCACGATCTCGGCTGGTATCTCAAACTAACATATTATGTGGCCCTAGATGAAATCGATAAACTCCTTCTCCCTAAATTTTTCAAATTCATGGGCTTCCACCTATTTAGAAAAATAATCAGTCATAAACAATAGAAATTGAGTCTTACCGAGTTCCATGGAAGGGGCCGATGATGTCCATCCCCCATTCCATGAATGGCGAGCGAGATAAGATTGAATGCAGCAGCTCCCCGTGATGATGAATTATTGGAGCATGCCTTTAACATCCATCACTTTTTTGTAGAAACTCCTTCGTGTCCTAATCTATGTCGATCCAGTAGTAACCGACTCTGGTTATTTTCTGAATTAATGATTTGCAGCCGGAATGATTTCTGCATGTGCTTTCATGGACTTCCCTCAGAACATACTCGGTATATATTGGTCCTAGACATATTGTGAGGGGGCTATCGAACATTCTCCAAAACAAGGTACCATCTTCGAACAAGCTGAACTGGGCTACCTTCGTACATAGATCCCTCGATTCCTTAGGATCCAAGGGCAATTTTTCAGTCTATGTATACTCTATATACTTTTTTCTCTAGTCTATTATTAGGATTATTGAGTTTATCTTGGCGTGATCTTCTTCCACTACTAGTCTTATGAGCTGTACGACCGCCGCAAGTTGAACTCATCATCTTCGACCGATGATCCCAAGTTAGCGAGAGCATCAGCCTCGTTGTTTTGATCCTGAGGCATATGTTGTAGGGTCCACTCCTTGAACCGATGTAATGTAACATGCAGTTTATCCAGGTATCTCTTCATTCGTTCCTCTCTAACTTCGAATGTCCCATTAACTTGGTTCACCACAAGGAGGGAGTCGCACTTTGCTTCGATCACCTCTGCCCCCAAGCTTTTCACCAGTACGAGACCTAAAATCATGGCCTTATACTCGGCCTCGTTGTTAGTTAATTTTATTGTCCTAATAGATTTTCCAACTACACTAGCCGATGGTGGCTTCAAGACTATGCTATGTCCGGACCACTTTGCGTTTGAGGCACCATCCGTAAAGAGGGTCTATATTTTCGAGGAAGTCCTCGAGTTCAACGACAATTATCTTTCGACCTTGGGCATTAGGTTCAGTATAAAGTCGTCCATGAAGTCTGCAAAAATTTTAGATTCGTTGGTCCGGGGTCGATATTCGATATTGTACCCATTGATTTCCACGGCTCATTTGGCCAGTCATCTCGAGAGTTCGGGTTTATGAACTATAGTCATAAATGGGTAAGTAGTTACAATAAATATTTGTTGGTATATAAATTATGGTTTTAGCTTCTTAGATGCGCTTAGCAAAGCGAGCGCCAATTTTTTCTAGGTGAGGATACCTAGTTTTAGCCTTGCCTAAAGTTCTGCTAACATAATAGATAGGAAATTATGTACCTTCTTCTTACTGGACTAGGGCTCCACTTACCGCCACCTCATATACTGCCAATATAGGTACAACTGTTTGTCCACTTTCGAAGTGTGAGCCAAAGGTGGGCTCGAGAGGAACCGTTTGAGTTCCTCCAAGGCTTGTTGGCACTCCGGAATCCAAGAGAACTTATTATATTTCTTCTTTAATAGTGAAAAGAACCAATGGCTTTTGTCAGAGAACCTGGAGATGAATCAACCCAAGGTGGTTGTGTGATCGGTTAACCTTTGAATGGCTTTGACGTTGTCCACACCAATAATATCTTCAATGGACTTGATCTTATCGAGGTTAATCTCAATCCCCCGGTTAGATACCATCAATATGAGAAATTTGCTCGGCTCTGAACTCGCATTTCTTAGGGTTCAGCTTTATATTATACTTTTCAATATGTTAAAGGTTTCCTGTAAATGTTTTAAATGGTCCTATGCTCGGAGGGACTTAACTAATATGCCATCAATGTAAACATCCATTTATTTTCCTATTTGTTCATCGAACATCTGATTTACTAGGCGTTGGGTAGTAGCGCCAGCGCTATTTAGCCCGAATGGCATTACGTTATAGCACTACGTACCATACTTAGTGATGAAAGACATTTTTTCCTAGTTCTCCGGGTCCATTCAAATTTGGTTGCACCCGGAATAAGCATCGATAAAACTGAGGATCTCGTGACCGTTCATCGCATCGATCATGCGATCGATATTGGGCATAAGGAAAGAATCCTTAGGGATTGCCTTACTCAAATCTTTATAATCAACGCACATTCTTAATTTATTCTCTTTTTAGGACTATCACTACGTTTGCTAACCAATTCGGGTATTTAACCTCCCGAGTCGACCCTATTTTAAGGAGTTTAGATACCTCGTCTTTGATGAATGCATGTTTGACTTCGGACTAAGGTCTCATTTTTTATTTTACTGGATGAAACTTTGATTCCGAGATCAGCTTCTGAGTTGTTATTTGTGGGGGTCTCCCAGTCATATCACACTGGGACGAAGCGCAACAACCTACATTAGCTATGAAGAATTTAATGAGTTTTTTCCTGAGCTCGGGAATTAAACCCGTGCCCAGGTATACCTTTCGATCGGGAAAATTCTTGATCAATGTGACATGTTCTAGTTCTTCAACCCTTGATTTAGTTATGTCAGATTCATCAAAGGTTATAAAGGATGTGGAACCCCGTAGTCATTGTTTTCATTGATCCCATGTATCTCCGGTTGGGTCGGGGCCGGTGTTGGTAATTGATATTTGGCTTCTTCCTCTGCTGAAAAACCTACACTTTTTGTCATTGTAATTTCGGATATCGGTATCACCTCTTCGACCGCGAACATTTCCTTTGTGGTTGGTTTTTCTCTGTAGATTGTTTTAATCCCTCCTAACGTTGGGAATTTTAACACTTGGTGCTGGGTCGAGCATACTACCCTCATGTTGTCGTGGCCTCCCAAACAGAGAGTTGTACCTTATATCTGCTTTGATTACATTGAACTTGGCTTTTTTGGATGGTCCCAACGACATTCACCGATAATGTTATCTCCTTCTTGGTGGTTTCAGATGCCATGTTGTATCCATTTAAAACTCGGACTGCAGGCACGATTTGATCTTGTAGATCGAGTTGTTCCATGATCCTCGATCTGATGATGTTGGCCTAGCTACCTATATCAATTAACACACGCTTAACTCAAGATTTATTTATGCGTATAGATATTACCAGTTCATAATTATGGGGCTGAACAATCCCTTATGTGTCTTTGCCATTAAAAGACAAGGTTCCTTCTGGCACATAATCTGAGTCTATTTTTCCTTTGTGATGGATACTTTGGTGCGCTTCAACATTGGCTCATAGGAATGTCAACCCCACCGATGATCATGTTAATGATGTACTGAGGTTCTTCCTGCTCGATATGTTTATTAGTATCTCTATTCCTAAAATGGTTCTTGGCTCGATCACTCAATAACTTTGGAAGATATCTATTTTTGAATAGCCAAGGTACTTCCTCTCTTAATTTTTGCTAATCCACGGTTATGTGGTTTTGAGTGCTATGATATTTGCACATCAGATTAGGATCACTTTGGACTGGATCAGGCTGTAGTGGTAGAGGCCATTTTATTTCTTTGATGCATCTGATGGCAAATACAATGGAGGCGGTGTTGACATTAAAGTTTTACTCTGATAATATTGGCGCTTCTTTAGGCCCGATGGGCCTGTCAAAATTGTTTTTGCTTGTGAGTCCCCGGTTGTTTTGACCTTGATCACTCCTTCTCTAACTCCTCATAAGGTTTTGTCCAACCCCGTACATCGTCGGTCCCCTTTGTACGCTAGATAAAGACTAATTATTGACAAAGGATATTCGGAAGGGGCCTCAAGTTGTTCTAATTCGACCCTCATTTTTTATTCATACCAGTTATGCACGTCGGCCCAAGTAATGGTCGGATATTCTAACAGATTTTCTTTCAACTATTGTGTAGTCAACGAGCTACAAACATTAAGTCCTGGGTGAAAGATGAATAACCAAATCATTTGCGATTGGAGGCAGGTCCATCTATTCCATTTGAACTAGGACATGAATTCTCTATGTACCTCACTGTTATACTGCTTCACTTTGAAAAGGTCTGAGCTTCTGATCTCGACCTTGATAGCCCTGGCGTGTGCTTTAACGAAGTAATCTGCAAGCATACCAAACGAGTCAATAGAATTAGAAGGTAAGTTTGTGATACTATATAGCTCCCTTTGACAAAGTTTCCTCGAACATTTTTAGTAGGATAGACTCAAGCTCATCATCCTCCAAGTAGTTCCCTTTGATGGCGCATGTGTAGGAGGTCACATGCCCATTTCTGTGATGACTTTGGGTCATCACCTATTTTCTCCCTTTTTCCGCGCTTTTGAGGCCTTGAAAAACTCAGTTTTAGTTGCCTTGATTTGCATGCGCAGTCCGACACGTAGCCGGAAAGCTTATATGTTAAATTATATGAAATTTGCTAAGTTGTGGCTTTAAAATGATTAAAGTTGACATTGGTCAACATTTTGGGTAAATAGACCCGGAACCATGATTTCAGGATTTCGGAGAGACCGTAGAAAAATATGGGACTCTGGCGTATGTCCGGAATAAAAAGAATTGAGGTCCCGAGCTAGAGAAATGAATTTTTTTCTGAAATGAATACGAAAATTTGAAATGAAAACGGATTATAAAGCATTGGTATCGGGCACGTATTTTGGTTCTGGCACTCGGTACAGGTCTTATATATGGTTTATAATGTTTTTGTGTAATTTGGTCGAAATCGGACGTCATTTGACGTGTTTCAGACCTAAATATCAGAAGTTGGAAATTTAAGAAGTTTGAATGAAAAGTGATGAATTTGAGGTTTGATTCCGTGTTTATGATGTTATTTTAGTGATTTGATTGCTCGATAAGTCTGTAAGATGATGTTGAGTTAGTGTGTGTTTGGCTAGGAGCCCTGAGGGCTCGGGAGTGATTTGAGGTGTTTTTGGCCTTAGAAAGTGTTGCAAAATCTCTACAGTTAGTGGTCCAGTTGTCCCTTTTATGCAATTGCATCGGCCTTTCTGCGATCACATAGTGTGAGTTTTCTAAGTGCATTGTTTTGCTCTATGCGATCGGATAGCTGATCCGCGATCGCATAGCTTGGCCAGTCCCTTCAATGCGATCGCATTCTTCACTCCGTGTTCACATAGTATTAAACCCCATCCGGAAATTTAGCCCATTTTTTATCTATGCGTTCGCATCAGTACTCACGTGATCCTAATGTTTCACCCCCTTACTCTATGCAATCGCAATGCCTTTCACGCGATCGCATAGAGCATTTTTGCCTAGTGATTTTAAAGTTCAAAACATAACCATTGACGGGATTTATTCCATTTTTCACACAATCTCTTCTTCTCTATATCTCTTGAGCGAATTTTTGAGCACTTCTTCACCAAAGCTTCTTGGGTAAGTAAACTCCCACTCATTTCCTTCATCTTCCTTCTCTAACTAATGAGGTTCTAAACGTAAATCATGTAATCTACGGTTGAAACTGGGGGGAAAGGGTAGAGTTAGGGCTTTTCGATTTTCTTCGATTTAGACCTCATTTTGGGGTTGAATTTGAAAATAAACTGTATATCTGGACTCGTGTGGGAATGGGTAACAAGGGATTGGTTCGAACCTCGTGTTTGGACCAAGCGGTCCGGGGGTCGATTTTTGGGATTTTGGGATAAATGCATAGAAATTCATATTTAGGTATTGGGATTAGTTTGTTTAGCTATTATTAATATTTTAATGTCATTAATTCATATATTTGACTTAGTTGGAGCCAATTCGAGGGGTAAAGCAATACTAGAGGCTTGAACTGATTTTGGAGCTTTCAAGATAAGTATTTGATCTAACTTTGGCTTCAGGGAATAGGATTAGAATATTGTTTTGCTAATTGCTAAATGTTGAGTACGGTGTATAGGCATGGTGACGAGTATCTATACACTGGTTTCTAGCATGACCGTGAGTCCTTACTTGTATTTAATCTGATTTTGATGTGACTCTTCCATGCTTAATTGATGAACTCCACGTAATGTGAAGAGTATGAGAACTAATTATAAATTGTAAAGTCATTGGAGTATTGGCTCGAACGATAAAAAGACTATTGAGTAAGAAATGAAAGAAATAGAAAGAGATATGATTAATCAATTGCCAGGATTATTCTATGCCATGATATAGAGTTGTGTGAGGAAAAACACGAAGGTTGATGTCGTACACTTTATTTGATTTCCTTTTGTGAGAATGAGAGTAAAAGCACGAAGGTTGATGCCGTACGACTGTTAATTTTCCTGCTCTCATTAATTTTGTTATTGCACAGTTTTCTCGCTTTAGATGCTAACTTTATATCCAGATTAAATTTCCTCCATTGCATGCTCCCCTCCCTCCTAACTGTTAAATTACTGTATTCTTTCCCTTTATTGCATATATATATATATATATATATATATATATATATATATATATATATATATATATATATATATATATGTATATTGAACTGCACAGGTTAGTTTGGTAGTCCTTTCTAGCCTCGTCACTACTTCGCTGGGGTTAGGCCAGGCACTTACCATCATATAGGGTCGACTGTGTTGATGCTACACTCGCACATATGTGTAGATACCGGAGCACCTCTCGGGGCGTAGCAGTAGTCGGGGAGCCATCCTTCAAACCAGGGGAATTCGAGGTAGCCATGCTGACGTCCGTAGGACGAAGTCCCTTTCTATTTTATCTAGTTTGTTTTCCTTGTATCGGAACAGACATTTTGTATTTCTATTTATACATGTTTTTAGCAATCTCTAGTACTCCGTGAGTTAGTGACACCGGATCTGGGTAAAGTTGTATTGGAACTGCTGCACTAGTTTTTAGTTAGTTATGTCTTAAGTCTTCTGCATTTATGTTAATTATCTCATCTTTAATTATTATGTTGATGTTGTCTAGAGGAATAGTTAAATAATTAGCTGGCTTAGCTCCTAATAGTAGGCGCGATCACGACTCCCGAATGGTGGAAATTCGATTCATGACAAGTTGGTATCAGAGCACTAGGTTACATAGGTCTCCCAACTCACGAACAACTCTATAGAGTGTGAAGGATAGGTATGGATACGTCTGTATTTATCCCCTAGAGGCAGCAAAGTTAGGAAAAAATTTCACTTTTGTTCTTTCTTGTCGTGCGATTCTGTTTCTCAAATGCTGATTGTCTTTCTACTCTATTCTTCCGCAGATGGCGAGAGCATGTGCTTCCTCTTCTACTACGCAGCAGCCCGAGCCCCCAGCAGCAGCTCATACGTGGGGCAGAGGGCGAGACCGAGGCCGTGCCAGAGGCCGAGGCAGGGGCAGAGCTTAGCCCCGAGCAGCAGTCCCAGAGGTGGAGTCTCATGTTTAATATGATAAGGAGGTTCCAGCCCCACCAGCTCCGGTGGGCCCATCTTATGTCCCAAAGGGGTTCATAGCCACCCCAGTTCTTCAGGACGCATTGGTCAAGTTGGTGGACTTCGTGGAGAGCATCACTAGAGCGGGTTTGCTTCCAGTAGAACAAGCCACTTCTCAGGCTGGGGGAGGAGTCCAGACTCCAAATACACGTACTCCAAAGCAAGCAGCTCTTTAGGCCCAGGTTCTAGTGCTGCAACCAACTGTAGCAGTTTAGCCGGGTATTGCGGCTCGAATCGACGATGGTGCGGCAATGTCTGCATATTCTTTTTGGAGACATTATAGGTTCACTAAGATCTTCACCACCACATTCAGCGGTGCTCCTACAGAGGACCTCTAGGATTTCTTATTCGGTTGCCATGAGGTTCTCCGAACTATGTGTATTATGGAGACCAATGGGGTTGACTTCATTACCTTTCGACTAGCAGGATACATCAAGACATGGTGGAGTGACAATTGATTATCCAGGCCAGCAGGGTCGCCATCATTGACTTGGGATCAATTTGCAGAGTTGTTTTTCGAGAAGTTTCTCCTAGTTACTCAGCGAGAGGCTCTTCGCAGGCAGCTTGAGCACCTCTATCATGGTACTATGACACTCACGGAGTATGAGACCTATTTTATTGATATGGCACGCCATGCTATTGTTATACTCCCCACCGAGAAAGAGAGAGAGAGAGAGAGGGAGAGAGAGAGAGAGAGAAAGAGATAGAGAGAGAGAGAGGGTGTGGAGGTTTATTGATGGGTTGATTCAGTCAATCCATCTCGAGATGGCTATGGGAGATGGGAGCGAGAGTTTTTTTCATGAGGCGTCCAATGTGACCCGTAGAGTTGAGATGGCTCTTTCATGGGGAGGTGGACAAGGGTCATATAAGAGGCCTCATCATTCCGGTAGGTTCAGTGGTACCTCATCTGGAGGTACGGAATCTTATGGTAGAGTCCATCCACTGAGGCCCTTACAGTCAGCACTCCAGGTCTCTCATGGTACTCTAGGTAGTGGAGGTTCTTAGCGACATTATTCTGATCAGCAGTCCTTCTGTGCACCACAAGCTCCTATCAGTGCACCACCACTTTAGAGTTTCCAGGGAGGACATTCGGGGTGAAAGGGCCAGCTGTCTTAGTAGCTGAGGGCATGTTATGGTTATGGTGACCTTATTCACATTATTAAATTTTGTCCTCGAGCCTCGGGTAGTTCTTAGCAGCAGGGTCCTCGCCCCATGATCAAGGCACCTGGTGATCCACAGCTTTCCCGGCCAGCTAGAGGAGGAGGTAAGGATCATAGAGGTTGAGGTAGAGATTGTAGAGGTGGAGCTCAGACCGCCAGAGGTAGGCGTCATCTAGTAGCCGATCGTCCTAGAGACATGGTTTAGGGAGGTGGGGCCCAGCCCCGGTGTTATGCTTTGCCAGCCAAAATAGAGGTTGACTCATTAGATGTTGTGATTACAGGTACTATTCTGGTCTTTGATAGAGATGCTTCAGCGTTATTTGACCCTGGGTCTACGTATTCATATATGTCATCCTATAGTGCACCATTCTTGTTCATGCGTAGCGATTCCTTGAGTATTCCTATTTATGTATCTACACCGGTTGGTGATTCTATAATGGTCGACCGGGTGCATCATTCCTGTGTGGTAGTATTTGAGGGTCTTAAGAGCCATGTTGATTTATTGCTCTTCGACGTTATATTGGGGATGGATTGGTTGTCCCTGTATCATGCTATCTTGGATTGTCACGCCAAGACTGTGACCTTGGCTTTGCCAGATTTTCCCCGAATAGAGTGGAGAGGGAGCCCAGGTCATGCCACCCGCAGTGTTATATCATATGTGAAAGCTCGACGTATTGTCGAGAATGGGTGTTTATCTTGCTTGGCGTATGTTCACGACTCTAGCACAGAGGTCCCTTCTATTGATTCTGTTCCTATTGTTCGGGAGTTCCGTGAGGTTTTCCCTTCATACCTACCGGGTATGCCGCCCGATACGGACATTGATTTCTATATAGATTTGGCTCCGGGCACACAACCAATTTATATTTCGTCGTATCGCATGGCCCTGCCAGAGTTGAAGGACCAGTTGCAGGATTTGCTTGATAAGGGTTTCATTAGACCTAGTGTATCGCCTTGGGGTGCGTCGGTGTTATTTGTGAAGGAAAAGATAGTTCGATGAGAATGTGCATTGACTACTGGCAATTGAACAAAGTGGGGATAAAGAACAAGTATCCAATACCGATGATCGATGATTTATTCGACCAACTTCTGGGTGCAAAGGTGTTTTCAAAGATAGATTTGAGGTCTGGGTAGCAATAGCTGAGGATTAGGGCGTCTGATGTCCCTAAGATAGCATTTCGCACTCAGTATGGGCATTATGAGTTTTTGGCCATGTCATTTGGGATGACCAATGCCCCAACAACATTTATGGAGTTTATGAACCGAGTGTTCAGGCCCTATTTGGATTTGTTCGTGATTGTTTTCATTGATGATATTTTGATATACTCACGCAGTCAGGAGGAGCACGAGCAGCACCTTAGAGTGATTCTTCAGAATCTGAAGAATAGTCGGTTATATGCCAAGTTTTCGATGTTCGAGTTCTAGTTGAGTTCAATCGAATTATTGGGTCATGTTGTTTCAGCATATGGTATTTAGGTGGACCCGAAGAAGATTAAGGTAGTCAAGAACTGGCCTCGACCAGCATGAGCTACAGAGATTCAGAGTTTCTTGGGATTAGTAGGTTACTACCGTCGGTTCGTGGAGGGGTTTTCATCTATTGCAGCCTCGATGACCAAATTAACCCAGAAAGGTGCTCAATTCAGATGGTTAGATGAATTTGAGGCGAGCGCGATCTTTCAGAAGCTCAAAACAGCTCTGACTACGACATCAATATTGGTTTTGCCCATGGGTTCAGGACCTTATACAGTTTATTGTGATTCTTTCCTTATTGGTCTTGGCGTATATTGATGCATGAGGGCAGAGTCATTTCCTATGCCTCGAGACGGTTGAAGATCCACGATAAGAATTATCCGGTTCATGATCTAGAGTTGGCAGCCATAGTTCATGCTTTGAAGATTTTGAGGCATTATCTATATGGTGTGACGTGTTAGGAGTACACGGATCACAAGAGCCTTCAATACATATTCAAGCAAAAGGGTGTTTAATTTGAGGCAGAGGAGGTAGTTGAAGGTGGTTGTGTGTCTTGAGAGACATGGTGCAACATGGAGGTGCCAATAAGGTGACCTTAGATAGTGATGGTGTTTTGAGATTGAAGGAGCGAGTTTGTGTGCCCAATGTCGATGGGATTCGAGAATTGATCTTAGCGGAGTCCCGTAGTTCTCGAAATTCTATTCATCTGTGCACCACGATGATGTATCAGGATCTGAGGAAGCACTATTGGTGGCGTATAATGAAGAGAGATATTGTTGCTTATGTGACTCAATGTTTGAACTGTCAGTAGGTTAAGTATGAGCTTAGAGGCCGGGTGGATTGTTTCAGAGGATTGAGCTTCCTGAGTGGAAGTGGGAGAGGATTCTTATAGATTTTGTTACTATACTTCCGATGACCCGGAAGAAGTTTGATGCTATTTGGGTCATTGTTGATAAGCTGACCAAGTTAGCACATTTTGTTTCTATTGCAGCCACTTATTCATCTGAGAGGTTAGCTGAGATCTATATCAGAGAGATTGTTCGCCTTCATGTGTGCCTGTATCTATTGTTTTTGATCGGGGTATGTAGTTTATGGGAGTTTGGTACCTAGGTCGAGTTGAGCTCAGCATATAATCATCAGATGGACGGACAGTCCGAGCGGATGATTCAGATATTGGAGGATATGCTCCGAGCCTATGTCATTGATTTTGGAGGCTCGCGGGACCAGTTTTTGCCTTTAGGAGAGTTTTCCTACAATAACAGCTACCAGTCTAGCATTTAGATGGCTCCATATGAGGCATTGTATGGTAGGCGATGTCGGTCTTTAGCTGGATGGTTTAAACTGGGAGAGGCTTGGTTATTGGGTACAAATATAGTTCATGAGGCCTTGGATAAGATCAAAATCATTCAGGACAGACTTCGGACAGCTCAGTGTAGGCATAAGATTTATGCAGATTGCAAGTTTCGAGATGTGGCTTTTATGGTTAGTGAGCGAATATTGCTCTGAGTGTCGCCTATGAAAGGCGTGGTGCGGTTTGGGCATAAGGGAAAGCTTAGCCCTAGGTACATTGGCCCATTTGAGATTCTCGATCGTGTGGGGGAGGTGGCTTATAGACTTGCCTTGCTGCCTAGCTTGTTAGTCGTGCATCCAGTTTTTCATGTGTCCATGCTTCGGAGGTATCACGGCGATCTAGCCCACGTATTAGATTTCGCCACTGTCCAGATGGACAAGGATCTGTCTTATGAGGAAGAGCCGGTAGCTATTTTAGACCGTATTAGATTTCCCAACTCATGTATTAGACCGTATTAGGCCCACGTATTAGATTTCCCAACTCATGTACTTCTTTATTTTGTCCGTTTAAGAAACGGTTATTTTAGAGGTGGAGAATGTGACGACCCAATGGGTCACCACCTGTTTTCTCCCTTTTCCGTGTTCCAAGGCCTTGAAAATCTCACTTTTAGTCGCCTCGATTTTCTTGCGCAGTCCAGGCGCGTAGCCGAAAAGCTTGTATTTTAAATTATGTGAAATTTTCTAAATTGTGGCTTTAAAAAGATTAATGTTGACTTTACTCAACACTTTAGGTGAACAGACCCGGACCCGTGATTTGAAGGTCTCGGAGAGTCTGTAGAAAAATATGGGACTCGGGCATATGCCCGGAATAAAAAATCGAGATCCCGAGCTCGAGAAATGAATTATTTTTCTGAAATAAATATGAAAATTAGAAATGAAAATGCATAGAAAGCATTGGTATCGGGCTCGTATTTTGGTTCCGGCGCCCGGTACAGGTCTTATATATGGTTTAAAATGTTTTTGTGTAATTTGGTCGACATCGGACGTCATTTGATGTGTTTCGGATCTAAATATCAAAAGTTGGAAATTTAAGAAGTTTGAATGAAAAGTGATGAATTTGAGGTTTTATTCCTCTATGATGTTATTTTAGCATTTTAATCGCTCGGTTAAGTCCTTAAGATGTTGATTTAGTGTGGGTGTGTTTGGCTAAGCGCCCCGAGCGTTAGGGAGTGATTCGAGGTATTTTTGTCCTTAGAAAGTGTTGTAGAATCTCTCCAGTTAGTGGTCCAGTTTTCCCTTCTATGCAATCGCATAGGCCTTTCTACGATCGCATAGTGTGAGTTTTCCAGGTGCAGTGTTTAGCTCTATGCGATCGCATAACTGATTCGCGATCGCCTAGCTTGGACAGTCCCTTCAATGCGATCGCATTCTTCACTCCACGGTCACATAGTATTAAATCCCATCAGAAAATTTAGCCCCTTTTTCCTCTATGGATTGGCATCACTACTCACGCGATCACAATGCTTCACCCCCTTGCTCTATGCGATCGCAATGCCTTTCACGCGATCGCACAGAGCATATTTGCCCAGTGGTTTTTAAAGTTCAAAACAGAACCAGTGACAGTATTTATTCCATTTTTCACACGAGCTTTTCTTCTCCACTTCTCTTGAGCGAATATTTGAGCACTTATTCACCAAAGCTTCTTGGGTAAGTAAACTCCCACTCATTTCCTTCATCTTCCTTCTCTAATTAATGAGTTTCTAAATCTAAATCATGTAATCATGGGTTGAAATTGGGGTAAAAGGGTAGAGTTAAGGCTTTCAATTTTCTTTGATTTAGACCTTATTTTGGGGTCGAATTTGGAAACAAATTGTATATCCGGGTTCGTAGGGGAATGGGTTACATGGAATTGGTTCGAACCTCGTGTTTGGACCAAGCGGTCCCGGGGTTGACTTTTTAGATTTTGGGAAGAATGCTTAGAAATTCATATTTAGGCATCGGATTTAGTTTGTTTAGATATTATTAATATTGTAAAGTCATTATTTCATAGATTTGACTGAGTTCGAGCAGAATTCAAGGGGTAAAGTGATACTAGAGGCTTGAGTTGATTTTGGAGCATTCGAGGAAAGTGATTGATCTAACTTTGGCTTGAGGGAGTAGGATTAGAATATTGTTTTGCTAATTACTAAATGTTTAGTACGGTGTATAGGCATGGTGACGAATATATATACACTGGTGTCTAGCATGACCGTGAGTCTTTACTTGTACTTAATCTAATTGTGACGTGACTCTTCCATGCTTAAGTGATGAACTCTACCTAATGTGAAGAGTATGAGGACTAATTATAAATTGTAAAGTCTTTGGAGCTGTGGCTCGAACGATAAAAAGACTACTGAGAAAGAAATGAAAGAAATAGAAAGAGATATGATTAATTGCCGTGATGTTTTGAGTATATTGATTATCTCCCTTGCCAGGATGTGAAATTTATTGTTGTTGCTCCCTTGCCGGGATTTAGCTATTTACTTGTATTTTCCTTTGCCGGGATATTCCTCATTTTTTATCTATTCCCTCGCCCCGTTTGGTTGTGATTACTGTTTAGGTGAGGAAGAGTGAAAATGCATGAAGGGTCATTCCGTGCCATGTTCTGAATATTATGAATGAAGGGTCATTCCGTGTCATGTTTTGACTATGTTTCCACGAAGGAACATTCCGTGCCATGTTTTGATTACATTTGCACAAAGGAACATTCCATGCCATGTTTTGGTTATTTATGAACGAAGTAACATTCCGTGCCCTGGTTTGGTTACTATTGCACAAAGGATTATTCTGTACCATGATATGAGAGTTATGTGAGGAAAATCACGAAGGTTGATGTCGTACACTTTATTTGATTGCTTTTAGAGAGAATGAGAGAAAAAGCACGAAGATTGGTGCCGTGCAAACTATTAATTTTCCTTCTTTCATTAATTATTGTTATTGTGATGTTAATAAACGTCAATACCACACAAGAGGGGGGGTGATTTGTGTGGTACCTAATTTTCACGTTAGAAGAACCTGGTTCTTCTATGTGTTCTAACTACAACAGTTTGCACAATAATAAAAACGGAAGTAAAGTGCACATATATTTTTACGTGGAAAACACCTGGCTCAAAAGGTGAAAAAACCACGACCTACTACTCAATTGGATTTTCCCAAACACCACTAAAATCAATGAGCCAAAATAGCATTTACAGAGACTCTTTATAAACTTAAGGATTAAACTCTAATCCTAGTGTGGCACACAGCCTCAGCTGCCACGACACTATCAAGTTAACTCTAAGTTGATGACACAAGGTACCTAATATAATTGCATATAGGAAAGCTGAGAGGTACGATATAAAAACCTACTACAATTGAACTAGAAATAAACACTCAGATGGAACTGGTTCTTCTCTAGGTTCATGTAGATGTAGGCGTACACACTTGTAACTTGCATGTATTTCTTGCAAATCAGACTTCTCTTTTTGCTCTAAAATATGCTTTGCTTCTGCTTGTGTGTGTTACCTGTAAAAGAGAACTAACGCAATCATATATTGAGTTAGTAGTTAGAGTTTGATTAAGACTCCACTTCTAATTCGTACACAATTCGAGTCCTTAGCCAAAGCAAACTCCAACTCTTATCCTAACTTTGGATTAATTTCTTTTCACATCAGGAGACTGTCCTCCTTATCCCAAATGCAACCTTTTCGATTATGTTCAGAAGATATTGATGCGTGATCTTTTGTACATATCTTCCTCACATTCTCTGCATGTGCACTGGTTGATTCAGACTGTGTAGTACAAGATGGACCATGTCCTTCCATCAGTTCATTTGTCAATCTTTAAAAGTCAACTGAGACTTGGGCCAATAATTTCCCCTTTTTTGACGATGAGAAACTCTGTGCTTATTGTGATCAGGGAGCCTATAAACTTAGCTGAAATCAACACTTAGAAAATGATTTAACTTATCATTAAGGAGGCCATATTTAGGTCATAAACAACACTAGTTCAGAAAATGAATTTTATGCACAATATCTTCCCCCTTTTGGCATCATCGAAATGTTGCATAAATAATGTGAATCCTTGAAGTTAATTTATACTCATGGCCACTGGGACAACTGCAAGTGAACACATATTCAAGTTAATCAAAAATCAACTTAGAAATAACCATTAAGAACAAGATTAACAAGAACAATAAAAGATTCATTCATTGATTGCAGAGGTGTTTCTACAATTCAGTCCACAAAAAGAAAAATAAAACTTCCAACCATGAGCAAAAAGAAAAAAAGACCAAGAACCACATAAAGTTGAGACTGAAAGGGAAACTAGACTGGTCACTAAGCACATGACACCTAAGGCTTGGAAGTGCTAGAGGGTTGGGCTTTCAGCAGGTTGAACATTTGTTGGAGCATGCCTTCATTTTTCTCTTTTTCTTTGGCCAGTTCAGCTCTCAGCCCATTCCTTTATCCCTCCAATTCTGCCACCCTAGAATTAAGCCTTGCTATTTCAGCATCCTTCATTCCAACCTCCTGAACTAAGGACCTGACTTTGCTGTTCACAGGAGTCTTAGTAGATGAACCAGGTTCAACAGAGATAGTGCTGAGCAGATAGTCACAGGCTTGAAGGGTTTTGATGCCAAAGTGCTCCTTGCTGGATGCCATTTCCCACTTTTTCAAGGGAACATCTAGTCTTTCAAGCACAATATTCAAAATGAAGCCGTAGGGAATGGCATGGGCCTTTGAACCATTTATCACCCTGTCCAGCAGCTTTACCATAAACACAGGCCAGTTGATTTGCTTACTCTCACTCAAGCACTGCATTAGTACCAGGTCCATATAGTTTGTAGTATGCCTTTTTTCCTGTTTGGGCAGGAGGCATTTGTTGACAAACTCAAAGAGCACCTTATGCCCAGGCCTCATCTCACTCTTTTGCACTGCCCGGGCCTCAGGAGATTCTGCATCTGATTTGATGTCACAGAAATTTCATGTTATCTGCAGCTCTAAAGGCAACCCATCCAAGCAAGGCCACCTCTGCCTTGTGTAATCATCATATCCCTCACAAGGGATATTCAAAATCTCCCCCAGCTTTTCAGCATTGAACTTCACCTTGACACCTTTAACAATACTAGTCACCAGACCATTCTTCACTAATCCATTTGCCATGAACTCAACTAGTTCCTTCCTGGCCAGTTTCCCATTCAACCGAAGGACCATGTCCTTCTAACCTTGAGCTTCCAGAGATGCTAGAAGCCTCATCATGCCTGGTTCCTCCAGGTCTTTCAGCAACCTGCCCTTCAGCATTTTTCTTTTGCCAAAATTGGCATATCTATCCTGCTCATTCTCAGAGTCATCATCTTCTTCTTCTTCATCACTCTCTTCTTCTTCTACAACCATTTTCATTGTTTGCCATTAGAGGAAGATCTTGTTCTTTTTGCTAGGGAGGACTCAGCAGTTACATGCTTTGAGGTCTTCTTGAAGAAGCCCTAGCCTCCTTAGATTTAGCAATAGAAGTCTTCGCAGTAGTTTGTTGCTTCGGATGGACCTATTCCATCACCTCTTCCTCCTCCTCGACCACTGTTTCTAAACTCTCACCAACCTTCCCTTTTCCTTTTTCTATTCTATTCCTCTTGCTCTCCTCTAGTGCCCTCTTCAACTCTGCTTCACTCTCTCTCACCTTGCTTCTTGTTGTTCTAGCCCTAGGAGCAACCTTGGGTGAAGCAGTCTTGGGTTTCTTAGTTGGTTTTGCAGCAGCAAGAGTATTAACTGAAGAAGACTTGCGTTTCTTGGGATCATAGCTATCCCTCAACTTCTTCATCAAGTCAGCGAAGGTTTCATCCACTGATGGACTAGGTTTATCAGTTTGTTTGCTTAAGTTTACCAACCCTTCCGCAACCTCCCCTGATTCACTTCCCCTGAATGTGATACACCATCTCCCCCACTCCCACAAATAGACAAAACCTTCTTCCTCCTTTTCTTCATTTGTTTTACAGACTCATTCCCAGATATATCCTTAGCAGCCTCTATAAATACATACCTATTTTCTACTTTTTCAACTTTATCCGCCGTAACAAAACAGGATCTTACGTCTGTTGGGGTTTCTTGATGAGTAGCATTTTTAAAAGACCCGGGCTCATCGCCCTCGCTGGCAGAGATGTATTGATCCGACTCAGAACTTGAATCAGTGACTTTTGCTTGACATTCTTTCTTTTGACTGGCTTTCAACTTTTCATTTAAAGCTTTTCTCATAGGTTCAGTTGCAATAGCTTTCTTGGCTATGATTTTTGTCCAACGAAATCTTGGTTTTGGGGATTCGATAGGAGGTGTAGAGGATGAGGTGGTGTTAGGTGACACTGGTGGTGGGGTTCCTGGATTGTCTTGGGGATTAGTCATTTTTGATGATGAACTTGTGGAAGGATTAAGAAAATATTGGGAATTTTTGAGGGTTTGGAGAAGAGATGAGATGATCAGAGATTAGACAAATTAATGACGGTTATGATATGATTAGAGAGGCTTTTAAAGAGGAGTAATTGTTGTTTCAGAAAAAAGCACTTTTCAGGTGTCAGTAGACGTCTTATCATTTCAGAATTCAGGTGTCCCTAGGAATTAATTAAAATTGCTAAGGTTTAAGAAAAGAATTCTACTTCGCTGGGGTTAGGCCAGGCACTTACCAGCATATGGGGTCGATTTTGCTGATTCTACACTCTACACATATGTGCAAATACCGGAGCAGCTTTCAGAGTGTAGCAGTAGTCGGGAGCCATTCTTCAGTCTAGGGACTTTCGAGGTAGTTGCCGACGTCCGCAGGCCGGAGTTCCTTTATATTTTATCTAGTTTGTTTTCCTTATATCGGAATAGATATTTTGTTTTTCTGTTCACACTTGTTTTTTGCACTCTCTAGTAGTCTGCGAGTTAGTGACACCGGATCTGTGTAAAGTTGTATTGGAACTGCTACACTGGTTTTCAGTTAATTATGTCTTTAGTCTTCCGCATTTATGTAATTATCTCGTCTTTATTATTATGTTGATGTTGTTAAGAGAAATAGTTAATAATTGGTTGGCCTAACTCCTAGTAGTAGGCACGATCACGACTCTTGAATGGTCAAATTTCGGGTCGTGATAAGTTGGTATCAGTGCACTAGGTTACATTGGTCTCACAACTCACGGACAACTCTGCAGAGTCTGAGGGATCAGTATGGAGACGCCTGTATTTATCCCCCAGAGGCTGGAAAGTTAGGAAAAAATTTCACTTTGATTCTTTCTTGTCATGGGATTCTGTTTCTCAAATGATGATTGTCTTTCTACTCTATTATTTCGTAGATGGCGAGAACACGTGCTTCCTCTTCTACTGCACAGCATCTCGAGACCCCAGCATCAGCTCCTACAAGGAGTAGAGGGCGAGCCCGAGGCCGAGCCAGAGGCAGAGCTCATCCCCGAGCAGCAGTCCCAGAGGTGGAGCCTCATGTTGATTATGATGAGGAGTTTCCATCCCCAGCAGCTCTGGTGGGCCCAGCTCAGGTCCCAAAGGGGTTCATATCAACCCCATTTCTTCAGGAAGCATCGGTCAGATTGGTGGGCTTCGTGGAGAGCGTCACTAGAGCGGGTTTGCTTCCAGTAACACCAGCCATTTCTCAGGCTGGGGAGGAGTTCAGACTCCTGTTATACGTACTCCGACATAGGTAGCTCCTCAGGATCAGGTTCCGGTGGTGCAACAAGCTATAGAAGCTAAGCTGGGTATTGCAGCTTAGACCGAGGATGGTGCGACGATGTCTGCGGATGCTTTTTGGAGACATGATAGGTTCACTAAGCTCTTTACCACCACATGCAATGGTGCTCCTACAGAGGACCCCCATGATTTCTTATTCAATTTCCATGAGTTTCTCCGAAGTGTGGGTATTTTGGAGATCAATGGGGTCGAGTTGATCACCTTTCGACTAGTAGGATACGCCAAGACCTGGTGGAGGGACTATTGTTTATCCAAGCCAGCAAGGTCTCCATCATTGACTTGGGATAAGTTTGCAGAGTTATTTTTGGAGACGTTTCTCCCAGTTACTCAGCGAGAGGCTCTTCGCAGGAAATTCAAGCACCTTCATCAGGGAACTATGACGGTCACACTGTATGAGACCCATTTTATTGAATTGGCATGATATGTTATTATCATACTCCCCACCGAGAGAGGGAGGGTGCAGAGGTTTATTGATGGGTTGACTCAGCCGATCCGTGTCCAGATGTCTATTGAAGCCGGGAGTGATATTTCTTTTCAGGAGGCGGCCAATGCAGCCCGTATAGTTGAGATGGCTCTTTTACGGGGAGGTGGCCAGGGGTCAGATAAAAGATCTCGTCATTCCGGTAAGTTCAATGGTACCTCGTCTGGAGGTAGAGATTCTTATGGTAGAGGCCATCCAGTAAGGCCCTTACAATCAGCACTCCAGGTCTCTCATGGTACTCTAGGTAGTGGTGGTTCTCAACAACATTATTCTGATCAGCAGTCCTTTCGTGCACCACCAGCTCCCATCAGTGCACCGCCACATTAGAGTTCCGAGGAGGATATTCAGGTCGACAGGGCCAGCATTCTCAACAGCCAAGGGCTTGTTATGGTTATGATGACCCGATTGACACTGTTAGATTTTTCCCTCGAGCCTCAGGTATTTCTCAGCTGCAGGGTCCTAACCACATGATTGAGGCACCAGGTGATCCACAGCTTGCCCAGCCAGCTAGAGCCGGGGGTAGGGATCATAGAGGTGGAGGTAGAGACTGTACAGGTGGAGCTCGGACTACCAGAGGTAGGGGTAAGCCAGTAGTCTATCATCCCAGAGACATGGTACAGGGAGGGGGGCCCCAACCTCGGTGTTATGTTTTTCCAGCCAGGCCAGAGGTTGACTCATCAGATCCTATGATTACAGGTACTATTCGGGTCTATGATAGAGATGCTTCAGTGCTATCAGACCCTGGGTCTACGTATTCATATGTGTCATCCTATTTTGCACCATACTTTGTTATGCCTAGCGATTCCTTGAGTATTCCTATTTATGTATCTATACTGGTGGGTGATTCTATTGTGGTTGACTGAGTGTGTCGTTCCTGTGTGGTAGTATTTGAGGGTCTTGAGACCCGTGTTGATCTATTGCTCTTCGGCGTTATATTGGGGATGGATTGGTTTTCCCCGTATCATGCTATCATGGATTGTCACGCCAATACCATGACCTTGGCTTTGCTAGATTTTCACCGACTAGAGTAGAGAGGGACCCCAGGTCATGCCACTCGTAGTGTTATATCATATGTGAAAGCTGGACGCATAGTCGCGAAAGGGTGTTTAGCATACTTGGCATATGTTTTCCACTCCAGCACAGAGGTCCCTTCTGTTGATTCTGTTCCTATTGTTCAGGAGTTCCCCGAGGTTTTTCGTTTAGATCTGTCGGGTATGCCGCCCGATAGGGATATTGATTTCTATATAGATATGGCTCTGGGAACACAACCCATTTCTACTGTACCGTATCGCATGGCCCCGCCAGAGTTGAGAGAGTTGAAGGATCAGTTTCAGGATTTGCTTATAAGGGTTTGATCAGACATAGTATATCGCCTTGGGGTGCATCGTTGTTATTTGTGAAGAAAAAGAATGGTTCGATGAGAATGTGCATTGATTACTGGAAATTGAACAAAGTGACGATAAACAACAAGTATCTACTACCGAGTATCAACGATTTATGGGTCACGTTGTCTCAGCACTGAGTATTTATGTGGGCCCGAAGAATATTGAGGCAGTCAAGAACTGGCCTCGACCAGCATCAGCTACAGAGATCTGCAGTTTCTTAGGATTAGCATGTTACTGCCATCGGTTCCTGGAGGGGTTTTCATCTATTGCAGTCCCGATGACCAGATTAACCCAGAAGGGTGCCCAGTTCAGATGGTCATATGAGAGTGAGGCGATCACGAGCTTTCAGAAGCACAACATAACTCTAACTACGACACCGGTATTGTTTGCCCACAGGTTCAAGACCTTATGCAGTTTATTTTGATGCTTCTCATATTCGGCTTGGTGCAGCATTGATGCAGGAGGGTAGAGTCATTTCCTATGCCTCGAGACAGTTGAAGATCCACAATAAGAATTATCCGGTTCATGATCTAGAGTTGTCATCCATTGTTCATGCTTTGAAGATTTGGAGGCATTATCTATATGGTGTGACGTGTGATGTGTAAATAGATCACAAAAGCCTTCAGTACTTATTCAAGCAAAAGGAGTTGAATTTGAGGCAGAGGAGGTGGGAGGTGGTTGTGTGTCTTAAGAGACACGGTGCAATGTGCAGGTGGCCAGAAGGTGACCTTAGATGGTGATGGTGTTTTGAGATTGCAGGAGCGAGTTTGTGTGCCCAATGTCGATGGGATTCGAGAGTTGATCATAGCGAAAGCCCGTAGTTATCAATATTATTTTCATCCGAGTTCCGCGAAGATGTATCAGGATCTGAGGCAACTTTATTGGTGGCGTAGAATGAAGAGAGATATTGTTCCATATGTGGCTCGATGTTTGAACTGTCATCAAGTTAAGGACGAGCTTAGAGGCCGGGTGGATTGTTTCAGAGGATTGATCTTCCCGAGTGGAAGTGGGAGAGGATTATTAGGATTTTGTTACTGGACTTCCGATGACCCGGAAGAAGTTTGATGCTACTTGAGTCATTGTTGATAGGCTGACCAAGTTAGCGCATTTTGTTCCTGTTGCAGCCACTTATTCATCTGAGAGGTTAGCTGAGATCTACATCAGAGAGATCGTTCGCCTTTATGGGATGCCGGTATCTATCATTTCGAATCAGGGTACGTAGTTTACCTCGCGCTATTGCTGAGCAGTCCAGCAGGAGTTGGGCACCCAGGTCGAGTTGAAATCAGCATTTCATCATCAGATGGACGGACAGTTCGAGCGGACGATTCAGATATTGGAGGATATGCTCCTGAGCCTGTTTCATTGATTTTAGAGGCTCGTGGGACCAGTTTTTGCCTTTAGGAGAGTTCGCCTACAACAATAGCTACAAGTCTAGAAATTAGATGGCTCCATATGAGGGGTTGTATGGTAGGCGATGTCGGTCTTTAGCTGGATGGTTTGTGCTGGGAGAGGCTCGGAAATTAGGTACAAATCTAGTTCGGGAGGCCTTGGATAAGGTCAAAATCATTTAGGACAGACTTTGGACAGCTTAGTCTAGGAAGAAGAGTTATGCAGATCGCAAGGTTTGAGATGTGACTTTCATGGTTAGTGAGCGAGTATTCCTCTGAGTGTCGCCTATGAAGGGCGTGATGCGATTTGGAAAGAAGGGAAAGCTTAGCCCTATGTACATTGGCCCATTTGAGATTCTCGATCGAGTGGGGTAGGTGGCTCATAGGCTTGCCTTGCCGCCTATCTTGTCAGTCGTGCATCTAGTTTTTTGTGATTCCATGCTTCAGAGGTATCACGATGATCTAGCCCACGTATTAGATTTCAGCACTGTCCAGCTGGATAAGGATCTGTCTTATAAGGAAGAGTCGGTAGCTATTTTAGACTGGCAGGTTTGACAGTTGAGGTCGAAGGGTTTTCATTCAGTGCATGTTCAGTTGAGAGGTCAGCCTCTTGAGGCATCGACTTGAGAGTCTGAGTCTGATATGCGGAGCCGTTATCCTCATCTATTTCCCGACTCATGTACTTCTTTCTTTTGTGCGTTCGACGAACAATTATTTTAGAGGTGGAGAATGTGACGACCCAAAGGGTAATCACCTATTTTCTTCATTTTTCCGTACTTTCGATGCATTGAAAACCTCACATTTAGTCGCCTAAATTTCCTTGCGCAATTTGGGCGCGTAGCCGGAAAGCTTATATGTTAAATTATGTGAAATTTGCTAAATTGTGGCTTTAAATGATTAAAGTTGACTTTAGTCAACATTTTGGGTAAACGGACTCGGACCTGGACCCGTGATTTGATGGTCCCGGAGGGTCCGTAGAAAAATATGGGACTCGGGCGTATGCCTAAAATCGAAAACTGAGGTCTCGAGCCCGAGAAATGAATTTTTGAAAGGAATTGTTTTTCTAAAATGAATATGAAAATTTGAAATGAAAATGGATTAGAAAGCATTAGTATCATGTCGTATTTTGGTTCCGGCATCCGGTACAGGTCTTATATATATTTTAAAATATTTCTGTGTAATTTGGTCGAAATCATATGTCATTTGACGTGTTTCGAACCTAATTATCTAAACTTTAAAATTTAAGAAGTTTGAATGAAAAGTGATGAATTTGAGGTTTAATTCCTCGTTTATGATGTTACTTTAGCGATTTCATCACTCGGTTAAGTCCGTAAGATGCTTTTGAGTTAGTGTGTGTGTTTGGTTAGGAGCCCCGAGGGCTCAGGAGTGATTCAGAGGTGGTTCGAGATGTTTTGGCCTTAGAAAGTGTTGCAGAATTTCTGCAGTCAGTGGTCCAATTGTCCCTTCTATGCGATCGCATAGGCCTTTCTGCGATCGCATATTGTGAGTTTTCTAGGTGCATTGTTTTGCTCTATGCGATCTCGTAGCTGATCCGCGATCTCATAGCTTGGCCAGTCCCTTCAATGCAATCTCATTCTTCACTCCGCGGTGACATAGTATTAAACCCCATCCGGAAATTTGGCCCCTTTTTCCTCTATACGTTCGCATCAGTACTCAGGCGATCGCAATGCTTCACCCCTTTACTCTATACAATCGCAATGCCTTTCACGTGATCGCATAGAGCATTTTTGCCCAGTGATTGTTAAAGTTCAAAACAGAACCAGTGACGGGATTTATTCAATTCTTTCACACAATCTCTTCTTTTCCACAGCTCTTGAGCGAAAATTTGAGCACTTCTTCACCAAAGCTTCTTGGGTAAGTAAACTTCCACTCATTTCCTTCAGCTTCCTTCTCTAATTAATGAGTTTCTAAACCTAAATCATGTAATCTAGAGTTGAAATTGGGTAAAGGGGTAGAGTTAGGGCTTTTCGATTTTATTTGATATAGACCTCGTTTTAGGGTCGAAATTGAAAACAAACTGCATATCCGGGCTGGAATAGGAATAGGTAACATGGAAATTGTTCGAAACTCGTGTTTGGACAAAGCGATCCCGGGGTCAATTTTTGGAATTTTGGGAAGAAAGCTTAGAAATTCATAATTAGGCATTGGGTTTAGTTTGTTTTGCTATTATTAATATTGTAAAGTTATTATTTCATAGATTTGACTGAGTTGGAGCCGAATTCGAGAGGTAAAGCTATACTAGAGGCTTGAGTTGATTTTGGAGCATTCGAGGTATGTGTTTGATCTAACTTTGGTTTGAGGGAATGGGATTATAATATTGTTCTAATTGCTAAATGTTGAGTACGGTGTATAGGCATGGTGACGAGTATCTATACACTAATGTCTAGCATGACTGTGAGTCCTTACTTGTACTTAATCTAATATTGATGTGACTCTTCCATGCTTAATTGATGAATTCTACGTAATGTAAAAAGTGAGGAGTAATTATGAATTATGAATTCTTTGGAGCATTGGCTCGAACGATAAAAAGACTAAGAAATGAAAGAAATAGAAAGAGATATGATTAATCCCTTGCCAAGATTGTTTGAATATATTGATTATCTCCATTGCCGGGATGTGAAAGTTATTATTGTTGCTCCCTTGCTGAGATTTAGCTGTTTACTTGTGTTTCCCTTGCCGGAATGTTTCTTATACGTTTGGTTGTGATTAAAGTTTGAGTGAGGAAGATTGACAATGCACGAAGGGTCATTTCGTGCCATGTTCTGAATATTATGCACGAAGGGTTATTCCATGCCACGTTTTAATTATATTTGCATAATGGAACATTGCGTGCCGTGTTTTGATTACATTTGCACGATGGAACATTTAGTTCCATGCTTTGGTTATTTATGCACGAAGTAATATTCCGTGCCCCGATTTTATTACAATTGCACGAAAGATTATTTTGCGCCATGATATGAGAGTTATATGAGGAAAAGCACGAAGGTTGATGTCGTGCACTTTATTTGATTACTTTTGGTGAGAATGAGATAAAAAGCACAAAGGTTGGTGTCGTGCAACAGTTAATTTTCATGCTCTCACTAATTATTGTCATTGCACAGTTTTCTTGCTTTAATTGCTGACTTTATATCTGAATTGTATTTCCCCCCATAGCATGCTCCCCTCCCTCTTAACTGTTAAATTTTTGTATTTTTCCTTTTATTGCACATACAGATATATATATATATATATATATATATATATATATATATATATATATATATATATATATATATATATATATATATATATATATATATATATATATATATATATATATATATATATATATATATATTGAACTACACAGGTTGGTTTGATAGTCCTGTCTAGCCTCGTCACTACTTTACCGGGCTTAGGCCAGACACTTACCAGCACATGGGTTCGGTTGTGCTGATGCTACACTCTTCACATACGTGCAGATACCGGAGCAGCTTACGGAGTGCAGCAGTAGTCGGGGAGCCATCCTTTAGTCTAGGCACTTTCGAGGTAGCATTGCCGATGTCCGCAGGCCGGAGTCCCTTTATATTTTATCTAGTTTGTTTTCCTTGTATCGGAACACACATTTTGTATTTCTATTCAGACTTGTTTTCAGCACTCTCTAGTAGTTCGTGAGTTATTGTCACCGGATCAGGGTAAAGTTTTATTGGAACTGCTGCACTGATTTTCAGTTAATTATGTCTTAAGTCTTCCGCATTTATGTTAATTATCTCATCTTTAATTATTATGTTGATGTTGTTAAGAGGAACAGTTAAATAATTGTTTGTCCTAGCTCTTAATAGTAGGCGCCATCACGACTCCCAAATGGCAAAAATCTGGGTCGTGATAATTTGGGTCAGTCATTTCATTGTACTTAAGAATCTCAGACATACAGAACCTTTTAGGAATCGCTTTTGGATCTGCGCTCGGAGGGAAATATTTTTGAAAAACTTCTTGGAATCCAGGCCTTTTAATATCGGCGGTGCTCATGGTATTTGATCCACCCTAGAATTGTAGGTTTCCAATTTTTTATCATTGGCTTCGATGTTTTTCTGTCCCGATTCTACTCGTTTTGTCAGCTTCTCGAGCATTTTCATGATCTCGAGGTTGGTTCCTGTTTCGTTTTCATTCGGTCTTTCCATGACCGATTCATTTCTGCGAGTGACTTCATGGTACGGCTCAGGCTCAATTCTATTCGAGGCGCGGCGTTGGTTCTGGAGCTGGACTATGCGTATTTCCTTGCGGATACTACTCTCAGGATCGGTAGGCATATTTGCATTGATGGCCACATGCAGGCTACTGTCGATTGGGTTTGCAACTGGAACTCCGTTGAGGTCAACATGGGGCACCTGGTTACCTGGCGGTACATTGTTGTTCTCGCCTTAGTGGCCGGATTCAGCAACCGCATTTAGATGGGCAGTATGGGAGTTCAATATTTCGAACTTTAACCTGAATCAAAAGCACTCCAAAGAACAACGAAAAAATAGGGTGTGTTGTGGAAGTTTGTATAGAATACCCACTATTATCCTTAGCCTCACGATGGCACCAAACTGTTTACCCTCAAAATCAGATAACAATTGAATTTTTAAGTAATTTTAAGAAAACGCGGATTAATTAGAGACAAAGAAGTAAATTGGATTAGATTTGACAAGTAAAGATAAGAATTTATTTAAACCACATGCATAGGATTGTTTCTGCCTTAGTAATGTTCACCCTCGATGGTTCACTATGGCCAGCACTGATGAACAAGAAAAGAGCTAATAACATAGAAAAATAATAATATATTGCCTTGGAATGCATAATAACATGTACGTTATGAATCATCAGACCCCCTTTATATAGTAGGAGAGTTTCATATATGTAAAATTCTTAAAAGAGGTAAAATAATCTTCTAATTAACTGATTATCGGTTCCCTATTGATACATGCCGAGATTCCCGCCATGATATCCGGCCAGTCATGGATAACACGATCTTATGTTGGCCGTGCTTGATTACCTGACAATGTTCTTCGAAGTTATTCAAGGCTAGGACCAATCCCGAACCATGACCCCTATATTCTCAAGGGTGGGCGTTATGCCCCTGGATTCGTACTTGGTGAGACCTTTGTCTCGATTTTGGCCCCTTGTTATCATGTTTCGAGCTTGTCTTATCATGTCGGGGACCGGGTGTATCACGAGCCCGGTTTACTCGTATAAAATATTATCGTTTAGTATTTGAGAATTCTGCAAAATCGCCCAAAAAATGCCATGAAAGTAATCAAAGAGTTGTACAAATTCATCAAAGAGAAACGTATAAATAACTAAATAGGACGTTCAAAATATCTTCTAACGTTTTGCGCCTTTAAGCGTTTTATTCGTGTTGTTCAATTTGCTATGGCCTTCATAAATTTGTTTTAGAGCTCGCATAATACTAGATTTTCTATTTAACCTGATGCCTCTTCCCAGCAGACAATTTCAATATGATTCCATTTTTTATATTTCCAATTTTCTTAGAATTGAAGAGTAGCAATTGTTATCCGTAGTAATTTTTAAACATAACAACACGATATTACTTGTTTGGAGCACGTAAGATCGCGCTAGGCATCTATTCATTAGAGGTGGATATAGTGTGGGCAAACCCAAAATCCCAACTGAAATCTGAATTTTTAGAAGTTTTGGTTTGAATTTTCAGATTACGGATTGCTCAGACTGAATTTTTAAATTTTGAATTTCGAATTGGATATTAGATTTGATACTTCTAATTTGTGAATATCCAAAAATCCGTTTTTTTTATAGTTTATATTTAGTCCATTATGTATATATCAATGGTAAGAAGTCCAATATCAAAACCCATTAAATATTATCTCATATATTCAATAGTAATTGCTAAGTTATTGCCAAAATACTTTCTATTTGGATATAGTTTTACAATTACTACTACTCCTTATTGGCCTTCTAATGTCTTTGTTATTTTTTCTTGATAATAATTTTATTACTTGAATACTTTGTTTGAATGATTACAATGAGAATGAGAAACTTTTTAGATAATTTAATATGAATACTTTATTTGGATGTTCGTTTTTGTAAGAAGAAGATGTTAGGTTATTGTTGGTTTTTTTAATCTAATTAGATAATATGTATGATTTGGAAACGAAGGGAAAAGATTTAGGGGGAAACAAAAATTTTGAAGTGTTTCCTTTACTAATGCACTTTGTCCCTCATCGAAAAATGAACTTATATAGAGAAGCAAATCTTCTTGCTCTTAAAGAACTAAGAAGAAGTGGTGCCTAGCGTCGTCGTCGTCGCTCGTTCGGCTTCGGCTTCAGCTTCGACTTCGGTCAATTGATATAATTGATTGATAATTTTGTTGGATCAAATTTATTTTCTATTTTTTGTTATTTATTTTCTTTTTCCTGATATCCTTTCGCGCGGATTATGTTTCGCGGCTAATTTTCTAATTGTCTAACAATCATTTTGAATTTAAAATTCATGGACTAAACTTTTGCCGAAATGGTATCTCATGTGAACATGTACCTTCACACTACTCAATCCCGACTCTTTGGATATAAATTCAGAGGTTTTACATCATTTTTCAATACTGAAAATCTATATACTCTCATCTCTATCTTCTGCATTTCAGCATTATTTTTTTCAAAGCAAAACGTAAGCATAAGTGTAATTTATTGTCGTTTGTTGAGTTCGACTAAGTTTGTAATTTCTATTGCCGATATTACAGAATAGTTTTTCGTCTATCCAAGGAAAAATTAATCCAATAACATTTGGCAACAGTGAGGGGGCTCAATTCATTACGGAAACAAAATTTTCCGTTGGGCTCGGAACTTTAACTTATATTATTTATATTTCTCTTTCTGTTTGTTACCTATTTTATTTGCAGAAATTATTTTTGAAATACAGTTTAATTACAAACTTAAAAAATTTACTTTATATTCTGTGTTCATCTTACTTTCTGCTTTGGAAGACTAAAGTCCTAGCAATTTTCTACTCTAATTTTGGAGATTAAAATTTTTGGATTTTCTACTTCGGTTTGAGATTAAAGTTTTTGTAACTTTCTACTCAATACGAGACTATAATCCTTGCTATTTTCTACTCGGTTGTTTGTATTTGGTTTGAATATATATAAACTTCACCGACTTACTAATTTTGGTTGTATCAATGAAAAATGATAATAAGTAAAAAACAACATAATGGTTCTGTTGGGACTACTGCTGCAATGGCTACTCCATTTTCAAGTCGCACAACGCCTGCGCTGATGATTGCACCTGCATAAAAGCTTGAAAAGTTTTTCGGTGTGGACTTCAAGCGCTGGCAGCAGAAAATGTTCTTCTATCTGACTGCACTCAGTTCACAGCGCTTTGTCTTTGAGGAAGTTCCAGTCTTGAAAAAAGAAACTCCTGAAAATAAGTGATTTGTGGTCATGGAGGCATGCAAGCATTCTAACTTCTTATGAAAAAAATTAAATTTTAAGTTGCTTGGAAGACAACTTGTATGATGTTTATAGCATAATAAAAATATCAAGAGGGTTGTGGAATGCTCTTGAAAAGAAGTACAAGACTGAAGATGCTGGACTTAAGAAGTTTGTGACCGCCAAATTTTAGGATTTCAAAATGGTTGACGGCTAATCTGTCATAACGCAAGTCCAAGAATTGCAAGTTATTTTTCATGACCTCATTATTGAATGTATGGTCATAAATGAAGCATTTCAAGTTGCGCCATTTATTGAAAAGCTACCTCCACTGTGAAATGACTTTAAGAATTACTTGAAACATAAGCGCAAGGAGATGATGCTTGAGGACATTATTGTTTGTCTACAGATTAAAGAGGACAACAAGGATCCTAAGAAGAAGTCCCATGAAAATTCAACAATAATGGGAGAAATATTATTGAGGAAGCATCTACAAGCAATAAAAAGAGAAAGAAGATGCCCGGACCAAAGAATTACCCGATCAAGAAGAAATCCAAAGGTAATTGCCACAACATTGGAAGGCTTTGAATTGTTGTGTACCGAAGAAGGATCAAAAGAAGAGTCCAGCAAACGTGGTTAAAAAGAATGATGAAATGGAGGACTTATGTACCATGCTATCTGAATGCAGTTTGGTAGAAAATCTAAAAGAGTGGTGGATTAATTCTGGATCCACTCGTCATGTTTGTGCTAACGAAGAGTTATTTACCTCTTATGCTACCGCATGGCCCGACGAGAATATCTTTATGGAAAACTCCACAACTAAAAAAATTGAAGGAGTTGGGAAGACATATTTGAAGATGACTTCGGGCAAAGTTGTGACTCTAAATAATTTTCTCCATTTTCCTGAAATCCACAATAATTTGGTCTCTTTTGGACTTCTTATCAAGAATGTATTTAGCTGTGTGTTTATTCTAAAAAAGTTGTAATAAGTAGGAATGATGTGTATGCAGGAAAAATGTTACCTAACTGAGGGAATTTTCAAGTTGAATATAATAGCTATTGATATAAATAAAGTTCAAGCTTCTTCTTACTTACTTGAGTCAAATAATTAATGGCATGCATGTTTAAGTCAATTCAACTTCAAAACTATGCGAAAAATTGTTAACTTGGAAGTATTGCCTAAATTTGAATGAGATAATTTGAAATGTCAAAGATGGTAGAATCTAAGTATGTTAAACATCTTTATAAGTTAGTTTAAAGAAATTAAAACCCTTTAGACTTAATTTATACAGATATTTATGATATGAAGTCATTACTATCTCACGGTAGGAAAACGTATTTTATAACTTTTATTGGATATTGCTATATTTACTTACTTAATAATAAAACTGAAGCAATTGAAGCATTCAAGAAATACAAAAATGAAGTTGAAATGCAACTAAACAAAAAGATAAAAATGATAAGAAGTGATAGGAGTGAAGAGTATGAATTTTCTTTTGAAGAAATATATTTGGAATATGACATTATTCGCCAAACAACTGCTCCTTACTCACCATATCTAATAAAATTGATAAAAGAAAGAATAGAATGTTAAAAGAGGTAATGAATGCCTTGTTGATAATTTCGGGTTTACTCCAGAACTTATGGGGAGAAGCTATTCTTATAGGTAACTGAATACTCAATCGAGTTTCCCATAGAAAAACTCAATTCATTCCATATAAAAAATAAAAAGGTATGAAACTCAATTAAAATATTTCAATGTATGGGGGTGTTTGGTCAAAATGAAAGTTCCAAAACTCAAACGGGTGAAGATTGAAAAAAAAAATGGTTGATTGCATTTTCATAGGATATGAAAGAAATAGTAAGTCATATCATTTTCTAGTTCATACATTAGAAAATTCCGACATTAATATTAATATGGTAATTGAATTTCGTAATGCTGAATTCTTTCAGAGTATTATCTGTATAAAAATAAATGTGAGTCGTCTTGTAAAAAATCTAAGCGGCGTCGAGAAGAAGCAAAGAAAAATACGTTTAATGAGGAAAATTCAAGACGTAGTAAACGTCAAAGGATAACTACTTCCTTTAGATCAGACTTTCTGATATTTTTTGTTGGAAAATGAACCTCAAACATATAAAGAAGCAATATTTTTCTCGGAAACACAATATTAAAAAGAGACAGTCAATAGGGAGACAGAATCCATATTAAGTAATCATACTAGGGAATTGATTGATCGTCCTCCAAAAATTAAAACCGTTGGGTTATAGTGGATTTTCTAAAGGAAAATCAAAAGCTGATGATACCATTTACAAATTTAAGGCAAGATAGTTTTCAAAAGGTTTAACAACGAGAAGGTCTTGATTTTTTTGATATATACTTGCCAATAATAAGGATTACATCTATTTGGTTATTTATAGTATTAGCCGCCGTGTATAGTCTTGAAATCCATCAAATGGATATGAAGAAAACCTTCTTAAATGGAAATTTGGAGGAAGAAATTTAAGGATTCGTGGTTTCTGGAAAAGAGTAGAAGGTATACCGACTTGTTAAGAAACTTTACAAATATAAACAAGCACCTAAATAATGACATATAAAATTTGCTTAAACAATATTGGCAAATAGATTTAAGATAAATAAGTATGATAAATGTATTTACATTAAAAATACTCCAAATTATATAGTCATTATATGCTTATATGTTGATGATAGGTTAATAATGAGCAAAGAGATTGCAGATATAAATGCTACTAAGCGTATGCTTGCTAGCAAGTTTCATATGAAAGATTTAGGAGTTACTGATTTAATTCTAGGAATTAAAATCCATAGGACTCCTCAAGGACTAGCATTGTCTCAATCTCATTATGCTAAAATGGAACTTGAAAAATTCAAGTATTTAGATTTCAAAGTTGCAAGGAACCTGATTGATGTAAATGTGGCTCTTACTAAGAATCTAGGTCAAAGCAGATCTCAACTGGATTATGCTCGTGTGTTTTAAAGTTTAATATACATCACAAATTGTACACGTCCTAATATAGCTTGTGTAGTAAGTAAACTGAGTCGTTACACAAGTAATCACGACCAAACTTATTGGATGGCAATGAAACAAGTTTTGAGATATCTAAAACATATCCAAGATTATGCTTCGCACTACATTAAGTATCTTACAGTAATTGAAGGATATAGTGATGCAAATTGGATCACTAGATCATCAGAAACATAGTTCATTAGTCGATATGTTTTTATCATTGGCGGAGAGCAGTTTCTTCAAAATCATCCAACAGACATGCATTGCTCGCTCTACAATGGTGTCAAAGTTTATAGCTTTAGATAAAGTTGGAGAAGAATCTGAACGACTCCGGAAATTCTTGGAATATATTCCATTCTAGCCTAAACCAGTGGCTCCTATATGCATACAATGCGATAGTCAAGCAGCTAGGAAGGGCTGAAAGCGTTATGCATAACGAAAAATCTTGTCATATACGATGAACAGATAATATTGTTAGACAACTACTCTCTAATGTTATTATAATAATTGACTACGTAAAGTCAAAAGATAATGTATTGGATCCACTTACAAAAGATTTAAATAAAGAGGCACTTGATAAATCATCTCAGGGAGAAGGACTATGGTTAAGGACAAGTCACTGTGGCAGTAACTCTACCTAGAAGACTAGTGACCTCAAGATCTAGGTTCAAGGAGATCAAACAAAGTCATTAGTGATGATTCAATATTGTCAAATAAAACTTTGATCTATTCTCTTGATGAGATAATGTCCAGTACCAAGGATAAAGCATTAAGGCTTTTTAATAATTTTTAAGTTTGATACGAAGTATATCAAATAGTGTACCTATGGTATAACACGTTTAGGAATTATCTATATAAGTATGAAGTGTCAGCCACATCAAGGAGAATTCTGTAAGGCCAGTTTTTTACGCGATTATGAACCATGCACTGTTCATGGATGAAAAAAACAAAACAATTAGAATCAAAGGCGGTTTATACGGTTGATTGCATGACTTATGGCTGTCTAGGTATACCCAAAAGTTCGGCGGTTCAAAAATATCAAATCTACATATTGACCGAGTATAAGTTCACTATGAAAAGTTCAAAGGGAAACCTACTTATCCAAATGCAGTTAATCCTTGCTTGTAAATTACATAATTTTTCATGCATGCATATTTTTAGATAGTCATTCCCTATTCATGTGGGGGATATTTGGGTTTTTTTTTTTTATAAATCTAATTAGATAAGAGGTATGAATGAGAAATGAAGGAAAACGATTTGGAGGAAAACAAAAAATTTGAAGTGTTTCCTTTACTAATGCACTTTGTCCCTCACGGGAAATGGAAAGAAAATCTTTTTACTTATATAGAGAAGCACATCTTCTATCTCTTAAAGAGTTGAAAAGAAGTAGTGCCTTGCACCGTCGTCGTCATTCGCTCGGCTCAGTTTCAGCTTTGGCTTCGGATTTGGTCAATTGATACAATTAGTTGATAATTTTTTAGACCAAATTTATTTTACTTTTTCTGCTATTTATTTATTTTTCCTAATTTCTTTTCACATAGATTTTATTTGCAGTTAATTTCTTAATGATCTAGCAATCGTTTTGAATTTAAAATTCGCGACCAAACTCATGCTGAAATGGTACCTCACGTGAATAGGTACTTTCGCACCTATTCAACCCTGATTGTTTGGCAAAAAATTCAGTGCTTTTGCCTCATTTTTCAATACCGAAAATCTGTCTAGTCTCTTCCGTGTCTTCTGTATTGTTTTTCCAAAGTAAACCCTAAGCATAAGTGTGGTTTACTATCGTTTGTTGAGTTCGACGAAGTTCTCTAAGTTTCATTGCCAGTATTACAGAATAGTTGTTCCTTTATATCCTAGGAGGAATTAATCCAATAACCTTTGGCAACAGTGTAGAGTTAAATTTCTTAAGAAAATACAGTTTTCTATTGGGCTTGAAACTTTTATTTATATTGTTTATATCACTTTTTCTGTTTGTTTCCCATTTTATTTGCAGAAATCATTTTCGAAAAGCAATTTCATAACATAAGAAACGTCTAAAATTAGAGGCTAAAAACAAAAAATTCGAAACATTCAAATCGATTAATCTAAAACCAAACTTAAAAACTCCGATCCAATCCGAGCTTATTTGAATTGGATTTGGATTGTCATTTATTTAATCTAAAAGTCGAATATCCAAACAAAAATTAATTTTCATATTCAATCAGAAATGTCCAAACACTCACCCCTACAATTCATAATTTAACGAAAAAGAAAGGGGTCATATGCTTCGATTACATATTCCAATTTAACAATTTTCAAAATAATACTACTCCATATATTTATAATAAATTCTATTGATATATTACTAGTACAAATTTATAAATGTATCTACTGATTTAAAATTTGAATGTCATTTCAAGAAGTTTCAAGAATGGGTAAAGACGCACGTAGAGAAAAACCAACGAAAGGACACTTGATCACGGAAGGTGTGATTTGGAAACTCTCATTCGGCTCACACAAAGCAAGCTAGCAAGTAGCAACACACAATTATTCCATGAGAAAAGTAGTGCTCCGCTAACTTACAAAAAGAAAAAGAATGTCATCACGTCTCTAACATTTCCACTCATTTTCGTCCCTTCGTTTTTCACTCCGCTACAATTTCATTTCAGCTTTCTTTTCTTTTATTTTTTCCACATTAATCTTTCCTTGGTATTAACTTCTTGTAAGTATGCATGTCTCAATGTTGTAAGACGCAAAGGAATTGAATGAAAATTCAGGTTATTACAAAATCAAGCAATGAACACATTAATAATTAAGTACTTTACACGGGAAAGGTAAATCCATGAATATAGGCTTTATTGTTTTTTACCATGAGGGAGGTCTTGTGAAGGTGTTTGGAGGTTAGCGGTATTCTGATAGCGTACATCAGCATGATTAAGGATATATATGATGATGCTAAGACTCGGGTGAGGATTGTGGGTAGTGACTCAGAGCATTTCCCTGTGGTGATGGGGTTGCATCAGGGATCAGCCGTTAGCCCATTTTTATTTACCTTGGCGATGGATGTGGTGTCGCATCACATCCAAGGGGACGTGCCATGGTGCATGCTATTGCCGATGATATAGTGTTGATTGACGAGAACGTAACAGAGTTAATGCGAGGTTGGAGGTTTGGAGACATACCTTGTAGTCTAAAGGTTTCAAACTGAGTAGAACCAAGAAAGAACACTTATAGTGCAAGTTCAGTGACGGAACCCATGATACAGACGTAGAGGTTAAGTTTGGTGCTCAAGTTATCCCCAAGAGAGCGAGGTTTAAGTATCTCGAGTCTATTATCCAGGAAAACGTGGAGATTAACAAATATGTCGCGCATCGGATTGGAGCAGGATGGATAAAGTGGAGGCTCGCTTCAGATGTTTTGTGTGATAGGAATGTGCTGCTAAGACTTAAGAGTAAGTTTTATCAAGTGGTGGTTCGATTTCACGAGCCGAATTTTCCACCCTCAGAGTCGTGATGGCGCCCACTAGTGAAAGCTAGGCAAGCAAACCATTTGAATTATTTACCTTTTTCTCATTTTTAATACTTTAACAATTAAGAGCCAACATTATATAAAAAATAAAAATTGAAAGCGGAAGACTGAAACCTAGCATATTATTAAAGATGACAATACTAATCCATACATAAACTACCTAACACTAGTGTTACAATTTCACGGGTTGTCTAGGAATACTATAAATAAAGGTCCAAAAGAGTTATTACATTACTGTCTCTAAAATATATAAAAGAAATAGAATAAAATGATATAAGGTATGCCAAGACCTGCGGACGCCTGCAGGACTACCTCGAATCTCCAAATAGACTGAAGGCAGCATCCCAAAGCTAAGGTTCAAAAGCTGCTGCACCGGGATCTGTACACAGTTCAGAGTGTAGTATCATCACAACCGACCCGATGTGCTGGTAAGTGCCTCGCCTAACCTTGGCGAAGTAGTGACGAGGTTAGGAACAAACTACCAAATAAACTTGTGTAGTTTAATCATATACATCGAAAAATAAAAGCAGAAATGAACAGTTAATGATGGGAGAGGGGAAACATCCTGCAGGGACATCGAATCATAGCAGAAGAACAACAAGTAAATACATAGATCACCACAGTTCAATTGAAGATAGGCAGGGGAATCATGATGCGGGGTACAACAAGTATCAACAGAAAACCAACAATTAAATGTAGAGAAACCATAACTCAATTATCAATAAAAATCGGGAAATCAAATACAAGTGCACGGCGTCACCCTTCGTGCTTTAACACTCTCTCACAACTAACATGCACGACATCACCCTTCGTTCTTTAACACTCTCTCACAAATATCATGTATGGCATCACCCTTCTTACTTTACACTATTCCTCACCCAAGCAACAATAACAAAGAAATTTGGACAAGGGAATCAATAACATCACAATAAAATTAAGTAACAACAGAAAATTAGTAAATAAACGTAATGAACATCATAACTCAATTATCATCAAGAATCAAGAAAATCGAGATGCACGGCATCACCCTTCGTGTTTTTATTATCGTCCTCACCATAAAATCAATATAAATGGCACGAAATCACTCTTCGTTCTTCTACCTCACATAATTAGGATACAAAATGATCCTTCATACATTATCGCTCATATAAAGGAATGGAATGGTACATTGTGTAGCACGGCATCATCCTTCGTGCTTTCACACTCTCTCACCAAAATAATATACGACATTACCCTTCGTGCTTTAATACTCTTTGTCACCCAAACAACAATCACAAAGTAATAAGGGAAAGAAAATCAACAAATTTACAATTAAATCTCGGCAAGGGAACAATTGTATAACAGTCATATCCCAGTAGGGGAAACAATATCAGCAATAACATCCCGGTTGATGCCCGAGCAGGCTGACCTCTCCACTAATAACGAACAGAAGGGAAACTCTTTGATCTTAGTTGACGAACCTGCCGATCTAGAATAGCTACCGGCTCCTCCTCATAGGACAAGTCCTTGTCCAACTGGGCAGTGCTGAAATTTAACACGTGGGATGGACATCCGTGATACCTCCGAAGCATGGGCACATGAAACACTGGATGCACAACTGATAAGCTCGGCGGAAACGCAAGTCTATAAGCTACCTCTCCCACTCGATCAAGAATCTCAAACGGGATAATGAACCTAGGGCTAAGCTTTCCCCTCTTCCCAAATCTCATCACGCCCTTCATAGGCGACACCCGAAGCAATACCCGCTCACCAACCATGAATGCCAAATCATGAACTAAGACTCTTTTTCCTGGACTAAGCTATACAAAGCCTATCTTGAATGACCCTGACCTTGTCCAAGGCATCCTGTACCAGATCTGTAGCCAACAACCAAGCCTCTCCCGGCTCAAACCATCTAACCGGTGACCCCTACCGCCTATCGTATAAAGCCTCATAAGGAGCCATATAGATACTCGACTGGTAAATGTTGTTGTAGACAAACTCTGCTAAAGTTAAAAACTGATCCCACGAGCCTCCAAAGTCAATAACACAGGCTCGGAGCATATCCTCCAAAATCTAAATAGTGCCATCGGATTGCCCGTCTGCCTGAGGATGAAATATTGTGATCAACTTGACTCGTGTGCCCAATTCTCGCTGAACTGCTCTTCAGAAATGTGAGGTAAACTGTGTATCTCAGTCTGAAATGATAGACACTAGAACACCATCAATACGAACAATCTCCCGGATATAGATCTCAGCTAACCTCTCAGAAGAATAAGAGACTGGTACAGGAATAAAATGTGCTGACTTTGTCAGCCTATCAATAATAACCCACACTGCATCGAACTTCCTCTGAGTACATTGGAGTCCAGCAACGAAGTCCATAGTGATACGCTCCAACTTCCACTCAGGAATCTCAATCTTCTGGAACAGATCGCCAGGTTTCTGATGCTCGTACTTAACCTGCTGACAATTTAAACACCGAGCCATATATGCAACAATGTTCTTTTTCATTCTCTTCCACCAAAAATGCTGCCGCAAATTCTGATGCATCTTTGCAGCACCGGGATGAATAGAGTATCGGGAGTTGTGGACCTCCTATAGAATCAAATACCGGAGCCCATCCATATTAGGCACGTAAACTCTATCTTCCAGTCTCAAAACTCCATCATCTCTTAATATAACCTGCTTGGCACCACTGTACTGCACCGTGTCCCTAAGGACACACAAATGAGAACCATCATCCTACCGTACACTCCAATAAAGAAGAACGAGTGACTGTGCAAGCTAACACATGGCTGGGCTCATAAACCTCCAACCAGACGAACTGATTGGCCAAAGCTTGAATATCCAAAGCAAGCGATCTCTCATCGACCAGATTTTATGCGAGACTGCCCATACTAGATGACTTCTTACTCAAAGCATCTGCCATGATATTGGCCTTTCCCGGATGATATCAGATGATGACATCATAGTCCTTTAATAGCTCCGACCACTTTCTTTGCCGCAAATTTAGCTCCTTCTACTTGAACAAGTACTGCAGACTCTTCTGATCCATGAACACCTCACATGACATGCCCTACGAATAATGCCTCCAAATCTCCAACGCATGAACAATGGATGCTAGCTCCAAGTTATGAACTGGATAATTCTTCTCATAAATATTCAACTGCCGTGAAGCATAAGCAATGACTTTGACATCCTGTACCAACACCGCACCAAATCCAATATATTATGCATCACAATAAACTGTATATGGCCCTGAACCTGTGGGCAAAACCAACACTGGAACCGTAGTTAAAGCTGTCTTGAACTCCTGAAAGCTCGCCTTACACTCATCCGACCACCTGAACTAGGCACCCTTATGTGTCAACCTGGTCATCGGGGCTACAATATAGGAAACCCTTCCACAAATCGACGGTAATAGCCTGTCAAACCCAAGAAACTCTGGATCTCTGTAGCTGATGCAAGACTAGGCCAGTTCTTGACTGACTCTATTTTCTTTGGGTCTACCTGAATACCCTCTGCTGAAACAACATGACCTAAGAAAGAAACTGAACTCAACCAGAAGTCACACTTTGAAAACTTTGACTATCTCTCAAATCCTGGAGGACACTCTCAGATGCTTCTCATTATCCTCCCAGTTGCGGGAATAGATCAAAATACGATCAATTAAGACTATCACGAATGAATCCAAGTAAGGCCTGAACACTCGGTTAATCAAATCCATAAAAGCTGCTAGGGCATTTTTCAAACCAAATGACATCACCAAGAACTCATAATGCATGTACCAAGTGCAGAAATCTGTCTTAGGTACATCGGATGCCCTAATCTTCAATTGATGGTAGCCAGATCTCAAGTCAATCTTCGAAAATACCCTGGCACCCTCAAGCTGATCAAACAAATCATCAATTCTCAGCAATATATACTTATTCTTGATTGTAACCGTGTTCAACTACCAGTAATCTATACCTATTCTCATCGATATGTCCTTCTTCTTAACAAACAACACCGGTGTACCCCAAGGCGAGACACTAGGCTTAATGAAGCCCTTATCAAGCAAGTCATACAACTCCTCCTTGAACTCCTTCAACTCAGGTGGGGTGATACGATACAGCAGAATAGAAATGGGTCAAGTGCCCGGATCCAATTCAATGCAGAAGTCAATATCCCTATCGGGTGGCATACCCGACAGGTCTGAAGGAAATATCTCAGGAAACTCATGAACTACAAGCACAAAATCAATAGAAGGAACATCAGCATTGGAATCACAAACATATGCCAAATAAGCCAATCATCCATTCTCGACCATACGTTAAGCCTTCATATAAGAGATAACACTACGGGTAGAATGATCAGGCTTCCCTCTCCACTCTAAACGACGTAAACCCGGCAAGGCTAAGGTCACATTCTTAGCATGACAAATAGAAGTGAAGCATCTCTAGTACCAACTAGAACAGTACCTATGATAACTGCATCGAAAGTCTCAGCCTCAGGCCTGGCTGGAAGAGCATAAAATCGAGGTTGGGCCCCGCCACTCTAAACTACATCTCTAGGACGGCGTGCTGCTGGCTGGCCTCCACCTCTACACTTCTACCTCAGCCTCTACCTGGCTAAGCGGGCTGAATGAGTCCCTTAATGAACCTCTTCTCTCTCTCTCTATCTCTCTCTCTCTCTCTCAATGGAAGTATAAGAAAAGCATGACGAGCCAAATCAATAAACCTGGTCTCCTACTGAGTAACAGTCATAAAACCCTATTTGAGACGTTAAAACTGCCTCTGATAGATCTCTCTATGAGTAACAGGAAAAAACTTCTCTAGAAATAGCTGAGAAAATTGATCCCAAGTCAAAGTTGGTGACCCAACCGGTCTAGCTAAACAGTAATCTCTCCACCAATTCTTGACAGATCCAGACAAGTGAAAAGTATCAAAGTCGACCCCATTGGTCTCCACTATCCCCATGTTCCTAAGAACCTCATGACAACCGTCATAATAATCATGGGAATCCTCAGAAGATGAACCGTTGTAAGTGGTAGTGAAGAGCTTGGTAAACCTATCCAACCTTCACAAAGCCTCTGAAGACGTAGCTGATCTATCATCGGTCTATGTTGTTGTTCAGCTAAAGAAGCGGTACGTGACCTCGTCATTCTTGAAAGGACAAGAGTTTCCTATTTAGCTGTGAGAGAAAATATCGCACGACGAAGAAGAATAGAAGTGGAATTTTTCCTAACTCTATAGCCTCTAGGGATAAATACAGACGTCTCTATACCAATCTCTCATACTCTACTAAGCTTGTCCATGAATTGCGAGACCTAAGTAACTTAGAGCTCTGATACCAACTTGTCACGACCAGGATTTTCCACCATCGGGAGTCGTGATGGCGCCTATTAATGAAATCTAGGCAAGCCAGCCATTTGAATTATTTACCTTTTTTTCTTTTTAATCCTTTAACAATTAAGAGCCAACATTATATAAACAATGAAAATTAAAAAGCGGAAGACTAGGACATAATATATTAATAAAGATTCCAATACCAATGCATATGTAAACTACCCAAAACTAGTGTCACAATTTTACGGGCTGTCTAGGAATACTACAGATAAAGGTCCGAAAGAGTTATTACAAAACTGTCTCTAAAATACATAATAGAAACATAATAAAAGGATAGAAGGAGGCGCCAAGGCCTATGGACGCCTGCAGGACTATCTCGGATCTCCGAATGGACTGAAGGCAACAACCCAAAGATAAGGTTTAAAAGCTGCTGCACCAGGATCTGTACACAGTGCAGAGTTTAGTATCAACACAACCATGTGCTGGTAAGTGCCTAGCCTAACCTTGGTGAAGTAATGACGAGGCTAGGAACAGACTACCAAATAAACCAGTGCAGTTAAATCATATACATCATAAAATAAAAGTAGAAATGTACAGTTAATGATAGGAGGAGGGAAACATGCTGCGGGGACATCGAATAATAACAGAAGAACAATAAGTAAATATAATGATCACCACAATTCAATTGAAGATAGGAAGGGGGAATCATGCTGCGGTGTACAACAAGTATCAACAAAAAAACAACAATTAAATGTAGAGAAATCATAACTCAATTATCAATAAAAATCAGGAAATCAAAGACAAGTGCACGGTATCACTCTTTGTACTTTAACACTCTCTCACAAATAACATGTACGACATTACCCTTCGTGCTTTAATACTCTCTCACAAGTATCATGCACGGCTTCACCTTTCGTGCTTTACACTCTTCCTCACTGAAGCAACAATCACAAAGCAATTCGTGCAAGGGAATCAATAACATCACAGTAAAATCAAGTAACAACAGAAAATAAGTAAATAAACGTAAAGAACATCATAACTTAATTATCAGCAAGAATCTGGAAAATCATGGACAAGTGCACGACATAACCCTTCGTGCTTTTACTCTCGTCTTTACCATAAAATTAATATAAATGACACGGCATCATCCTTCGTACTTTTACCTCTCATAATTAGGATACAGAATGATCCTTCGTGCATTATCGCTCATATAAGGGAGAATGGTACATTGTGCGACACAACATCATCTTTCGTGCTTTAACACTCTCTCACCAAAATAATGTACGGCATCACCCTTTGTGCTTTAATACTCTTCCTCACCCAAACAACAATCACAAAGCAATAAGGGTAAGAAAATTAACAAATTTACAATTAAATCCCGGTAAGGGAACAATAGTACAACAGTCATATCCCGGTAAGGGAAACAATATCAACAATAACATCTCGGCAAGGGAGACAACATTAAATAACAACATCCCGGCAATGGAGACAATATAATAATCCTATTTTTTTTTTCACCTTTACTTCACAACTCAATTCACAATTTGAGCCAATGCTTTATAAGGTTCAATTAAAAATTATACTTCCGCAATTCACTTTACAACTTGATCCAACGCTTTTCAATATTCAAAAATAAATATTACTTCCACAAGCCTTGCTCAACAATAGAAATCATCATATAAAGCATGAATAAGACTAACGGAGTCACATTAATCATAATATAAGACTCACGGCATGCTTGAAATCAACGTATAGATACTCATCACCATGCCTATACGTCCTACTCAACAACTAGCACATAGAAAATAGGACACAAATCCTAATCCCTCAAGCTAAGGTTAGACCAAATACTTACCTCGATGCCGCGAACACACTTCAAGCCTCAACTGTCGCTTTACCTCTTGATTCCACCACTATTCGCTCGTATAATCGATTTGGAGAAGAACTTTTCTTTGGAAAATTGCCCAAGAGGGTTTATGTTTTGAAAGGGTTTGAAAAATGAAAGATTTTCGATTAAGTCATGAATTTGCAGGTTGCAGATGTCGCAATTGCGACCAGGTTTCGCAATTGCGGACCCTTCATAACTTGGTAATCTCGCATTTGTGATCACTGTTCGCAATTGCGAACTCGCATTTGCGATAAGAGAGTCTCCTCGAGAAATACAGTCCACCTAAATTTTCGTATCAACCATGCTGCTACGCCTAGTAGGCCACTAGAAATGCCCTACATGTGTAACAAAAATGCAGAGCAAATGTAGCATGAGTACAAAAATAACGTGTACTCAGAAAGTATCTCGTCTAATCTCTAAGAAGTAGAGACGCGATATCGACTTCGACACTTGCTAACAGTCCAATAATAGTATAATAAAAATGTGAGGAAATTATGAATTTATATAGCAGTTATAACTCACAAAACCGGAAAACAGGTAACCAAACAGGTTCATTTGCAATCACTGTTTGCAGTTGCGAACTCGCATTTGTGATGGGAGAGTCACATTTGCGACAATGGGGATTTCGAGGCTTCTTTGCCTTTACGAAGAAATGATCGCATTTGCGATCAGGCCTGCCCAGGTCTTCTTTTGCATTTGCGATGATTTATTCGCATTTGCGAGCCAAGCTTCGCAAATACGAAGCTTGCAGACCTGCAACATAATAGTAATTTCTAAGAGCAAATTTCACTACGTGGCCTATTCAAAATTCACGCGAGCCCTCAAGGTTCCAAACCAAACATGTACACTAACCTAAAAATATCATACGAACTTGCTCGTGCAATCATATCACCAAAATAACATCAACAACTATGAATTTAATATCAAATTAAAGAAAATCTCAAAAACTTTCGAAGTTTCAATTTACAACTAATGTTACGAGTCATGTCACATGACCTCCGTTTTTTACCGAATTTTACAGGATCAACTTAAATCACATAACCTGTACCGGTCTCCGGAACCAAAATACGGGCCAGATACCATCAAATTCCAAACACATTTCATTTCCAAAAACTCATATATATTTCAAAAAAAAAATTTCCTTTAAAAATTCATTTCTCGAGCTTGGGACTTCGAAATTCGATTCCGGGCATATGCGCAAGTCCCATATTTTCCTACAGACCCTCCGGGACTGTTAATTCACAGGTCCGTTTACCCAAAATGTTAACCAAAGTTAACCTAAATTCATTTTTAAAGCAAAATTTATTATTTTTCACATATTTTCACATAATGGATTTTCGGATATGCGCTCGGACTGTGCATGCAAATCGAGGTAAAATAGAAAGAGGTTTTAAGGCCTCGGAACACAAAATTTATTTCTAAAATAAGTGATGACCTTTTGGGTCATCACGATCGACGGGCTATGCTATATGGTGGTGAGTACCACGTGCAGAAGATGAGAGTAGCAGAGATGAGGATGTTGAGATGGATGTGTGGATATACCAGGAGAGATATGATTAATAATAAAGTTACCGGGAAAGAGTGGGAGTAGCCTCCGTGGAGGATAAGATGCGAGAGTCGAGGCTGAGATGGTTTGGACATGTTAGGAGAAGAAGCATTGATGCTACTGTTAGGAGGTGTTAGAGGTTGACCATGGAGAGTTTGAGGAGAGGTCGAGGTAGACCTAAGAATTATTGGAGAGAGTTGATTAGGCAGGACATGGCGCTATTTCAACTCACTGAGGACATGACCCTTGATAAGAGGGTGTGGAGGTCGATGATTTAGGTAGAAGGTTAGTAGGTAGTTTATAGTTGTTCACCGATAGTCTTAGTAGCATGCATGTCCCTTCAAATTCTAAGATTTTTATTACATTATGTGGGTATTTCGCCTCAGGTGTTGTATTCCTTGTTGCTATTATTTAATACCACTTATCATTTATCTCTGCATTTTTCTTTTATCTTCCATCTTCCTTCCTTCCTTGCTTTCCTCTTCTTCTTCTTCCCCTTCTTGAGCCGATGGTCTATTGAAAATAAGTTCTCTACATATATTAAATAGGGATAAGGTATACATACAGACTAACTTCCGCAGACCCCACCTACTTTCCTTAGTTGCAAATGTTTTTGTTACCTACAGTGTTACTCCATAACATTCTTTCTTCAATTAGTGATAAAGCAAATGGCTATGCACACATCTTTTCTACTACTTCATCTCGAACTTTGCCAAAATTATACTTAATTAGTTATGGATGCATTGATCTTGATCCCTACATGGCTACATGTCTCAACCCCTTTGTGCTAATTAATTTCAAACTTGTCTAAGTACACTTAATTACTGATGCGTAGAAAGTGTATGTTACCTCATATTAAGACAAATGAACCTTATTAATTACTTACCTCAAGTTTTGTCTTGATTATAGAGTACTCTATAAGTAACGTTAGTTGTACGGTCCATTTGTACTGATGTACGTTGTAACCAAAATTCCTATACGAGGTAGAGAGAGGTTCCTCATACAATTGACACCAATTTCAAGTAGCTCCCACTCTGGATCTAGAGACTGACAAACAATATAAAGGGGCGCACATATACTGTACTAGTGCTCAATTATTTTAGTTTGTTCATATTATCCTACCGGCAGTCCACTGTTTACTTCATCGAACCTTGTATTTGACTAAAATTTCAGCTTTTCAGCAGAAGATAATCAATTGAATTTCTCGATTAAATTAGGGATTTCAGGCCAAAGTTAGCTAAAATATTTCTCCATTAATAAATCATTTAAAAAGAGAGGACATAAACATTCGCATTTTGGACTCATGATTTTTGATGCCAGAGTTTACACCTGTGAACCCATAAACAAGACAAAAAGGAAGTTCAAGATGATTAAATTGGACATAAGAATAATATATACTAGTATATGGCTTTAAAGACTAATGACGACTAAATCTAAGAACCCATAAATGGCGTAATAATATGCCGAGTTTATAAATATTAAAGATATTTCATCCTAAATTTGGGAAATGGAAAATATATAAGATGGTGAAATAAAGGCCTTTAAACAGTCGTATCAATTTATGAAAACATTCAGACTTTTTGATTTTTAAATTAAATGGATTTAACTCACCAAAACTCTCCATTCTAATAAAAAAATGGCCTTCATGTGTCAGATTAATTTTTATAAGTATATCCCATTAAGAACAAAATTAACAAAGAATCTAAATTAATAAAATGCCATATTTTTCAACGAAATAAAAAAAAATATAGCGGGAAAGAAGTAGTAAATAATTGGGCATAACTGCACAAGTTTTGGATGGATCTAGTTTAGTTTTAATTATTTTGTTAAAAAAATAGAAATTACAAAGTAATTAATGCAAAAATTAAGAAATGTTAAATGTACACAGGCCCCCTAACCCCTTTCTCCCCACACCCCACTAACAATAATTGTACCTGCCAAGTACGCCTATCTGTACCTCTCAACTATCCCTTCTTTCCTTCAACTCCCAATTACTCCATCTATATAAAGACACGCCCACACTCTTTCTCTCCAACCTCCCTCAACTTCCCCACACACTTAATTCTCATTTCTATTTCAAGTAATTAGTATTCCCTTTTAATTTTCTCCTCCAAAATGAAGAAACTCATTCGACGTTTATCGCGCGTGGCTGATTCCTCCTCCAACTACTCCTTGCTCCGTTCCGAATCCCGGTCGGTGTCGCGTCCACGTCGGCTCCAATCGTTCCGAACCGGAAAGCTCAGATCCGGTGCCGGAGTTCCTGAAGGACACCTTCCGGTTTATGTCGGCGATGAGATGGAGAGGTTTATCGTTAGTGCTGAGCTTCTTAACCATCCGATCTTCGTCGAGCTGCTTAATAAATCTGCTCAGGAATATGGTTACGAGCAGAGAGGTGTTCTTCGAATCCCTTGTCATGTTCTCATCTTCGAACGAGTACTTGAGGCTCTTCGACTCGGTGATGACCTCCAGGATCTTCTCAGTGCTCTTTCCGTTGACTTACTTTAGCGTTAGCTGTGTCGAAGATAGATATTTCTCTTCTTTTTTCTTTGTTCCTTTTGCTCTACTTTTTTCTTTGCTACTACTAAAAACACTGTGAGTTGCGGTTAGCTAGAGCAGATCTCGACGATACTGTTAGTTAAGAGATCGTTTTTTCTCTAGTTTTCCCCTTTTTGAATCGTGTAAATATTCTGTGATTGAAAAGGCGGAGGAAGAGAATTTCAGGAAAAGTAGAAACACGAAATGTGATTGACATATATACTACTGGAGTACATTTTTGTTACATCTGTCTTATTTTTTCTTTCAATTTTGTTGTTTCTGAATTAATTGCTAGTTAGATGAATTCTTTACAAGTAGGCAATTCATCAGAATTGATACCTTTTTTCGAAACGTTGGCTCTCTGAGTACCGAGTTTGGCTGGATATTTGCGTGATTTCTGGTAGGTGAAGGGGCCTATCTGTAATTCCCGAGATTCGCGGCCAAATTTCATTCTCATCCAGCCCTAGCTTTGAGCTGGATGTAATTACATGTTTGGATCTGTAAAAGTTAGGGGCAGTTCCTTAATATGAAAATACCAACTCATACTAATACTAATAGCCCGTTTGCTCAAGCTATAAAATTAATTTATTTTGAGAAATATTTTTTTAAATTTTTTTTTTTTTCAAAAGTACTTTTGGTGAAACACAGTTTGTGTTTGGCTAATTAGTTTGAAAAACACTTTTGAGCAGCAATTAGTGTTTGACCAAACTTTAAAAAACTGTTTCTAAGTGTATTTTTCTCAAAAGTGTTTCACAAAAAATTATTTTTGGAGAGAAACTTCTTTTTTCTACTTCTACTCAAAAGCCCTTTTTTTGCCAAACACCTCATGCTATAAGTGTTACTCTATCCGGTCCACAATAAGTGAACAATTTGTTATTGGCAAAAATATTAAATTCCAAATAAAAATAGTAAGTGGGACTAAACTACCTTTTATGTCCTATACACACACACACACACACACACACACACACCCCCTCCAGTTCCCTACTCCCTTCGGTCCATAATAAATAACCAATTTACTTTTTTATTTTGATCCAAAATAGTTGTCTATTTATATAATCAAGAAAAAATTCGATTTGTTATTCCAAAATTATCCTTATAAATTGTGAAGGAATTAACTAGCTGCCTAACTGTACATTAACTGCCTGATATGTCTTGCCTATATTAGTTATTAGTTGTTAGTTAATTATGTTAGTTAGTGGAGGTTAGCTACACAGCTGGCAACCGTCTAGCTTGTCTTATATGTAGGTGTATTAGTTCATTTGTACATAGTTGTTCCATTAATAATGACCATATAATTCTCTCTAATGCTTGCATGTGTTCTTCTTCTCTCTTGTGCTTGTTTTGCTTCAACATTGATCAGAAACACGGTGGGTTTCTTCATGGTATCAGAGCGAGGTATCGTCTAAGGATCGTTCTTCGCGGATTGAAGACGATCGAGAGATTTATTGACAATTCTGTAAGATTTCTGATTTGAAGCTGTAGCAAGCCTTAGATTCAATTGAGGAATTTTGTTTTTGTTTCTGGTTTCTGTTCTAACTAGAAATTCTTCACTTCGACTGTAATCGATTGAATTTGTTACTGAATAATCATGGCGATTGAGAATGGATCTGATTCTGGAACCTCTGTTCCTGCTCCGGTGGTGATTGATCACAATCACCCACTGTATATTTATCCTTCTGATGCCCCTGGGTCTTTATCAGTTGGTATTCAGCTTATAGGAATGGAAAATTATACTTTGTGGGATAGAGCAATGAGAGTTGCACTTCTGGGAAGAAATAAGCTGGGTTTCATTGATGGAACAATCACTAGGGATACTTTTCGACCAGCTCTAGGGCATCAGTGGGATATGTGTAATGCAATAGTAGTTTCATGGCTTACTTGAAATGTGAGCAAGGAATTGTTGAGTGGAATTCTGTTTCGTTCTAATGCAATCTTAGTTTATAAAGAGTTGCATGAGAGGTTCAATAAGGTGAATGGATCGCGTTTATATTCTCTTCATAAGGAGATCTTTACTTTGTCACAAGGAACATTATCTGTGTTGGTGTACTATTCGAGGTTGAAATATTTATGGGATGAGTATGACTCAATGATGTCGCCTCCTTCATGTGACTGTGAGAAATAAAAAGATTTTTATAGTACATTTACAGTATCAACGCTTATTACAGTTCCTAATGGGACTGAATGAAGGCCATAGTCAGGCAAGAAGACAAATCTTAATGAAGTCCAAAGTGATTAATGTGAATCAAGCTTATGCCTTGATTGTTCAGGATGAGAGCCAAAAACTGGTGGCAGGAAGTAACTATGCCACACCTGAAGCAATGGAGTCAGCTACACTATTCACAGCGAGAAACAATGTGCCTAAACAGAAAAGAAGTTGGGGTGTAGAATGTGATTGTTGTCATGGAGAGAGTCATACAAGAGATGGATGTTTCAAGCTCATACATTGTGGCTACTGCAACAAGAAAGGTCATCTCAAGAAAAACTTCTACAAGCTAATTAGATATCTTGCAGATTTTAAGTCAAAGGCCAGAGATAATGTGGTGGATGGACATTCTATGAAGACTGAGGCTAGTACAACCAATCATGGAAACACAAATTCTACCAACACTGATGCTCCAATGATCACACAGGAACAATACAATATGTTGCTCAACATGCTGAGTAAGACTTCCACTTCTGAAGCAAATGCAAACTTAGCAGGTAAGTACTTCCTTCTTAAAGATAACGCAATATATTGGATAGTGGACACAGGAGCTACGAATCATATGACAGGAAATGAAAGTTTATTGTTGGATGCTGGTAAAGTAGAAAGTGCTGGAAATGTACAAATTCCCACATGAGAGTCTGCTAAAGTGACCAAGATAGGGAATAGCTCTTTAGGAGGAGGTGATACCCTTAATAATGTGCTTTGTGTGCCAAGTTTTAAGTTCAATCTATTGTTAGTTTCCAAATTGACAAAAGAATTGAATTGTTGTGCAGTGTTTTTTCCTGAACACTTCATATTTTAAGATCTTTGCTCTGGGAAAGTGAAGGAGACTGGTAGTAAGGAAGATGATTTGTACATTCTAAAGATATATCATAAGGAAGCTAGAATAAATGGAGCAAAGGCTATGGCAGTGGAACAGATTGAGGAATTAGAGATTTGGCACAGAAGATTAGGCCATGTGCCCATGGCAGTTATTAGAAAGATTTCTAGTTTTAGAAATAAAGATGCCTTTTCATTTACATCATTGTGATGTGTGTCCTTTATCTAGACAAACAAGATTTCCATTCTCTAATAGTACTAGTAGAGCAGATGAGCCTTTTGATTTGATGCATATGGATGTATGGGGCCCTTATAAGGTTCCAACCTATAATGGAATGAATTACTTTTTGAGATTACTAGATGATCATACTAGGTGGTCATGGATTTTCTTAATACGAGTGAAGCCTGATGTGTATGAGTTGCTTAAAACATTTATTGCAATGATACTTAATCAGTTTGGAAAGATTATTAAAGTACTCAGATCAGACAATGAATCTAATTCTTTAACATTTGTAAGGAGTTGTTTGCAGGTCATAGGATTTTGTATCAGAGTTCATGTCCTTATACTCATCAGCAAAATGGAGTAGTGGAAAGGAAACACAGGCACATCCTAAAAACAGCAAGAGCAATCAGGTTTCAGTCTAATTTGCCAATTAGATTCTGAGGTACATGTGTGGAAGCAGCAGCATAAATAATAACAGGATACCATCTATTTTCTTGAAAGAAAGATCACCTTTTGAGGTATTGTACAGCAGGACACCTTCTTTGGCTCATATGAGGGTGATAGGTTGTCTTTGTTATGCAACTGTTTTGCCTATACAGGACAAGTTTGGTCCAAGAGCAGTGAAATCAGTTTTGTTGGGATGTGGAGTTCATCAAATAGGATACAAACTATTTGATTTGTCTAACGAAGTATGTTTTGTCAGCAAAGATGTTGTATTTCATGAGAGCATATTTCTCTTTCAGGATACTCATGACAGGACAAACTTTCAGAGTTCTGACATTACGAAGTTGAAGAGGTATTCTGTGGTGGATGATTTGGATATTGCAAGTAGAAATATTCTGAATGATCTGACTGCTGCAGATTCTCCATCTCTGCAAATTGCAGATGCATCAGTTGATATTGGCCAATATATTCATGATCATGCCCCATATGAAGCGGTGACAAATTCAATTGAACACACACAAGCAGTGGCAGAACATCAAACAACAGGATTGACTGAGAGCAGATCAGGAAGAACAACTAAGCCGCCTATTTGACTTAAGGATTATGTGAGTACTGACAAAGAATCAGGGGAACATGCTTCTTTATACCCAATCTCAGATGTCATTAGTTATGACTCCATATCTTCCAAATATCAAAGTTCCATCATCAGATTCTCTGTAGAAGTTGAGCCCAAAACCTATGCAGAAGTAGTCAAGGATAATTGGTGGATAGAGGCAATGCAGAATGAGATCAAGGCTTTGCAAGACAAGAATACATGGAAAGTGACACATTTACCATCAGGAAAGAAGTCCATTGGTTGCAGGTGGGTCTACAAAATTAAATACAAAGCTACAGGTGAAGTGGAAAGGTTTAAGGCAAGGTTAGTCGCAAAAGGGTATAACATAGAGAGGGATTGGATTATCAAGAAACAATCTCACCTTTTGTCAAAACGGTAATAGTGAGAACTGTTACTTCTCTAGCAGCAATGAATAACTGGAAAATTCATCAGATGGATGTTTGCAATGACATTTTACAAGGTGACTTAACTGAAGAAGTTTATATGCAGGTTCCTCAAGGTTTTTTTTGTGAAGAACAAAATCAAGTGTGTTGACTACTCAAATCACTTTATGGGCTTAAGCACGCTTCTCGACAGTGGAACATCAAGCTGACATCTGCATTGATAGATTCTGGATTTTGTCAAAATCATTTAGATTATTCAATGTTCACCAGAAAGGTTTTGGGGAAAATAGTGGTGGTCTTATTTTATGTAGATGACTTGTTGATCACAGGGGATGATGCCAACTTAATACAAGAGAATGAAGAGTATCTACAACAAGTCTTTAAGATCAAGGACTTGGGTGAGCTGAAATTTTTCTTAGGTATTGAATTTGCTAGAAGTAAGGATGGAATTCTGTTGTATCAAAGAAAATATGCATTAGAACTCATTTCAGACATGGGACTCTCAAGTGCAAAGCCAGTCAAGGCACCTTTTGAGGTGAACAAGAATCTTACAACATTTGAGTTTGATTCTCAGTTTGGAATTGGTGATGACAATGTTCTTGATGATCCTAATGCCTATCAAAGATTAGTGGGCAGACTTCTTTATCTCACCATGGCTAGACCAGATATTTCATTTGTAGTGCAATGCTTGAGTCAATTCATGCATTGTCCTAAAACATCACATATGGAGGCTACTATCAAGGTGATCAATTATGTGAGGCAATCTCCAGGTCTAGGAATCTTAATGTCTGCGGATGCCTTTTTTCAACTTACAGCCTATTGTGATGCAGATTAGGCATCTTGCCCAAACACTAGGAGGTCTGTTACTGGGTATTTACTGAAGTTTGGCAGCTATTTGATCTCTTGGAAGTCAAGAGCAAACTACTATATCCAGAAGCCTAACTGAGGGAGAATATCGAAGCCTTGCATCCACAGTTGCAGAGATTGTGTGGGTAACTGGCTTGTTTAAGGAGTTAGAGGTGCACATTCAACAACTAGTTTCCATGTTATGTGACGGTAGTCAGCAATTCAAATTGCTGCTAATCCAGTGTTTCATGAACGCACTAAACATATTGACATTGACTGTCATTTCATTCGCGAGAAGGTGCAACTTGGGCTTGTTCATCTAATACATCTCCCTCTTCAGAGCAACAGGCAGATATTCTTACTAAGGGCTTGGGGGTCACTCAACATCATTATTTGCTGTCCAAGCTAGACATGAAGAACATCTTCATAGCTCCTAGCTTGAGGCGGGGTGTGAAGGAATTAACTAGCTGCCTAACTTTACACTAACTGCCTGATATATCTTAGTTGTATTAGTTAGTAATCTTTAATTAGTTGTTAGTTAATTATGTTGAGGTTAGCTACACAGCTGCTAACCAGCTGGCTTGTCTTATATATAGGTGTATTAGTTCATTTGTACATAACTGTTCCATTAATAATGAACAGATAATTCTCTCTAATGCTTGCATGCGTTCTTCTTCTCTCTTGTGGTTGTTTTGCTTCAATATTGATCAAAAACACTGTGGGTTTCTTCATAAACGTATCCCTAAAAAGTCAGTTAATCCTTATATTTGAAAAGAGAAGTAAATGCTATTATAACTATGGTGTAACATTCTTAACCTACTGGCAGGCAATGTATTAATTCTGAATCTAATTAATATTTGAAACATTAAATGCTTAGCCTACATTATTCAATTTTTGATGATTTGTAAAAAATTATCCAAAATCTCCTCAAGTTAAGGAAATCAGAAGAAAAGAAAACATCGAGGTTTTGGCTTATCTTATCCATATTTCAAAGAAGATATTGTGACGATCATTTGGAGGAGATTATCAAAATCATTATTAGGGAGTCAATCGCTTGTTCCAAAAGAGACTATAGATCTTTGATATACTCCATCCATTAATTTTTAGTTATCACATATACCAAAAATAAGTTTTCATTTTTACTTATCACTTTTTGCATATCAAGAGAAAAATAATTAATTTTTTTATTTTGCCATTATCATTAACTACTCATTTCAAATTATTTTCCAAATCTATTAAAACTAAGCAGAGTAGCCTAAATGACACTTATACTTGTGTCACTTTGTCATGCCAGTCCCTAAACTTATCATTTTTCCAATTGAACACTTATACTCGTTCAAATCTAATTTTCTAAGTCCTTCTGACTATTGACCGAGCTTATGTGGCATTGACATAACTGAGGTAGACAATTTATGTGTAACACACGCGTGTAAAGTGAGTGATACTAGTGTTTTTAATTAAAAATAAATTAAACTAAAGAAAAGTAACGTTAATCGAAATTACCATCCTCCCCGTCCCAATTTTCTTCTCTTTCTCAATTTCTCTCACCTTTCTCCTAGCCCCCAATCCCTCTTCCCTTTCCATCTTTTTACCTCCACACTATTGTAAATAATGGATGGCCTTCAAAATCACAAAATCACAAAATCAGAAATATACTAATTTTCTCTATTTCTTTAATAAAAGAATCTTTTACATTTTCTTTTGTTTAATCAAAATCCAATTGATTAGGGTTCCAGTGGGTTTCGTTCCTCCTATGATGTTTCTCCAATATACTAATTTTGTGAAAGTCGGTAACAAAATGCCAAAGAAAGTGAGGAAAATGAGAAGAGAGAGGAAACAGAAAGAGAGAAATGGAGATGAAGCGAGATGTGTTTGGGTGTTTCTTGAGTTTTTCTTGGGTGAGTAATGGAGGGAATTGAAGGGAAATAGTGAGAGAAAATGAGTGAAAAATGATGGGTTCAGAGAGATGAATGAGCTCTTGGAATTTTTTGTTCTCACCATTGAAGATTCTCTGAGAAATTTACAGAAGCTCTTGAGGAAATTATGGAGGAAGAAAAGCAGCTAAAGTTATTTCAGTAGAAGATGGCTTTCTAGCGAGAAAACGATGGAATAATAGAAAATTGATGCGTAGGAAGTAGTAAATTAGAGAAGTGATGAAGGGTAGATTTAGAACAACCTCCATTTCAATTCAAGAATAGTTCACGGTGGTTAGATAAAGAAAGGGGTTTTAATGATGGCTATAAGGTTGTTTTGAGGTGGAATAATTGATGAAGTGTAAAATGACAGAAAATATTAAGTTTGGGTGGCCAGTCTATTTTTCAATAGTTTATTTTCCTATATGGCAATAGTAATGACATGGCGTCCTATGTGCAAGAGATTGTATTACACGCGTCAATAGCCTCCTGTCATAAGCGTTTATTATATACGATTTGAACATGTGCAAATATTCAATTGGCAAAATGATAAGTTTGGGAATCGGCATGACAAAATAGCACAAGTATAAGTGCCATTTGGGTTATTATGCCTTAAAATTATACACAAATTAATATGGGTATTATGGTAATTATGATACTTTATTTATTACTCCCTCATTCCAGTTTATGAACCTATTTTTTTTGTCCGTTTCAAAAAGAATAACCACTTTCTAAATTTGTAAGTAACCCCGACTCAAACCCAAAAAGGACATTGAGGGAGATAAAATAGGGGGCCCTATACCATACATCCTTTTGCCTTGGGACAACTGCACCTTACGTCATGGTAGCATGAATTCAGCTTAAACTTACAATTCCACCCTTAAAGAGATGTTTTTATAACTACCCAAATACTTTGAACCCTTTTTTAACTTGTTTGGGACTATAAATTTTAGAAGTTTTTATTTTTTTTAAATTTTATGCCGAGTACGTGCAAAAGAGGGAGTACAAAAGAGTAATTGTGTTCAGACAGGCACAGGATACCATCTTAAAATTGATCAGTCCTATGGAAAGTAAAAGTATAGACAAAATTGTAGCACTTGAAGGATACCAAACAACTCTGAATAGTGTGACTGATTTTACAAAGGTTTTCGTGAAACTGGCTTAACAATAAAATACGTCCAAACAACTCAGAGATTAAAAAGAAATTCAACAATGATCAAGATGAAAATTATTAAATTATGGTCATGCATAATAATAACTAGTCCAGTAGTAAAAACTATTGATTTAATATTAGAAAGGTTAGGTTTGTTCCTCAATCGTCTCAACTAAAACAATGTGGACGTCTTTGATCATTTCTTAAAAATATTGACACCTAATATGATTAGGTAAGACTTGGACCGCTTCTCAATATTATGTCAACGTATTGTACCCGATGCCGTACGGACATATTTCCTTGAAGTTTAAAAGACGATACCACCAAAGTCTATGTGGACTATGGAGTAACAAGGTTGCACTGTTTTTTTTTTTTCCTTTTTTTATATTTTATTTTTCCTCCCTAATTATAGGAAAATTTATAGTGTTTTTATACTCCCTCCGGCGTGACTCAAACCCATGACCTAACGATCGTTAGTAGAGATACTTTTACCAGGCTGAGGAAGACTTCTTTGATTTTAACCATAAACACGGATCAAACTAGTCAGTCTTGATCAACTAATCAAGCCAAAAACTAATTACAGGCCTTCCTAAATTTTTCTTGTTTTATTTTTTGCCCGAGAATTATTAATAACACAACTTCCTTCATTTTCATTTTCCTTAAAATTTGATTTCAATGGTTGTTGCCTTTCTGGCTTTAATTTTAACCTAAGAATAAATTTCATTTCTTTGTATTTTTATTGTTCGATGTAACTATTATTGTTAGTCGAGTTAGGAAACTGTCCACTTATCTTTTAACTACTTTTTCGAGCAAGTTAAAGCTGTAAGGAAAAAAAAACAAGTTAGGTGGATGATCCTGATATTTTCTAATTCCTTTTAAAAATTATTTGGCTAACTAAGCAATATACAGTTTCTTTAACCAAAAATGAAATGACCGTACATAGAGATGGCTTTGCAACCGAATGGAATAAATGATAACAAGACATGAAAGCATAAATAAAATGGAACTGAGTTTGGAGAATGGTCCTTATCAATTCATATGATCAGTAATTAAGTGTAAACTTGGCAAATTATGGATTTTAAAGAAAGCTAATAAAAGGATGTTGCTTAATAAATAACAAGAGAACAGAAAGCGTAGCCACCACGTTGAAATGAAGTCAAGTTTGGAACTTTTTCAAGACTTAGGAGAAGCATATATACCATATTTTCTTTGCTTGAGTAAGAACGTTATGCAATTGTCCTTTATCTCATTTCCCATTCAATAAATTTGACATCCAATGGGTCGTTTGCTTGGAATACGGCTTATGCCGGGATACGTTATGTTGGGATTAGCTATATTGGTATTATTTTTTATTTACTGTTTGGTGTGTTGTATTAAAAATGACTATTTCATAATTTTTAAGAAGAATGTATAAGTTATCCTAGCACTAACTACCCAACCCTCTACAATGTATAAGTTATCCATGTACTAATTTTAATCCCGAAATAACTTATATCAAATTTGCTAATCAAATAAATTATTAAAATAGTATTAAATTTTTATACCAACATTATACTAAATGTACAGATGCAAATTCCAAATTTTAAGCCAATGGACGTCCAGTACATAGGTTTCGGTCGTTGTTCCTAATTAGTAAAACTTAATAGTTAATATAAGTATAATTTTTTGAAAATTTTTGTTAATTTTATATTTTATTCAAGCGGAAAATAGTGAATGCGCTTATATTCAAAATTAACCATCGTTTGAATGTTATTCAATTTTTTGTTCGTTGAGTTGATGTTGGGGCGAACACATGATTAATTTTTTATATCCTTTATTACCCTGTTTCTTTTTTTCGTTTCCATCTAAGTACATTTTGTGAAAGCCCTGACATTCTTCTATGAATGTGTCTTGCCATTGAACAGTGTGCATTGGGAAGAGAAAGGTGGAATACTAATACAAATGCTTTAGCTTAAATTTGTAACTTTACCTTTAATAAGAATTGAGAAGTTTTTATAATTACATAAATATTCTATATTCATTTTTGACTTGTTTAAGACAATAAATTTAAAAAGTTTTTATTTTTTCTTAAACTACGTATTCAGTCAAACATGTTCATAGAAATTGAAACGGAGGGAGTACGATTTACTATACTTAATTTTATTTTAAAAACTTAATGATTTCATGTCCGATTTTGCAGTCAAAATTATTAAATTTAATTCTAGTAATTAGGTAGGAAGCATTACATAATATTAATTGCAGAAGAGCTGCTAATGCTGCTTAAATTTTTCAATAAATTATTGTTGCCTCTTTTTCATATTTTGTGGGCTTGACAAAGACTTGTAAGGAATATGCCATTCTTCATGTCCAACTGTCCATAGAATCTTTCCTAACTTTGTTTCTTTCTACTTTTTCATTATTTTTAGCTGCAAGTAAAATTGCCCATGTGTGGATGTTTAAAGGTAACCGCATTTGTGTTTAAGTGCCTGCAAAAGGTTAGTAGGTAAAGATGATTCCCCGGTAAATAATTACTCACACTCAATGTGTATCTAGGTTAATTAATATGGATTCACGTGAACCCATATTTCTTTCCTAAATTATGTATAACAATATTGTTTTGTTAAAATTACTTAAATGTATGTATGCGCACCCATATTCAAAAGCTCCTATGATGCAATAATTACTTGGTGCATCTCTACAAGTAAAATTGACGGTTCAAATTCCACTCAGGATGATCTTATTTTCGGCACAAAGTATGTGTATGGGTCAGAATATGATCCCCTGATAATTAATGAAATTAATAATATCTTAAACTAATTCTTGATTAATAAATGGTATGACCATTTATTAATCACAATACCCAATTATCAGCCGACTTGATCAACAAGGCTACGACCCAGCCGCCATCATAAGGACGGAACCTCAACGTGGTCACGACAATCCATTGTCAGCTCATACAACTTACAACTATAAATACTAAGAGAAGGAACCCTATAGGGGAGGCTTCTTCTTCTTCATCACTACTCTAAAAAATAGAGAGAACATCATTATAAGGCTCTGAACCCCTCCGTAGAGGGGCACACCGAATCAATTCTATCAATAAAAGCTCTCTACATATTTCTCCTTAATAAATAATATTTTTTATTCATTTACTTCATTCGGTCCTGTGACTTATTACGATATGCTATGATTGGCCCTCGATTTATTTTGATTCTTATGCTTGCAAAGTATATGAAAACTTTGAGCTAAACAATTTGGCGTCGTCTGTGATAATTTCATAGCAGAATCGCGTAGTTCTTCCCTGGTCCAAAAGGAAAGAAACGCCAAAAAACAACCCAGCTCAAATGAGCTAAAGCGGTATATCGGACAAACGGAACTCAAAGCTCTCGAATCGAGACCCAAATCCTCTGTCACTCATCTCTCGGATAGTACAAGCAAGGAGAAGAAATACCCCCCCCCCCCCCCCCCCCGCCGAGTGAGGATCTATGAAAGGCATCTCCCGCGTCCCTGACACGGGATCCAGCCGAAAATCGGCATCAAGATATGTCGAACCGAGAGCTACCTCAAGCCAGTCTACATACCCCGATTGGGGAGATAGCACATGAGCTATTCAAGATCTCGACTCAAAACCGAGCTTCAGCTCCCAAACACCGACATAACAAGACTCAGGCTATGCGCCTTCGCCATTAAAAATGAAAGTTCAACTACAAGTTGAACTGGGACTCAGGTTGTGCGCCTTCGCCATCAAAAATAAAAGTTCAACTACAGTTGAACCAGGACTCAAGCTATGCGCCTTCCCCATCAAAAATAAAAGTTCAACTACAAGTTGAACTGGGACTCAGGCTATGCGACTTCTCCATAAAAAGTTAAAGTTCAACTACGGTTGAATCGGGACTCAGCCTATGCGCCTTCGCAAATAAAAAAGTGAAAGTTCAACTACGGTTGAACCACGACTCAAGCTATGCACCTTCGCCATCAAAAATAAAATTTCAACTACAAGTTGAACTGGGACTCAGGCTATGCACCTTCGCCATCAAAATTAAAAGTTCAACAGTAAGTTGAACTGGGACTCAGGCTATGCGCCTTCGCCATCAAAAAAAAATTTCAAGTACTGTTGAACCGGGATTCAGGCTACACGCCTTCACCATCAAAAAATAAAAGTTCAACTACGGTTGAACCAAGACTCAAGCTATGCGCCTTCTCCATCAAACATAAAAGTTTAACTACGCTTGAACCGGGACTCAGGCTATGCGCCTTTGCTATCAAAAATAAAAGTTCTACTACAACTTGAACTGAGACTCAAGCTATGCGCCTTCGCCATCAAAAATAAAAGTTCAACTACAAGTTGAACTGGGACTCAGGCTATGCACCTTCGCCATCAAAAATAAAAGTAATACTACGGTTGAACCAGGACTCAGGCTATGCGCCTTCGCCATCAAGTAATAAAGGTTCAACTACGGTTGAACCAGGACTTAGGCTATGCGCCTTCGCCATCAAAAATAGAAGTTAAACTACGGCCGAACCAGAACTCAAGCTATGCGCCTTCGCCATCAAATAAAAGTTCAACTACGGTTGAAGCAAGACTCAGGCTGTGCGACTTCGCCATCAAAAATAAAAAATGTTCAACTACAGTTGAACCGGGACTCAAGCTATGCGCCTTCGCCATCAAAAAATAAAAGTTCAACTACGGTTGAACCAGGACTCAAGCTATGCGCCTTCGCCATAAAAAACAAAAAATTTCAACTACAGTTGAACCAGGACCCGGGCTATGCGCCTTCGCCATCAAAAATAAAAAAGTTCAACTACGGTTGAACCAGGACTCAGGCTATGCGCCTTCGCCATCAAAAATAAAAAGCTCAAGTACAAGCTTAACTGGGAAAAGACGTTCAACTACAGTTGAACCGGGACTCGGGCTATGCGCCTTCGCCATCAAAAATGAAAAAGTTCAACTACGGTTGAACCAGGACTCAGGCTATGCGCCTTCGCCATCAAAAATAAAAAGTTCAACTACAAGCTTAACTGAGACTCAAGCTATACGTCTTCGCCATCAAAAACAAAAAAAGTTCAATTACAAGTTGAACCAAGACTCGGGCCACGCTTCTATGATAACAAATCCAATGAGCTCGACCTCGCTCGAGCCATGAGGATAGATGCCTCCGTCGTTGAATCTAACGACTTAGTCCAAACGCCTCTCTCATCAAACTCAACAAAACCCGGCCCACGACAAATAATCGCATAGGTCCAGCACCCTCGCCATTCAAGTAAGTACTCCCAACTTGAACTACGATTGCGGGCCACGTAGAGTTTAGCCCCAATCAACTACAAGGCTGAATTTTTTTACCATCACGGCCGGTAGTTCGATCATGTACAAACTGGGACTAAGGCTAAGTGCCGCTATCGCCAAATAATGGCTACAACTCGCCCATACCGAGTCGATGAAGTCATCATTAACAACCGAAAGTCAACACCCCTACTAGATTCGTACTCTAAGGCAAATCACCCCTCGAACACATGCAATCGAAAAATCTAAAGAAGAAGGGAATACACAAAATAAGCACGAGACCTGTAATGGAAAAAGTAAGCTTATATATACATATATTTACAAAGTCATGAGCGGGCAACGCCCGCTTACAATCAGCCAAGGCCGATCAGCATGAAGAAAAAAAAGAAAAATCTAAAAAATATCCAAATGCCAAATGGCAATCAAAATAAAAAATACATCAAAGCTTTCACTCGGCATCACCTACGCCACCATCAGCACCATCATAAGCCCCCGACATCACAAGTTCGAAACCACAGGCAATACGGTCTTCACGAGCCCTCTGACGGGCTACCTCAAAAGCATCTTTGGGCACGATGCCGGCCTCCCACAGGTTCTTATATACATCTAGTTGGGCCTCGACAAATGTCACAGCTCAAGAGCCTGATTGGAAGAGCCGGCCTGGTCCCTTAGGCGCTGATTCTCTCCCTCCAAGGCCGTAATCCGATCCACCGTGACTTAGGTGTCCCGCTTATAGACACAAATGCGGTCCTCTAGCCCCGCCTCTCTAAAGGTCGCGACAACTCTCTCTGACTCCTGCCCCTCTCATGAATGCGGATCGCCGCCTCCAGCGCCGCAGCCCTCGACGAGGCACCCCTTGCTTGTAACACCAAAGCGGCAACCTCATTCTCCAGTGCAACCACCTTCCCATTCATGGTCTCAGAGGCCTTCGCCGCCATAGCTGACTCTAGCTCTCCCTCTCAGCTCCAACCCTCCTTTTGGCCTTGATCTCCTCAGCTTTTTGATGAAGCTGTTCCTCGAGGGCGCGTATCCACTCAAGCACCTGCTGCATTTGAAGCTCTCACTTTGCCAGTTCCTCATCCAAGGCCCGACTACGGGGGTCGTTCCTTAGGTGCATGCGTATTTCGCGACACCGATCCCAGTAGCGGCAGTACTTCTCCAACGTTCGCAAAAATATTTCTCTGCGGATGTTGGCTCGACGGATGCCCTCCACCTCCAACAGATAAGACTGCAAAGCAAAGACAACAATTAAAATAAAAACAAACTAAGATGAGAAGAAAGTAGAAGAAGGTCATCATGCGTACCCTCAGGCCCGTGACAACCACCTCGTTCATCAATCTGACGTCCGTAACTTCCATCAATGATGTGTTTTCCTCCTTTGAGCACAACACCTTGAGAATCGGCACCAAGATGCTCTCTTGAAGCAGCAAGTTCTGCTCCATGGGAATCTCGACGTAGCGAAGTCGCCTCTCCGCGCGCACCATCAAGTAGTTGAAGCTGTCATGGAACAAACAGACGTCCTCTGGGTCCAAGTCAGACTGGGACTCATCTTCACCTCCTGCAGCGCCCCTTTTTTGCCCTTCTGCCGTGGCCGCCGAAGGAGTTCTCCATTCTCCAATAAAAGCAGCCAATGAGGAACTACCTTCTACCTCAGTGATTGGAACAATCAATCAGTCGCCGAAGCGACAGTATCATCATGGCCTCAGCTAACCGGGGCGACCCCCACTGTTTGTTTGTCCTCAAGGGCGGGCACCGCAGCCTCACTCCTCTCCACATCTGATGGGGGAGAGTCCAAATTGATCACCACGGAAGAAGCTGGCGTGAAGGCCACCCTTTACCTAACTAGCAGCTTTTCCTCTTCCTCCTCCTCTTCCTCATGTGAGGGCGACTCCACCCTGGGACGCACCAGCCCCGACAACCCTTTGGTCCGAAGTACGATCCCTGCTGGGGAAGGTGCTGCTGAAGATTCAACCGACGATGCCCTTGGTACTATGCGTAGTATCGGTGCTTCAAAACGAGCTGTTGCACCTGGCCGACGGAAGGCTACCTGAGGAGCCCTGACACAGCGTGCCCTCCTTGATAAGATAAAACATCCTCGATAAATAGAGTTGGAAACAAGAACGAAATAGAAGGGAAAATCAAATCCTCACTAGTTGCAGGCCTGCGGCCCTGTCTCTCCTAGAAAGAGGTCCACGTGCGTATTCCCGTTGTATGCGGAAGCATGACCTCAACCCGTTCACGTATCACAGGCAGCGGAGCCAACAACGGTCTGTCGGCTAGAAAATCAACACAAGTTAACACTTAGGAGCACGAGACGTAAGGAGAATAAAAAAAAGAGATTTCGACACTTAAAGAAAGCTTACGTGCATGGTTCCAAGACTCCGGGAACGCAGGCAGGTACGCCACCAAATGATTGGTTCTGATGTAGAAGAAGTGTTTGAAAAGGTGAAGGGGTTGACCACATGGTCCAGTTCTGCAGCTAGACCCCTCGACCCACGAGGGCTCACCCGAATCGTCGTGCCGCGGGTCCTCTGGGGGGCGTAAAGGCTAAGTAAATGTTGAAACGTGACCTCCCTGCCGGCCAACTCCGCGTATTTGACAAACATGGCAAGTAATTTATAGAGAGAGGGAGTAAGCTGGCCAGGGCGTACACCATAGTAGCGGCAAAAATCTGATACTAGCATCGGAAGTGGGGACCTAAATCCCAACTTAAAGGGATAGGTGTAGAAGATGCAATACCCCCTGCGGTCGGTGTGGACCCTGTCCTCGCTTCTAGCTAGTACAATGCCGGCATAGCCGCCAATGCCCCATTGTTCCCGAAGTTGGGCCATTCCAACTTCCCCCATTAGAGGGTCTTCATCCACTGGATCTTGTCCACCATCGGTGATGAAGTCAGTCGTTAGGCCCCCGGGCAGAGATAGAATCTCGTCAACCGACAGAACACCTTCGATATCCACCAGTTCTGCCCCTCCTACCATCGGCTATGGCCCTTCAGCCACTGGAGGGTTAACCGGAATACTCGTCGTAGGAATATTATTGGAAGAACTGCTTGCCATTGTTGATCGGAAAATGTGAAAAAGAGCAAGATTCCACGGAAAAGATGGGGAATATAACGAATGACAAACAAATACGAAAATGATCTAACAAGAGAGAGGGAGAGAGATCTTTCAGAAATCTTACTCAAACAAACAGCGAAGTTGTTAGAAATAAATACCTCAACCCCTTATTTATAAGTAACGAAAGTTGCTTTCACGAATTCAAAATCCATTATTAACTACATGACCAACAGTAAGAGGGTTCAGTTCCACAGAAACATACATCATTATGACAAGCTCCACGAAGCGGCTTTTCAGTCACCAATCGGCGTTTCACTTTCGAAATGGTTGAAACGACCAGTGAACGATGAGGGAATGTCCTGTGCACCTTTTGAACTTTGGTCATCGCCAAGCGCATACGAAGCGTTCTCGTATCCCCTTTGGCTGCACAGTATACGATTCGTTCGCTAAGGACGACGAGTACGTCTTCAAACGAACAATGATTCAAACGCCATCGAGCTCGGCCAAAACATCATTCAACATATAATGTAAAGGCTATGGCCATCACCAGCATGTAAACGGCCAAGGCCGTCCACAATATTAAGTCTATGGCCATCCCCAGCACGTAAACGGCTAAGGCTATCCACAGTATTAAGGCTATGGCCATCCTTAGCACGTAAATGGCTAAGGCCGTCCACAGTATTAAGGTTATGGCTATCTCCAGCACGTAAACGGCTAAGGCCGTCCACAGTATTAAGACTATGGTCATCCCCAGCATGTAAACGGCTAAGGCCGCCCAAAGTATTATTGTTACGGCCGTCCCCTATTCGTAAGCAGCCAAAGTCATCGACACGAAATGGCTAAGGCGATGGATTTCAACGGCGCAATCTCCCACGTATAAACGGCTACGACCATTTTAGCCTCGATCGAAATTGCATTTGGTGAAGTCCGCTCAACGAGCTCGGCGAAAGCACGACCTCAATAAGCGGAAGGACTAACTATATGGGTCAGAATATGACCCCGTAATAATTAATAAAATTAATTATATCTTGAGCTAATTCTTTGTTAATAACTGGTATGACCACTTATTAATCACGATACTCGATTGTCAGCCGACTCGATCAATAAGGTTACGACCCACCCGCCATCATAAGGATGGAACCTCAACGTGGTCACGGCCATCAATTGCCAGCTCATACAACTTACAACTATAAATATTAAGAAAAGGAACCCTAGAGGGGAGACTGCTTCTTCTTCATCACCACTCTCAAAAATAGTTAGAACATTATTATAAGGCTCTGAACCCCTCCATGGAGGGGCACACCGAATCAATTCTATCAATAAAAGCTCTCTACATATTTCTCCTTAATAAAGAATACTTTCTTTTCATTTCTTTCGTTCAGTCCAGTGACTTATTACGATTTGCTATGATTGACCCTCGGTTTTTTTTATTGTTTTATGCTTACAAAGTATATGATAACTTTGAGCTAAACAGTATAGATATACAAGAGAAAATCACTAAAATTTCAAGAAAAATCTAATTTTGAACCGATAATTTCAAAAGTATAGTGAATTCATGGTAAGATACTATCGTTAAACCGTCAAATATAAAGTCAAGATTCGCCTCTTCATAATAGTGCACCCATCCTTTAAAATCCTAAATCCGCCTCTGCATATTTAGTGCCAAAATAAAGAATTAATTTCATATCTGCCTCGCTCGGATTCTTGGTAACGCCCCCGAGGAATTCCGATTATAATACGACGAACATTCTTTCTTTCTTTCTTTTTATCTGATCTGACGCGTATGAAAATAAGCTGTCATGTGATTGGCAGTTGGCATGAATTACCTAATAAAGTTGAACTGGCAAAATCGTCAAAAAATATACGCACATTAATTCATCAATCATTGTGCACTTCATCTTAACTGGAGATCTTACGCAATTTTGGTTTAGTTTATTTCAGATGCTTGTACGGACGTAGTTGGATTCCATAACTGGAAATAGTCCTGATTATGAAATAAAATCAATGTCAAAAGACCCCTTAATCAACGCAAAAGCCACATGCAACCTGTGTCGTGTAAGTTTTTAATACCATTTTGCTTTTCTCTAGGTCCTTCATTCAATATTTGCAGGAATTATGAAATTTTCCTATTCCTGACTTGTTTATTAGTTTGAAGATGGCAAGGTATTTTTGCTTTGTTCAACTGTTATAGATTTCTAAACTATATATAAATGTTAAAACCTTAAGTACGATGCGGAAAATGAGGGCCAGCTCCAGCCCTACACAGTATAACATGTGAGTTCAACGTATGATGCACATGCTCAAGAAAATACCAGGCAAAACCTCCCCCTCAACTTAGATCATTCTTTCAAATCTGAGTTTTTCTATTCACATGTAATTTTATATTTTATTAGCATAGTCTTTAACCAAATTCTAATTCCAGAGCTATATATGCCATTTTCGACTCGGGTCAACACAAGCAAAAATACAAATGAATAGAAGGACCAGTGCAACGTTTTGTGTATTGCAGCATCTTCATCAATGATAGAACACGTAAATTAGTGTTATCCAGATAGCTCTAGTAAGTTTCACACATACAAATGCCCTGAGAATGTGAAGGTATTCCGCTAGCCACATCAGAACTATTCAAGTTAATTAATACCGAAAAAAAGAAGAAAGAAAGACAGAAATAACATGATTAATTCAGTTGTTGAGGTCTAAACTTTTTAAAGGAACTGACACGATCAAGCATCTTTTTGCCCTTTTCCTTTTCAAGCTCAAAATCCAATAGCACATGGTGTAATTGTGTGTTGCCAGGATCATACAGTACTATTGTTGGTGAAGATACTTGAGGAGTAGTTTTGTACTCACATTTCACGTGCTCCATTCTTGCAACTGTTTAATATATAGATATAAACGGTAAGGGGTGATAATAAATCAGACCTAACCTCTTTTTACAACACTAGTCCATGAGCAAGTAATTGACACTGCAAAAATTCCTTATATTGCATGTTTCCAATTTTCTTTAGTGGTACGGTATAATAATACCTTATGATCATTCATCACTGTTAAACGTGGAACAAAACGAATGGCTGGGTCTGATGCATTATGAGGGAAGAAAAACAGGACACGCCGTCTAGCTTCAAGTAAGAGAGTACATACTCTCTTACTTCCAATTTCCAAATCAGAGTAAACAAACGCTTTGATAAGTCGGACCACAGAAATTTCCAACTTCTTGAGTAACTAGCTACTACTTTTTCTTATACTAGTCTTATGACATGCGCGTGCGCGTGTACACTATCTCAATAAATAAAAGAATTCTAAAAAGTCATATAGATATTATATTGAAATATTGTGTCTAAGCTATAAAATAAAATTTTATTTTTTTTGATCTTATGTACTTAACTCAATATAAGAAGAAACTGTTCCATAGAAGTTCTTAATAATTCGTCACTATGTTCAGTCAAAAGGTTGTTCTAATGTTATAAATTCATTTTCTTAGTTAAGTTTTATACGTGAATTTTAAAATAATTAGAATTGATTGAGATTGTTATTTATGTGATCGCTAGATATGTGTTTTTACTGCCACGTATGAATTAATAACAAAAATTTAGTTGATATTAAAATTCTAAATATACAAAAAAATATTCAACATATTTTATTATTTAAAAGAAATACTCGTAAACCTTGAAAAAGTTCTCCTAAAAGTATATTAAAAATATAAGAAAATAAGGACTACTAAACCAAACTTTTATAACGAAAATAAAATTTTCCTAAATCTAATATAAAAAAAATATTCGTGAATTTTTGAAATTCAATACCTTAAATCTAAATAAAGTTTGTATGAAGTATTCCGATTAAATAACATGATTTCTTAGATCAAAGTCCTAAATTCACTACTAGAAAAAAGCTTTTTTCCGACTATCAATTCCGACTACAATTTTCCAGTCGCAATTTTTCAACTACTGCAGTCGAAAATGTCATATTTATTTTTATGAATTATTTCAAGTATGTTTTTGCCTAATATATTTATAAAGTTGCGCGGGAAATTGCCCGCATAAAAGTTTCCGACTACTATAGTCGAATCGTGAGATAGTTAAGTTAAAAATACTTTTGACCAAGTGTTCCGCGAATTCTTTTTTAATTAAAACAATTATATAATATGTAGTTTCTGACTACAGTAGTCCGAAACTTTAGATTATTATATAAAATCTGTAATTAAAACAATTATATAAAAATACTCTCTTACTCAGTCTCTTTCTCTATATCTCCGCGTCTCTCAAAGACGCCGCTTCTCTCAACGACACTGGCAAATCGGCGACGGGGCTTCATCAAGTACGCTCTATCTCTCTCTTTCCCGTATAATCTTCGTCCAATACTAGGGTTTTGATTTTAGTATGCAAAATCAACGACACCACTAGAGTTTTGATGTTAATCAGAGCTTTTCATTCTCTTCGATAATGAAGATCTGAAACTCGAGAGTCAAATTGATTGAGTTATAACCAATATTTTTAAAGTCAGTAGCTTTCCATTCTCTTCAATAATTAATTAGAGCTTGAGCTCACCACTACCTCCAACTCTGCCAGTTCTCGGGGATCGCCGGAGCGAGATACTACTGCGTCACGTATAGGAGAAGTGAAATTATTGTATACTATTTCTTTGAATTTGAAGGTAATTTTATAAAAAGCTGAGACATGTACAAGTGAACAAAAAACAAAAGGGAATCCCTTTCGTGTCTTGTAGGTGTAGTGCAAAAAAATCTTAGATGATTCTGGCAGTATTTTCTTTTTATAATTTTTATAATTTTTTGTTTTCGATTTTCTCATTTGTGATTGCAGATTTGTAGCTTGGTTCAATTTCTATACCATTTCAGTGCTGGTTGTTTGGGTTGATTTTGCAGGTATTCAGCATATTCAATTTCGATATTCCATTGGATATATACATTCATGAACATCAGTTATTGTGGTTAATTACTATTTGTACAGAGCAGATGCTGGTTGTCTGCACCGCGCACCCCATATTTATCTTGCATTTTTTATGTGTAGTATGATTCAAATGAATGAACATTAGTATAACTGTTTTCTCTTCCCATGAAGTCATCGATCTATCTTCTGTCATCACGTAGAAAGGATTTAGTTAGGCAGAGTCTTGGACTTTGATGATTTTAAGAATTTACTTTCAGTTTTAAATTAATACTACCTTTTATTTAGAGATTTGGATGGTTAAGATTATTTTCCAACTCCAGACCTTGCTGGCGATATCCTTATTATAGTGATCAAAAGTTTAGAAAGCACTCTCATGGAAACAATTCGATGATCATGATACTAATTATGGTCTTATAATAATTTGAATTTCAGGAGCTTTTAACATATGCATCGAGAATTAGAATCAGTAAATAGCAACCCTTAAGCTTATGTACAAATATTTTTTCCATTCTGTTGCATCATTATTGTTTGTAGTCTACTAAATACATTTGTGTTATATATAGTTTACTTAAATGCTCCTTTTCTGTTTGATCTTAGTTAATCCTAGTAATACATAGATAGAAAAAACAAGATCTTATGTTCTCATTCCATATCTACGTTCACTCATACAAGTCATCTTGACTTTGTAGAAGTCAAAAGAGTACAAAAGTTGATAACTAAAGGAAGGTTGGTACTACCGGTTCATCACTCATTTTGACTTTTATTTTTTAGTTTTGTCCTTGCTGCGCGACAGGTATATCTATATAATGTTTTTTCAAAATATATGTTTCTGAAAATATATCTTTATATAAGTCATAGGACTTGCCTCATTCTTCATGTTACCTTGTTTGCCAAAATTAAATGGTTAGGTTTCATTTGTGTAAATTTAAAATTTTGTTTCACTTTGATACTAGGGTTTAATTAGTAATTTGGGAGGGGTTTAAAGAAAAAACTAGTAATTTATATTTATATATTATTCATTCCACTTTAACTTATAATGAAATAATACTATGTAATTATTACAATATTAAGCATAGTACTAAATGCACTTTCTCCTAATATTATTGGTGTTGCAAATATAACTAGTCAATTGGACATGTGCCAAAGCATTTCGGTTCATCTCATCAAGTGATTCAGTAGCCCTTTCCAACTCTTCTTCCAGATTCTTCCGTGACTCTTTCTCTCTTGTAATTTGAGCCTCCAAAAAATGTTAGCTCTTTCTCCGGTGTCACGACAATATTGTTTTCTTATTTCGGTTCATCAGCAGCACGTTGTGCTTTCTTGTAGACATCAACTAGCTCTGTCTGTAAGTTATCACGATTTTCAGTAACAGCCGCTAGTTAATTTGACATGATGTGCATTTCTTCATTTGTTTTCTTTAGAAGTTCCCTAGTAGTGGTCAGCTCCGCAGCTAAGAGCTGTGCACCACGTTTTCTCTCATCAATCTTCCTCTGTAACAATGTCCTTGTTTCCTCCAATTCCATCTGAAGTTTAGAAACCTCAACTTCAAACTTAGGGCAAAGACGCCTCGACTGCTGTAGTTGTTCTGCTATATCAGAAGCATCACTTCTTGTTTAAATTGTTTATTATACTTTCCCCTGATTGTGCACAAGAAAATAAGAGGGTCAATTAATGTTTACCAATTGACACAAAAATAAGTCACATCATATATTGGACTACAATCAATTCTCAGTTGTACTTTTCTATATTTCCAAGATTCTGATAAGTTATTATCCTTAAATTATCAGATAAGTTATACTCCTAATAGTTACTACTAGTTAATCCTTATATATATATATACACTTTCTCTCGACTCTTGTCGCATTATGCACTCTTCACTTGAGACACAATGTTATCGATGTGGCATTTATTTGGACATCACTAGAAAAATTACATTTTATTTGCAGGAAAATTTAAAAGGGGGATCAGTGTCTGATGCTGAGGTCTTTGCGGAGACACATAAGAAAAAGAAGAAAGACGGTTCAAGGGAAGGATGGGTTGAGACACGTGCATCGGAACAATATGCAAGATCATAACTTTAAGACTATTTTCAGAGTTTTTAGCTAAAATTGTCCCTTATCTTCGGGAGCAGATCTAATTTTGTTCTCATACTTCCTCGAGGCACGTCAATCTGCTTTTGTTGCACCTTTTGCTTCTTCTTCTTCTTCTTCCCTGTTGTCTTTCAGCTTGTTGTACTTAACTGGTGTGTGCTGGATTTGTTCTCAATCAACTATTGCTGTACTGGTGCTTCTACTGCCAAAGCATCCAGTAGCCTTAGATCTTCTGCCGAAATAGCTGATGTACTATACCCAATTCGCTGCTGCCCAGTTACTCTGTCTTGCACATTTTGTATTGCTTGTTGATCCCAAAAAATTGTCTTACCACTTGGAATTAAGGACTTGTTGTTTCCCTTAGCATTAGGCAGCAACAACAACAACAATCCAGTATAATCCTATTTAGTGGGGTCTGGGGAGGGTAGTGTGTACGCAGACCTTACCCCTACCCTGGAGTAGAGAGGCTGTTTCCAAATAGACCCCCGTCATCCTTCCCTCCAAGAACCTCCCACCTTGCTCTTGGGGAGACTCGAACTCACAACCTCTCGGTTGGAAATGGGGGTTGCTTACCATCAGAGCAACCCTCTTGTCTCTCCCTTAGCATTAGGTAAATCCTTCAAAATAATTGCTGAAGTTTGCTGCTGCCCAGTAGGAAAAAATAAAGGATCATTGGTGCTTAAGCCTTTCTTGCTCACCAAAGTAGAAGAGGAGTTAGCTGTGTCTATACGAAGGTTGGACTACCCTGTAGATTTCTACAACGGTTCAACAGAAACAAACTCTTGACCCTTATTTGTTTTTAAGGCAGCAATGGAGGCATCCATATCACTTTGAAAAATCTGTCCAACTACTGTTTTGCAATTTCACGTGCATGTTGAGTTTGGGCATTAGCAGCAGCTGGTCGTGACCCATTAACAATAGCTCGATCCTTCTGGCTTTGAGCATAAACTAATGATTTCCCATGCAAGGCAGCTGAAATCACTTCAGTACTAGCAGATCCTCTAACACCAGCATCATTTAAATCAGCTGCTACCATAATCTCTGTTGCAGCAGGTCATGCATCTGCTATTAATCCTTATTACTTCTATTTCAGGATGGATTCCATAGAAGCTTGGATGAATGGTGTAAGATGCAGTCTGCTTCTTATGATGGTACTTCAATCCAACCGTCATCCGATGTTATGACTTCAATATGGACGGATGTAGCAGGTGGTGTATCCAAAGGAAGAGTTTACGGGCTTGGAGTACAACGGCCTTCCTCTTTTCGTCCATCGCCATTAGTTTCAGATGCTCCTAATTAGGAAGAAATGGGAGAAGTGCAAAAGAATATAGAATGATGTGTTATATATATGTTTAGAATTTATCATATTAGTGTTGATATGTATTAGCTACTAAAATTTTATATTAAATATTTCGAGTTAAGTAATGTTTTGGTTTGACATTATGGGATTTGAATGTTTGTTTGTTGATGTTGGAATTGGTTGGTCATAATATTTTGCATTTGACAGGTGATGTGCTAACAATAGTCGGAAATATTTTCTAAATAAATAATATTTTTTCTTATTTTCCGACTACTTCAGTCGGAAAATAGATGCTTTTTTAATTTTTGGTGGAGAATATTTTCCGCCTACTGTAGTCGGAAATTTCTGACTACAGTAGTCGAAATTTATTTTCCGACCAATCTTTTTCCAACTACTCTAACTCAGTCGGAAAGTAGTCGGAATACACACTTTTCCTATTACTTTTCGACTATTTTGGTAATCGGAAAATAGCGAATTTCTTGTAGTGATTAGAAAAATAATTACTCCAGTGATTATTCTAAATATTAATTAAGAAAATAATTAAATTATTATTTTTAAATTAGGAAACTAACTTAAATTACTATTTTGTCTAATGTGAAAGTTAATTCTAAAGGGTAAAATTACGAACGATTGCACGTGAATGCCATATCGATGAATATGAACAATTAAAATATTACATAAATATTCTATTAAAAATTATGTTTGAGTGATAAGATAAAAAGTATAGAAACAATATAAGTTCTTGAAAAATAGGAAGTATTGAACCTATCTAGCTAACATAATAAATAAAGAAACTATACCCCGTACAAGCCTCAATCATGTGAGCCAATATATTCAACTTAAATTCCTTACAAATTTTAGAATATCGTTACTTCTATTTCACAAATTATCCTTCATTTTAGTTTTAGCAAGAACGCATTAACTTTTGGATATTTAAGTTATTCTGTTAAATTTTATTTGAAAAGTTACATAATCTTAAGTTTATTACAAAAAACACAAATAAAGTCAACTAATTGACAAAAGATGTCTTTTTTTCCTCGTTGAGAAAATACAAATTGTGCTATTACTCTAATCAATAAGAAAAATATAGTAATTATTTAGTAAAATAGTAAAGAACTACGCGTCTATGTTGTAATAAAATTTTATGCAATTCACGGGTTCTAAAAAGACCACATTAATACTATTCTAGAAGCAGCAAAAATATAAAATTCATGTTAAAATTAAATTAGTTTAGTTCTAAATGTTAGACAAATATTTTAAATGTAGATTTTCTTTTTGAAGAAAAAATTAGTTTTTCAAAAGGTACAAATAACTCTATATAACTCTCTCTCAACTTTTATGTACCTCTATATAAAAGTTGGTATAAATCAATTTTTAGTGTGCCGCGATTAACTCTATTTAACTCTCTCTCAATAATTTTAGGTTGTTATATATTTTAGATACTTATTTTTTTTTTGTTATGTTCTGTCGAACATCGACAATAATTTTTATTCTTTGAGACTATTTATTTTTCAAATTCAAACAATGACAACTAACCAAAATGTTACTTTTCAAAATAATTCTTCCAGCTAACGCTAACTATTATTTTCCAAGCCAAAATCTTTGTTGTCCGTAAATATAATATTTGGCTTTGTTCTTTTATACCTTTAAACTCCATTATTAGTAAAGTTGCTTTGGTTTATTTGTCTCCGGAGAAAGAAACATACTTATAATGAGAAAGTTAATTTTGTTTATTAAACATTTTTTGTGTGGAATTAGGATTATTTATTCTACATGGAAGAAACATACTTATTATTACACGATAATAGTTATTTTATTCAATTCAAATATGGAAAGAATTTACATAAATAAAAGCTTATTTGATTATAAATTGTTAAGTATTAGGACTTCCTTCGAATAAGGAAATGTTTAATAACTATAATTTTAGTTGATTTCAAAGTCTTAAATATTAGGGAAAAAAAGTCATAAACTATTATGAAAATAATTGAATTACTATTTTGTTTAGGGTAAAATCTATTTTTAAAAGGTAAAAAAGGCGAACGACATTTCACTATGGGCCTTCTTGCTTTTAATATAGTATAGATAAAACTAGGGAAACTTACAGAAATGTCACATATAAGTTTCAACTTACCAACCTCTAGCCAGAATGCCAGAATGCTCATAGAGGTGACTGTTACTAAAGAACTACCAACAGAGATCTGGGTTATGGATCCGAATGGGAAAAAAATTCTTCAAGATGTGGTTTATGAGTGGAAGCCCTCCTATTGTGAGAAATGCCAAACAATAGGACACAACTGTGCAGCGCAGCCAAAGCAAATCCTAAAACAGCCTACACAAGTGTGGAAGCCAAAGACAGTCCAGGAATGGAGAACTAAGGGCCCTGTGCAAAATGTCCCACTACAGAAGCAGCTCCCAATACAGCATAATGAATCCAAGGGGTTTCCTACTGAAGCCAGGACAGTCCCGAGCCAGAGGGTTGACAAAGGAAGTGATAAAGGGAAACAACCTCAGAGCCCAGCTCTCAACATCACTAATTTCCCACCTCTGTCCCCCATCACTGTGAGTAATAGATTTGAAGTAGTTTCTGGTAGTAAAGAAGACCCTCCAGGGGAGCTAGGGGGATCAACATCTCATCAATGAAGTGGTTAATTTGGAATATAAGGGGTGTAAATAAAAGGTACAAGCAGAAAGAAGTTAGGGAGTATATTAGTAAAAACAACATTAACCTAGTTGGATTAGTAGAAACTAAGGTAAAACAAATACATGCTTGTAGAATTGCTAATCTACTAGCACCAGGCTGGGGTATCTTAGCTAACTATGTCTCGGGTGAAAAAGGCAGAGTGTGGATTCTATGGAATCCAAAAGTGTTTGAAGTCACTAGTGATCTGGAAGAAAGCCAATTGATTCACAGCAGGGTTATCAGCAGGATAGGGGATTTCACATGCTTCCTCACTGTGGTGTATGGCTTCAATGGGCTGGAGCAGAGAAGATCCCTATAGAGCAGGCTACAAACACTGTCATCAGGAATGCAAGATCCATGGGTAGTTGCTGGTGATTTCAATGCTGTCTTATGTGACAAAGATAGGCAGTCTTGCAAACCAGTCAGGTTCCCTGAAACTCAAGAGTTCAACAAATGTATTCAGCTAGCTGGTTTGTCAGAATTGCCTTGGAGGGGCGAATATTACACATGGACAAAAAAACAGACTGGTGTGGACAGAGTATGCAGTAGACTGGACAGGGCCTTTTGAAACTATGAATGGATGATCAAATGGAACCAAGTGTTAACTGATTATGACCTTCCTTTAATTTCAGATCATAATCCCATGATAATGACACTAACATCAGCTTCCTGGAATGGGAAAAAGAATTTCAAGTTCTTTAATGTATGGGCTGATCATGAAGATTTCCAGCAGATAGTGGCAAGAGTTTGGCAGGCTGGAAATTCAGATACTATGAAAGCAATATGGTCCAAACTCAAAGCTTTGAAGAGCCCTCTGAAGGTTCTGAATATTAAGGAATTCAAGACTATCTCACAGAGAATAGACCATAGCAGGCAGGAACTGGGGACAATACAAGCTCAGACCACACATGCATACTCTGATGTCCTACAACAGAAGGAGAAGGAGCTGGTGCTGAAACTGGAAAAATGGTCAATGATTGATGAAAGTGTTCTGCAACAGAAGGCAAGAGCAAAATGGATACAACTTTGGGACTCCAACACTAAGTACTTCTCTGCAGTAATGAAGGAGAGAACTCAACACAACCAGAATACCGAACTTACCACTGCAATGGGTACCAAACTTACTACTGCTGAAGATATCAAAGAGGAATCATGGGATTCTATAAGGCACTGATGGGAACCTCTGCAACCACCCTGTCAGCTATAAATCAACTGTACATGACAAATGGCCCAAAACTGACACAACAACAAAAAGGGAACTATGTGCTGATGTAATTGATACAGAAATTGTGGAGAGTCTCAAGGCTATTGGAGATGACAAAGCACCAGGGATAGATGGATACAATGATGTATTATTCAAATAGAGCTGGGGAATCATTGGTAGGCAGGTCACCACTGCCATCAAGCAGTTTTTCACCTCAACCAGGATGTTCAAACCTATAAGCTGTGCAACTATTACCCTCATTCCTAAAGTGTCCAAACCATCTACAGTCAAAGAGTATAGGCCTATTGCTTGCTGTTCCGTCCTCTATAAAATTATCTCAAAAATTCTGGCTAACAGGTTACAGAAGGTGATGGCAAGTATTATCAGTGAAGCCCAGGCAAGCTTCATCCCTGGCAGAAAGATCCAAGACAACATCATTCTGGCACATGAACTAGTCAAAAGCTACACTAGACAACATGTGTCTCCCAGATGCATGATTAAAATTGATCTCCAGAAAGCTTATGACTCAGTTGAATGGGTATTCCTACAGCAGGTTATGGTACAGATTGGTTTCCCCAGCACTTTCACCAAATGGATAATGGAATGTATCTCAACAGTGAGCTTTTCTGTGGTAGTCAATGGAGAGGCAACTGAACCCATTGCTGCTGCTAGGGGGCTTAGGCAAGGGGACCCCATTTTCCCCTTCCTATTTACTTTGGTCATGGAGTACTTAAGCAGATCATGCAACTCACTAAAAGGAAATCCAGCATACCAGTTCCACCCAAGATGTAAAAAACTGGGCATTACTCACTTTTGCTTTGCTGATGATTTGCTACTGTTTGCCAAAGGTGACATTACTTCTGTCATGGCCCTATCCAGATGTTTCTCTCAATTCTCTGAAGCATATGGCATATAGGCTAATTTGAACAAGAGCTCTGTTTACTTTGGGGGGGGGGGTTGCACTGGATATCCAGAAACAGATTCTCGACCACCTTGGCTATGAGTAAGGTCAATTGCCATTCAAGTACCTAGGAGTCCCCTTGTCCACCAAGAAAATCACATTGCTTCAATGGCAACCTCTAGTGGATAGGATCACTGCCAAGATCACCTCTTGGACTGCCAAAATACTGTCTTACTCTGGGAGAATCCAACTGGTCCAAGCTGTTATTTTTGGTGTCCAAGCTTACTGGGCACAACTGTTCATATTCCCTGTTAAAGTCCTGAAGATGATAGTAGGAGCTTCATTTGATCTGGGATGAACACTATCACTAGGAAAACATATATCTCCTGGGACAAAATGTGTACCTCAAAATCAGTAGGAGGGATGAATCTCACTAATCTCAAGCTCTGGAACAAAGCTGCCATTGCAAAGACATGCTCATAAAAAGGACAAACTGGGGATTAGGTGATCACTGTGTACTACATCAAAGACAGACCTATTGAATCCATTCCAATTCCTGCTCAGGCAAGTTGGATGGTTGGAAAGATCATCTAATCAAGAGACATCTTACAGAGGGTTCAACACTGGAAGGATCAGGGATGCTCAATTAGACAGTTGTACAATTTACAGATGCAAGACCTGCCGAGAGTCCCATGGAAGAATTTAGTCATACAAAACTATGCAAGGCCAAAGGCAACCTTCAATCTATGGCTATTCTTACAGGATAGACTCCCAACAAAAGACAGATTGCACAACTGGGGAATGAGTGTTGATCAGCAATGCACCTTATGTCAAAATCACCCAGAAACTAGAGACCATTTGCTATTGTTCTGCCCAGTCACTGTTGACTAATGGGAAAGAACAATGAACTGGCTGAAGGAGAGTTATCCTTACCTCAATGATTGGATCCAGAAAATGCAGTGGCTAGTAAGCAAAGCCAAGGGTCGAACATGTCGAGCAACCATCTTCAAAATGGTAGCCGCTGAGTTTGCATATACTATCTGGCTGGAAAGGAATTCAAGAGTCTTCAACAAGATATTTCGCTGTAATACATCCCTTTTGAGAGACATAAGTGTATAATTGTAATGTTAGAGGTACCCATGAATTAGAAAACAATTACAACACCTTCGAATATAGTAGTGATAGGTAGTTAGGATAGTAGATACAATTTAAATGTTATCTTACAGATAGTCAGCTGAGTTGAAGCTAGACTATGGTTTTGTAATGTTACTTCATTGGTGATTAATGAAAAGCCTTAATTACCAAAAAAAAAAAATAATCTCTAGCCAATATTTTAAAAATCGAAACAAACAAGAAATATTTTTAATGGGTATAGTCAAAATTCATTGAAAACATATAGATAAGTCAATATACAAAATTTGAGGAAGATTTGGACTGGTTTTGTATCAAAATTCATAATTAAATCGATGTAAAAAAATTCTTCTGTGACACATGTATCACGCATCTCACACACAGATATACATGGATATACATGTGATACACAATCGATACAAATATGATACATATGTGATACATAGTGTGATATACGTATCCGTTTTTTTTTCATATTCAGTTTTTACTTTGAATTTTCAATTCAAACAAGATCAAAACTTCACCAAGTCTTCCCAAAACTGATATTCAAGCTCCTTAAGATATATCCAATCCATTCTAATAGCACCTACTCAAAAGAAAGTAAAAATTTAATATTTTTTTGCTATAAATAGCTAATTGACCATTTTGGCTATTATTTGTAATATTTTATCAATTAGCCAGTTTTTGTAATGAGCTACTTCTAAATGGACATAGCTGGTAATTTTTCCATAAAACTACGAGGAAACCGAGTTTGGAAGTCCCAAAAACGGCAATTCGACGTCTCAACACTTATAGATTATATATCGAACCATGCATAAGGAATATATATAAGTATGCAGGTAGAAATCATATATATTCCAGTCGATATAAACATCAGCTAAGTGCTCGCTCTGATCCCTGCTTCACAACCCGTTCCGTATATAAGTAGTCGAGTGCGCTCACTGGGGGTGTGTAGACTCTGGGATGGGCTCCTACATCCCAAGCACTATGTTGCTGCGGCGCACCGCCCAATCCATATATACATGTGCTGCAGCGTGCAGCCTGATCCGTGTAAGCATTTGCTGCGGTGTGTAACCCGATCCATAACATATATAACATCCTGACTGTTGGGTTCTCAACCCCTCTCAGTCTCTGTACTCACAGCCTCTCGGGCATAATAATATAAGGTAAGATCTCAACCCACATATTTCTCTCATTTAGGATTAGCATTTATAAAACTGGTTCATATTGTTTAAGCAAATATAAACATGACTTAGGATATGTTTTTTAACAATTAAAGTAAGAATAATCAATCAAAATGCCCCTAAGGGTTCTACAGGTCGGAACAAGGCCCCAAACATGGAAACTAGTCCAAATCATACTAATGATAAACAAGCCTTAGTTAAAAAACGCGGTAAAATCATTAACTGGGATGGACCAGGTCACAAATCCCCAGTAGTAACAGACCCTACACTCATCATACAACGTGTGTCTCAACTCAGTATAGCACTACGTTGTGCAAATTCGGGGTTTCAAACTCTCAGAACATCATTTATAATCATAATTCACCTCAAACCATCCAAAGCTCTAGCTTGCTATGCCCTTGCCTCTCAAATAGGCCTCCTCGCGCGTTCATTGTGATCAAAACCAAAACAAATATGTCATAATAGGCTAAGAGAACAAAACCCCAGCAAAAACAATAGAAAAACATCAAAAATCCGCAAATTGGCAAAACCCAAGCCCCAGGACCACTTCTCAAAACTCAGAATTTTTTACATCAACGGGTTCCATATTTCACCACGAGTCCATACATATAAAAATTTCTCAAATCTGACCTCAAATGGACCCTCAAATGCCAATTTAAAATTTCAAAATCCCAAGCCCTAGTTCTTCTCTTTTTAGCTAAATTTCCATGAAATCCTAGGTCAATTTCACAAGATAATCATGTTTTTGGTTCATAAAACTTACCTCCAATTGATCCTATTCGAATCCCTCTTCAATTTCTCCCAAAGAGCCCTCAAAATACTCAATAATGGTAGAAAATTGACTTAAATTCATAGATGAAATGTTTACAAACCTTCTGCCCAGCTCCTGGAATCTCTTCTTCTCGAACGCGGTCAATCCCACGAGTTCGCGATGCACAAATTTTCTTTCACAAAAAATAACCCTTCGAAAAAGCGGTACCACACCCGCGAACACAAAGATTTGGATCCCTGAACCTACGCGAACGCGACCATACCCCCAAACACGAAGGGCAATAGCTCCTGGCCTTCACACGCTAGCCTCCACTATGCGAAAACGAAATCCATCGCACAAACGCGAAACATGACTTCAAGGACCCTCCACGAATGTGAGCTACCAGACTCTAAAGCGAAGCACAAAACTCAGGGCCACTCAAACTCCTTTTACGCGATAGCAACGAACCTTACGCGATCGCGAAGACCAAAATCCTCATGCACCTGCTGCTGCATTTTTTGCAATTCTCCCAAGTTCAAAACTTCCTGTTAGCCATCCGAAATCACTCCGAGGCCTCAGGAACCTCAACCAACAGCACCAACGCATCATAAAACATCACTCAAACTTGTTCCAATAATCAAAACACCTCAAACAACATCAAAACCATCAAATCACATTGAATTCAAGCCTAAGCTTTCCAAAAACTTCCAAAACTCGCTTTTGATAAAAAACCCAACCAAATCACCTCCGAATGACCTCAAATTTTGCACACACATCCCAAATCACATAACGAAGCTACAACAACTCTCGAAATTCCATTGTGACCCTCAGATCAAAATCTCACCTATCAACCGAAAGTCGCCAAAATACTAACTTCGCCAATTCACGCCTAATTCTACACCGGACCTGCAAAACCACGTCCGATCACTGTCCTGAGTCACAAACCATACCCCGAAGCTAAACGAACCATCAGAAGTCTCATCCTAGCCTTCTAACACACAAGTCAACATCTAGTTGACTTTTCCAAACTAAGCCTTCCTTAATGAGACTAAGTGTCTCATTTCCTACTGAAACCACTCCAAACTAACTCGATCACATAAGACACAGATAATGAAGCAGAAAATGAGGGAAATGGAGTGGTATCTCATGAGATGAATGGCGAGGTCATCACATCCTCCCCAACTTAAACAAATGTTCCTCCTCAAATGAGTCAAGAAATGTACCTGAATTCTCAAATAGGTGAGGATATTTGCTCCGTATTTCCCGCTCGGTCTCCCAAGTTGCCTCTTCCATGGGCCAACCTCTCTACTGCACTTTCATCGATGTTATATCCTTTTATCTCAACTTCCGAACCTAATGACCCAAAATAGCCACTGGCTCTACATCAAAGGTCAAATCATCATCCAGCTGAACCGTGCTTAAGTCCAAAACATGAGACGGGTCCCCAACATACTTACAGAGCATAGAAACATGAAATACCGGATGCATACTCGACAAGATGTTTGGAAAAGAAAGCATATAAGCCACCCCCAATCCTCTCTAAGTACCTCAAAAGGGCCAATAAACCGCGGACTCAACTATCCTTTCTTTCCAAATCTCATAACAACCTTCATGGGCGTAACCTTAAGCAAGACCTTCTTACCAACCATGTAGGAGACATCTCGAACCTTCCGGTGCATATAACTCTTCCGACGTGACTGCACTATATAGATCCTCTCCTGAATCACCTTCACCTTCTCTAAGTCATCTTAGACCAAATCTATCCCCAATAGCTAAGCCTCGCCGGGCTTGAACCAACTAATTAGGGATCTACACCATCTCCCATACAAAGCCTCATACAGAGCCATCTGAATACTCGACTGGTAGCTGTTGTTGTACGCAAACTCTACAAGTGGAAAGAACTCATCCCATGAACCTCCAAAATCGATAACACAACCACGCAACATGTCCTCCATTATCTGAATAGTACACTTGGAGTGTCCGTCCGTCTGAGGATGAAACGCTGTGCTCAACTCCACCTGAGTACCCAACTGTCTCTGAAAAGTCCTCCAAAACTGAGAAGTAAATGGTGTGCCTCTATCTGAAATAATGGAAACTGGAACACCATGTAACCGAACAATCTCTCGAATAAAGATCCCTCACAGCCTCTCCGAAGAATAGGTAGTACACACCGAAATGAAGTGCGTGGACTTGGTCAGCCGATCCACAATCACCCAAATAGCATCGAACTTCTTCAAAGTCCGAGGAAGACCACTCACAAAATCTATAGTGAATCTCTCCCACTTCCACTCGAGAATAACCATCCACTGAAGCAAGACACCCGGCCTCTGATGCTCATATTTCACATGCTGACAATTGAGACACCAAGCTACAAATCCTACGGTATCCTTCTTTATTCTCCTCCACTAATAGTGCTGCTTCAAATCCTGATACCTGTTTGCAGCACCCGGATGAATAAAATACCGCGAGCTATGGGCCTCATCTAGAATCAACTCTCTAAGCCCATCCACATTGGGCGCTCAGATCTGGCCCTACATCCTCAACACACCATCATCACCTATGGTCACATCTCTGGCATCATCATGATGAACTCTGTCCTTAAGGACAAGCAAATGCGGATCATCATATTGGTACTCTCTGATGCTGTCATATATGGAAGATCGAGAAACTACACAATCCAAAACCCGATTGGGCATTGAAATATCTAATCTCACAAACCGATTGGCCAAGGCCGGAACATCAACTTCAAGGGGCCTCTCCCCAACTAGAATATACGCCAAACTCTAATACTCACTGCCTTTCAACTCAAAGCATCAGCCACTACATTGGCATTTCCCTCATGATAAAAAATAGTAATATCATAATCCTTAAACAACTCTAGCCACCTCCGTTGCCTCAAATTAAGATCCTTTTGCTTGAACATGTGCTGAAGACTGCGATGATCTGTGAATACCTCACAAGATAAGCCATACAAGTAGTGCCTCCAAATCTTCAATGCATGAATTATAGCAGCCAACTCCAAATCATGAACATGGTAGTTCTTCTGATGGGGCTTCAATTGATGAGAAGCATAAGAAATAACTCTACCCTCCTACATCAACACACAACCAATCTTAACCCTCGAAGCATCACGATATGTGGTATATAAACCTAAAAAGATGGCAAAATCAACACTGGAGCTGTGGTCAAAGCTATTTTGAGCTTCTGAAAGCTCTCCTCGCACTCGTCTGACCATAAACTGGAGCATCTTTCTGAGTCAACTTGGTAAAGGGCGATGCAATGGATGAAAATCCTGGAACAAACTGGCAATCATAGCCTGCCAGCCCAATAAAGCTACGAATTTATGTGGCTGAGGATGGTCTAGTCCAACTCTACACCGCCTCTATCTTCTTTGGATCAGCTTGAATACCCTCATTGGATAGCACGTGTCCCAAGAAAGCCACTGAACCGAGCCAAAACTCACACTAGGAGAACGTTGCATAAAGCTATTCTCTCTCAATCTCTCCAATACTACTCGCAATAGCTCTGGTCCTCTTGAGTACGCGATACACCAGAATATCATCAATGAATACAATAATGAATGAATCCAGATAAGGTCATAATACATTGTGCATCAGATGCATTACCATTGCTGGGGAATTGGTCAATCAGAAAGACATGACAAGAAACTCATATCTGGTCCTGAAAGCAGTCTTAGGAATATCAAAATCCCTGATCTTCAACTGGTGATAGCCCGAACAGAGATCAAACTTAGAGAACACCCTCGCTCCCTACAGCTGGTCAAATAAATTATCAATGTGAGGTAGGGGATACTTGTTCTCAATTGTTACCTTGTTCAACCGTCTGTAATCAATTCACATTCTCATTATGCAATCCTTTTTCTTCACAAACAGAACTGGCGCACCCCACGGTGACACACTATGCAAAATGAACCCTTTATCTAGGAGTTGCTGAAGCTGCTCCTTCAACTCTTTCAACTCTTCTGGTACCATACAATATGGAGGAATGGAAATGGGCTGAGTGCCCGGTACCGGGTCAATATCGAAATCAATATCCCTATCCGGTGGCATGCTGGGCAGGTCTGCAGGAAATACATCGAGAAAATCCCTCACAACTGGAATAGAATCAATACTAGGAGTCTTAGCTCCAACATCCCGCACAAAAGCTAGATATGATAGATAAACCTTCCCAACCATACAATGGGCTTTCAAGAAAATAATCAATCTGCTGGGAACATAATCAGTCACACACGCCACTCGATCCTCAGTACACCCGGCATAGCCAAAGTGACTGTCTTAACATGATTGTTTAGAATAGAATGACACAGAGATAGCCAATCCATGCCCAAAATAACATCAAACTCCACCATGCTTAATAGAAATAGATTAACTCGGGTCTCCAGACTCCCAATAATCACAACACATGACCGGTATACACGGTCCACAACAACAATATTGCCCGGGTAGATACATGAACAAGTAAAGAAAGAGACTCCCGGGGTGTACACAAATAATGAGCAGAATATGAAGACAAGTATAAATAGGTGGAACCTGGATCATATAATATAGAGGCATATCTGTGGTAGACTAAAACAATACCTGTAATGACAACATCTGAAGCAATGGCATCTGTCCTGCCTGGAACAACATAGAAATAAGCCTGGCCACCGCCTGATCAACCTCCTCCTCTGGGGAAACCCTTGCTTCCTGACCTCCACCCCTAGTTGGCTGGGCGGGTGGTAAAATAAGTAGAGCATGAGTCAAGGACTGACCCCTATGCTGATACTGATCATCACGAAGTTGAGGACACTGCCTCCTCATATGCCCAAACTCTCCACACTTATAACAACTACTCGGTGCTGGAGATGAGGACTGAAGGGATCCCCTGGCACCAGAATGACTAGTAGAAGGACATGCCATGGAACAACCCTGGACTGATGAAGCACGAGATGAACTCTGAGCTGGGAGGGCGCTAAGTGATGACTGGCCGTGCTGAGACCCCTTATAACCACGACCTGAAGATTCCCGACGATACTCTAGACGGGCCGACTAAATAGGCCTAAATGAACGACCTCTACTATGCTGGAACTGGCCCCTCGAAAGAGTACCACTGAAACTGCCAGAACCTAGAGGCCTCTTGGCCTCCGTCTCCTCTCTATCCTGCCGGTGAGCTGCCTCAATCTCATGAGCAATATCAACCACCTCCTCAAACGAGACACCCAATACTCTCTCTAGTCATCAATTTACGAAGATGGTAGTTAAGGCCATCAACAAATCTCCTAATCTTCTCACGATTGGTCGAAACCATCCGCACGGAATGACGAGCCAACTCAGAATACCTCGCCTTATACTGAGACGCAGTCATATCTCCCTGCTTTAGCCACTCAAACTGCCAACGCAGCTCCTCCATATGGGACTATGGTACGTTCTTTTCCAAGAAGATAGTGGAGAACTCCTGCCAAGTAAGGGGCACTGCACCAACTAGCCTACGCCTATCATACGCCTCCCACCAAGTGAAGGCGGCCAAAGTAAACTAAAAGGTGGTAAATAACACACCACTAGTCTCGAGAATCCATGCTATACGGAGGATCCGCTGACATTTGTCAAGAAAACCCTAGGCATCCTTGACCTGAGCACCACTGAACAACGGAGGCTGAAGTCTACCAAACCTCTCAAGACGGTGTCAGACCTCCTTTTTCACTACACCCATAAGGGCATAAAGCAGTTTTTCCACTTAGAGGACAATCAGAACGAGATTTATTATTAAGATATAGAGTCTCCACTTGAGAGATTAATGGTGTCCCAAGTCACCGGTTGAATCCCGAACCGAGGAAAATATGACTCTGTTAACAGTCCGCAAACCAAAAATATGAGTAAGGAATTCTCTTAACCCGGGAGAAGGTGTTAGGCATTCCCGGGTTCCGTGGTTCTAGCACGGTCATTCAACGATCGTATTTAGCTTAATTATCTGATTTTAATACATGATGGACCTATGTGCCAATTTTAACTTTTTAACTGCTTTTATTTAATATTTTAAAGAAATTTGAATGTTGTTTAACATGTGTGTTTGGACCGCATTACATGAAATGCACCCGCAATCTTGAATACATTTTATTCAACGTTTTGGGATTTGATTTGGGTCACATGAAATGCACAACCGAGTTTAAGAAAGTAAATATTTTTTAAAAGCGTGCTTAAAGTGACTAATGCATTATTATCTTTGGGGAAGGCCGTGAAATTCGCTAAACGACCTGTCCCGAGTTCTAAGTATTTTAATATTGCCATTTAAAGAGGGCCTCACTATTTATATGTTTTGTTCAGCGAGGCTCATCTCATTTATTATTTAAAAGGAAAACCTAAAGCAACTATGATTTTCTATTTTTATTTGTCTCTAATAATAAAGAAAAAGTCCTAATTATTTGGTATGTCAATGCATCACTACTTAAATATTCAAAACAGGTGTTAAACTTAAACGAATCAATCTCAATGCATCTCCCGTGTTTGGGCCTCTGACGATCTGTCCAGGCCCAGGGCGTGCTGGAGTGGGATCTTAGCTGAGAGCTGAAGGTAGTTGTTTGGGCCTGGTGTTCGAGCCCATAATCGAAGTTTGAATTGAAATAAGGTTTAATGCCAATCATGGAAAACCATTGAATTTAATACATCAATTTGCTGCAGCCAAATCAATTAGTTAACACCTTTATCAGTTATTGTTGACACTCATAATTGTTGGAGAGGACAATTACACAATCCGACTTTTAAAGGCAAGTAGTGTGCAGCTTAATGACAAATGCAGAATCCTACTTGGCTAGACTGTGATTTTATCACTTAGGAATGAATGTACTAAAATTCAAGTTTAACTCCAATATCCAAATTACAATTATAATACACAGATTATCTTCTACCTAATCAATATGAAAACTTAAGCGGCCAACTATCTTTGAACACAATAATTTTATTCTACTGAAATTCAGAGCATTTCAATACAGTTTATCATTGTCCTATTTAATTACTGGTTGAGAGTGAAAACAACTACTCAAGGTTTATCTCATTTCTGAGTCACTTGTTAAACAAATTTATGAAACAGTGGACAGGAAATCAATTAGAACTAAGCGTAACTTACTCAGTTTAATTACAACCAGTACTCAACTACTAAGACTCATACACATATCTAAATACACGAGCACACATCTAGTGGTCCAAATGAACATACTCATGCTTAACAGTCCATCATTTCAATATAGTTCGATACAAATTAAGGGTTCAACCAGTCCAAATCACTTTAAGAATATAGTTTTAATTACAATCCAAATCATTACAGTCAATTATGATGAAAATATGGCAACAAATGAAGCTAAAATTATGCTTCCATTTCATTTCATTTTAGCTGAAATTCTACATGATAATGAGATTCAAAACATGTACCTGAAATTTGAAATATAATGAGAAGAAGGAGAGATCAATACCTGGAATTATAAATCAGCAATGTTAAACACAACAGCAGGAGCAATTTTCAGGCCAAAACAGCTTCACAAACACCCAGAGATGAACTATTGAGTGACAGATCCCAATAGAAGACCACAACAGCTCAATTAAATCCCAATTTACTTGAATTTAAAACCAAGCAAGTTTCTGAAACTCCAGTGGCCACACAATGAACTATTATTGATACCCAATTTTTTCCTTTGTATTTTTTGTACCCAAAATACTTCCAAAATAATATATATGTTCATATATGATCACACCTAAGGGGTTTGGGCATTTTTTAATGATTTTAAAACCAATTTGTGGCTATTTTTACACCATAACATTCATAATTATTCCCAAAACCTGCCATTTAGGAGAATAATTTATTTTATTCTTATATTTATATCAAAATATAACTAAAGAATAATTTATTTTATTCTTATATTTACATCAAAATATAGCTAACATAATTTTTTTTTCATATTTTTACAAATTCGTTTGATATTTTCAAAACTAAATTGCATGTAATTGAAATTCTAGCCTCTTTAAGATTTAATAGCATTTTTATAAATACAAATTGATGCCAATTTTTTTTAATTATTATTTACTGACTCAGTGCCTTTAATTTTCTTTTAAAACATTTATACTATTTTTTTATAAAAATAAAACAAAAAAATTGGCTATTTCAATTGTAGCCTCAATTCATTTAAATTGTAACCACAATTCCATTTCAATTTCAGCCAATTTCAAACCCAAATTGGGCCAGCCCAATTCCAACCCCTGACCCATTAAACTAAACTAACCCGTGTCCTATTCTATATGAGAGGATCATTCTTTTCTTTTTTAATTCCAAATGACTTAGTCCTAATTCTTATTTCACTTCGGCCGCCGCCTCTGGTTCCTCTGGTTTCTCTCGAACTCTCTCAACCTCCGAAACCCTTCAAGTCTCCTACCCTCTCTCGACCCAAAATCCACCAAAATTCATGGCTAATCTAGCCATGTATGATCTATATTCACCATCTCCTACTCCTATACGCCTGCTCACTGGTGAATCGAGGCTAGACCTCGAAGGTCTTCCTCCATACCTTGGCCGATTCGAGATTCCTTGGTCGTTTCCGGCTTGCTCCGGCATCTCTCAACCACCTGAGTCTGGGTTCGACTTTAGCAGCTTAGTACCATTCTCGAGACTTCCAAGCCTTCTCATCCTTTTGGGTTCTCAGAAACCCTAGCCTAATCGAGGTTCCTTTTTTGCTTATCCTTTTAGATCTGTGTTAGAACTATGCTAAATTTGACGATTTGAGTATTTTCCCTAAATTTCCTTTTTAAAATCATTGGTTTTTCAAAATTTGGATTTCTGCGGGTCTTCTGATTATTGCTTTTCTTTTCTTATAGATGTTTTTCTGTAGTATACTTGTATGTTTTCCTCCTCCATTATGCATGTATTGTCTGCTCACCTGATTAGTCTTTTTTTCTTCATTCTTCTACCATGCGTGTTTACTAATGTGTTTCTCAAATGTTTTGCTTTTTTAAACTATATTCGTGTTCTTGTCAAACATGCTTCATATGTTCTGTTTAAACCCCCATCTTTTCTTAAGTTCAGAAGTTGTTTGAACATGTTTTTTTTCACGCCTTAAAATGGTTTTTCTTTCCTTGATTGTTTCTGTATTTGCCTGATTCTCACGAGACTCCTTGAGTCTATTCACTTGCCTTTTCGTTTCTGTGTTTGATTCGATGGGAAACACTAGAATTTGGGAGTTTTTCTTGGTAAATCGAATTAGGGTTTCACTTTGGAGACCCTATATCTCAGACTCACTATGAGTCTCTTGGTGAACTCATATTCTTTTGTTTATGATTTTGAGCACTTCAATGCTAGACCCTTCTGTTTGAAGTGGTTGTTTATATGCGAGAAACCCCCTCTTCCAAAGTTTTGGTGATTGTTTAATTGATTTTGAATCCCTTTGATAGGGTCTTGACTAATTGCCATTGATTTTCTTTGGTTAAGTCCTCTTTAGGTATTTCTGGTTTGGTTTATTCGATTTAAAACCCGTCATGTTGATGTTGTTAATTGTTTGATTGATTCCTTTTCCTTTTTTCTTTGCAAATCAAGTACTATTGAACTCTTTCCTTAAATAAGTCTCATGTATTATCCCCTCTTGTGCTGCTGTGAAGGACTTTGCTGAAATTCCCTTTCCTTAATTACATGCTCCCGTTTGAAATTAAATCCCTTGACTAAAGGGAGAATATTTGAGATTGATTTTTAAAGTTTTCATACCTTTCTTATTTGCTGCTCTACACAATATAAAAGGCTTAGCCCTCATATTTACAAACACACACAAGAACAGTAGTAACGAATAAAAGAGTAATAACCAAGCAATAGGCAGTCTATTTTCCTACTCTCTTCTTCTCCCACCATACAGACCAGTTCTATTTTCTATTGCTTTCTTCTGAAAAACCTTTAATTTCTTCTAATATCCTCGAGTGTTCTGCTGAAATTCTAAGTTGGTTCTGCTGTTTTCTTGCAGTGGCTACTCTGCTGTTCTCTTTCTATTACTTTGCAACTGGTAGGTCCATCTTATTATAATATTGCTCCTCTACTATGTATTTTGCCTTCCAGTTCTAATAAGCTTTTTCCTTATTGATTTTCTTGCAATGTTATGTGAATTACCTTACCCTTTACCCCCGTTATGTGTGAATTATAGTTCAAAGCATAACAATACTCTAATATTATTGTCTATGTTTTCTGAACTGGGTTCTTTTGAGTTCCTTAACTCAGTCAAGTCCCACTTCCCTTTCTCTTTTTATGTGGTGAGCCTGAATTGGGTCCGGTGGTGTTCTAATCATCATTCAGACTCAAGTCTAACCCTCAAGAGCCTCCTCCTAACTTGTTTGACCAAATAAATGGTTAGGGTTTGTCAGTATGCACCAATGGATGGGTATGACCACCATTTGTTATGGTTCCCCAATCATTTTGCACTTACTCTTAGCTATTAAATTCTGCCCCTTGGTTCCCCAATCATTTTGCACTTACTCTTAGCTATTATGTTCTTCCCCTCTCTTGAATGCCATGATTTGGGATCCCTGAGCTCCCTCTAAACTTGGATGCTTGAGGGCTAGCTATTCAACACTCCACTATTCTAATTCTAATGGTATCCTAAGTGTAAGCACTGCCAGGAATCCTTGGGATTCCTTGGAAATTTGAAACACTTTGGATAAGAGAAGGCTTGGGAAATTTGGATTTTGACAGTTGGTTAATCACATGTTATTGGACAGTAAGATTGAATTAGGCTTCTCGGATCTAGCTGTAGTTTTGATGTGTTTATATTTTTCTTTCTTCTTTTCTGGTTCTATCATAATTTGTATAAAAGAACTTTGGGGAATATAGTAAATGGGTATGGTAGGGGCTTTACTTTCTTGCATCAATGAAGGATAGATATTATTCCTATAGGTTTTAACGTTCATTTATGCTACAACCAACCTAGATACCATGCCAATAGGGTTTAATGTTAATCATATTGCAAACCATTAAAAATCTTGCCTATAGGACTTTAACATTCATGTAAATCAATGCATATAGAAATCATGTCTTTAGGGACTGCATCCTCATTAGGCAAACTCTAGAACTAATTAAATAATCATCTTCTCATCACTTTAATAACAAGTCTAAAAATCAAATGTAGATATCATGCCTATAGGATTTTGTATCAAACTCGACTAATCCATCTTAAGCAATATCAATCTGCCAATTGGTCTTTAACGTATTAATTCAGTAACGCTTTCAAAAGCTTCCATCTTTTAATAAAACCCTTTTGAACTAGTATACTTTTTAGTTCTTCAAATCTGCAACAGTTTCTCTCTTAACGTTCTATCTAAACATTTTTGTACTAAAATTTGGGTTTTCTAAACTCCTCTTTTAAACAATTCTGCAGTTTTCTCTTTTCCTTAAGAAACTCCGCCTTATTCTCTGAAATTCTTTACAACTATATTTAGGCATTCTACCTACCTTTCTTTAACACTCATTCTTTACTTTTTGCAATTTACACTGTTTTTTCAAAACTCTTCTACAATTACTTCTTTTTGAAACCAGTACTTTCACTTAAAATACCTTAACTTCTGACAATTGGATTCAAGTTGCCTAATGCAGACTTTCTATCTAAATATATGTCTTAAACCAATCTGTTTCCCTATTTAAGTTTAATTTAAAGATCGAATCAGTATGTGCTAAGACATGCTAAACTAAGTGTTGTTTGATTAAGGGGTTAACTTGACCCTTACTTATTTTCTTTGTTCATCAATATACTTGTTATCTATTTTTGTATGTCGCAATTAGAATTTTAACCTTTGAACCCCGTATATGACTATATCCCTTTCTTTCCCCTTTAGTATTAGAAGCCCTGATACCCTGGGACTGATAGGATAGGACGGGTACTAGCATGCAATAAGTAAACGAGACTAATTGCATTTAAATACCTTAACGGGGTGGGAAGGGTAGAATATAGATATGATGAGCGGTGAACTAATATCTCGTGTGACCCATCTTTTGAGGAGTGATTGCTGGATATTGCATTGAAGTGATCCATATTTTTTACAAACCTAAGACTCCTTTTTTCCCTTTTCTTGCAAATGTCTTCTTTACATTATGTTTATACAGACAACCCCTTTTCCTAAAATTATACTCCTTTCTTGTCTTTGAAGCTTTCAAAATTATTTGTGATCCTTACATGCAAACTTTACTTGCTTCTTCTATCTTTCTTAAGGTCACAATTATAGCATGATCGGGAACCACACAAGTGGATCTTAAGGGGTGCCTAACACCTTTCCCTCGAGATAATCTCTAAGCCCTTACCCGAACTCTGGTTTACCTTCTTCTCAAATTCTTCATCACTTTAAAGTGTCCTAATGCACTATAGTTATTAGGTGGCGACTCTACAAATCCAAAAACCCAATTCTCCCAACAGAATAAATAGTTGTCTTTCCAAAATGTTGTATACTCGATTTCCAGACTCTCAGTCCAAATGAAAAAGGGGCCATCGACAGCATGGCGACTCTGCTTGGGATTTTGTTAGGATTTTACCATCACATGCTTTTGTGACTTTATTTGCATCATTAGTTACCTTTATTTCTTGCCTTTAATTATTTCATAATGAAACTAACTTGGCTCTAATGTGTTGTCTTTCCTTTACTGCTTTACTATTTCAATAGCGTTGTAATTTCAAGCATTTATTGTAATCATTTACCTTATGTGAAAATACATGGCAATTTATTTCATTCTTGTAATTGCATCTTCAACATCATACCCCACTCGTGCCAAAACAAATATTATAGCAATGCCTATAATGAGTGGCTGCGCCATTACGATATTATCACCCCTAAATTTGGAAAAGACATTTTTGCAGTAAAACCAGTCGATCAACGATGTGGTCGACGGTTCCACGCCTTTTATTCTTGAGTTGTCCGCTCAAGGGTACCTGTCTAGCACTTCAAAAATAGAAACCTTATTCTGTTAAACTATTCATGCATCATGGTCAAACCTAGCCGAGTCAGTTATGATGTCCGCATAATGACTCATTAAGATAGCCCAGTCCAAATTCAATCGGGTTTCCCTTGAAACCCAAATGGACACTTCCATGTTCTGTGCATTCATTTGGAGAACTAATGCCTTTATGCTAATTAGTGATTTAAATAGTCGAGTCTGGGTCTATCCCTTTGTTTTGCATAAAATGAGGCACGAAGTCCCTAGATTTTGTATGGTAACCAACATTCATCCAAAGCTGCTAAGTTGGTAGGAGGACCTTCATGCCAGCGATCAACCTTGTCCACAAACACTTAGGGAATTTTCCTTCACTTTTGGATATCCAGCCTGACAACAAAATCATAGAGGCTGCAACTCTGTTATGGGATAGTGATCGGTCGGTGTTCCGCTTCGGGGATTTGGAAATGACTCCTTTACTGGAAGAAATAGGGGGGTCTAGCTGGTATTCCTTGGGAGACTCCAGGTCTGCTTATGCCAGAAAATCGCAAAGGTAGAGGCTTTCTTAAGATGATGGGGCTCAAGAAAAATCCAGATCTGACTTGTCTGAAAATCTCCTTCATACCATTAGACTACTTGTACGAGAGATATGGCCATAGCAAGTCCTACCGCACCTACACCGGCGAGTTCGCCCTTACCTCCTTAGGGCATATTCACAGAAGAGTTTTTGTCCTCATGTTCTTTTCCTGGGGATGATGATCTTTCCTATGAAGAAGGCTAGGATCCACACCAGACTAGCCATGGTAACCGAGACCTTAATGGAAGGGATCGATAGGCAGTCTTTCAGCATAGTGCCCATGATCGTCGCTGAGATCTATCGAGCCTTAGGAAAATGTTAACAAGGTCCCCACATTTTGAAGGTTGTAATCTGTTACTTCAACTCTAGCTCATAGAACAACTTCAGAAAGATGACTACTGACAAGAGATTATACGTATGGATTGGGATGATCATATCATTTTTCACCACCCAAAGCGAATGAACATTATGCCCAACATGTTCGCTCAGCCAGAGGACGCTGGAGGATGGGCAGAGCTATTTGAGAATATGAAGGAAGAGCAGGTACAGTGGATGTTCAAATGGTTCCCAATAGGGGAGTTCATTGTTCGTTCTCGGGATGCACCATTCCTCATACTAATCGGTATGAGGGGAACTTATTCTTATGTCCCTCTTCGAGCCATGAGGCAAGCTAGAAGGAAGAAGATCATACCAAGGGTAGATAAAATGAGTCACTTCAGGGCTGACTTTCGAGATGATGATAGTCCTCATAAGTGTCACACTCAATATATGTGGCCTTGCAAACTCGTCTTGGAGAGAGAAACTATTGAGGCAGACAGGTATCAGGCAGGATATGTGCCACACTAATCGGGCCGGTTGGAGGACAATCACACTGGTTTGGGTCATCCTGGGTTTATCCAAGGTCACATGCTTATTGATGAAAAGGCTGAAGTGCAAGTTAAGTACAACCAATTGCGCAAAAGAATTTGGGAATGTGAAAATGAACACTGGGAAATACAAGAAGCTTACCATAAATTGATCGATGACTGGAAGGATATGGATGTCAACGCCAAGAAACGGTTAAGGTATTTGGAACGAGGTCTAGTGGAGTTGGAAGAAAAGTTCTTGAAGAGGATAGAAGATTGCCAGAATGCCGAGGGAAGTGCAGGAAGACATCTAGCCCTAGCCTATCTGCTGCTAGGACTGCGCGAGCTGATGCAACTGTACAATGGAGACAAGGATGCCAAATCTGGGGAAGGTCCTCCTGGGACCAAGTGGTTAGGATCTTTTATTTCCTTTTTTCATAATGTGATAAGGCCACTGGCCATTAGTGACATCTTTATTTCCGTTATTTCAGATTATGTTTTTAGTCCCGTTTTATTTCTATCAATAAAATGAGGCATTTAGCATTATAAGTTCTCCAAATTTAATTTTTTGCTAGGCCTACCTTGGGCACAACGAGGCACCCAGATTAGGAAACGACTTATATTCCCGCACAACGTGTTTAAATGTTGCAATATTCTCCTTTTTCAGAATCCGCAGTAACTTTTTACCTTTTTTTGTTATTCTGTTATTTTTATTCCCCTCCCCAAAGGTTAGTTCGTGCATTCTTGCACCATTAGCATACTGAACAAGATCCAAGGGCCCTCTGCCTCCTCCTCATTCGAGTACTATAAAAACTAGAACAAAGACAGAATTGAGACGCTATTGCTAGAAAGGAAATTGAGGAGACTTCTCAAAATACTCCAATTACCAAGGGGACTGCTGTTCATCTTGAGCAGACATTGCTGAAATTTTGGGAAGAATTGGACCAAGTTCGGAACTTGGCAAGCCTATCAATCACTCTTGCCGCTCCTGATATTAATGCCCAGAACCCCGTACCTCCGTAAAGTAACCCTCAACAACCAGTAAAACCCACTCACACCCAAGCCTGCAACACATGCAATAACACTCCACCGCTCATTTCCGAACTGCAAAACACCACAAACATTACATCCATAACAATCCTATCTTTGTGGACACCATACGCTACTATACCCAGCCAATCTCAAGTGCATCTGAATTAGATGAGAAAGACTCCCTCATTAGGAATTTGGCTGCTGAACTCAAGAAGTTAACTAGCCGGGTCCAAGGTGTCGAAGGTAACAAAGCCGTTGAGGGGCTGAACTACGAAGATCTTTGTGTTTAGCCAGATGTTGAACTTTCGGTGGGGTACAAACCTCCCAAGTTCGAGATGTTCAACGGTGCAGGTGATCCCAAGTTCCATCTAAGAATGTATTGCGATAAGCTGGTAGGAGTTGGAAGCAACGAGAAAATCTGCATGAAGCTATTCATGACGAGTCTGGAAAGCGACACCTTATCTTGGTACATCAGCCAAGATTCAAAGAAATGGACAAGTTGGGTATGCATGGCATCTGACTTTATGGACCGATTTAGGTTCAACATAGAGAACACACCAGATGTTTTTTATATCCGGAATCTGAAGAAGAAGCCCACAGACACCTTTCGCGAGTATGCTATGCGTTAGAGGTCTGAAGCTGCTAAGGTCAGGCCAGCCCCAGAGGATGAGCAGATGAACATGTTCTTTGTCCGGACTCAGGATCCGCAATACTATGAGAGGCTAATGCTGATAGAAGGTCAGAAATTCTCCGACATCATCAAGTTGGGAGAAAGAATTAAGGAAGGTATCAAAAATGGTGTGGTCACTAATCTCGAAGCATTATTAGCCACCAATAAGGCTTTACAATCTGATGGCACGTCAAAAAAGAAGGATGTGAATTCCGTGATGGCTGCACAAAGAACCAAATCCCCCTATGAAATACCAAATATATCCCTCAACTCCACTCACATATCAACCTTTCCTAAATTACCAAGCCTTCTTAACCACATACAAAATTCTACCACCCACCTATAAATCATCTCCACCGCCCCCGCTTACATAATAACCCACCCCACCAAGATATTCCTAACCCCCACCTGTGTACCAAGCCTATAATGCCCAACCTTCACACTATCAGTCACCACCCACTCGCCAAAACTTTCCTCGACCCAGACCGAATTTCGGCCGAAGACCTCCTAGACAATATACCGCCATCGCCGAACCAATCGATCAACTATATGAAATACTCAAAGCATCCAGTTATGTTACACCTATCCTAGCCATAGCTTCCGAAAATCCCTCCTAATGGATCGATCCGAACAAAACTTGCGGATACAATTCTGGAATGAAAGGCCATACTATCGACGAGTATCTCTCATTGATTGATAAGATTCAGACCTTGATTGATAATATGGTCATTATACCAAAGTATCCCACTCTCAATGTCCGCAACAACCCTCTACCTGACCAAAAGGGTGGAGGCATTCACATGATCGAGATCGAGGATGATTGGGACACCAAAAAGGTAAATTGGATCGATTGCCAAAGGGGATGAACCAAAGAAGCAATAGTCACCCTCAACCCTATTATTGTCCAGATCCAACCCTCTGAGGGCAACAAGATGAAAAATTACATACCTCTTTAGTTCGAAACGTATCCTGTAAAGGCGCCAGGACCAATTGAGGTCGAGTTTAGAGTTCCAAAAACACCTGAGCCATTTGAAGTTGCTGTGTTACCTCCAAGGGTGCCAATTCTAGTCATAATGAAAGATGTGACCCCATTCTATTCAAACACCATCCCTTGGTATTACACAGCATAAGCTAGGAGAAAAGGGAAAACAAAGACTGGAGAAGTGATCGCTGCACAGAGTATGACTAGAACAGGCATGCTATACACTCTAGAACATTTAGCTGAGTCCAGCAAGCAATCCTCGGGATGGCCTATTGATACTGGGCCTGATGGCCTTTAGAGAATGATACAAGCTAAAGAATACTCAGTCATTGAGAAGCTAAATAAATTACCACCACAGATTTCCATCATGGCTCTTCTGCAAAGCTCTGAAGCACACAAGAATGCTCTGATGAGAATATTGAGTGAGGCTTATGTTCCCAGCAACATAACTGGGGGTGAAATGGCGTATGGTAGGACAAGTGTTGGAAAGTAACTAGATCACCTTCCATGAGGATGAACTACCACAAGAAGGGTTAAGTCACAACAAGGCATTGCATATCACCACGCAATACGAAGATTATTTTATCACTAGGATCCTGGTTAAAGGGCGATCTAGCCTTAACATTTGTCCACTAATAACCCTCAGGACACTAGGAAAAGGTTTGCATGAGATAAAAGATGATAATGTCAATGTTAAAGCCTTCGATGGATTCCAAAGATCCACCATTAGAGAAATCAGCCCGTGCTTGCAGATGGGACCAACTTGGTTCGATGTCGACTTTCAAGTTATAGATGTCCCAGCATCCTAAAATCTATTGTTGGGGAGACCTTGGATCCACGCCGCTGGAGCTATGGCATCAACCCTACATCAAGTAGTGAAATTCGAATGGAATCATCAAGAAGTGATCATTCATGGCGACGGTAGCAACCCCATATACAGTCGCCAGACCAACCCCATGGTTGGAGGCAAAAGACGAATAGGTGGAGAAACATACCACCATATCGAGCGAGTCAACGTTGTGGAAAAAGACAAATGGTGGGACAACAAGATTGAGAGTATCCTAAATTGGAGTGGGTTTGAACCCGGGAAAGGACTTGGCAGGAACCTCCAAGGGATCACCAAACCCATCAAACTCAAGAAAAACGGTACTACTTTTGGTTTGGGGTATGAATAAACCTAGGAGGAGTACAACCATTGGTCGTCACCATGGCACGACCTCTACTGCATGTTGGAGCACCCTATACCATGGTTGGAGCAGACTTTTCAGCCAGCTGATGTTATATATGGATCATAGGAGGATGAAGCACTAGTAACGATGAAGAATTTGTTTCTGGAAGATGATATGGACTGTTGTGTTATCTTTAAGGAGGAACGGGAGGAAGGCCCTTCTTTACAAGATGTGAATTGAGGGGAATGACTCATTAATTGGTCGATCAAGACCGCCAGGGACCGCAGAGCTTCGGGGTAGCAAGGCTAAACAAGCAACATGCATCGCATCTTTACTTTTACTAGTTGATCCTTTTTCTGCATTGTCATTTCTTTTGAAAAGAGCTCCGATTTTTTAAGCAATTATGAATTTAATCAAAGAATTTCCAATTTTATTTATCTTGCTCTTACTATTTTTTCTATCAGTTACTTTATTTACACATCATTACTATTACCTATCTTGATGATGAACCGACAACTGTGTCATGCAATGAGACAACACAACAAACAAATACAGATTCAGAAGAGGATGATATACCAATAAGCGTTGTCAGGAAGGTCGAGAACTTTGAGAATAGACCTAAATCCAACTTGGACGAAGCTGAGAAAGTTAATTTGGGGGATGCAGAGAATGCTAAGGAAACGCGCATCAGTGTGCACTTGTCTCCATCAGAAAAGAAAATGTCACAGAATTCTTAAGGGAGTATGAGCACATCTTCACCTGGTGGTATGATGATCTGACTGGTCTCGGCACATCTATTGTAGCTCACAAGTTATCGACAGATCCGGCATGTCCGCAGTAAAGAAGAAGTTCAGAAAGTTCAAACCCGATATGAGTTTGAAAATCAAAGAAGAGGTTACTAAGCAAGTCAAAGACAAGGTTCTCAGGGTAGTAGAGTATCCAACATGGTTGGCCAACATCGTGCCAGTACCGAAGAAGGATGGCAAAGTCAGAGTTTGTGTCGACTACAGAGATCTCAATCGGGCAAGTCCCAAAGATGAAATACCCTTGCGGAATATACACATCTTGATTGACAACTGTGCCAAGCATGAGCTACAGTCGTTTGTCGAATTTTTTGCAGGATACTACCAAATATGGATGGATGAAGAAGATGCAGAGAAAACAATGTTTATCACACCATGAGGGATGTACTGTTATAGAATGATGCCGTTCGGTTTGAAGAATGCTGGTGCCACCTATATGAGAGCCATGACTACCATCTTTCATGACATGATACATAAAGAAATCGAGGTGTATGTGGACGATGTCATCATCAAATCCAAGAAAGCCGCATACCATATGGAAGATCTAAGGAAATTCTTCAATAGATTGAGAAGGTACAATTTGAAATTGAACCCCGCCAAGTGTGCATTCGGGGTTTCTGCTGGAAAGTTACTGAGTTTCATTGTGAGTCTCCGAGGGATAGAATTGGATCCGTCAAAGGTCAAAGCCATCCAAGAATTGCCACCGCCAAAGAGCAAGAAAGATATGATGAGTTTTCTAGGAAGACTCATCAATATCAGCCAGTTCATAGCTCAATCCACGGTCATTTGTGAACCTATATTCAAGATGCTAAAAAAAGGATGCTGCCACCAAATGGATTGACGATTGTCAGAAAGCTTTTGACAAAATTAAGGAATATTTGTAAACGCAGCCAGTCTTGGTTCGACCTGAACCAGGAAGACCCCTACTACTTTATCTCGCAGTGTTGGATGGAACGTTCGCTTGTGTTCTAGGACAACATGATGAAATAGGGAGAAGGATCAAGAAATCTATTACCTCAGCAAGAAGATTACCCCGTACGACGCCTGGTATTCCTTATTAGAACGCACTTGTTCTGCTCTAACCTGGGTGGCTCAGAAATTGAGACATTATTTCTGTGCCTACACCACTTATCTCATATATAGGATGGACCCGTTAAAGTACATCTTTCAAAATCCCATGCCTACCAACAAGCTCGCCAAATGGCAAATCCTGCTAAGTGAATTCAACATTGTTTATGTCATCTAGAAGGCAGTCAAAAGATAAGATTTGACTGATCACCTCGCCGAGAATACAGTGGGAGGAGAATACGAGCAATTAAAGACGTATTTTCCTGATGAAGAGGTAGCTTTCATAGGAGAAGACATTGCAGAGTCCTATAACGATTGGAGGATGTTTTTCGACGGGGCCTAGAATTTAAAATATGTTGGCATAGGAGCAATCCTAGTATCAGAAACCGGTCAGCATTACCTGGTATCCGCCAACCTCAGTTTCCCGTGAACCAACAACATGTCAGAGTACGAAGCGTGCATCTTGGGGCTCAAACTGGCCATTGCCATGAATGTTCAGGAGCTACTGGTGATTGGAGACTCACACCTACTCACATATCAGGTTTGAGAAGAGTGGGAAACTAAGAATCCTAAGATACTCCCTTATCTGCATCACATACAGGAGGTGAGGAAAAGGTTCACATAGATCGAATTTTAGCATGTTCCAAGAATACAGAATGAGTTTGCTGATGCACCAGTGACTTTGTCATCCATGATCCAGCATCCAGATACAAATTTCAATGATCCCGTTCAGGTCAAGATTTATGACCTTCTAACTCATTGTGCTCATGTTTAGAAAGAAGCGGATGGAAAACCGTGGTTCCACGACATCAAAGAATACTTTACATCCAGAGAATATCCAGAGCTTTCCAATGCCACTTAGAAGCGCACATTGCGGAGGTTATCTAACAATTTCTTTAATGGGGGAGGAATACTGGATAAGAGGAATCCCGATTTGGGATTGCTACGGTGCGCCGATGCAAGAGAAGCAACAAAACTATTTGATGAAGTGCACACTGGGACCTACGAACCGGACATGAATGGTTTTGCACTAGCAAAAAATACTCCGAGCATGGTATTTTTGGATGAATATGGAAACAGACCGCATCCAATATATCTGAAAGTGCCATTATTGTCAGATACATGCAGATGTGATAACGGTACCACCAAGCGAGCTTAATGAAACAGACTCACAATGGTCGTTCGCCGCTTGGGGTATGGATGTTATCGGACCAATTGAGCCCGCTGCATGAAACAAGCACATGTTCATCTTAGTGGAAATTGGTTACTTTACTAAATGGGTCGAAGCAGCATCGAACAAAGCAGTGACTAAAAATGTTGCGGCAGATTTATCCGTGATCGAATTGTTTGTCAGTTCGAAATTACAGAATCTATTATCACCGACAATATTTCCAATCTCAACAGCGACTTGATGAAGGCGATGTGTGAATCATTCAAAATCAGAAACAAGAACTCTACAGCCGACAGACCTCAGATGAATGGTGCTGTAGAGGCAACCAAATAAAACAACAAGAAGATACTTGGGAAGATGATTGAAAGGCACAAGCAGTGGTATCAGAAGCTATCATTTGCTTTATTGGGATACCATACCACAGTCCGCAAATCAACCGGGGCAACCCCATACATGCTGGTTTATGGTACAGAGGCAGTCATTCTCGCCGAGGTAGAAATTCCATCTTTAAAAATCATACAAGAAGCAGAGTTAGACGATGCAGAATGGGTAAAAGGTCACTACGTGCAGTTAGCCCTTATAGACGGAAAGAGAATGAATGCAGTTTGCCACAATCAGTTATATCAGAACAGAATGTCCAGAGCCTTTAACAAAAGAGTTAAACCAAGGAAGTTTACACCAGGGAAGCTGGTGTTGAAGAAAAATATTTCCACATCAAGATGAAGCCAAGGGGAAATTCTCTCCCAATTGGCAGGGTCCATGCATTGTTCACCGGGTTCTGACCGGAAGAGCCCTTATTCTTGCAGAAATGGACGGAGAAGTATGGCCAAAGCCAATCAACCCTTTGAACTACGCTTGACCTGATTCCCGTTTAAGAGGGGATACGTAGGCAGCCCTATGGGTTGGTCACATTTTAATAAAAAATTCCATTTCCCCTCGTTATTGTAACTAGGGGCGAATTTTGAGGAGGACCCTCAAAATTCTGAAGTAGGTTCTTCAGTCTCTTCATCGTCAGAAGTGCCAACCCAGTAAACTGGGACAGAATTTTGAGGAGGGCCCTCAAAATTCTGATGTTGACAATTTTAAGTCATTCATCACACCGGTCAGAAGCCCCAACCCAGTAAACTGTGGCAGAATTTTGAGGAGGACCCTCAAAATTCTGAGGTTGACCGTTTTCAGTCATTCAGCACAGTCATCAGAAGCGCCAATCCAGTAAACTGGGGTAGAATTTTGAGGAGGACCCTCAAATTTGTGGAGGAAGCAAGGTCGCAATGTCTTGAACCAAGTCGCAGATGTCGGTCCATCCTAAAGAAAATCTTTTTCAAATATATACTTATGTTTTATTTACTAAATCATGCATAACCTTCCCGCCTCTACAGAACTCACGATTTTTCTTTGGATGCAGGGCGCAAATTGTCTTAATACATTCACACACTCGTACCTTCCAGATGGGAAACCATCAGAACGATCACTTATTCAGAAACTTACTGTCTCCACCCAAGATCTCCAGTAGCCACCATGTCGCAATCAGCTACCAGCGTAGGAAATCTCACTACTATTCACCCTTTACATTCGTGCATTTTTTCATAAGGCTATCTATCTGCCTTCCGAGGTTAAGCTCTACCTCTACCTACACAAGGCTACTTATCTGCCTTTTGAGACTAAGAATTGTCTCCCTTTGCATTTTGCATAAGGCTATCTATTTTCCTTCCGAGGTTATGCTCTACCTCCATCCTGCACAAGGCTACCATATGCCTTTCGAGACTAAGCATTGTCTCCATCTGCATTTTGCATAAGGCTACTTATCTGTCATTCTAGGTTAAGCTCTACCTCCATCCTGCATAAGGCTACTCATCTGCTTTTCGAGATAAGCATTCTCTCCAGCCGCATTCTACATAAGGCTATCCATCTGCCTTCCGAGGTTAAGCTCTACCTCCATCCTGCATAGGGCTACTCGTCTACCTTTCGAGACTAAGCCTTGTTTCCATCTGCATTTTGCATAAAGGCTATCTATCTACCTTCCGAGGGTAAGCTCTACCTCCATCCTGCATAAGGCTACTCATCTGCCTTTCAAGACTAAGCCTTGTCTCCATCAGTATTTTTGCATAAGGCTACTCATTTTCCTTTCGGAACTAAGCTCTGTCTCCATACTGCATAAGGCTACTTACCTGCCTTACGAGACAAAGCTTTGTATCCATCTTGCATGGCTGAAATATTGCCACTTTATTTTCTTGTACAGTTGCAATATTTCCACATGTATTTAAATTTAATGCTTTGGCTGAAAGATCGCTACCCTTTGAATTCATCGGCTGAAAGATTGCCACCTTCTCGTGGGCTGAAAGATCGCCAACTTATTCAAAGGCATCATAGTTCAGAGGCACCATCTGCATAGCCCGAGAACACCATTTCATGGCCTGCGAATCTTTATTTATGCTCTTCATGGCCCAGGACATCATGGTCTGAGGATGTCATCTTAACTGTCCGAATATAACATTCATAGTCCAACGGGAACTTGTATCATGTTTAAATTATGCACAATACACGCTACATTGCTCACCTGTAGGTACACCAGCTAGAAAATGACCATCTCAGCAGGAGAAATCCCGCTCCAGTTCTCCGCAGCCTGTTCGACTCCAGATACCTTTTCCAACCCAAGCGTCACGTCGTTTTTTTGAATCCCCATCCGACACACTCCATCAACGGCTCTTGTCTTTACCCGATAACTCTTTCATCCTCCTCGCATAAAGAGGGGCAACTGTTGATACCCAATTTTTACCTATGTATTTTTTGTACCCAAAATACTTACAAAATAATATATATGTGCATATATGAGCACACCTAAGGGGTTTGAGCATTTTTCAATGATTTTAAAACCAATTTGTGGCCTATTTTTACACCATAAAATTTATAATTATTCCCAAAACTTGCCATTTTAGAAAATAATTTATTTCATTCTTATATTTACATCAAAATATAGCTAACATAATTTTAGCATATTTTTAGAAACTCTTTTGGTATTTTTAAAACTAAACTGCATGTAATTGCAATACTAGCCTCTTTAAGATTTAATAGTATTTTTATAAATATAAATTGATCCCAATATTTTTAAATTAATACTTACATATTATTTACTGAATCAAAGCCTTTAATTTTCTTCTAAAACATTTATACTTTTTTTATAAAAATAAAATGAAAATATTGGCTATTTCAATTGTAGCCTCAATTCATTTAAATTTTAGCCACAATTCCATTTCAATTTTAGCCAATTTCAAACCCAAATTGGGCCAGCCCAATTCCAACCCCTGACCCATTAAACTACACCTACCCGTGTCCCTTTCTATCTAAACCTTTGTTCATTTTGATCAACAACCCACGATCATACTTTTCTTTCTTTAATTCCAAATAACTTAGCCCTAATTCTCATTCAACTTCGACCACCGCCTCTGGTTGCTCTTGTCTCTCTAGAACCTTCTCAATCTCTAAAGCCCTAGAAGCCGCCTACCCCCTCTACGACCCAAAATCCACCAGAATCCATGGCTAATCCATGACTTATCGTCCTTTTGGGTTCTTAGAAACCCTAGCCTAATCGAAGTTCCTTTACGCCTATCCTTTTAGATCTATGCTATATTTTACGATATGAGTTTTTCCCCAAATTTTCTTTTTGAAATCATTGGTTTTCAAAATTAGGGGTTCTGCGAGTCTTCTGATTCTTGCTTTTCTTTTCGTATAGGCGTTTGTCTTTATTATGCTCGTATGTTTTCCTCCTCTAGCATGCATGTATTTTCTGTTCACTTGATTAGTCTGTTTTTTTCATTCTTCTACCATGCATATTTACTATTGTGTTTCTCAAATGTTTTGTTTTTTAAACTATATTCGTGTTCTTGTCAAGCATGCTTCATCTGTTCTGTTTAAACCCCCATCTTTTCTTAAGTTCAGAAGTTGTCAGACCTTTTTTTTCACGCCTTAAAATGGTTTTTCTTTCCTTGATTGTTTCTGTATTTGCCTGATTCTCACGAGACTCCTTGAGTCTATTCACTTGCCTTCTCATTTCTGTGTTTGATTCGATAGGGAAACCCTAGAATTTGGGGGGGGGGGGAGGGGGGAGGGTTTCTTTGTAAATCTAGTTAGGGTTCAACTTTGGCGACCCTGTATCTTCAGACTCACTATGAGTCTATGGTTGAACTCGTATTCTTTAGTCTATGATTCTGAGCACTTCAATACTAAACCCTTTTGTTTGAAGTGTTTGTTTTATATGTGAGAAACTCATCTTTCAAAGTTTTGGTGATTGTTTGATTGATATTAAATCTCTTTGATAGGGTCTTGGCTGATTGCCACTGATTTTTTTTGGTTAAGCCCCCTTTACCTATTCCTAGTTTGGTTCATTCAATTTAAAACCAGATATGTTGATGTTCTTAATTGTTTGGTTGATTCCTTTTCCTTTTTTCTTTGCAAACCAAGTACTATTGAACTCTTTCCTTAAATCTCATGTATTTTTCCCTCTTGTGCTGCTGTGAAGGACTTTGCTAAAATTCCCTTTTCTTAATTACATGCTCCATTTGAAATTGAAATTAAATACCTTGACAAAAGGGAGAATATTTAAGATTGATTTTTAGAAATGTTTTCTTACCTTTATTATTTGCTTCTCTACACTATATAAAGGGCTTATCCCTCCTCTTTATAAACACACACAAGTAGTAAAAAAAAAATATTCACAACCAAGCAATAGGTAATATGTTTTCCCACTCTCTTCTTCTCTCAACATACAGACCAGTTATGTTTTCTAATGCTTTCTTCTGAAATACCTTTAAGTTCTTCTAAATCCTCGAGTGTTTTGCTGAAATTTTATGTTGGTTCTGCTATTTGCTTGCTTTGGCTACTCTGCTGTTCTATTTTTATTACATTGCAACTGGTAGGTCCATCTTATTTTAATATTGCTCCTCCACTATGTGTTTTACCTTCCAGTTCTGGTATGCTTTGTCCTTACTGATTTTCTTGCAATGTTATGTGAATTACCTTATCCTTTACCCCTTTATATGTGAGTTATAGTACAAAGCATGACAACACTATAATATTTTTGTCTATATTTTCTGAACTGGATTTTTTTGAGCTCCTTAACTCAGTCAAGTCCCACTTCCCTTTCCCCTTTTACGTGCTGAGCCTAACTATGGTCTGGTGGTGTTGTAATCATCATTCTGACTCAGGTCTGACCCTCAAGGTCTGCTCCTAACTTGTTTGACCAAACAAATGGTCAGGGGTGTGCCAGTATGCACCTATGACTGCGTATGACCATCATTTGTTATGATTCCCCAATCACTTTGCATTTACTCTTTTCTATTAATTTCTGCCCCTATCTTACAAGCCACGCTTTGGGACCCCTGAGCTCCCTCTGAACTTGGATGCCTGAGGGCTGGCTATTCGACACTACACTATTCTAATTCTAATGGTATCTTGAGTGTAAGAACTGTCGAGAATCCTTGAGATTCCTTGTAACTTTGAAACACTTTGGATAAGAGAAGGCTTGGGAAATCTGGATTCTGAAAGTTGGTTAATAACATGTTATTGGACATTAAGATTGAATTACGCTTCTCGGATCTAGCTCTAGTTTTGATGTATTTTTATATTTTTCTTTCTTGTATTTTGATTCTGTAATAATTTGTGTAAAAGAACTTTGGGGAATATAGTAAAAGGGAGTGGGAGGGGATTTACTTTCTTGCATCAATAAAGGCTAGATATCATGCCTATGGGGTTTAACGTTCAATTATGTTATATGCAACCTAGATACCATGCCTATAGAGTTTAATGTTAATCATATTGCAAACCATTAGAAATCTTGCCTATAGGACTTTAACGTTCATGTAAATGAATGCGTATAGAAATCATGTCTTTAGGGACTGAATCCTCATTAGGCAAACTCTAGGGATAATTAAATAATCATTTTCTCATCAGTTTAATAACAAGTCTAAAAATCAAATGCAGATATCATGCCAATAGGATTTTGTATCAAACTCGACAAATCAGTCTTAAGCAATATCAATCTGTCAAATTGTCTTTAACGTCTTAATTCAATAATGTTTTCGAAAGACTCCATCTTTTAATACAACCCTTTTGAACCAGTATACTTTTTAGTTCTTCAAATCAGCAACAGTTTCTCTCTTAACGTTCTATCTAAACATTTTTGTACTAAAATTTGGGTTTCTAAACTCCTCTTTTGAACAATTCTGCAGTTTGCTCTTTTCCTTAAGTTGCCTAATGCAGACTTTCTATCTAAATATATGTGTTAAACCAGTCCGTTTCGCTATTTATGCTTTATTTAAAGACCGAATCAACATGTGCTAAGACATGCTAAACTAAGTGTTGTTTGATTAAGAGGTTAACTTGAGCCTTACTTATTTGCTTTGTTCATTCCTATACTTGTTATCTGTTTTTGTATGTCGCAACTAGAATTATAACCTTTGAACCCCAAATATGCCTATATCCCTTTCTTTTCCCTTTACGATTAGAAGTCCTGATAGCCCGGGACTGATAGGATGAGACGGGTACTAGCATGAAGTAAGTAAACGAGACTTATCACGTTTAAATACCTTAGCGGTGTGGGAAGGGTAGAATATGGATATGATGACCGGTGCGCTAATATCTTGTGCGACCCCTATTTTGAGGAGTGATTGTTGGATATTGCATTGATGTGATCCATATTTCGTATAAACCTAGGACCCTTTTTCCCTTTTCTTGCAAATGTATTCTTTACATTATGTTTTCTTCAAACAATCCCTTTTCCTAAAACTGTACTCCTTCCTTTTCCTTGAAGCTTTCAAAGTTATTTGTGATCCTTATGTGCAAACTTTACTTGCTTCTTCAACATTTCTTAAAGTCACAATTATAGCATGTCCGGGAACCATACTAGTGCATCTTGAGAGGTGCCTAACACCTTCCCCTCGAGATAATCTCTAAGCGCTTACCCAAACTCTGATTTATGTTCTTCTCAGATTCTTCATTTCTTTAATGTGTCCTAATGAACTATAATCATTAGGTGGTGACTCTACAAATCCAAAAACCCAGTTTTTGCAAGAGAATAAAGAGTTGTCCTCCCATAATATTGTATACCCGATTTTGGGACTCTCCGTCAAAATGAAAAAGGGGGCGTCGACAACTAGAAGATGTGAATTAACAACTAGAAATCAAAATTATCTTAAAGCTTTTAATGAAACAGTGCCTTTTTGATTTTTATGCTATATTTCTTTTTGTTTTAGGATTTTTGAGTAGGAATTAGGATCTAAAAGAAGGTTGACTGTAAGAGTTCAGATTGTTGAACTTCTAAATTCGAAATTCAAACTTGGGATTCAGATCTGCATGAAAGGTTTTTCTTGGGGGGGGGGGGGGGATTTGGGCTCCAAACTTTTGGAATTTTCAGATTGTCTCCAAAAAACTTCTTTATCAAGGCACTAGGCCTGCCTTTTGTTGGCAGAAATAAGGGCAGAAGGTTCTGGAAGTTTTCACTCATTTTCCCCACTTTTTTGTTTCAGAATTTAGACCATAACCCCTAAGATTCTGACTTGTTTCTAAAGTTACTGCTTTCAAAATGTTGAAACTTACACTAAGACCCCTTCTAGAAGGATCTAGAGTTTCTAGCTTCGTTTTCCTACTTATAAAATACCTATACTACCCTTTCTTGAGTTCTGAAATTACCCATTTTAGGTGCCCAAACTACCCTTGAATACTTCTGTAATTATCAACCAACCCCAAACCCTTTCTTTGCTGATTAAAACTGTTAACTATAATCCAACTTACCTAATTATAACAGCTAACTAAACTGGGCACTAAGTTAAAGTAGTATTAATAGCAATTACCTAATTATCCTAACTAAACTAGACTGAGCTAATTAGTAAAAACTATAAGGAACAGATTAAAACTAACCAATTTCAGTTAACTAGGGTTAAACTTATCAACTACACCCAATCATAGCTTAAAAAGAACTTAATTCGACCAATGTGATTAACAATAGAAAACCTAAATGTATTAATAGCTAACACAGCAATGGACCAATCAATTAACAACAAACAAATCCTAATTGAAACCAATTATGAAGACCAAACGAACAAAAATAAAAAATACAAAACGATAGTTAAATATGGGATCCTATTATTGAAATCTACGAACTGATTACTAAGAACAAACAAACTATATGGTGAAGATAAATCAGAACCTAAATTGAACTTATATACTACCACAGAACTAACAAAAAAATTCCAAACGAAAACAAACAAATATAATAAATTAAAAAAAATAAGAAACTGAAATCAGAGAAGAAAAGAAAAAACACGAGACTCAGTGGTTTAAATCTTCAACTGAACCGACCTTGAATTTGAATCTCAGTTCACGTTGCATTTTTATTTCGTTTGAAATAGACATGTATCATTAACTTAAAACTAATGGAGTACTTGAATCCCCAAAACAGGTTAAGCTTCTAATACCCTAGATCCGAGATTCGCAACAGTTCTACTTAGATTCGAGCGATTTTGGTTTGGGATGTGGAATGAGGGAGCCTAGGAGACTATAGGATGTAATTTTTGTCGACTTTGGAAGAGGTAAGGTTTTGGGCCGGATCTTCAAATGAATATTCGAAAAGGTAAGCATTGATTCGAGGGGAACTGAAGACAGTTAAGGGTGTAAATTTGGGCGCCATTGGAGGTTGGCCGCCACCGTGAGGTAATTTCCGGCGGCAGCGTTAGGGGGAGCCGGCAAAGGAAGATGAGGTACAATGAAGGTAACGTCTCTCTCTAGGGTTGAATGAATTTTAGGACACTTTTATTTGATGAACGAGATAAAACCACTCCCGTTGGATTAGATTAATGGATTGCCTAGATTCAAGAGAAAGGGAATGACGTCGTTTAGAAGGGGGAGGGGCTGGACCGGGTTATGCGCGTTTGGGCCTGGGTCAAATGGTTGTGATTTAACTTGGGCCAGGCGGAATTTTAACTAAAAATGGCCCAATTCCGGGTATTTTCTTAAGGCAAACTTTCCCTTTTAAAAAAAAAACTGTTTTTCCTTTAATTTTATTTATTTTGTATTTTATATTCTTTCCAATTTTATAAAAAGCAAATAATAAAATAAAGACCTAATTTATTTCCACAATTAAGCTAATTAATTCCTAAAAATTGATTAAGTCCTATTTAAAAGTAAACTCATGACAAATTCAACAATTAACAATAAAAAAATACAAAAATGGACTATTTGGTTATTTTCTTTATATTTTGTTCTAAAAATAACTTTACCCCTAATTGATCCTAAAATATGAAATTAAATCCTAAATGCAAATGCCAAATATATTTTTTATATTTTCCATATGAATTAAAATGAACCAATAAAATGCAATAAATAACACAAAATTTACAAAACTGTAATATAATGAAAGAAAATTATTTTTTTGAATTTTTGGGAATAATTCACTTAGGGCAAAAATCACGTGCTTACAGACGGCGCTGCTTATCATCTGGCATAACTGGTACTACTAAATCCTGAGCTCGTGCAACCGGCTAGATTGAAGGTGCCCCCGCTATTTGCAATCCCTATACTACCTGCTTAGGTGTGCAAGTAGCGGGGTCTGATTACCTCCCCCGGCCTGTGAAGTAGCTACTGCTGTGGTAGCTGAAATTGCCTGAGCTAGGCCAGTGCAAACTGTTAAAACCTATGCCAAGGTCTCCTTTAGACCCAGAATCACGATGGACACTGCTGGTGCCTGGACTTGTAATGCTGCTGGGGCCTAATTTGGAGTTGGGGCAGCTGGTGGATCAACATGTGCTTGCCCTCGCTACTCTACCTCTACCACGTACACGACTGCGTCCACAGCCTCTGGTGGCCTCAATGGTAGCACTGATGTTCGTCCACCTTGTGCGATAGAACGAGTCCTCGCCATCTGCGAGAGAATAGAATAACAGAAGTTTAGTTCCCGAATAACCAAAGTTGCACGACAATAATTCCAAGAATATGAAGTTTTCCTAAAGGTTTTGCAGCCTTTAGAGGATAAATACAGACATCTCCGTACTGATCTGCGAGACTCTACTAAATCGGCTCATGACTCATGAGACCTATGTAACTTAGGCCGTGATACCAACTTATCACGACCCTACCCCGATCGTTATAGGGCCCAACACATTGCTTAGCAAGCCTGACCAATTAACCGTCACAACCCCTTTTGCATAGAGTTTATTACTAATTACCAGAGTTAAATAACAATTAAACATCAATAGATGTCTGAAACAATAGATGAAATATGCGAAAAACCATAACAACATCTCTAATATAGCCCACCAATATGGTATCACAAGTCAAGAGCCTCTATTACAAGATTCAATAGCCTAATACAACTATACTCTAGAATATTAAAAAGTGAAAGATAGAGGGAGAAAATCGGGTCTGCGGATCAAATGCAGCTACCTCGATGACTCTAATGGATGATGATCAACAAGAAAACTCCCAAAATGCCTCGGGAACACCTGGATCTGCACACAACGTGCAACGAGTAATGTGAGTACTCCGACCCAGTGAGTAATAATCATAAATAATGACTGACAGCATAAAAACAGGTAAAGGCACTAAGCAGTTCTATATCAAAGTATTAAAGCAACTTAAAGCAGCAAAATAATAAATAAACCAGGTTAAATCTATTTAATTCAGGTAAAACAGGTAGCTTATCAGGCATTTATCAAGTATAAAACCGCTCCTCGATCTTACAACTCATTAATTATTATTTATCCTCAGTACTCAGTCCATATATCCTTTCACAATAACCGAAATCAAAATGATCGCAGCGGTATGCAGCCGATCCGTACATCGCTGTGGTGCATAGCCCAATCCATATATGTAGTCGACTGCGCTCACTAGGGGTGTGTATACTTCGGGAGGGGCTCCTACAGTCCAAGCGCTATTTTGCTGCGGCGCTCAGCCCGATCCACATATACATTTGCTGCGGCGTGCAGCCCGATCCATATAAGCATTTGCTGTGGCGTGCAATCCGATCCATAACATATATAACATCCTTATTATTTGGTTCTCAAACCCTCTCAGTCATTATACTCACAGCCTCTCGGGCACAATAATATAAAGTAGGATCTCAGCCCACATATTTCTCTGATTTAGGATTAGCATTTATTAAGCCGATTCATATTGGTTAAGAAAATAGAAACTTGACTGAGGATATGATTTATAACAAGTAAAGTGAGGATAATCACTCAAAATATCCCTAAGGGTTTTACAAGTCGGCTTAAAGCCCCAAATATGGCAACTAGCCCAAATCATAATGATGATAAACAAGCCTCAGGCCAAAACGCGGTAAAATCATCAATCGGGATGGACCAGGTCACAAATCCCTAGTAGTAACAGACCCCACGCTTATCATACAACGTGTGTTCCAACTCAATATAGTACTACATTGTGCAATTTCGGGGTTTCAAACCCCGAGGACATCATTTACAATCATTACTCACCTTAAACCAGACAAAGCTCTAGCTCAATATTCCCTTGACTCTCAAATCGGCCTCCTCGCGCGTCGAATCTCACCAAAACCAGAACGAATACCTTAAAATATGCTAAGGGATAAAAACCCAAGCGAAAATAATCGAAAAACATAAAAAATCTCGAAATTGACAAAACCCAAGCCACCGGTCCACTTCTCAAAACTAAAAAATATTCATATCAACAGGTTCCTTATCTCGCCACGAGTCCATATATCAAAAGTTCTCAAATCCGACCTGAAATGGCCCCTCAAATCCCAATTTAAAATTATAAAATCTCAAGCCCTAGTTCTTCTCTTTTTAGCTAAATTTACATGAAATCCTAGGTCAATTTCACAAGATAATCACGTTTTTGGTTCATAAAGCTTACCTCCAATTGATCCTCTTCGAATACTTCTTCAATTTCTCCCAAAGACCTCTCAAAATACGTAACAATGGTGGAAAAATGACTTAATATCATGGATGAAATGTTTAAAAACCTTCTGCCTAGCTGTGGGAATCTCTTCTTCGCGAACGCGGTCAAACCCATGCTTTCACGATGCACAAAATTTCTTTGACCAAAAATAACCCTTCGCGAACACGGTACCACACCCACGGATGCGAAGCTTTATATCGTTGAACCTATGTAAACACGGCACCACACCTGCAAATCTCGAAGAGCAATAGCTCCTGGCCTTCATACGCTAGCCTCCACTATGCGAATGCGAAATCCATCACGTGAACGCGAAGCAAGACTTCAAGGACCCTCCCCAAATGCAAGCTACCAGACAAAAACATGAAGCACAAAAATCAGGGCCACTCAAACTCTTTCTATGAAATCGTAAGGGACCTCATGCGATTGCGAAGGAAAAAATCCTCCTGCACCTGTTGCTGTATTTTCTGCAATTCTCCCAAGTTCAAAACTTCTAGTTAGCCGTCCGAAATCACCCCGAGGCCCCCTGGACCTCAACCAAAAGCACCAATGCATCCTAAAACATCATCAAACTTGTTCCAATTATCAAAACACCTCAAATAACACCAAATCCATCAAATCAAATCGAATTCAAGCCTAAGCTTCCCAAAAACATCCGGAATTCACTTTTGATAAAAAACCCAACCCAATCACCTATGAATGACCTGAAATTTAGCAAACACATCCCAAATCATACAACGAATCTATAACAACTCTCGAAATTAAATTCCGACCCTCATATCAAAATCTCCCCTATCAATCGGAAGTTGCCAAAATACTAACGTCGCTAATTCAAGCCAAATTGTACACCGGACTCCAAAATTACTTTTGATCACACTCCTAAGTAACAAATCAGCCCCCAAAGCTAACCGAACCATCAAAAGCACATCAGAGCCCTCCAACACATAAGTCAATATCTGGTGGACTTTTCCAAACTAAGCTTCCTTAAAGATACTAAGTGTGTCAGTTCCTATCGAAACAGTTCCAAACCAACTCGATCACATATGACACGGATAATAAAGCATAAAGAAGCAGAAAATTGGAAAAACGGAGTGATTACTCATGAGACGACTGGACGATCATCACATTAGCCCCATGCAAATTTTCTACCTACAAAGTCAGATGTTGTATCAGTTGCATCATAGCTTGCAACATTTCATTAGTTTCTTCAGCTTGAGCTGGTGCATTAGTTCCACTGGTACTATCCTCAACGCAATACATTCTCTCATAATTATGACTTCTCACGTTTCACTCGTATATAATCTCTGATTCACTCCTTGGAAATCCTTAAAGTTTGAATTCAACTCATAAATTACCTATCCTAGAATGATTTTTCTTGAAATTAATTTAAGAGTGAATTTTATGTAATCAAGAAAAGACTTTTAAAAACTAAGGACATGAGCCAAGAAATTTCTACAAAAATAATGAGAAAAGCACAAACAAATCACTAGCACAAGTTCATCCTTAACGAGAATTCCCAATGAATCTTTCTTACCCAACAATAATCTTCCGCTAACAATCAACAAGAGACACTTCGTTAATATTTTTTGATTTTTTTAAAAATTCAAGAATACTTTTTTGTGTTTGTTTTTTGTAAGTAACTTGACTAGGGTCTAGTTGAAAATAAGAACAATAATATTTTTTTTGCCTTTTTCTTACTAGTTCAGATCATGATTTCATGACTGGAATCCTGGGTTTATTTGAATAATACTTGAGTCATGGCTGTGACACCAACTAATACAATCTAAGATAAATATAAAAATCGATTATTATATTAACAATCTTTAAAGAAAAACTAATGATAAGTTTGATTATCATAATCAAAGTAGATTAAATAATTAGATATAAAATAAAATCTAGTACACTAAGTATACGTCTCAAACACCAATTGAAAAATTATATGGTCGCCTCCCAAGAACGAGAAATAAGAACCTTAGATATAAAGAAAGAAGAAGAAGATTACCCTCAAAGAATCAGATTCTTGAAAATAGGTAATCCAAAGTCGAAATAGAACCAAGAGGTTCCAAATCTCTCACAAGAGGCTTCTTAGGTCAAAATATGCTAAGTGGCTAATAAAAGAACCCTAGGATATTATAAATACCTAATAGTTAAATAGGAAAAGTTTTAAAGTTCATTTTTTTAAAATTCGCCAGGAGAAATTTGAACCTCAACTATAACCTCAACCATAACACACAGCTAAACTGTGTCGAATTTCAGAAGCTTATTTTCTTCAGCTCTTCAAGCCCCTCTTGAGTCGTCGCCAGCGGTTGGTGAAACCGCGCCACACGATTTGACTCAGGATCTTGAGTTTTCAATTCTTAATACTCTAAACATTGTATTCTTAGCATGAGTCCTCCCAGTGACTCTCCAAACATCTTCTTGTCAATTTTTAAAGATTATACAACTACTCAGTATGCATCCCTGAGGTGTTTTTGGGCTTGAAGTGAGTCACCGGTCCACTAGATAATTCAGTGTCATCTTCAATATTCTCCTCTTTGATCGGACTATCTAGGATTATATCAATTATTTAATATTTAGAAAGAAAAATATGTGAAAAATAGAGGTAACGGCATGATCATACCAAATAAGTCGTTCCATCAAGTGGTTTTTCGTCATTACGTAACGACAAATTTAATGATAAGATATAATAAATTTTAGGCAAAAAATAAAATAATTATTACTTTTGAAGTAATAATACGATACAATAAAATAGGTAATAATCATCCCAACAAGTTGTAAAAGACCTTTTAGGTCTTATTTGGCAGTTATAGAGATTGAGAGACAACAACCAATTTCAACACAAAAAAGGAGAGAAGGTGTATAAATTCTTCTGCAGGAAAATCAGCTTGAGCAATTGACTTTAAATTTTGATTCCATTTCATATTTTTTCTAATCAAGCTCAAATTTGAATCGAGTGTTCATCACATCTTTTATTTTCCAAGTGAAAATTGACAGAGCATAATTTGGAGTCCTGTAACTCCAGATTTTGGGCCGTGAATGGTCACTTTATTTTTTGGTTCTCTTCTTTTCTTTACTTGTTTTGATGTATACTTGTTGCTATGTATTTGACATTGATATAATAACCGTTTTAAGAGAACTTTGTAACTCTCTCATAAAAATAGTGGAACTTTGGTCCCTTATACTGGTCAGGTTACGGATATGGTGCCATTACAACTGTCGCGCCCATTTTTTCCCTCTTTGGATCGAAAAATACGGTTTATGACATTTTGAGTGTAGGACAACTCATTCCTTTTGGGAACTAGGCTTTGAATTTGAAGAGTAGCCACTAAATAATTGAAGGTGCATTAGGAGATCTGTAAGGTTCACTCCTAAGTTTGTTTGATAATCAAGATCCACTAGTATGATTCCCAGCCAGATAGTTTTTGTGAATTTGTGTGATTTAACAAATAAACAAGTATAAACTCAAATAATAGAAAATTTAAGTTTAAACACATAAGAGTTTAAAAGATCAATTATTGAAAGACAGATTTTAAAAGAAGTTACAATTTTATAAATGCTACAAAAAACAAGAAAAAGGGGAGAGGTCCTAGGTTTATTTGTAATATGGATCACATCAATGCGATACCCGGTATGACACTCCTCAAAAGAGAGGATATACGTGGTATTAGCATACCGGTTATTATATCCATATCAACATTTTCCACCCGTTAAAGTATTAAAGCGCGGAATGGTATAGACCTCTATTACATGCTACTACCCGTCCCTTCATATCAGTCCCGTAGGAGCTTAGGACTACTATTCCTAAAGGGGAGGGACATTAGGCTTACTTTATGTTTTAAAAGGTGAAAAATTCTATGGAGACATACAAAACATATATGACTGCACATTAGGGGAAACATGTAAACAAATAAAAGGTTATGTACATCTCCTCAAACAAAGCACATAAAAGCACGACTTAAACACAATAAAGGTCTGAATTTAAAATACTAAGGTAAGGGGAGTTTCAATTATTGAGGCAGACCAGTCTGGTACATGACTCAGATAGGAAGTCCGAATTAGCCTTGCCCGCTAGTTGTATCAACCATTAATTAACGAAGGCAAAATCAGTTTTATTGGTTGTTATCACCTAAGACTTGCCTAAATGTTTGGGTGGGATCCTATAAACATGATATCTATTACTGATTCAGAGGTGTAGCAAAGCAGTGACTAATTTTAAAAATTGAGCGATTTGAGATCCTATATGCATGCTTTCTAAACCGAATTGATAAAAGAAAAGTAGATTGTTTGAGACTAGTTCAAAACAGTACGAGATAAACTAATTTTAATTAAGCTGATTTCAGATCCTATAAGCATAGTATCTATTATTGCCAATTTTTAGTTCTTATAGACATGCTATCTAGTTCAATGTGAAATGAAGCATGGCAGGATTTACTGGAAATTCCTATAGACATGATTTATATAAAAAATACTGATATAAAACATGCATAATTAAAGGAAGAGACCTATTGGAATGATCCCTAGATGTAAGCTGAAACATACAAAGTTTTAAAGAAACGGATCCTATAGGAATGATCTCTACCCTTCTAATAGCTAAACATGCATAATTGACCATCCCTTTTTTTCACTAGCCAACCCCGATGTTTATATTACATACCAAGTAATGAATTACATTGGAAAATTGTGAAAAGAAGAAATTACAATTAAAGGAAGCCTGATTCCTAACTTCCTTTCAATTTATGAAACAAACCATTTCAATACCATTTGTTTCAAAGCCTTTCTCACACCTGGGTGTATCAAAGTTCTATAAGGTTTTCAAAAGACCACGGATAGTGCTTACACCCAAGTTTGCATAATCATATAGAGATGAGTGTAGTGTGGAAGGGCCAGCCCTTATATGTCCAAGTTCAGAGGGAGCTCATGGATCCCAAGGCAAGGCTCATACAAGAGGGGCAGAACGTAAGCCTAAGAGTATAATGGCAGTGCAAAAACAGAGATTTAAAACTAAGTTGAGAATAGAGAGAGGTAAGGGTGATTGGAAAACAGTAGTAGTAGAGCTAGTAGGATCAGTATTTTGCACAAAGGAATCAGGGGTTTGGGAATACATTACAGAGAGCATATAACCCTAGGAAGGGTCAGGTTTGGACATGCACAACAATAGATTGTTCTGGCATGCCCATAAAAAAGCTAGAGAACACAACACATAGAAGTAATATGTGGTCTAGAATTCACAAGTCATAATAAGTGACTGACAAAATTCATACATAAAGAAACACATTGATTTACAACATGCTTTTAGGAATGTAACTTGATTAAACACAAGCAGGAAACATTCAAGAGTGAAAGAAATAGTAAAGAAACATATTGTTATTGATGCTGGAAGATTAATTAGAACATATCGTAAAATAGCAAATGCAAAAAGAAAAACAACGAAGTTTCCACAACCGAGCATTGGCTTTCAGTCGGCTAGACAAGGCAACAACCAAGTAGCAACAGAAAAGAGAGGGAAAGTTTTGACTGAAGTGAGAGTTTTGAGTTCAGATGGTTCGGTGTGTTTATAAAAGAAAAAGTGTAGGGTATTTATAGCTTCTGAAAGAGAGTAAGGTAACAAGAAAAGTTTAATACAAATATAGAAATAATCATCATTCAGAATTAATTACATAAGTGACTCTCTTTAATTAAGGAGTCACTATTTAACGGGTAATGACAGATTCAAAATAAGGAAAGAAGATCAATTTATATACAAACTGATTATTGCCATAAAAGGAGTAGTAAAAGCATTGGGTAAGTAATCGAGTCTAAGTACAGAAATTTGCTTATTTTTGGAAAAAAATTTCAGTAAGGCAAAATAAGAAAAAGATCAATTAACGTTAACAGATGAGAGAAATTAGAGTTCATAAAAGAAAAGTTTTGAAATCAGTCACACGATTGAGATCAATCAAAGAAGAAACATACTTCTGCACTTTAGTATATAAATAAAGTGAATAGGGTCATCAAACATGCGGGGTCAAGCTCATAGGCAAAAGAGATAATCACAAGCACGCAGTAGTGGCAGAAACAAGCTAGGGTTCACTAGTAAAGCAAATATTTGAAGCATAGTAATCAAGTAGGTCAAATCACATTGAATCAACAGTGAAGTAAAAAAGTATCAGAAACATGCAAAGGTCTCACAATAACAGGTGAGGAAAGCTGTTGAAATGTTAAGGTTTTCGACAAAAGTTGAGTTAAAAAGATAGTAAAAATCAGATAACTCACATAGAGAAAAGAGAGTCTGAAACAAGAAATTTCAAACGAGTCAAGTACTCAAACAGTTTTAGACCCAAAGACATAGGGATTTTAAACAATAATCGAGCTTTAAAATGGTAAAACAAATATGTCAAACAAGAATGAGGAACTTAATTAAACAAGTATACATTTAAGCAAACAACTCTAGGAAAAGAATGACACCCAAAAGAACTTATGGTTTTCAACATACCGACTCAAGTAGAAGGAAAACATAACAAACAGTTCAAACATAGTAAAGTCATAAAACAACATTGAGAATTAGAGGAAAGATTTTGAAACAATTTAAAGGAATACCATAATCAGAACAATGAAGAGTCATTTTGAAAACAACGTTTAAGAACCTTAGAGAAAAAAATACTTAAAAGTGGATGGTAAGCAAAGATCTAAGATAGATTTGAAAAAGATCAAATGATCTTATAGATTAGGGTTTAAGGAAACCCAAAAGTAAACTAGAAAGATCTCGAAAGTTAACGATCTAACCAGAAAAGGTCAAGGACTCTCCTCGAAAAGCCATGAATGGTCAGAAAAGGTCGTGGATGGTCGGAGAAAGGCCATGGACAGCAGTCGAGCAAGAATGAACCAAACACCTTCGAAGTATGGTCAAGAAACCATAGAAACAAACACATAGAAGCCATGGATGGTTGGTACAAGCCTCAAATGGCCATGAATCAGGTAGGTTCTAGGGTGGACTAGGGGGCGACGGCTAGGGTTTAGGTGGTATTGCAGAGTGAGTTTGAGAGGAAAGGGAGTCAAAGGTGGCGGATTGTATCAAATGATAAGGTTTTGGGGGTCGTTTAGGATTAATTAAGGAAATGGGTAATGTGAGCCGTTGGTTAAACGATAAACAGTTGGGATTAAAGGGGTTAGGTAGAGGTCCGCGATTGGGACAGTTAAATGGATTAGGGGTAGGGTATGAATAGGAATTGGGCCGGGGTAATTGGGTTTAAGTGGGGGTGGAATTCAGGCTACAATTGAAAATGCAATTGGGCTAGATTTTAAATAGCCAATTTTCCCCTTTCATTTTATAAGCAATTGTAAATTAATTTCTGAAAATAAACTAAAAGTACTAAAATAGTTTATAACATATAATTATCAATTTAAAAATACTAGACTTAATTTTCCTCAATATAAGCACAATGAAAACCTACAAGAGGCTAATATTGAAATTATACAATTTAGCCTTCAAAAATACTAAATAATTTTGAAAATATGAAAAAAATCCCCCAGCTATATTTTGGCATAAGTGTGAATGTACAATAAACGAATCAACAAAAATAATACTTTTGGAAATAATTATTGGGTTTTTATGAATAAAATATGAAAATAAATTGATTTGCAAAACTTTAATAAATTATGAAAAAAATAATAAAATATTTGGACATATATATGTGCATAAATATACTATTTTAAAAGTATTTTGCATATTAAATATATATTGAAAAAAATTGGGTATCAACAACTGGCCCTTTTTACCCGGAAAAGATGAAAGAGTTGTAGGGTAAATATATGATGGCCGATTTTGAACGAACGAAACGGTTCGAAGAAGTTAGGCCGAGCCATGGCTTCTGAGCTACCTACATATCCCTGATCTGATAGGAATCATTCCATATATAGTTTATGGTCCGTGGATGAATATGTTGATGGAGACTTTCCAAGAACGGACACAATATTCAGGACGGGGTGAGTGGGTGGCTTGTGGGAATGGTTAAGTTTTGATATAGATGCAGGAGCTGGAGAAGAACTGATCCTGCCAGGATGGCTGTTGCTTACCGGTGTACCTGTAATTAGAAAAAAATACAAGCGTATACCGTGAAAAAATTTAAACATGATGCAAATTCCCGTCAGACCATGAATATTGTCTTCGGACGTTTAGGATGACGTCCTTAGACCATGATGTCCTGGGCCATGAAACGTACAATAAAAGATTTGCAGCCCATGAAATGATGCTCTTGAGCTATGAGGATATTGCCTCCAAACCATGATGCCTTTAAATAATGACATGCAAAAGATTAAAAGGGATCCTCAAGCCATGACATGATATTCTCGGAATAAGAAGATGGTGCCTCCAAATTATGACATCTTTGGATAGATTGGCGATATTTCAGCCATCCGAATGTAGTATGTGGTGATGTTTCAGCCATGCACTATATAGTATGTGGCGATCATTCAGCTATGCAGTATGCAGTATGTGGTGATCTTCCAGCCATGCAGTATGTAGTACGTGGAGATCTTTCAGTCATGCAGATGAAATATGTGGCTTTCTTTCAGCCATACAGATGTAGTATGTGGTGATCTTTCTGCCATACAGATGTAGTATGTGGCGATCTTTTAGCCATGAAGTATGGAGACAATGTTTAGTCTTGGAGTGCAGAATAATAGCTTTATACAATGCCAAAATGTAGACGGAGACAATGTTTAGTCTCGGAAGACCGAATACTAGCCATATGCAATTCATAAATGCAGATAGAGACATCGTTTAGTCTCAGAAGGCATAATAGTGACCTTATGAAATGCAAAATTGCAGATGGAGATAATGTTTAGTCTCAGAAGGTAGAATAGTAGCCTTATGCAATGCATAAATGCATATGGAGACAACGTTTAGTATCAGAAGGAAGAATAGTAACCTTATATAATGCAGAAATGAAGATGGAGATACTGTTTAGTCTCGGAAGGCAGAATAATAGACTTATGTAATGCACAAATGCAAATAGAGACAACGTTTATTCTCGAAATGCAGAATAGTAGCGTTACAAAATGCATAAATACAGATGGAGACAATGTTTAGTCTCGGAAGGTAGAATATTAACCTTATACAATACATAAATGCAGATGGAGACAACATTTAGTCTCGGAAGGCAGAATAGTAGCCTTATGCATGAAATAAAAAGGCAAATGGTGGCAGAGCTTTCTTAGTTGATAGCAAATTGCGATATTGTGACCGCTGGGGACATTGGGATATATGGAATGTCACAGGCATGTGTGGATAACATATGTTGGTAATTCCAACTATTCTATGAGTTGTATTCCCAAGCAATATTTGTCCCGTGAGTTTATATTATGATTGATTATTTCATAATCCAAGCGCCCGCATCTAAAGAAAAACCATATGTTTCCTAAAGGGAGGTTAGTTCGCATCCCCGCTGGCTTTGCTTGACTTGATCGGCTCTAATGGTGATATTGTATGTGTTATTGGGGTAGCACTACTAATCAAAGAAATTTCTAATAAACATGCATGATTTTTTTAAAAATATGACATAAATGTGTAGTTTAAATAGCTTTTAGATTAACCGACGACTGTGACGTGGTTCAGGACATTGCAACCTCTCTTGCCCCAAAGTTTTGACGGTCCTCCTCAAAATTCCACCTTGGTTTAATATGTTAATACTTTTGAATGTTTCTAGTGATGATCGGCTGAAATTACTTCGGAATTTTGAGGGTCCTCCTCAAAATTCCGCCCCAGTTTCCAACTGCGGGGGAACTGAAAATTTTATTGAATTGTGACCGAACCTATTGGGCTGCCTACATATCACCTCTTAAATGGGAATCAGGTCAGGAGTAGTTCAAGTTACATCCTATAAGGAAAGCATAAAGATTACACATAGTAACACTTGACTACATCTGAATTGATGGATTTTGGCTAGACTACTCCATCCATTTCTACGAGTATGAGGGCTCCTCTTATCAGAACTCGGTGAAACATATATGGACCCTGCCAGTTGGAAGAGAACTTCCCTTTGGCTTCATCCTGATGTTGAAAAAGTTTCTTCAATACTAGCTGCCCCGGTATGAACTGTCTCGGCTTGACTCTTTTGTTGACGGCTCTGGACATTCTATTCTAATAGAGTTGACCATGGCATTTCATATGTGGACCGTAGGTCCCATCATGGATTTCCTTTAGTAGCTTGGATGCTTCATTTGCGTCGACACACCTTAGTAATCCCAAATCAGGAGTCCTCCTATACTGGATTTCTTTGTGAAAGAAATTATTGGACAATCTCCGAAGTGTGCGTTTTTGAGTAGAATTTTTTCTGAATGCTGTATCATAGATGACAAGGTAGCCAATGCATCAACGAACTTATTGTGGACTCTTGGACATGCTGGAACTCCATATTTGTGAATCTTTTCCTCAATTCCTGTACATGATGCAGATACGAGAGTATCTTAGAGTTCTTGGTTGCCTATTCTTCACGAGCCAGATGTATGAGTAGGTCTGAATCCCCAATCACTGGCAAATCTTGAATGATCATCTCAATGTCCATTTTGAGTCCTAAGATGCAGGCTTCATACTCGACCATATAGTTGGTGCACGGGAACATATGTTTGGCGGACACCGGATAATGCTGACCGATTTCTGATACTAGGACTTCTCCTATGCCAACTCCTTTAAAATTTGCTGGTCCATCGAAAAACATTCTCTAGCAGTAATAGGATTCTACAATGTCTTCTTCTATGAACTGTGACGACCCGACTCGTCGTCTCATGTGTTACAACCCCGTTTCCCCATTTTATACTTCTTCATGTTTCATTATTGGCATTTGGTGTGCTAAATTTAAATTGGATTGGTTTTGGTAGGAAATGAGAAACTTAGTCTCTTTAAGGAAGTTTTGGTTCGGAAAAGTCAGTCGAATGTTGACTTATGGGTTAGAAGGCTCGGATGTGATTTTCAATGATTCGGTTAGCTTCGAGGAGCGATTTGTGACATAGGAGTGTGATTAGAATTGAATTTGGAGGTCCAGTGTAGAATTAGGCTTGAATTGGTGAAGTTAGCATTTTGGCGATATGAGATTTTGATGTGAGGCTCGGAATGGAATTCCGAGAGTTGCAATAGCTTTGTTAGGTGATTTGGGGTGTGTGTGAAACATTGCAGTTGATTCGGAGGTGGTTTGGTTGGGTTTTTGATCGAATGCGAGTTTCGGAAGAATTTGAAGAACTTAGGCTTGAATTTGATGAGAATTGAGGATTTTCGTGTTGTTTGACATGTTTTTATGATTGGAACAAGTTTGAATAGGGTATTGGACCATGTTTGTGTTTTTGGTTGAGGTCTAGGGGGCCTCCAGGTGAGTTCAAGTGTTTAAACAGAGAGTTTTGGAGTTTTTTCATATTTATGCTTGATGGTATTTTGTGCTTTTGCACCTGCAGTTATGAGATCGCAGGTGCCGTCTCACATAAGCGAGCGGGAAGGCGCAGAAGCGGAAAGGTGGTCCATGGCAAGTTCCGCTTAAATGGACGTAGGGACTGCATAGGAGATTCTGCTGATTCGATATATGGACCGCAGAAGCGGTCGTGGCCCATAGGTGGAAAATTGCAAATGCAGTAAAAAGAACGTAGAAGCGGTCCGACATAAGCGGGGACAGGACCATAGAAGCGAAATGACTGGGCAGAGCATTTAATTAGCCTTCTTCGCGAATTTTTGAAAGAGCAACATTTTGGACTTCGAACTTGGAGAGCTTTTAGGCGATTTTGAAGAGGGTTTTGAGGGCTTTAATCAGGTATGGATTCTTGGAAACAAAATACGATATTATGGTGTAAAAACATGGATTTAGACTAAATAATCAAGGAATCAAAAGTCAAAAATGGTGGTTTAGGGCTTGAACTTAAGAGAGTGTAAACTACAGATCTGAAGGGTCAAATAGACTCCGATTCTTGGGATTTTGATATGTATAGACTCGTGGCGATAGAAGGAATCCATTGGTGTAAAAGTCTTTGAGTTTCGAAAAGTGGGCCCGGGGCTTGGGTTTCGCTAATTTCGATAATTTTTGTTGTTTTTCGATTATTTGGATTGGGTTTTGTTCCCTTGGCATATTGTGATAGAGTCATTGTGGTTTTAATCAAATTTGACGCGCGAGCAAGTAGATTTGAGAGGTAAAGGCATAGAAAGCTAGATTTGGCTAGCTAGAGGTGAGTAATAGATGTAAATGATGTCCTGAGGGTTTGCAACCCGGGAATTTGACATCGTAACACTATATTGAGGCAAGACACGTACTTTTAGATGAGTGTGGGGTCATTTGTTATTGGGGATTGTGACTTGGTCCGTCCCGAGAGTTGTTTCTACTGTAGTTTTGACTATAACTTGTTTGATAATCATTCAACTTGGATTTAATTGTTATATTTGGGATTCGTGCCAATTATTTGAATCCTTCAGGGATTGATATCACAGTTTTTGCATACTTTGCATATTATTTGATCTCGGTCCAAGGTTTTAAATAATGTTTGCAAACTCAAAAATAGTTCTAAACTTTGAAAACTTAAATGATATTCTAGATGATATTTTGGGCTGAGAACTGTTATTTTAAAAGTTCCCGAGAGTCATATGTGAATTTTTGGACATATGGATGGCTCGGGCTACACACCGCAGGAGTATTACATTGTTATTGAGCTCGAGGTCCAGTTGATTATATTGATATTACACTTGGGCTATAGGAGCCCCTCCGGAGTCTGTACACACCCCTAGTTGCCCGGGCTGCACGTCGCAGTCGTATTGGAATGTACCATCGTATGCATTGCATTTCGTTCATGCATTTGTTCTTTATCGGTTATACATGCCTTAGTATCTGCACTCTCTTTTCATCAGTTCTTACTTCACTATTAAATGTTTTGGATTGCCAGTTATAGTTTACTTTGTATTATTCCATGATATCTTATTCTCAGTCTTCATTTATGTTTATTACTCACTGGGTCTGAGTACTCACATTACTCCCTGCACCTTGCGTGCAGATCCAGGTACCCCACAGGCTGAGTGAAAACTTTTTTAGCCGAGCAGCAGTATTTAGGAGCATCAAGGTAGCTGCATGGTGTTCGCAGCCTTGATCCCTCCCCTCTATCTCTATCCTTTGTTATTTATTTCCTAGATAGACATTGTAGTAGGTCGGGATTCTGTATTAGAGGCTCATATTCATAACACTGGGTCCTAGTTGGGCTACATTGCAGTATTTTGTTAAACTTCAGCATATTATATCCGTATTCCTAGATTTTTGATACTATGTTTTATTATTTTTCCCCTGTGTGGAATATTTAAAAAATCTCCTTAAGTTGGAAATTCTTGTTGAAAGGTCAGGCATGTTTAGTAGTGTGTTGGGTGCCATCACGACCGGGGTTGTGGTCGTGACATGAACGATAACTCTTCATTAGGAAAATACATTTTTAGGGGTTCGTATTCTTCATCTACGGGGTTCTCGGCATGATGATCTTCTAGTGCCTGTCCCTTGATCGCTTTCTGAGTTACATAAATAATGTCGAACGCACTAAACATGACTTGCTACTTGGCTAGCTTGCCGACGGTCATGGTCTTCTGAAAGATGTACTTCAAAGAGTCCATCCTTGATATGATATATGTATTATAGGAACAGAAGTAGTGCCTCAACTTCTGAGCTACCCAAGTCAAAGTACAATAGGTGCACTCTAACAGAGAAATCGGGCCTCGTACGGGGTGAACTTCTTACTAAGATAATAGATAGCCTGCTCCTTCTTCCCCATTTCAACATGCTTCTGTATACGCAACTAAAAGCTCCATCCAATACTGCAAGGTAGAGTAATAAAGGTCTACTTGGCTCAGGCGGGACCAAGACTGGTGGTGTTGACAAGTACTCCTTGATTTTTTCGAAGGCCTTTTGGCATTCATCATTCAATTCGGTGGCGGATTCCTTCTTCAACATCTTAAAGATTGGTTCACGATAACTGTAGATTGTGTTATGAACCGCTGATGTAGTTGAGCCTCCCCAAGAAACTCATCACTTCCTTCTTGTTATTTAGTGGTGGTAGTTCTTGAATGGCTTTGAATTTTTATAGACCCAGTTCTATTCCTTGGCGACTCATAATAAACCCAAGTAATTTTGTAGCAGAAAACCCAAATAAGCATTTCGCTGGGTTCAGTTTCAGGTTGTACCTCCGCAATCTATTGATGAACTTTCTCAAATATTCCATGTGATCAATGGCCTTCTTGGACTTGACGGTAACATCATCCACATACACTTATATCTCTTTGTGTATCATATCATGGAAAATAGTAGTCATGGCCCTCATGTGGGTGGCCCCTGCATTCTTCATGCCGAACGACATCATCTTGCAACAATACATTCCCCACAACATAATGAAAGTCATTTTCTCAGCATCTTCTTCATCCATTCAGATATGATGATAACCATAGAAAAAATCTACAAATTATTGCAATTTATACTTGGTGCAATTGTCAATTAGGATGCTGTATGTTTGGAAAAGGGAAAATCGTCTTTTGGACTGGCCCGGTTGAGATCCCTATAGTCGACACAGACTCAGACCTCCCATCCTTCTTTGGCACTAGCAGGATGTTGTTTAACCACATTGGGTATTAGAATACCCTAATAACCTTAGCTTTGAATTTCTTGGTGGCTTCTTCTTTGGTTTTCAAACTCATATCAGGCTTGAACTTTCGGAGCTTTTGCTTTACCGGCGGGCATGTTGTATCGGTTGGTAGTTTATGAGCCACAATAGACGTACTCAGACCCGTCATTTGATCATACAAAAAGATGAATATGTCCTCATATTCCCCTTAGAAATCATGTGTATTCCTTCTTTTCTGATGGCGATAAGTGAATACTGATTCATGTTTCCTTGACAGTTTCTGCATCTCCCAGGTTAACAATTTCTGTATCGTCCAAGTTTGACTTAGGTCTAATTTCAAATTCTCAACTTCTTTGATAATATCATCTGGTATGTCATCTTCCGCTGAATCAATGTCAATTTGTTGCATTGTCTCATCGCATGTCCAATTCATTGGTTCTTTAAGATAAGTAATAGTAATTCTGTATAGGTAAGTAATGAGAGAAAAATAATAATAAGTGTTAATTCATAAGAAAATTGAAAATGCTTTGATAAATTTCACAAATGTTTCGAACATTGAAGGCCTTATTCTGGGTATTAAAATGCAAAAAGAAAATCATTTTGTAAATAAAAATAGCGCATGATGCTTGTTTTAGCCTTGCTACCTCGAGGCTCGTCGAGCTCTGGTTGTCCTGATGGTCCAATTATTGAGGCATGCCCCTCTTCTTACAATCTAAATGGAAGGGCTTTCCCCTCTCCTCCTCGAGAACACCACAACAATCCATATCATTGTCTTCTAAGAACAAGTTCTTCACCGCTTCCAATGCTTCCTCTTCATTTGACTCATAAATAATATAGGCCGGTTGGAAGGTCTGCTCCAAATGTGGTATTGGCTGTTCCAGTGGATAGTTACGACCGCCCCATGGTGGTGACCAGCTGCTGAATTCTTCCCAGGTGTACTCATATCCCAGACCAAAAGTAGTGCCGTGCTTCTTGAGTTTTATGGGCTTAGCAATTCCTTGGAGGTTCTTACCGAGCCCCTTGCCAGGTTCGTACCCACTCCAATTCATTATACTCTCGATTTTGTTATCCCACCATTTGTATTTTTCAATAACATTAACCTGTTCATTGTGGTGGTAATTTGCCCCACCTAGCTACCTTTTTCCTTCGATTGATGGAATGGTTTGGCGACTGTATAAAGGGTTGCCACCATTGCCTTGAATGATCACCTCTTGGTAGTTCCATTCAAATTTTACTACATGACGTAGTGTTGATGCTACGGCCCCAGCATCATGAATCCATGGCCGTCCCAATACCAGATTGTAAGATGCTGGCACATCTATTACCTGGAAACCAACATCGAACTAGGTTGGGCTCATTTGCAAGCATAGGACAATCTCACCAATGGTGGACCTCTGGGACCATCGAAGGCCTTCACATTGATATCTCCGTCCTTTATCTCTTGTAGTCCTTTACCCAAATTCTTGAGTGTTATCAGTGGACAAATGTTGAGTCTGGACACTCCATCGATCAGGATTATGGTGATAGAATAGTCCTTGCATTGCATGGTGATGTTTAGTGCTTTGTTGTGTCCCAACCCTTCAGGTGGCAGCTCGTCCTCATAAAAGTGATCTTCTGGCTCTCCAACACTTGTCCTACCATGTTAGCCATTTCACCGCCAGTCATGTTACTTGGTACGTATGCTTCACTCAATACTTTCAGCAAAGCGTTCTTGTGTGCCTCAGAATCTTATAGCAGATCAAGAAAAGAGATTTTAGCTGTTTTTTTTCAATTAGTCAATGATCGAGTATTCTTTGGCTTGTACCTTTATCCAAAGATCGTCGAGACCTGTCTCGATGATGGGTGGCCGATTGGAAGCCTGCTTTCTTGACTCAACTAGATGTTTCAAGGTATAAACTCTACCAGTTCTCATCATACTCTGTGCGACAACAGTCTCTTCGAACCTGACCTTGCCTTTCCTCCTTGCCTCGACTATATAGTGCTAGGCTAAATCCTTTGTATGGAACGGTATCATGGTCAAAATCGCCACTGGGATCGGCATGGATATCCATATGCCGAACAGAGCATGTGCCTTGGATGGTAAGAATGAAACTTCAAACGGTATGTGCGCATTTGACGGAGACATGAATTCGACCTCAATTTTCACTACAGATAACGTTATGTCAAACTCAAGTGGCATAGACATATTTACCTTAACGTCCCCAGATGGATGAATCTGGACTATGATTGGATTAAAAGTAACTATTGGCTTCCTTAGGTCATCGCCTTCTGCGATCAACCCGATTGATCCTTTGGGTTCCCAATCGTCATATATTTCAACTATGTAAATACCTCCACCCTTATGGTCTGGTAGACGGGTTTTGAAGACGTTTGAAGCGGGTTCCTTTTCCATAATAGTCTTGTTATCAATTATATTTTGGATCTTATCTTTGAAGGAATGACATTCATTGATGGTGTGCCATTTCATGCTAGAGTGATATGCACATGATTGTTCGGGTTGAAGGTTTCTCAGGGGTTGCAGTAGGGATGTGGGTGACATAACTAGTAACACTGAGTCTCTAAACAACTGGTCAATAGGTTCGCCGATGGCTATATATTATTTTGGAGGTCTACAGTCGAAGTTAAGTTGGGGTCTAGGGAAGTCTTGATTGGCGGGAGGTGACTGATAGTGGGGTGATTGAGAATTGTATGTTTGGTAGAAATGTGCGGGTTGGGAATATCTATGCGAACTAGGCTGATATGTGGGAGGTGGAGGTGATTGATAAGGTGGCGGTGGAGCTTAGTAAGAGGGTGAGGGTACTTAGTAGTTTGGTGTAGGCTGATTTGTGAGTAGAGTTGTTGGGTAAGTTTGGTATTTTATAGGATATTTGGTCCTTTGTGCAACCATCACGGCCCCTACGTCCCTTTTCTTGGACACAACATCGGACTGCAAGGCCTTATTTGTAGCTTGCAAGGCCTCGAAGTTCATAACCATTTCTCTTTTGATACCCTCTTCAATTATTTCACTTCTTTGATAATGTCGGAAAAGTTGTAGCTCTCGATCATCATTAGTTGTTTATAATACTGCGGGTCCTAAGGCTGGATAAATTTTTGTTTCATTTGTTCCTCCTCAAAGGCATGTCTGGCCTTAGCAAATTCAGACCTCCAACGAGTAGCATACTCGCAAAAGGTTTCTATAAGCTTCTTATTTAGATTTTGAATAGAGGACACATCCAACACATTTTCTCTGTTAAATCTGACGCTATCTATAAAGTTGGACTCTATGCCTACCCAGCTTTACCATTTCCTCGGATCTTGGCTGATGTACCAGGTCAACGCATCTCCTTTCAGACTCCTTGTGAACAACTTCATACGGATTCTCACGTCTTTCCCTACTCCAACAAACTTGTCACAATATGTTCTCAAATGGACCTTTGGATCCCCTATTCCATCAAACAATTTGAACTTTGGAGGTTTGTATACCTCGGGCAGTTCTTCTCAATCAAGATGAATGAGAACTTTCATGAAAGTTTTAGTTGGACTCTACTTCGACATCGGACTGTATGCAAATATCTTCATAGTTCAGCCCTTCAATTCCCTTTATTCCTTTAACGCCTTGAATTCGTCTAATCAATTTCTTAAGTTCCTCAGCCAGGTTCCCAATGAACAAGTCTTTATCCTCAGATTCGAGTGTTCTTGAGATGGGTTGGGTGGAGTGTGGAATGGTCTCCACGTAGATGGGGGTGTTGTGGTGGGTGTAAAGTGGTAATTTGTAGAGTTTTGGGGTTCTGGGATGACTAATGGAGTATTTTTTTGAGTGTGGCAAGTGTTGCATTGGGTCTTTGGTGGAACAGTGTAAAGAGCGTGATGATTCTGTTTCTTTGGGATGTTCTGAGGCAGTGTAGGGTTTTGAGTATTGGGAAATGTGATATCGGGGGTGCTGAGTGAAAATGACAAGCTTGCCAGATTCCAAACCTGATCGAGTTCTTCCTGGAATTTCAACAATTTTTGTTCAAGTTTGGATACTTTTTCCTTTGGAACCTTAGTACCATGACCATTAGTGGCCTCTACCTATTCAGTTGAATTCTCCTTTCTGACATTGTTCAAATCTTCCATCTTGCCCTTGTTCTTGTTTTTGACTGGACTAAGAGGACGAGTGGGTGGAGGGCCCCTGGATCTTGTGGAATAGGATGATGTTGCCAAAGTTCATGAACTAACCTTTGGGGAAGGGGAATAATACACAAAGTAAAAAACAAAAAGGTATAAAAAAAGTGAGGATCATAAAAAGCATTGCAATATTTAAAAACATAGTGCGAGAATGTAAATTGTGTCCTAATTAGGGGACCTCTTTGCAAACGAGGTAGGCCTAGCGATAAATTGATTTGGAGAACTTAGGATTCTAAATGCCTCATTTTATTGATAAAAACAAGACGAATCTCAAATTGACATTAATAGACAGGAAATAAAAATCACTAATGATCATTGGCCTTATTACATTTTGTAAATCAAAACAAAAACTCCGATCTATTTGGTCCCAGAAGGACCTTCCCTAGATTCGGCATCCTTGGCTCTGTCGAACAACTTTCCCAACTTGCGAAGTCCCAGCAATAGGTAGGCCATGGTTAGATGTATGCCCTCGGTCCATTCAACATTTTGACAGACTTCGACCCTTTTGAGAAACTTTCTCTCCAATTCCACTATGCCTCGCTCCAAGTATCCTAGTCGCTTGTTGGCACTGACATCCATTTTCTTCCATTTCTCAATTGGCTTATAGATGGATTCTTGTATCTCATGGTGCTCGCTTTTGCACTCCCAGATCCTCATGCGCAGTCGGTCATATTTGACTTGTGCCTCGGCCTTTCATCTATAATCCTGTGACCTTGAGCAAACTCTGGCTAGCCCAAACCATCATGATTGTCTTCCAACCAACCTGAGTAGAATGGAGCTCAACCAACATGATACCTGTCTGGCTCGATGATATCTCTCCTCATTATGATATTGTAGTGCCACATATGTTGAGCTTGGCATTTCTAAGGACTACCATTATTCTAGAAGTCAGCCCGCAAAGGACTCTTCTTGTCGACCCTGGGTATAACTTGCTTCCTACCAGCTTGTCTCATAACTTGGATAGGAATGTAAGGATATGTTCCCCTCAGACCGATCAGTATCACAAAAGGCGCATCTCTGGATCGGGAAATGAATTCCTCGGTCGGAAACCACTCGAACATCCATTGAACTAGTTCTGCGGTAAGATTATCAAATATCTCTACCTATATGGCATCTTCTGGTTGAGCGAACATATTGGGCATGTAATTCATTCGCTTCCGATGATGGAAAATGATGCGATCATCCCAGTCCCTTTGCTTAATCTCTTATCAGTATTCACCCCTTTGGAGATGCTCCATGAGCAAGAGTTGGAGTAATAAATTGCAGCCTTCAAAGTGTTTTGGTCCTTGTTGACACTTCTCCAAGGACCGGTGTATGTCGGCAATAATCATGGGCACGATGCTCAATCGATGCCCACGTATCCCTTCCATTATGGTCTTAGTTACCATAGCCAACCTGGTGTGGATTCTTGCTTTCTTCATCGGAAACACGATCATACCTAGGAAACAAAACATGAATACGAAGACCCTTCATTGGATGTGCCCTAATGATGTGATGGCAAACTCGTCCGGGTATATACGGTAGGATTTTTTGTGACCATACCTTTCATAAAAATAATCAAAAGACATGTAGGATTCCTTCAAACATGTCATTTTTGTATTCTTCTTTAAACCCATCATTTGTAGGAAACCCCTACCTTTACGATTCTCAGGCATCGGCAAACCCAAAGTTTCCCATGCTAGACCGGAAAACCCTCTTATTCCTCTATCAAGGGTGTCATTTCAATGTTCCCAAAGCGGAACATAGACCTCTCATATTCCCAATACAGCGTTGCAGCTTTTACGATCTTGTTATTGGGTTGGATTTCTAGGAGGGAAGGTAGATTTCCTAAATATTTTTGGACAAGAGTTTAATCACTAGAGTGAAGATCTTTCCACAAACTTAGCAGTCTTGGGTGGATGTTGGTGACGATGCCGAATCTAGGGACTTCGTGCCTCATATTTTTGTAAGAAAAATAAGGTTAGGCCCTTACCCCCCACCGGACTCGACTATTTAATACATATAATTAGCATGAAGTATTTTGTTCTTCAAATAAATGAATAGAATATGATGGTGTCCGTTTGGGTATTAGGGAAACTCAATGGACTTTGGACAAGGATATCTTAAAGGATCATTATGTGGACAACATAATTGACACGACTAGATTTGACCATGATGCATGCACAATTTGAATAGAGTAAAGTTACTATGGGGTTTTAGACTGGTACCCTTAAGCGGATAACTCAAAGGGGAAAGCACAGAACCTTCGACTGCACCGCTGATCGATTGGCTTTACCGCAAATATACATTTTCGAATTTAGGGGGTAATAATATAGGAAGAGCGCAACCACTCATTATAAGCATTGCTATGGTATTTTCTTGGCACGAGTGGAGTATGATGTTGAGCATGATTATGCAATAATTAAAAGCTTGTTGGCACATATTTGAATGTTAAGAAAGTAGCAAATACATAAATTTCATAATTTAAAGCAGCAATAAGGGAATAAACGTAGAAAATAAGTCAGTTTTGCAGTTGAAAAGGAAATTAAATGCTTAATGGAATTAAACAAGTAATCGCACATAAGGAGGTACAAATTTAGAAGAACAATCTGAAATGGTAAAATCCTAAGATCCCCAGAAGAGTTGCCATGCTGTCGCTCCCACTTTTTCCCTCTTTGCATCTGAAAACCAGGTTTATGACATTTTGGGTGTAGGACAACTCATTCCTTTTGGGAACAGGTTTTTGCATTTAAAGAGTCACCACCTAATGATTTAAGATTCAATTAGGACACCTATAAGGTTCACTTATAAGTTTGTTGATAACCAGAGATAGGGTAAGGGCTTGAAATTATCTGAAGGAGAAGGTGTTAGGCATCCCAGAAGATCCACTAGTGTGGTTCCCGGCCAAATAGGTTTTGTATATATGTGCAATTTAGCAATAACAAGTATAAGCTCAAATGGTAGGGAATTAACGTTTAAACACATAAGAGTTTGAAAGAGCAATTATTGAATGAATTTTGAAAGAAGTTACAATTCTATAAATGCTAATAAAAGAAAGAAAAGGAGAATGGGTCTCCACCTCTATTACATGCTACTACCCATCCCTTCCTATCAGTCCCGGAGAAGCTTAGGACTACTATTCCTAAAGAGAGGGATATTAGGCTGACTTTAGGTTTTAAAAGGTGAAAAAGCTAAGGCGACATAAAAAACATATAGGAATGCACATTAGGGAAAACATGTAAACAAAGAAAAGGCTCATGTATACATCTTCAAACAAAACATACAAATAGCATGACGTAAACACAACGAGGGTTTGAATTTAAAATACTAAGGTAAAGGGAGTTTCAATTATTGAGGCAGACCAGTTTGGTACATGACTTAGATAGGAAGTCCGAATCAGGCTTGCCTGCTGGTTGTATCAGTAATTAATTATCGAAGGAGAAATTAATTATATTGGTTGTTATAATCTAAGGCTTGTCTAAATGTTTGGGTGGGATCCTATATACATGATATCTATTACTGATTCAGAGGTCTAACAAAGCAGCGACCAGTTTTAATAAAATAATTGAGCGATTTGAGATCCTATAGGCATGCTTTCAAAATCGAGTTAATAAAAAGGAAAATACGTTGTTTAAAACTAGTTCAAAACAGTACAAGATAAAATGATTTTAATTAGGCTGATTTCAGATCCTATAGGTATGGTATTTATTATTGCCAATTTTTAGTTCCTATAGACATGGTATCTAGTTGAACATGGAAGGAAGCATGGCAGGATTTACTGAAAATTCCTATAAGCATGATTTCTGTAAAAGAAAATACTAATTTGAAACATGAAAAATAAAAGGAACATATTTTATAGGCATGATCCCTAGATGTAAACGGAAACATACAGAATTTTAAAGAAACAGATCCTATTGGCATGATCTCTACCCTTATAATAGCTAAACATGCATAATTGCCCATCCCCTTACAATAAAAGGAAGCCTGATTCCTGACTTCGTTTCTGAGTTATGGAACAAACCGCTTCAAATGGCATTTGTTTCAAACCCTTTCTTAGACTTGGGTGAGTCAAAGTTCCCTTGGGGTTTCATGGGATCCCGTGCAGTGTTTACACCCAAGGTTGCATAACCAAATAGAGATGAGTGCAGTGTGGAAGAGCCATCCCTTATATGTCCATGTTCAGAGGAGCTCATGGATCCGAAGGCAAGGCTCATACAAGAGGGGAAGAACCTAAGTCTAAGAGTATAGTTGGAGTGCAGAAATAGAGATTTAATGCTAAGTTGAGAATATATAGAGGTAAGGGTGATTGGAAAACATAAGTAGTAGGGCTAACACGATCAATATTTTGCACAAAGGGGTCAGGGGTTTGGGAATACATTGAAAGGAGCATATAACCCTAGGAAGGGTCAAATTTGGACATGCACAATAGTAGATGGTGCTGGCATGCCTATAAACTAGCCAGAGAACAAAACACATAGAGGGGATATGGGGTTTGGGATTCACAGGTCATAATAAGTGACTGGCAAAATTCATGCATAAAGAAAACACATTGATTTACAACACGCTTTTAGGAATGAAACTTGATTGAACACAAGCACGAAACATGAAAGTGTGAAGGAAATAGTAAAGAAACATGTTGTTGTTGATGCTAGAAGATTAATTAGAATATACCAATAAAGAAGCAAATGCAGAAAGAAAACAAGCAAGTTTCCAAAGCCTAGCCTTGGCTTTCAACTGGCTAGACAAGGCATCAACGAAGTAGCAATAGAAAAGAGAGAGAGAGAGAGAGAGAGTTTTGAGTGAAGTGTGTGTTATGAACTCAGATGGTTCGTGTTTTTAAAGAAGAGAAAGAGCAGGGTATTTATAGCTTCTGAAAATGAGTAAGGTAACAAGTAAGGCTTAATACAAATATAGAAACAATCATCAATTAGAATCAATTACACAAGGAGTCACTGTTTAATGGGAAAAGAAAGATTCAAAATAAGGAAAGAACAATTTAGAGACAAACTAATTATTTCCATAAAAGGAGTAGTAAAATAATACGGTAAGTCATCGAGTCTAAGTACAAAAATATGCCTATATTTGGAAAACAATTTCAGTAAGGAAAAATAAGGAAATGATTAGTAAACTTTAACAGGCGAGTGAAATTAGAGTTAATAAAATAAAATTTTTGAAATCAGTCGCACGATTGAGATCAATCCAAGAAGAAACATACTTTTGCACTTCAGTATATAACTAACTGAATATGGTTATCAAACATGGGAGGCCAAGCACATTGACAAAAGAGATAATCACAAGCACGCAATACTTGGAAAAAAAGCTAGGGTTCAGTAGTAAAGAAAACCATTCGAAGCGTAGTAATCAAGTAGGTCAAATCTCATTGCATCAACAGTAAAGAAAACAAAGTATTAGAAACTTATGTCTCACAGTAACATATGAGGAAACCTTTTGAAAATTTAAGGTTTTCGACAAAATTTTCATTAGCAAGATAGTAAAAATTAGATAAGTCACATACAGAAAAGAGAGTCTGAAACAAAAACTTGCAATCAAGTCAAGTACACAAAAAATTTCAAACCCAAATACCCAGGGCTTTAAAACAACAATTGTGCTTTAAAATGGTAACACAAATAAGTCAAACAAGAATGAGGAACTTAATTAAACAGGTATACATTTAAACAAGCAACTTCATGATTCGAATGAGACCTAAAAGAAATTAGGGTTTTCAACATGCTGACTCAAGTAGAAAGAAAGCATAAAAACTATTCAAACATAGTAAAGTCATAAAACAACGTCGAGAATTCCAGGCAAGATTTTGAAATAATTTAAAGGAAAACCCTAATCAGAACAATAAAGAGTCATTTTGAAAACAACGTTAAAGAGTCTTCGAGATAAAAAATGCTTAAATGTTCATGGTAAGCACAAAACTAAGGTTGATCTGAAAGAAATCGAAAGATCTTAGAGATTTGGGCTTCAGGAAACCCAAAAGAAAACAAAAAAGATCTCAAAAGTTAACGATCTAACTAGAAAAGGTCAAGGACCCACCTCGAAAGGCTATGAATGGTCGAAAAAGATCGTGGATGGTTGGATAAAGTCCATGAACACTAGTGAAGCACGGAATAGACTAAACTCCTTCGAAATCTAGCTGTGAAACCATAGAAAAAAACACATAGAAGTCATGGAAGGCTGGTACAAGACTCCAATAACCAGGGAAGGCCATGAATCCGGTTGGGGTTAGGGTACATTAGGGATTGCGGTGGCTAGGGTTTAAGGAAAAGGGTAATAGTAGCCGTTGATTTAAACGATCAACGGTTGGGATTAAAGGGGTTAGGTAGATGTCTGGGTTTGGGTAGGTTAAATGGGTTAGGGGTCGAGTATGAATAGGAATTGGGTCTAGGTAATTGGGTTAAAATTTTGATGGAATCCAGGCTATATTGAAATGCAATTGGGCTAGATTTTAAATAGTCAATTTTTCCTATTCGTTTTATAAAAAAAATATTAAATTAATTTCTCGAAATAAATTAAAAGTACTAATACGATTTATAACATATAATCATATATTTAAAAATACCTGACGTAATTTTAGTAGCAAAAGTAGCGAGTATGCATATGTATTTTTAGAGAAGTGTCACTGTATTCTCCGCACCATGGGTTTCGTGGAGGTGAGCGGAGTTGATTGTATTATATTTTAGCTGTTGGGAGCATCGTATTAGTGTTGGTAGGTTTATGAGTAGTGTAGACCAGCCGATGTAGCACCACCCACTTGGGTCCAATTTTAAAATATGATTTTGTTTTAGTGTTGTAAAGGTCCAGGATGAGGTATTTGCTGAGATGAGGTTATTTGCCGGTGTTGTATTTGATTATGGACAACTATTGTGATTAAAGATGTTCTTATGGGCATATATATGATGTGTTACATCATGTGGTTGTACATGGTGAAGTAGGCATGAGTTATTACAACATGTTGAGGCTGATAATGTGTGTTGATGTGGGAATCATGTCTTTTGAAAATGATCAGATGGGAGAATTTTATTCTAAGGTTTATCAGTGTGGATAGCAGAAATAATCTTCAATTGAGATGGTGTTGTCAAGCTTAAATGGATTGTGATAACCTGGGATAATATGAAAGTATATGTATTGTGAGTGCATTTAGTGCTTTGATGGCCTAGGAGTTGTTCTTAACACGTTCGAGGATGAACGTTTGTTTAAAATGAGGAGAATGCAACAATACAATCGGTCGTTTTGAGAATTAGCATCCTATTTGGTGTCTTATGGTCTCAATCAGCTTCGTATTATGAGCTTTAACTTGCATGTATGACCGTGTTCAATTTTTGAATGATTTGTGATAAATTTAGAAGAACAATTCTTGTTTTAGAAGCTTAAGTAAAAAAATTGACTGGAGTTTTCCTTTTGTGGAGACGACCACAGAATGATGTTTTGATGAATCCCACAACTTCGTATGGTGATTGTAGAATTAGGCGAGCCTCAAATTTTCAATTTGGAGGTCCGTAGGATAATTTTATGCATTTTGGTGAAAATTAGAAAGTTGAATTTAAAGGTTGAGAGGTTTGACCGGGAGTTTGCTTTGAAGATATTGGGATTGGATTGCGATTCCTAGAGTTGCATTAGATCCTTTATGTCATTTGGAACTTACATTCAAAATTTGAGGTTATTCTGGATTGATTTGATTTGTTTCAACGCGAGTCGTAGAATTTGGAAATTCATAAGTTCATTAAGTTTTATTCGAGGTGTGAGTCATAGTTTCGATGTTGTTTGATGTGATTTGAATAGTAGGTCCACATTATGTTAAGGAACTTATTGGTATGCCTTTAAGGGATCATGAGAGCCGAGGTATGCTTTAGGTGACTTTGAGATTATTGTTGGTCATGAGGACAGGTCTGGTTCTGGTGCGTCGCACATGTGCATTTTTGCAGTACAGGTGTGTGGCTGCTTCTGCATAAAAGTTGGCCACTTCTGTGAGATAAGGCATGTCCAGTTTGTTCGCTTCTTTGGGTGAGGAATCTCAGGTGCGGAATCGCACTTGCGGGATTGTGATCGTCGATGCGAAAATGATTCTTCTTTTGCGGTGTTCTGGCCATAATGCTGAATCACGGTTGCGAAAAATGAATCGCAGGTGCAATTCTTGAGGTGGTTAGTGAAGCCGCTAGTGTAGTTATTTTCTTGCAAATGTGAGAGCAAAAGTGCATAATGTTGTCCACAAAGCGGAAATGCTGGGTATAAGGTTATATTTCAGGTGTTTGAGGGTTTATTCATTTTCGGAGTTGTAGTCCTTGATTTTGGGAAATTCTAGAAGGGTTCTTCACGTGTTTGATTGGGATAAGTGTTCTTTATTTGAAATTTATTACATTTAATGATTCTATAATTATTTTAATCATTAAATTAGTGAATTGTATGAAAGACAATGAAATTTTATAAATCTCTCGAAAACGTAAAATGAAGATTTCGATGGCGATTCGATTTTGGAATTTGATAATTTTGGTATGAATGGGTGTTGAGATTTTGTGAATTTTTACTAGGTTGCGAGCTGTAAGCCCGGGGTTGACTTTTGGGTTGAATTTTTAGTTTTAGTTAAAGACCGAAGATTTATTATCCGGAATTATTTCATATGGGGTTTATTTATGATATGAAGTTATTTTGGCTAAATTTGAGCCGTCTAGAAGTTATTTCACTTGAGAAGCTCATTTTAGAGTATCAGTTTAGATTCTTTGAGGTAAGTATCTTACCTAACTTGGTGTTGAGGAACTACCCCTTAGGATTTGAGTCATTTTTGCAATTTGTGTAATGTGAAAGCCGTGTACGCGAGTTGACGAATACATACTCGGACTTATATGTGGAAATCTATCAGTTTTAGATCTAAGTCATCCCTTATGTATTTATTTGGAATTGTTAGCACATGTGTATCCTTTATTCGTCATGTCAAATTTTATATGCTTTATTTGAAGGTGTCGTTACATGTCACATTCTTTATTTTCTAATTTTTTCCTTATATGATTTATATTGAGTTGTTACCACTTTAACCATTACATGATTTCTTTTATTATTGAGTTGCTCTTCGTTGAGATTATTGTTACATGATATTCCTTGTTGTGAGTATATTCTCATGCCTTTAGAAGAAGTACTAGCTCTTGTCATCTCTTTTATTGTTTGCTTAATTTATGCACGAGAATTTGAAGTTTTTGCGGGCTATTTGTTGTAAAAGTATTGATATCTTTGAATCATTGGAAATGTGGCCTACGGGTACTTGTGATATGAGTTGATTTGTTGTGTTATTATGATGATAGCACATGGCAAATTTTATGTGATTGGGTTGTTGTTATGCGGAGTATAAGGGTGAAAATTCACCATTATTGTTATATAGGGCATAAAGGTAGCAACTCTGTTTTTGAATGTACAGAGTGATCGAGTGGCTATTGTGTTATTGTCTGGGTAGAGTGATAAGGATGGCTATTATATGAAGTGATACATGTGGCTATCTGAGCGATAAGATTGGCTAATAATACTGTTAGGACCGAGTGAAACGAGTATCTATCAGAGTGATATGTGTGGAAAACATCAGCGGTAATGTGTGATGGTTTGGAGATATTGTGTTGCTGAATTTTATGTGATGGTGTGATTTTCATTGTGTGTGTTATACCCCTTGCGTGACTAGTTTTGTTATTTTGATGAGTTATTCGATGTCCTTGATATTACTTGTTGACTTGGGGAGTAGTAGTATGCTCGCACAAGCTTACACTGGAGCATGCTACTTATACTAGCTCATAAGTATGAAACTTGACCTTTATTGATCACGCCCATGTATTCTTGTACTATCCATTTTCATGTTTCTATTGAGCCTATGATTATGCAAGGGGGATTGTGATTCTAAGACTATGATTATGCCGAGGGGGTTGTGATTGTGAGCATGTGAGTAATGTGAGACTGTGACTACGCTAGACGAATTGAGAATTTGGCAGGTGAGTTGCCCATGTGATTGTTATTTGAGATATGTGTCTGAGGTGCCATGAGTATATGATGGTGTGTTGAGACCTTGGACTTGTAATGTTTTGTTTACTTTGAGTATTTGAATAAGGACTTGACCTTTATGAAATGTTTGATTCCTGTGGCATTATATGATGTTATTAAGTTATTTTTGGCAACATTCAAACCGTTCGGTGGTCAATTCGTGGGGAATGTTTAGAATATTGATTTATCTTGTTTGATGTAAGTGTCTTCCTGAAATTTAGTTGAGGGAATTTTTCCTACTAAGTAATATTATTTGCTACATGTGGGAGTGATGTATATATTAGGTGACAAGCATATACACGTGTCAAGAGTATTCATGCTTAGGGTAGATTCTAACTAACTCTATGACTTTTTTTGTTGTGTGCTTTTCTAGATTCTATGTATTATTCAAATTATTAACTACGTGAACTCATTAAACCATGGTAGAGAAATGTTGAGGCTATTGATACTTTATGTTGAACATGATGAGAAAACTTTGAGACTTATGCTAGGTCTGGATCGGAGGTGGATATGCGTATGTTATGAACACACATTGGTATTTGTTCGTGCGTTATGCCTTAATTAGGACGTGGGAGATCTCTATGATACGTATGTTTGTCTTGGATGGCTACTTGATTTATTTTTTCCATTCTAGATATCATGTCTATAAGATTATTATTTCCTATGATACCCAAGTTGGGCATTTATGGAGTTGTTGCTAAATTGAGCTATTAATACCCATCCGCATTCCTTATTTTTATGTCCTTGTGCGTTATGTGGACCATTTATGAGTTTATACATTGATGATAGCTATACGCATGTTATAGTGCTATGATTATGACACTTGTGAACGAGTTAGGCCGATTTTTAGGTGTTGGCACGATGTTCTGCCGTGCGATTGTGATTAATGTTATTGCTGTTGTGATAGGAAATATTGGCTAACATGAGAGACAAGGCGAACTATTATTATTTGTCAAGCAGAGATGACAAATCGGGATATTGTTATTTTGTCAGGCTGGAGTGATAAGGCAGGATAATGTTAAATAGGAGGGACAAAGGGGGGGAGGGGGTATTGTTATTTTGTCAGGCAGGAACAACAATGTGTGATATTGTCTTTGTTAGGGCAGAGTGATACTGTTGGCTGTTGTGATTTTGTGTGGGCATAAATGAAATATGTTTGTGTTTCTACTTAAGATACATTATCTAAACTGGGTGTTGCCTTGATTTTGAAAGTGAACTCTTTATGAGTTATCATGTATTTTACATGTTTTATGTTGCAACTAACGTGTTAATCCGTTCCTCTGTGGTTATTTTATAATTTGGTTACCAAGATGGGACTACTTGAGTTGAGTTGACATCTCAATTTTGTTGAGTTTTTAGTAGCATGACGGATTTATGTAAAGAGAAAGTTGTCATTATGTATTGATATATTTGATTCTGTAAAGGTTCTCTTGAACATGATATTTGGTAATTGGTATGGATTTGAATCATGTTGGAAACCTTTACTATTGATACTCTTTATTTCGTAACTGTCTATTTGGAATATTTTCTCTATATTATACATGTTATTGGGCTATACAAATTCTGTATGTGTGTATACTTTGAATTAGAAATCTCGTGACTAATTCTCCGAGAATAGTCAATATACTTACTACTATATGAGGTTGATTATACTCATACTACACTTCTACACCTTACGTGCAGATTATGGAGCTCATTTGCTAGGAAGATGGAGCTTTGCATTGGAGATGTACTGGCGTACCAATTCCTGCTACCTTTTGTTTATGGTAGCTTAGGATTTTATTTTTGTTTTTGAAAATTTCAATTAAATGTTGTGTTTATTCATTTCACCAAATTTGTAAATATAAATTACAGTGGCTCATAACTTGTATTACTTGTTACAACTCATATTTTTGTACGTGAAAGTACGTTATTAGTCAGTTGATGCGAAATTAGAAGAATTCATTTCTCGCTATTGAGACATTTCAGAAACATGTCCTGGGACCCTGAGGGCAGGGGTTCGCGACCGAGTTGTTGACCTTGGGACTCGTCGAAGCCCGATTCGGAGACGATGAAGAATGAAGCCAGATGAATAACGGAGCTAGGAGGATGTGTATTGACTACATGGAACTGAACAAGGTTAGCGTCAATAGCAAGTACCCACTACCGCATATTGATTATTTGTTTGATTAGCTTTCGGGTTTTAGGGTATTCTCGAAGATTAAATTGAGATTAGGATACCACTAGTTGAAGATCCGGGTTCAGATATTCCAAATATGGGTTTTAGGACATATGACCACTATAGGTTTTTGGTGACATATTTCTGGTTGACCAATGCCCTAACAGCCTTTATGCACTTGAAGAAGATTGTGTTCCAACAGTATCTTTATTCCTTTGTCATTGTGTTCATTAATGATATATTGTGTATCCTTATAGCCGAGAATATCATGAGCAACACTTGTGGATCGTGCTCCAGACGTTGAGGGAGAAGAAATTGTCTACTAAATTCTCCATGTACGAGTTTTGGCTTGCATCAGTGGAATTATTGAGTCACATGGTGTCCAGTGAGGGGATTAAGGTGGATCTAAAAAAGATTGAGGTAGTTCAAAGTGTGCCCAAGCTTTCGACCGCTATTGAGATCCGGAGTTCCCTAAGCTTGGATAGGTATTATTGGCATTTCATGGAGGGTTTCTTATCCATTCTATCACCTTTAGCTAGATTTATTTAGAAGGGCTCCCCAATCAAGAGGTATGATGAGTGTGAGGAGAGCTTTAAGAAGCTCAAGACTGCCTTGACTATAGCTCAATTATGGCTTTGCCTTCAACATCGAGTTCTTATATAGTTTTTTGTGATGCTTCACGGATTGGTATTGGGTGTGTGTTGAAAATAGAGGGTAGAGTGTTTGCTTATGCTTTGCATCAGTTGAAGCCCTATGAGGAGACCTACCTAGTGTACAATTTGGAGTTGGCAGCCATTGCTCACACGCTGAAGATATGGAGGCACTATCGTTATTACGTGTCTTGTGAGGTGTTCACAGATCACCGAGTATACAACACTTATTCAAGCTAAAGGATGTGCACTCGAGGCCACATAGGTGGTTAGAGTTACTAAAGGACTATTATATCACCATGATTTATCATCTCGAGAAGGCCAATATGGTGGTCGATGATTTAAGAAGGCTGAGAGCATGGGAGTCTTGATTTTTTCGAGTTGAGGAGAGACTGTTAGCTTTGGGTGTTTAGGCATTGGCCAACAGGTTCATGAAGTTTTATGGTTTGGAGCCCAACCCATAATGAGAAGAACAAAACTATCCATCACCAAAGAAAAATAGACTTGTGGGTATATCCTCGAAGATGCCCACACGTTCAGCGAAGAGGACACCGAGGCCCTGTCTCAACACCACAACGACGCCTTGGTAATCTCCTTTCTTATAAATTATTTTAAGATAAAACGTGTACTGGTGGATCCAGGTAGCTCGGCCAATATCATCAGGTCGAGGGTGATATAACAGCTCGGGTTGCTCGAGCAAATCGTGCCCACCACCCGAGTCTTCAATGGATTCAACATGGCGGGCGAAATGACAAAAGGAGAAATAATCCTTCTAGTGACTATGGCCGGCACAACCCAAGACACCAAATTCCATGTCAGTGAGGGAGAAATGAGGTATAACGCTTTATTTGGACGGACTTGGATACACTGCATGAGAGAAGTACCATCAACCCTATACCGCGTGATAAAATTCTCGACAAATGACAGGATAAAATATTTCTACGGGGAAAAACACGCAGCAATGGAAAGGTTCACCATACAGAATGTGATACCAAAGCTCATGCCCCTGACCCCGAATGAAACAATGAGCAAACTTGGTATCGCCCATGGTTGAACTTGACAAAACATCGTATAGATCCATGGCACTTATGTGCCCCTGGGAAGTTATTATAGACTGATACCAAGGCATCACCGGTATACCTTATTTCAAGGTACAACCATTTTATTTATTGTTATTTCAAATCTGGAATTAACCTTCACGCATGCACCTGATCAGAGGTGCCAGGATGATAGTGCTATTGCAAGACCTTGAGTCCCCAACGGCTCACCCATCGCACTCTTTTCCTTCGACTGAGTTTTTATCCCAGTAGAACGGTTTTACCGGCAAGCTTTTAACAAGGAAACATCTACAAGACGCTTATGGGGGAACTCCATGAAAAATATTCAAAAATATCCATGTGGCCGACTTTATAATAGGTGAGGAAAATCCCCCCCCCCCTCCGGAAAACTGGCCGCTCGAAAAAGTTTTGAATAACACCAAATGAGGTTTCCAGTAGGAAAATGATGTATCAGACCAGACGGCCGATATAGTCTGGCGTCGCCAGCAAAAAATAGTATTGTTGTATTGAGCAATCAAAAAAGACCTTTTGTCAAAAGAGAAAGGAGGAAGGGAAAACTTTCTCAGAATAGGATAATAAGTCCTTTCACCAGAAACGCTCCGAAGAACTAGGGAAAGGGTGCGAGCTGTTTAAACGCCCCAACAACCTCCCGCTTGAGGCTCTGAAATCATAAAAAATTATGGTAGGAAAACCTCCAAGCAATCGGCTTTGACAAGAAATAGGTCAACTCATCACAACTAATAATATTATGACGGTGGATCGAAGGATGTCTTCTAGCACCCCATTCTTAAAACAAGGAAATCACAGTATATTCCTGGTAGGAACCTCTTCGCCAGATGCATCCGAAGATACTCGGAGACTTAGCTTCATCAATTTAGCACCCGCACAACCCCAAGATCGGAACTTTGGGCTAATAAAGTCCCTACAAGGCAATTCCAAGCTCACAAAAAGCGGTCTTCACGCTTAAACAAATTCAATGACTCGGAGACAGTCATTTGTCACCAATTTCCATGCACTGGAAAAGCCGAAACTGTAAGACCCCTAGTAGGCAGACTCGGCAAAACAAGATCTACTCTAAAAAAACAATAAGACCTCAACAGGCATGACAAACTGTAAGATCTCAACATGCATGAAAATTTCAAACTTCAGGCTTTACGTCACATTTGTATGAATCCCAAAAGGGCATACCCTCGGTGTACACGCCTAAACTGTGACTCGGAATGAAAAGTGGCTCAAGACAAACATATATGACTACTGTCAAAACAACTTAAATAGCCAAACTAACGCGACTTGGGGATGCCCGACCTTCGCTAAACAACGAGCTTGTTCGAAAAGAACCAGTTAAATCAAGCTTCCTTCAATAGGCAAAAACGAGCTTCGACCATGTCAGCTTCAAATCATAAGGCTTCGACCTACTCAGCCTACGAGCTATGAACCTTCTGAGGTGTTCTAAACATCACTGACAATGAATTGAAATCGAGGTTCTTCCAGAACCGACGACAGGTCAGGAAAAAATCTTTCAAAAGACCTTAACAAGTGAAAAACAACGCTTACAAAAACTCACGTGCTAAAAATAGCGTAAGATCCACTGTTGCGAGCTAAGCAAACCTCCAGGCTACATACTAAAAGGTCTTAATGACAAAAAAAATGTATGAGAAATTTTTTCTAACTAAAACAATTAACAACTTGAGGATTAAAATGAGCTCGAATCATAGCCCTATTCGAAGAGCGGATCCAAAATAGTTAACTACTCAAGCCTTCGGGCCACATGTTGAAAGTTCTAAATGGCCGAAACCACATAAAAAGCACTATCGTCGGTCTAAAAAAACTTAAGCTTCAATTATAGCTCGAATCGCAACACGACTCAGAGACTGGACTCGAAATAGGTAAACCGAAACTTGCCTAAGGGCACAGTATAAATTCCACTATCAGTGAGCCTCTGGGCCTCCCACATGTAAGGTCACGTCATCTCGAGGCATAAAAGGCCATCGCCATACGACTATGCAGGTAAAAGAAAACATAAGGGTCAATTAAAGCTCGAATCATAATGCGACTCCGAGATTGGACCCGAAATAGTTAAACGGCAACATGCCTAAGGACATGGCATAAATGCCACTATCAGTGACCCTCCGCGCCATTAACATTTAAGGTTACTTCGATCCAAAGTAGAAAATGCCATCGCCATCCGCCTATGCAGGTAGGAAAGAACTTGGGGGTCAATTGAAGCTTGCATTTCAGTGTGACTCGTAGACTGGACCATAAATGGCTAAACTACTATGTGCCTAAATGTACGACATAAATGACACCATCACGAGCTCAGAAAAATGCAACACTCGAAGGTAAATTATGGTCAAGTGGGGCCCCAAATAGGAGACTGAACCCTAAGATGGTTAAAGTATGCAAGCTGAAGGGAAAATCTTGGATCAAATCGACCCAATTTGAAATTTGAATAAGAAAAAATACAGAAGATACAAGTCGTGGGGTTTCCCCTCCTATTGCTACATATTAACGATGAAGCGCTTCCTCAGCCTACATCGTATAATGAAATCTATATATATATATACAAAACAAAGAAGGCGGGGAATAATCATTTAGCTTTTTCCAACAGTTATAACTCGACAGTCTCCTTTTTATCGTCCTCAACATCAAACAGTAGGAACTTGGTATCGTACTCCTCTCCTTTGGATTGCTCGATCTATCTCTAGAGATCAAATCCACCGGCTTGAATCTCCTCAATGATTTCCCTCCAGGATCTACACTTCACATACTCCTTGCTGTTATTGGCACGATTGAGGGTCCTCTGAGAATAAGTTTCAGCATTGGTAGCCCTCTTCAAATAAATTTCCATTTTTTGTCCCGTCATGGTATTATTCTTCACAACCTCGGCCGGACACTCACCACCTCGGTTTTCAAAAGCTCGGATGAAAGTCTCACAATCATCTTCGCCTGAGCAGAATCATTCTCATGGGCAAGCTGAATTTGCATTTCGAAAGTGAGACCCCAACGTAAGCACTCTCTTTGGCCTCAGAAAGGGCCTTTTTATGCTCCTGGAACACAACGAATTCACATTTGGCTTTGACAATCTCCCCCCATATTTGTTCCAGCCCATCTGCATTGTCCTTTAGCTGAAACAATGAGATACCCGAGGGCTAATAGTGAAGACAATCACCATCCACCCGCACTGGCACAAAAGATCAAAGGGCAGAAAATCTCAAATAAAGGCCTGACTTAGAGACCGAGCCTAAAAAAACTTGGCAATACATAGAGTCCCAAACCCCTTCTCGCAGCAAGTATCATTCTTGAATGCCCCCAAGCCTACCTGATCAGTTTCAAACCCACGAAGATCCCGCCAAAACACGAAAGCCCGATCATCGGATCAAAGGTAATACAGGAAGAGATACAAATGAGGTAAAACATCAATATTTCTCATATATATATATATATATATATATATATATATATATATATATATATATATATATATATATATATATATATATATCTGTGTGTGTGTGCGTGTGCGTGTGCAAAAGGTGCGCTCTCCATCTACAAGCATGCTCTTTAAACATCAAAATACAATGTGGCAAAATCTACACACCACCCCTAAAAGGTTACGACCTACCAGCCTCACCCTCGTTCATCGTGTCGAAAATAAACAAACCAGGTATCACACCTGACAACTTTCACCCAGGCAAATCCTTCTAGAAGTACATAACCCCTGGCATGTGTCTCTTCAACAACTGTTTGAAGATCTACGATGAACGTGTTCCTCGAAGGCCCACTCGGACCCGACTCAATCACCGGCGACAAGTCGCCACTCCTTCGTCTTCCTCAGTCAGAGCTTAGTACTATGCCAGTGCAAGCACGGGTTACTACCATTCCGGACCATTGAGAAATCTAGCTACAACTTCACAATTATATCCATTTAGATCGGAGCTCGAAACCTGCATTTTAGAACTTCAGAGCCCCCCGAAGTATTGCCCATTGACAGAACAACTAAAAGACCCGAGATACAGAGGGATCATGATGAAACCTACCACAAAGTGAAGCCGGCAAACCTACTCGATGATCGAGCATTCTCTTGGTGGCCCATCCTTTGTTGGCTAAAGGAATCTCTGTTCCAGAGCTAAGGACTTTAGAAGCACTCCGCCGTCCCACAACTAAGCACGCATCTAATCCACCACCGTGCCCGGTCTCTGCCATCCCCCAAATAAGTAGCTACTAAGGGCATGACCTGCCAGCATCACAAAATCAGCGAACCCTGAGGACCCCCAGGAAGTGGAAGCCATCTCACTACTATATACAAAAAGGGTCGGAATTGGTCAACACCAATCAAAAAAGCACCGATCATCAGCATCGCCTTCGATTTCGAGGTAATGGCCAACCCCGAAGACCTCCGCCATTGTAAGGCAGTGCCCCAGTAGACCAACAATTACTTTACCAAATTATTGTTCAGCCTCAAGAAACCTCTGAAAAAGAAGGCTGTTTATGAAGATATTTGCGTCTCTAATAAATGCCAGTACAAAACTGATTACGGGTAATGACCCTGGCAGCCCGAAACACGGCAAGGCCTCTATTCATAGATTACTTCCTGGAAGTCACTGGCATCCCGAGACCACGGATGCTCAAGAAAGGCTGTTCTCAAAAGCCATTATGGGGACCAAAGATGTTATCCACCCCTTCACATAAGGAAGCGGTCCTAGTGACCCAAGGTTACTGGCCTAATTCGGGTCCGGTTCGACAAATCATAAAAGACCCACATGAAGCCATTATACCACAGGCCGGGGAAAATACTCCATGACAATACCACTAGAGACGAAACAGGATCATACACTTGAAGCTGCCAAAGATATATAGAAATATAGTAAGTGTCAAAGGAAGAAATCAAGAATATATCTTTGTATTTCTACAAGTGTTCGCTTATAATGACCCTCGGAGAAGGGGGGGGGGACCTTATGTACAATTACATTACATATGATTATAAAATCCCACAGAGAATCCTTATGGAAAAGTTAAGAAGTACAAGTGATGCGCATACAGCAGGAGCCTAAGGATCTATCCTATTCATTATGCGTCTCTGTCGTCATCCTCTCAGGCATATGACTTCAAAGACAATATCTTTCAAAGTCTGAACCCCTCAAGGACCATATCCCAATCCTCTGGGAATGGCATTTCCAAAAGGAAGGTAGGGGAGAAGACTAAAATGACGAAGGAGAAGCCGGAAGAACGCGAGAAGTGGCTAGGTGAAAAATTTGGCTACTACGAGCTCCGCCAGTACTGCCATTTTGCAACAACATCTTGAGACGTTGGCTTATCCCGGAGGGAAATATCCGGCAGAGACTGCCGACATACCCTCTGGAATCCAAAAGGTGTTTAACTCGCCGAACCAAGTGAGGAGGGTGAGCAGCGATGTATAATCCGAGCCCCCTCTTAATAAACGGTGCATAATGCAAAGTGCCCCACAGACAGAGGAGATCCTCTACCTCGTCACCACAATCTAACGACATCAATTAAAACAGCAGCAACAAAAAAACCAAAAGAATCACAGTGGCACAACTTTGCCCTATCAAAAGATAATCGAGGTTTAGGAGCACGTTACACATGGCACAATATCTTGAGCCCATAGGCTCCAGAAACTACGAGATGGCAGAAATTTAAGATAATGAGGAAGGAAGGAAAGATAGATATCAAAGGAAATTTTGATAAAAGGACAACCATGAAAAGGCCCATTTATAGGGACAACAAAGAAACCGACGACACTATTACCGCCCTCAAAAAGACTAACGGCAGGCATGATTAATGCGTCCATAGAAGCTGAACCGATATCAACAAAAGATTGAAGAATCACGATATTTTGGATAATCCTAGAGAAGCGGGAAGGAAAAAATGCCTCGACACTTGTAAAAGGGTGCTATACTGTCAACACGATATCGCTTTGGGGGGGGGGGGGTTGAGAAATGGAGTGTCAAAATCATTTCTTTTCCCTTCCCTCCAAGATATTCAGAGACTATTTGTACACAGTGAAATTTGGGAGACCGATTTCTCCTCGATTGATACCTCGAAGAGTGATCCCGGAAGTTCGAGATCTCAGGCCGGTCACTTCCCTCAAGATCGGACGGCGCTCCGCCAAGCATAATGTCGGCCAAAGCCTTAGCGAATGCAGGAATCTCCCAACGGATGCACACATCACAGTTCTAGCCGATCGTCCCATCATATTTCTTTCATAATACAACATATCTTGTACTAAGATTGGACTCCCCCAATTTCAATGAAAGAGGAGTCACTAACAACGTCTAAAGGCAGAGCTCCAACCATTATAATAAAGTGCAATAATATTTTCTCTCTGTTTCTCCTCGATAATTCTCTTGCCCTCACTGACTCGAAGTCATTTAGCTTTGTCACCTTCTTGTCCGTTCTTTGTTTATCAGTCGATATTGACCCGAAGCCACCTTGATATCCATTGCTTTATTACTTTTTCTTCATCATATACCTTAGTGTGGCCATAAATAGCCTTGTTTAATTATATATTCAATTGTTATCCTCTCCCCGACTATCCCCAATAGCTCAAGTTTGACTCTGACATCGACCCTGAGGTCCCTCGACGACTAGACCGGTATCCGAGAAGCATCCCCTTTAGTTTGATTATTATCTCGTTTTAGCTTTAATTTAATCTTTAAATTCCATATTATTAGCTTCAACTGCTCTAAAAACTAGCTCGGGAATAGATCACGCATTTTTAGAATTCCATTTATAAATTTAATTGTTGCTACAATTTTCACTATAATTAATAACGACCTGGCAAGTCATTTTAAGTTCTAGCTCCCCATTTAATAATTTGAGATCATACAGAGCGTTATTTGATGGTTTATGACTTGCGTAGGTGGTAAGTGGTCTGCATTTATTAGCACAAAGTCTAAATGTGATTTTTAGAAGTCAACTTGATTTTCCAAGCTATAGATGTTCGCAAATGTGAACCATTAGTCGCAATTTAAAAATAGGCATTGAGCCTTTGAAGTCGCAACTGCGACGCCTAGCTTCACAATAGATTCACATACCCCTTACCCAATCTTTGCAAATGCAAGGTGTAGTTTCAATTGTGAAACTTGATTTTGCAAGTAGATCATCACAATTCCGATGTTTGTAACAGTTTTTATTCCAACACTTGCCGTAGCAACCCTAGACCAATCATAAACTCACCCGAGTTTCTCAGGATCCGTTCTATACATCTAAAAAAGTATATAAACCTCATATAATCTTTCTTGTAAGCTGAAATCATAAAAACAATATAAAAAGTAAATAATCAGGAATCAAAAGCTAAAGATTTCAGAGTCTTCATAAGTTCAAATTCCAACATTCAACAAAAAGCGACAAAATGGCCTCCGGTCACCCTAGAACCACAACAAACATATGTATAAGTTTATGTTCATGATACGAACCTACCAAAATTGTTAAAATACTGATTCGTGATTATTAACCAATAATATTGACCGTGATCAACTCCAATAACTTAAATGTTCAAAATTCAAGTTTTCTTTGTGAAAACATATCTACACTTTCCAGAAATTAAAACTAACAACACACACAATTAATATATCATGAATAGAAACTATTCAAGGTCTCAAAATCATGAAATAGAAAGCTTGAACTCAAAATGACGTGTGGAAAGTTACATTCTCCACATCTTGATGACATGTTTGTCCTCAAATGGACATAGAAATTTAGCTAACTGGAAAAATGTTGGGGATATCTACTCCTTATTTCAGGATCACACTCTCAAGTAGCCTCTTCTGTTAGCTACCTTTTCGAAAGAACTTTGATAAAAGAAATATCCTTAGATCTCAACTTTCGAACTTACTGATCTACAATAGCTACCGACTCTTCTTTGTACGTCAAATTCTCATCAAGCTGCACCATTCTAATGCGCAAACCATTCAACTTATTTTCATGGTACTTCCTAATAATAGACACATGCAATATCATATGTAACTTTGCAAGGGTAGACGGAAATAAAAGGCTATAAGCAACCTCCCCAACTTTCTCTAACACCTTAAATAAATCAATGAACCTCAATCTCAACTTGCTATTCTTCTTAAATCTCATCACACCCTTCATAAGTGAAACTTTTGAAAGTACCTTCTCGCCCTCCATAAAAGCCATATCATGGACCTTCTTGTCCGCATAACTCTTTTTCCTACTCTGCGGTGTTTGAAGACGATCCTGAATTAACTTCACCTTCTCAGCATCACGACCTAAAAGCCGTGCCCTACATCCTAGCTTCACCGATGTCAAACCAACCAATAGGAGAATGACATTACTTACCATACAAATTCTCATACATCAAACTCCGCCAATGGTAGAAATTGATCTCACTAGCCTCCAAAATTAATAATACAAGCCCTCAACATATCCACAAGGATCCGTTTGCGGGTGAAATTTGGTGCTCAACTCTACCACATACCATAATCTCGCTAAACATTATACTAAGGTGCGATAAGAATTTAGTGACATGGTCTGAAATGATAGAAATGAGCATACCATATGAACAAATAATCTATCTTATGTAGATCTGGGCTAATACTCTCGAAAGTCTAAGAAGCTATCATTGAAATGAAATGCCCAAATTTGGTCAGTTTGTCCGCAATGATCCAAACATCATCAAACTTCCTCAAAGTTTGTGGTAATCCTACCATAAAGTCCATAGCAATGCACTTCCACTTCAACTCTGGTATATAAAATCTCTGAGTGAACCCGCCAGATTTTTTGATGTTCATACTTGACATGCTAGAAGTTCAAACACTGTGAGACATGTCTAACAATGTCTTTCTTCATCTTATGGCAGTAATAATACCTATTCAAGTCATGATATATCTTTTTGATACCTGGATAAATAGGGCACGTTGAGCTCTGAGCCTTCTCAGAAATCAGCTCACTCAGACCCACAATATTTGAAACACCAATTCGAACATAAAGCTACATAGTAACATTATCTCTAAGCACAACCTTCATTGCACCACCTCTCTGCACCATTTCCTTGAGCACCAATAAATGAGAATAAATATTGACATGACCGATTGTTTTGAGCATTTACATTCAATTTAGTGGTTTGAGGTATTGGGTAGCTTCATATGATATATTAAGACTTGCGTGTATAATCGGTTTTGATTTTTGAGCGGTTTATGATTGATTTGGAAGAATGATTCTTATTTTAGAAGTCGTAAGTTGGAAGAGTTAACCAATTTAAGCATGAAAACAATGTAAAATCATGAAATTTCACTAACCCAATCCCAGTAGAGTATGTATTAAGTTTACCAGATATGGTATTCCCCACATGGACACAAAATTGACAAATTACAGATGGCCTAAGAAGAACTACATATTTACAAAATAAACTGAAACACCAAAATTAACATGGAAATGAAGCATACAAGATAGAATGATTGTAATAATTGACTAATCGAGGTGTCTATGTGTATGCACTCTTGAAATCTCCAAGAAATATTAGCAAAGCAACAACGTTTTTGTTCGGAGAGGGAAAATGGTAAAACACGGTCCACCAATCTATTTGTACCAAATATTTTTGAGAAGGGGAAGAGACGAGTGAGGCTGGACGTTTCATATGTGGTCCTCATCCTACAACCCAGGTGAACATTATAAGAAACCAATCTGTTGTTTGCACATTTTCAAGTGTGGCCGCAAATTTCACGTGCGGTACCAAATCGACCTCCGCTCTAACAAGCTTATACTTTAGATATTTCGTATTTTTTGATGTTTCAAATGTGCAGTTCTCAAGATAAATGTTTGGCCGCAATGCTCATAACGATGGCACCTAAAAATATGCCGTCCACCCAAATCAAGTGTTGTCCACACTCATTTAAACACTTAGCAGTATTTTCTTCTATTGTTCTTGTAAGTTACACTCATCCCTGTAGCACACTTCAAATCAAGTTAGAACAAAAATAACACCTAACTACAAAAAGATAAAGAAAAGAACATGGGTTGCTTCCCAAGAAGTGCCTGATTTAACATTGCAGGAAACGCAAAAAACTCTCAAATGAAGTGATGACCACCACCACGTGGCTATCTCCAAACTATAGCAAGTGATGTTTCACCAGTGACCATTGACTTGGAATACTTCATTGTTTTTGTTCTTCAAGTCTAATGCACCAAAAGGCGTCACTCCATTAATTTCAAAAGGACCACTCCACTTGGATTTTTGCTTCCCGGGAGACATCCAAATGTATTTGTCATGAAGGTATTTTATCTTTTCTATATACAATGATGAACTTGCATAAGAATGATACCGGAACTCATCCAATTCATTGAAATGTGCCACCCTCAAGTTAGCGGCTACATCCCAATAAAGATTCAACTTCTTTAGAGCTCACATTACCCTGTGCTCTTGTTGCAACGGAAGATGACAAGCTTTTACGAATGCCAACCAGTATGGAGACATTTTGATAGGTCTTTTCTTAGCCATTCGATAAGTCCATAATGCATCATCAAGCTTCTTGGACCAATCCGTCTTATTAGCATTCACCATTTTAGAAAACATACTCTTTATCTCCCGGTTAGGGACTTCAATTTCCCAGTAGCTTGTGGGTGATAGGGAGACGTGACTTTGCGAGTAACACCATACTTTCTACATAAAGTGTCAAAAACCTTGTTGTAAAACTGTGATCCCCCACCGCTTATAATTGCATGTGGGGTACCAAACCTTGTAAAAATATTCTTCTTCAAGAAAGCCATTACACTTCTTGCATTAGTGTTGGGTAAAGCAATGGCCTCAACCCATTTGGAAACATAATCCACCGTGACCAAGATGTAGGTTTTTCCACCAGAACTCACAAAAGGGACCATGAAGTCAATACTCCACACATCAAAAAATCAATCTCTTAATGGTTGTGAGAGGCATTTAATTTTTCTTTGAGATTCCACCGGCTCATCACATATTTTCACTAACTTACTAGCATCTTTGTAAAGAGTAGGACAATTGAAACCACAGTTAAGCAGTTTGGTTTTTGTTCTCGTTCCACAATGATGATCATTATATGATGAATAATGATAAGTTCCAAGATTTTCACCTTGGTCATCTCCAGGTATATATCGCCTAATCACCACATACGTACAAATCTGGAAAAGAAATAGTTCATCCCGATAATAATCTTGACAATAAAATTTGAGTTTCTTCCTTTGGCCTGAAGGGAACTCACTCGGAATGATTCCACACACAAGAAATTTGCTAAGTCCGTGAACCATAGCACCCCTTTCCTTGAGGTTGTGAAGAGTTGCTCGTTAGGGAAGGAGTCATTGACTTAAAGGCCATCATGCGGCCTTCCCCCTCCTCCAAATGAGACAAGTGGTCTGCTACTTGGTTTTCACTAGCTTTTCTATCTTGGATGTTAATATCGAAATCTTGTGAAAAGAGAACTCGTCTCATCAATAGAGCTTTGGAGTCCTTTTTCCTCATTAGATAACGAAGCTCCGCGTGATCCTTGTGGGTAATGAATTTATCACCCATCATGTACGTCAGAACTTCTCAATTGCAAACACAAGAACAATGAGCTCTTATCCTTACAAGTATAGTTGACTTGGGCACTATTTATGGTCTTTATAGCATAGTAGACCGAATGGAAAATATTTTTATCTGTTTTCCCAAAACAGTATCAATGTCTACGTCACTTGCATCACACATGAGTTCAACCGGAACACTCCAATTTCGAGCGATGATGGGGGGGGGGGGAGTTGGCAACTTGAGCTTTATCAATTCAAAAGCACTCATGCAATCATCATTGAAATTAAGCTTGCACAACCAGTTCACTACATTAGTAAAATCTTTGATGGAGCACCATTAAAAACCTGCGTGGCCTAAGAAACTACGCAAACCCTTTACCAAAGGTGGGGGTGGAAGCATAAAAATCACTTTAATATTTCCTTGTCCGCTTCAATTCCATCCCTTGAGATTTTGTGGCCAAGGATAATACCTTCTGTGACCATGAAATGGCAATTCTCCAAATTGAGCACCAAATGAGTTTCTTCACATCAAGCTAACACCATGTCCAAATTTGAAAGACAATCATCAAAAGAATCTCTAGCCACCGAGAAGTCATCCATAAAAACTTCAAGGTAGTACTCCACCATGTCCATGAAAATAGCCATCAAACACCTTTACAAAGTTGTTGGTGCATTGCACATAATAATATGTAATGGTTGTTTTCTCTTGCTCTTCCAGATGAATGAGAATTTTTTTGTGGCCCTATTACCTCTCAATAAAGCAATAAAAAGTACTACCATCCAATCTATCGAGCATTTTATCTAAGAATGGATGTGGAAAGTGATCATTTCTTGTGACTTTGTTGAGCTTTCTATAGTCCATACACACCCTCCAATGGGCCACTATTTTAGTAGGAATCAACTCATTGTTATCATTGGTAACCACCGTAACCCCCCCCCATTCTTTGGGACACATTGAACTGGAGAAGTCCATTAACTATCATAGATTGGGTAGAAACCCCGGCATCCAACCACTTGATAGTCTTCTTCTTGACAACTTCTTGCATAGACTCATTGAGTCTCCTTTGATTTTAAAGAATTGTTTGTCACCATCCTCCAACTTGATCATATGCATGCAAAGCGTGAGGCTTATCCCATGAATATCTACTAAGGTCCACCCAATAGCCTTTTTTCCTCTTTTGTAGCACTGTCAATGTGGAATAAACCTGCATTTAATCAAACAAGAGCAAAGAATATCTCGTAAAATAGAATAAGGACCAAGAAATTCATACCGAAGATATGGAGGTAATAGATTCAACTCCAAGGTAGGAAGCTTTTCAATAAATGGTTTTGTAGTAGGAGTTTTCCTATTTTCAAGATCGAAGGACAATTTTGGGGGTTCATAGTTGTATGACCCCAATCCTTGCAAGGATTTCACACATTCCACAAAGCCATCCATCTCGTCATCATCGAAGTTGAGCAAGACGACCTCCAATATATCACTAAAATTGGTTTTAGCACTTGTTCCATCAATAATAATGTCGGTCACCAAGTCCACAAAAGAACACACCTCATTGCTATTTGGTTGATACATGGAATACAACTTTTTCGTCACAAACCCGAAAAGTGGGTTCTCCAGCTTCAACATCACAAAGATCCTTGACCGTAATAAGGAAAGGTCTCCGAAGAATAATTAGCCCTTCATAATCTACCGCACAATCTAGAATTACAAAATCTGCTGGGAGAATAAATTTATTAGCATGAACCAAAATACTCAATCATACCCAAGGGCCTCTCATGGTATGATCGGCCATTTGAAATATCATAAAGGTGGGTCTTGGTTTTCCAATTCCAAAATTCTTGAATACCAAATAGGGAATCAAATTAATACTTGACCCAAGATCTTAAAGAGCTTTAGCAAACTCAGCACTTCCAGTTGTACAAGGAGTCATGAAAGCACCAGAATCCTCTAACTTAGAAGAAATTGAATACATAATTGCACTCACTTGATTAGTGAATTTCATTGTTTCAAAATTCAATGACCGTTTCTTTGTAACAAGATCCTTCATAAACTTTGCATAATCAGGCATTTGTTTCAGGGTTCAAGTAATGGCACATTGATTGAAAGATTCTTCATCATTTGAATGAACTTCTTGAATTGATTCTCATGATTTTTCTTGGCAAGTCTTTGAGGGTATAGAAGTGGAGACTTAGGCAATGGTGCCTTAGCATTTTGTATTAATAGCTCCGGTATGTAAATACTGTGTTCCCTAGATGGGTTAAGCTCCTCTTGATTCTCTTTCACAATATCATCAATATCACTCTGAACTTCATCACTAGGTCGCACAATATTGTTCGGGATATATTCTTCTTGCATCACTTTATCATCATCAAGAAGTTTTGTTGGACTTGATGTGGGTGTACTCCCGCCTCTTCCACTTTTTGTGATAACCGCCATAGCATGCCCCGTATTGTTGCCACCCTTTGGGTTTACCACCGTATCACTTGGTAGTGCCATCGTAGGATGAGAATTTAGAGTTTGAGATATTTTCCCCACTAGAACTTCTAGTTAGCGGATAAATGTTTTGCCTGAGGCAAATTAGTCATCCGAATCAACATTCTTTCCCATCCTTTGCTTGAACATATTTTTCAATATGCCTCATCTCATTGTTTGAAGAATTAGAACCATGAGAAGGATAAGGAGGTGGGTTAGTTGGTTGTTGATACATTGGTGGCCTTTGAAAACCCGACCCCCGATTTCCTGGATTGTTGCTCTACCCATCTTGATTATTGCCTCCCTTTTTTTCTTGGTTGTTTCAACACCAATTTCCTTGATTGTTGTTGTTATGCCAATTCCATTGATTGTTGTTTCACTCCAATTTCCTTGAGTGTTAGAATTCCAATTGCCTTGATTGTTTTGTGGTCGCCATTATTATTGGCTTGGGCCTTAGAAGTTGTTTCTTTGCCCTTGAAAATTATTCACATATTTTAGTTCTTCATCTTGTTCATTGTAGGAATCATCTTGCTCAAAATCGCCATCTTGCATATAGTTCTCCACTAGATTTTGCATCTGTGGACCCTTGCTTCTTCACTTGTTTATTATCATGCTCACTCCCCTGCATTTCCTTGCTTGGGAGCTTGCGCTTGGTTTAGTTGGGGTTTTCTAATTGAGTTATGGTAGTTGTCAATTCGGAAATGGCATTCCCATGGTCTTGCAATTCATTGTAAAATTGGATCATATTCGGATCACCTTGCGAGACATTGGCCCGGGATTTCCAAGCGGAAAATGTTTCCTCCATCTCATGCAAAATCTCGCATGCCTACGTACAAGGCATAGATACAAAGTTACTATTGGCTAGTTGATTCACTAGACATAGGTTTGCTGTGTTAATCCCACGATAGAAGGCTTTTTGAATCATGTTTTTCATCGTATCGTTGCTGGGATATTCCTTGACCATAGTTCTTAGGGTTTCATTCGGCTCTTACTTTAATGCCAAGATCGCATATCGAAGTGTAGCCATGTGTCCAGGAGAGATTAGCAATGAAATTTTCTATCAACTCAACCTAAGTGTGAATTGAATGGTTCGGTAATCGTTCAAACCAATCTAAAGCTTTCCCCCGTAGAGTAAGGGGAAAAATCCTTAGCCTCAATGCATTCTCAAAGACATTAGTTTGCTTACTCCCCCAACAAATATCCACAAATCCATTCAAATATTTATAAGCATTTTGTGTTGGAGCACCAATAAATAAATCTCCTTGCTCAAGAAAAGTGAGCATCAAATTAGTGATTTGGAAGTTTCCCTCCCTAATATGGGGAGAGAATATTCACTACCATAACCTTCGTTGGGAAATATACAGTGTGGAGCCACTCATGGTGGAGGTAGGGGTTGAACGAGTCCATTGTCATGAGGCACCTAGCCTCTTCAATTAGCTTAGGGCTCAAGTGGTACCTCCTCAACTTGCTCATCCTTACCGTCCAATTCCGCTAAAGGTAGATTCTCGAGATCATTGTTCGCTGCCATGGTTGTACCTTTAATTTCTCACACAAGTTATTAATGCAGAAGGAAAATAAGATATTCCAAAATAAAACCCAAATATACAGCTAACACAATTTTAACTCCCCAGCAACAATGCCATTAACTGATCCACGTCCAATCCGCACCCAATACTGAGTGGAAATGGTCGTTGGAAGAATAGTACTCAACAAGAGTCTGGGTCAATTTTCCACGGAGTTACTATGTGTGTTAGGATGAAAGAAAACGGAACAACTAAATTGTACTTCCAAACAAAGGGTTTTGATTTCTAATTCTACTTTCACTCTAACAATAATAAGCTAAGAAAAGAAATTAAAAAGTGAATGATTATTTTTGTTTTCTTTTCGAATAGTTAAAAACCCTAGGGATGTGACCTTAGCCTAGGTGTTCGTCTAATGGGTTAAATACCTTAACATTTGTTTTGTTTATTGGGGTGTATTATAGTTCTCAACTCTTCATTACCCACTCAATACTTCTCAGTCACAGAGTGATTTAGCCCAATTTAGCTTTCTCAAACCCAAATGGCATCAAACTGAATAGTTGATATGATCGAGTCGGGTTCTCACTATCTCTAGTTTGAACCCTTTAATTAGACTAATCAGATTTTTAATTAGCGTAACTCCATGTTAGCCAAGTTATCCTAGACTAGGTCCCTCTTTCTTAAATAAAGACCACGTCAAAAAGGTATGAATCAATATTTGCAACCATTAATTCGGAAAGAAAATATAAACTACGCTAAATAATCAAAACCCAATAATAAACAAGCATTAAATTTGATACTCATAAGGTTTACACACAAGGGCTAGGTCACATATGGTATACAAAGCCTAGCAGGGTCTTGCTTGTGTTGTGGTACAATTGTCTTTGTTAGAGTGCATCAAGGCTCCCCAATTCTTCCGAAGTCAATCCGCTTCGGAAGAATACCTCGAGACCCCGAGCATGGGAAGCCACGACCGAGTTCACAGACTCGAGGCTTGTCGAGGCCCGACTTAGAGATCACATAGATCGAAGCCAGGACAGAAGGGGAAGATCTCAAGGCACGGAGCTATGTCTAATAGGGCCAGCATATCTTGAGCCTATGCTGAGGCGTCACGTCAAGCCATCCCATATCCATACTTTGTAATTAATGCCCATGTACTTGTAGCCGAGTTCCCCTCCGATACAAATGAGACTCTTAATATCTTGTAAAGTACTAATGTTGCTCCATTTCTCCACAAGTGCAATAATCTCTCTCTCTCTCCCCCTCTCGCTCTCTCTCTCTCTCTTCTTTCTAACTTGTTTGTTCTCTCTAGCCCGAGATTACCTCGGCATTCATCGCTTTCTTATTTGTTCTTCATTATTTACCTTAGTAGTGGCCATAAAGAGCCTTGTTTAATTATATCTAATACTTTTATCACATCCCCTACTATCCTCGATAGCTCGAGCTTGACCCCGACATCGACCATGAGGTCTCCCATCGACCAGACCCATATTTGGACAGCAAGCCCTTCGGTTTGATTATTATCTCGTTTAGCTTGAATTTAATCTTTAATCTCCATATTTTTAGCATCAACTGCTCTAACAACTAGCTCGGAAAAAGATCACATATTTTTAGAATCTCATTTACACTTTTAATTATTGCTACCAATTTTACGGTAAAGTTTGGCGCCCACCGTGGGGCTAAAAATAATAGTGATTATTTTATTCATAGTTTCATTGCATACACGCACATTATCTTTCAAAAATTTTCTTGTCTAAGATCCTTTGATTTTAGTTTGAAATTTGTGGCTCAGTAAATTGAAACAAGAACGACAACCACGAAAATCACGGGGAAAATGGCATGGCTGTCCCGGCAATTGGAGCATCACTGCAGAATCCCGATAATGCTCCTGGACCGATTCTAGTGGACACAGATTCATAGGACGCACAACAAGTAGACGAAACTTCTCACACAAACAAGAGTATTAAGCATATCGACCAATAGGAAGCCTAACAAACGCCGATCGGGAAATAGAGGTAGTTAGACTTCACAATATATTTGAAATGTTGCAGGCATAGCAGTTGGCTATCGCTCAACTATAGAACCATTCAAAGACTCCCAGCACAGTAGTGTCAAAAATGGCTTCCCGCACCGAATGAGTACCGAAAGACCAAGTAACGATGGATCAATTATAGATCCCACCATAGCGAAGATGCTTGGGGATCCCTAGAAAAGGATTGCGTCAGGTTCATGGAGATTCATGCAATAGTTCTCCCTAGTGGAAGCGGTCTTAGAATAAGCTTTACGAAAATTCGGAACGCCAGAACTCCCCAGGCGCGACTGGACCTCGGATCCCCATGAGTGCACCACCTCTTACTCATGTACAGAGAAACACACCGACCATCAATACGATAAGTTTGAGCCCATCTCGTTGAAGAAGCTCGGAGAAACACTCTCGAAAGAAACCATGATGTGGCACCGAGCCAAGCTCCCGATCTCACATACTCGCTTACCGTACCAGTAGATTCCTTAGCAAAACTACACATCGACGCCATCTAAGCAGTAATGGACGAGCCTGATACATCAGAGGCCGAAAAAGAGAGAATGAAACACTGCAAGAAGTTACGCCTTATTCCCCGATAGGACGAGTGAGATCGTCCCCAGATTTGGATTACTGGGCAACATAGGTATTCGCCCAAATTTTAAACGAGGCATGCCTGATGACTCCAGGTCTTTTCAAATGATGCTTAGTCAGAAACCTAGCCGAGACCTAGCCGTATGCCCGTACACGACACCAGCCACAAATTAGGGCCATAGACAACCGTCTAGGAGCCTCTACCGGCCTGGTATACTGAAGCAGGATCCCAACAAAGAAACTAATGCCTAGAAGATGGGATACCTACTATGTGCCGTGAATGGGAGGAATGCCAAAAGATGCAACCTACCTCACAATGGTAGGAAAATATTTCGAGGTCAACATCCTCAAGGAACCTTCAGTGGAATCTGATCTGACGAGGCACAACGAATAGAGGTGCCCCACCTAGCAGAGTACGACTTAAACATTACATTACCAAATTTCATGATCACCATAAGAAAAAATAGAGACGTTGAGTGACTCAGGCCTATTCGATCAAGACCCTTCAAAAAGAACCACAACCCGACCCAAGAATCGAAAGGCGTGTGCGGCCACAGGGCCAAAAATAACCCCCATCTTGAACATACGACATTTTTGTTACTCAATGTAAATCACCGGCGAGTCCAATCGAGTGGTCAGGTTTAGATCTATCCCCAAGGAAGGAAGGCAACCGGGAAAGGTGAAATGAACAAGCCACATCTTATTACCACGATAATGAAGAAGCAGTGACACCCTCCGAAGACTCAAAACATGGGAAGTGAAAACGTTCACCGTTCAGAGAAACGGACCCAGGGAAATATTTCAGAGGATACCCTTACAACCAGGGGAAGGGGATCCGAGACTACGGTCCAGCGTCACACTGACGTATTGGTAACCCTCTCCCTAATTTTATTTATCTTAAATCAAACATGTGTTCATGAATTCAGGTGGTTCAGTCACGTACAACAACAATGTTACACTAAAGTTAGCGAGGCGGTCCAAACTAATGGACCAAATTGCTCCCGCATCCCGAAACCCTAGCGGATTCGAAATGAAAAATCACCACAAAGACCATTCTCTTGATATAGACCGTCTAAGCTCAGGCTGGGATGTTGAAATCTATACCACTAGAGGAGGTGCAAAGCATGGGTGCCTTATTCAGATGACTGTCAAGACACTACCCGAGGACACCGCCGGCTCCATCTCGCCAAAGGAATGAAATCTCTCACAAAGGGTAGATCTAAAATAAGTCGACACAGAGCGATATGCGACAAGCGGCAATTCTTCACCATATGACGTGTCGTCGGCATCAATTCCCCCAGCCTCGGAAGGATCAAAGGGTATAAAAATCACATCTTTGGCCAAGCCTAACAAGACACGATGGGGGGCTGAACCAAGGCTCATGTCCCGAAAGGATGGGAACATACCAAATCACAAAATGTTGCCTATACATCCCGCGATGAGAAAGAAATGCTTTACTCCCCTATTATCTTTTTGGTAACATGTATATAGACAGCTGGCCAGGATATTTGTAGGTTGTAACTCTACCTGGAAATCTCGAGGCCTTATGAAGGGGATGTCGCACTCTTTTCCCTCAGTCGGACTTCCGGCCTAAAGAGGGCCTAGTCAACAAGATTATTAGCGGTGCAGCGTACCCCAGAAGAGGATCCGATGAGGTTGCATGCCTTCTTCTACAGTCCAACAACGAAGCGATGATCTGCTTCTAAGGAAACCTTCCCCTCCGGAAGAACGGGAACAGCAGATTCAATCCCAATAGGGAATTATGTACCGGATCGAATGTTCTGAAAAGTTGCGCCTGAGATAAGGGCCTCTCCACCAAACACGTCCCGAGATACTCGAAGTCTTAGTGTTAGCAATTTAACACTCACACATCCTTAAAGTTGGAACTCGAGGCTCATAAGGCCCTTACAAGGTAACTCCGAGCTCACGAAAAGCGATTTTCACATATAAACAAATTCAATGACACGGAGAATATCATTCATCGCCAATTGCCTTGCGCTGGAAAACCCAAATATGTAAGACCCATAGCAGGCAGACTCGGTGTAACCAGAATACTCTATATTTAAAAAAAATTGTATGGCCTCAATAGGCATGATAAACTATAAGACCTCAACAAGCGTGAAAATTTCGAAGCCTAGGCTATACGTTGCATTTGTAAGAATCCCAAAAGGGAATATATGCCAAGACTGTCACTCGGGATCAGAAAAGGTATGGCCAAACCCATATAACTACGGTCAAAATAGCTAATGCAGACAAACTAATGCGAATCGGGGACGCATGACTGTCGCTAAACAAAATCAAAGGCCACTACTTCGAATATACATCGGAAAAAATCAGTTAAAATAGACTTCCCTCAACAAGCAAAAATGAGCTTCGACAATGTCAGCTCCAAATTACAAGGCTTCGACCTACTCAGCCTACGAGCTATAAACTTTCCAAGGTGCTCAAAACATCACTGATAACGACTTGAAATTGAGGTTCTTCGAGAATCGACGACGAGTCAGGAAAAAATCTTTCAAAATACCTTATTAAGCAGAAAACAAAGCCTACAAGGAGCCCACGGGCAAAAATAGCATAAGAGCCATCGTCCCCTGCTAAGCAAGCCTTTGAGCCATATATTAAAAAGCCTTCGCGACCAAACAACATATGATCCGTTGTTGCAACCTAAAAAATTGACAACTTGAGGAGTAAAATAAGCTCAAATCGTAACCCGATTCGAAGACCGGATCCAAAATAGTTAACTATGCAAGCCTCCGGGCCATATATTGAAAGGTCTCGATGACCAAAATAGCGTATGAGGCACTATCGCCGGTCCAAAAATACTAAGGGTCAACTAATTCTCGAATCGCAACGCTACTCAAATATTGGACCCGAAATAGTTGAACTCCAATGTGCCTAAGGGCATGGCATAAGTGCCACTATCGCCAGCTGAGTAAGCCTCCGGGCCACCAACCTATAATGTGATTTCGACTCGAAGCACAAAAGGCCGTCGCCATTAGCCCATGCTGCTAGGAAAGAACTTGATCGACAATTGAAGATCGAATCGCAACACGACTCAGAGAATGGAACCGAAATGGATAAACTACAATATGCGTAGGGGCACGGCATAAATTCTACTATCTCTAGCCAAGTGAGCCTCTAGGCTACCCACCTATAAGGTCACTTTGACCCGAAGCACAAAAAGGTTGTTGCCGTCCACCCATGTAGGTAGAAAAGAACTTGAGGGTCAATTAAATCTCGAATCGCAACGCGACTCGGAGAATGTACCCAAATTAGTCTAAAAGGCAGATACCTAGGGGCAAGAAATAGGAATAATTACTACATGCCCGCACGGGCATAGATGATTTAAGGGCAAGAAAGCTCGAGTTGAAGCCCAAATTAGGAGACTAAGACTAAACATCCGGGCAAAGCACAGAGGCCCCTATACCTGCTCATGTCAGAGATCACACTTAAAAGCCCCCAAGCCTGTCCAATCAGTTCCAGATCAACAACGATCCTGCAAAACACAGAAACCAACCTGCCTAGTCAAAAGCAATAACAAAAATGAGATGAACAAGAAATAAAGCCTCAAGGTTCCTCTTATATTACATATGCAAAAAAGGCGCACTCTCCATCTATGGACATGCTCTAAATATATCAAAAACGAAGTGACAAAACGGAAAAATCCACGCTTCACTCCAAAGTGCTACAGCTTGCTGGTTCGCTCTTTGCCTCATCATCAAAAAATAATCGCACGTTGCGCTCGTTCGCCTTAGTTGAGAATATTCATCCGAGGGAAGGAAGACCGTCACACAAATCTCCTCAAGTAATTCTCTTCGGGATATACAACGAACATATTCCTCGATCCTCTTCTCTCGGTAGAGGGCTCGCTTCAGCTCGGTTTGAGTGTTCGCAGCGTCTTTCATACGAATCGCCATTTCTTGATCATCCTTGGTTTGTCTTAGCACCGCTTCAACTTGGGCATCCGTTAATTCATCCCTGACCTTTGCGAGATCATATTCGAGTTTCCCGATGATATACGCTTGAAATTTTGTATTATCATGAGCCAAGTAGAGTTGGGCTTTGAAGGAGGGGACTTTGGCCGAGGCAACTACCTCCTCTAAAGCTTGAGCTTGCACCTGAGCCCTTAGCTCACCACAGGCAGTTCTAACGCGATCGACGTCCTTCTTGAGATACTCCAAGACCTTCATCCTTTTTTGCAGCTAATATAACAAAATGGGGATTAACCTTGAGGTCCAAGGGGATCAAAGCACAAGTTTCAAAAAGTTACCTGCTCCGTCAAATAACACTTATAATTCGAGCTCTGTTACGTCTCATATCACCAATTATGCAACTCAACCTCCTTCTCCTCGCTAAGGAGCCCAAGGGACTCGCCCCCATCAAGAATTTTCTGAAACCTAGCCCCTTGATGAAGAAGCTCAGACATAAGCCTTTCGCAGGCCTGCACAAGGAAAGTTCAATAGAGGGAGGAGGATACGGAATACATGGGAACTGTGCCGAATCTCACCACAAAGTGAAGCTGATAGACTTTATCGAAGTCGGAACACACTCCTATTGATCGTGACTTCTCGGTTGCAGGAGAACTGACCCCGGGCACATTATATTCACTAAAAGGAACCGCCAACGGGGAATCAGGTACTCCAGGAAGAGCAGACTCAAACGATGCCCTCTCTTCGAAAACATGGGCCCGCTAACCACCACTAAAATCTCCATCACGCCGCGGATTCCGATCACTCTTATTGAAACCATCCCTCGGCTCGGAGGCCAATGACTCCTTCCCTTCTTCAAAAGAGCATTGCCTCATCCCAAATAACCGTCTAATATCTGCAAGAGGAGAATTTAGCACAAATGAAAGGGGAAACTTCTACCTCAAATATACAAAGGCCAAGGCAAAGACAGTGTATGCACGTACCTTGGTATTTTTCTCCCAATCTGGCACGGGATACAGCTTGACATTCGTCACAGGACGAGTGGGTCACCAGCCTGCTACTGATACCCAATTTTTTTTGATATATTTTTATACTCCAAAATAATATTAAAATAGCATTCATATGCATATATAGGCATCCCCAAATGTTTTAGTATTTTTCCTAATTATTTATGATTTATAGTATTAACTTATTTTCTATTTTAACAGTATAAAACCTCAATAATTTTTATCAAATTGTAATTTTTGTGAGTAATTAATTTTCCATCATTATATTTACACCAAATATGGTTAAGGTTATTTTTTCATATTTTTGATAAATTTATTCGATATTTTAAAGCTAAATTGTTCAAAATTGCAATTATAACCTACGTTATAATTAGCTCGTTTTACAATTATAAAATTGCTCTATTTATTTTTAAATTAATTTTTATATGTTATCAATTAGTACTATACTTTCAATTTGTTTTAAAATTATTTTTAACTATTCTAATTAATTTAAAAGTGAAAAAGTGACTATTTAAAGACTTGCCTGTTTCCATGTCCATTATAGCCACATTTGACCCCACATTTAACCCTAGTCAACAAACTAATTTCAATTTCTTACCTGACCCAGATCTAATCAACCTAACCCACCCGGATCACATTTTAAATTGTGGCCGTTGATTGTTTTAATCAACGGCCCCCGTTTGTCCTTTCCTTTTTTAATTCCGCCCGATACCCGAACCCTAATCACTTTTCCAAATTAGCCACCCCTAAATCCCCCATCCTCTCAAACGCTCTCTGAACCCTAGCATTCCATTTTCATCTCCGATAAAAAATGCACCGGCGTCCATGGCTTCTCAGGTCATGGACGACCTATGTTCTCTCCTCCTTCACCCCAACTGATGATTGTTCAAGCTCTCAAGGCTCAATCTTCAACCAACTTGTTCAGGCGTTCCGCCGACCCAATCTCCCGCGGCTTCTCTGGCTCCGTTCTGGTGTGTTTGAACTCTAAAAGTCTTAGCCGTGGTTCAGATTTGTTCAGTGACCAGACCACTTCAGGCCTTCTCGTCTCTATGGATTCTGAGAAACCCTTAAAAGCTTGATTCGAGAATTTTTTCTGCTTGTTTTCTTAGATCTGTAGCAGATCCGTGCCGATTTCATGTTTTAATGATTTCCTCTAATTTTCCTTTTTAAAATTAGTCTGTTCAAATTAGGGTTTTCAAAATCGTAAAACTCTTCTTCTTTTTTTTTTCTTTTTATGAATCTTTGTGTTAATACCATGCTTTAGGTTTTTCGTTTGTTTCTTATGATTTGCCGTTAATATACATGTCTCTCTGCCTCTGTTTTATTACTGTTTCTAATCATTTTTTTTCTGTGAATATGTTTAAATGCCTATCTTGCACACTGAATGTGTTTACTGTTAGTGAATCTATTTGAATTATCGAACTTGCTTCTCTCACTATTTCCTAGACTCATATGGCATTTCTTCTATGAACTAGTTTAAGTTTTGGTCTTCCTAGAACTTGTTCTTTACAACTCTCACTCTACTGCTTTTGATTGCTACATGTGTCTCGGATTCTTGCGATCTTTTTGTTCTAGAGATCTTCCTTAGAAACCCTAGGATCTCAAACTCATGCTGAGTTCATAGACTGAATTGGAACTTGCTTTTATTTTGCATATGATTCAAAAACTATTTATGCCGATCTCTTCTTCTTTGCATTATGTTAGCATGCTTATATATGAGGGTTTTTTCTTCTGAATTTATTCTATTAGTTTGTGTTTGATCTCAATCCCCTTTTACTAAGGCTTATTTGATTTGCTACTTATTTTTACAACTCAAACCTTTCCCAATTTTCATGACTGAGTACATTCGAGGTTTTTGAATTTCACACTGTTTGATTATTCTATTTCCTTATTCTTTCAAAACGTGTACAATAATTTCCTACCTTAAATAGATTCTGTATGCACATGCCCTTTATTTTGTTACTCTGAAAGATTTTTCCTTCTTTAATTACCATTCGCGTTTGAAATCAAATCCCTTTGACCAAGGGACATTTTATTTGATTGACTGAGATTTTATTTTTCTTGGCTTCTTAGTTCTGGACACACACACACAATTTCAAAAGCAGCTTTACACAATCACTCGAACACAATTCTCACAAACTCTTTTCTGCATTACATTACTACTATTACTACTACTCTCCATTACTACTTCTACATTCTATTCTTCTATACTACTGCGGAGCACTCTACTCCTTTCTCTCCTACTGTCTGAATCACATGGAGATCCTCTGAACTCTCAAGTACCTGTTGAAGTCCCTTGAGTTTTGTTCCTGTTGAATGCCTGGCTGTTTGTTTGTTCTTACTATTCTGCTGTTATAGAACTTGCAACTGTTATGTTCATCTATGTTAGATAGCATCATCTTATTATATGTTCTCTTCTCCTCTTCTACACTTCTTTCCCTATGTGTTTACTCATGCTTTCCTGCATTATGTGATTATATTCAAAGCATGCTATGCTTCCTTGTGCTTTCAATCTGTTATGTTTTAATCCCTTCCCTCTATTTCCTTTGTATGTGGGTATTGTCATGAATCATGGCAACACTTTGAATTGCTGTCTGTGATCCAGAACTAGACTCTCCTAAGTCTTTACTCAATTGCTTTTCCCATTCCCTCTCCCCTTATGTGCTGAGATTACTTTGGGTCTGTTGGTGTCCTAATCACCATTCAAACTTAAGTTTGACTCTCTAAGAGTCTGCTCTTATTTGTTTGAATCTGAGCAAGGGGTGAAGGGTGTGCCAGTCTATACCATGGCTGGGTATGACCACCTCCTGCTGAGGTTCCTCCCCCACTTTGCACATACTCCTAGTTCTTAAGTTCTACCCCCTTGGGTATGCCATGCTTAGAATTCCCTATGAACTTGGATGCCAAAGGGCTGGTAATTCCACACTTGCATTACTCTGTTATAACATTCACTATTCGGTGTGTAAGCATTGCCTAGGCTCTTGAAGCTCCTTGGAACTTTGAAACGCTCTAAGAGAAGGCCTTGGAATCTGGAATCCGGATTTGGTTAAACACATAAATTGGATATTGAGATTGCATTAGGCAATTTTGATCTAGCTATGGGATATGATATATTTTATTTATTTCTTCTCTACTTTTGGATCTTTAATAATAACTTTGTAAAAAGAACTTTGGGAGTATAGTAGTAAAGGGTATGTGAGGGGTTTTAGTTTCTTGCATATGTTAAAGGTAGATATCATGCCTATAGGATCGATATTGTTTAATTATCTCGATATCATGCCTATAGTGTTTTAATACATCACCTATATACCAGACCTATAGGGTTTTAATACTTTGAATCACCTAGTAATCAAGCCTATATGATTTCAATGTTTGAACTTGACCACTTAGATATCATGGCAATAGGTTTAATACTTTAAATTACCTAGAGATCATGTCTATATGCTTTGCATTCTTCATTCAAGAATATAGAAATCATGCCTATAAGAATTGCATAAAAGATAGGCAAACAATATGGTAATACAGTACTCGCATGCCTTAAACGTTTATAATAGCAATGAGCCAATAAAACCAAAGTAGATATCCTGCATATAGGATCTCAAGTTCGCTTAAGTTATATTAGTAATTTGGCAACTATTTCAATGTTTTCAACAGATTTGTCCAAAATTTTCTGCAACATTATAAACACACGTTCCTATCTCTAAAATCATTTTTCCAATTCTTTGTTTGAATTTTGTTCATGAAGTTACTTTCAAAACAACTTTCAAACTCTTGTTTCCTTTTATAAGCACTTTACTTCTAAAACCTCCACTTAAAATTTCCTTAAACAGTTCTGTCTATTTTCGAAAGCCTTCTGAACTTTTACAAGCTTCTGCTTCTGTTTCCAAACTTTTCTGTATTAGGTCCTCAATTAATAATTTTTTAAAATACTCCAAATCCTAATAATTGGATCCAAGTTACCTAATGTAGACCTTTATCTAATTCTATGTGTTAAACGGGTTCGTCCATCGCTTAAGTTCTAATTTAAGACCAACTAGTAAGTGTAACACATCTAAACTAAGTGTTATCTGAATTTACGGGGTATATGTAAGCCTTGCATGTTTGTCTGTCGATCCCCTTACTTGTTATTTGTTTTGATTGAAGAAACTAGTGTTTTATCCTTTAAACCCCATAAATACCTCTATAACCTTTCTTTCCCCTTTGAGGATTGGGAGTCCTAATGCCCCCGGACTGATAGGTTGGGATATTCAATAGCATGCAATAAGTAAAACGAGACTAATCACATTTAAATACCTTAATGGGGTGGGAAGGGTACAATATAGATATGATGACTGGTGCGCTAATATCTCATGTGAGAATGATTGCTGGGTATTACACCAAAGTGATCCACGTTATATTTAACCCTAGGACCCCTCTTGTCCTTCTTTGTTTGTTGATGTTAATGTTTTTCTCCAACTAAGCTTCCCATTTTCAAAGTCACTTATGTATTTCTTCTTTTTAGATTTTCAACTTGTTTATACTTCCTCTGTACAAACTTTGCTTGTTTATTCCCAGTCTTCTTAAAGTCACAATTAAGCATGGCCGGGAACCACACTAGCGGATCTTGAGGGGTGCCTAACACCTTCTCCTCGAGATAATATCAAGCCTTTAGCTGAACTCTGTTTTTCTTTCAAAATCTTCTTATTTTCTTTAAAAGTGTCCTAATGCACTATAATTATTAGGTGACGACTCTCAAAAATCCATAACCCAAATTCCCAAAAAGGGGATAAAAGAGTCATTTCATCCATAATGTCGAAACCCGCTTTCGCCTTAGAAAATGGGGCGTCGATAGATGACAACTATGCTGAGGATTTCACCATTCAATGCTTTTGTGACTTTATTGCTTCCTAATTGCATTTACATTCTGTCCTTAATTATTTCATCAAAAATACTAACTTGGATCTTCATGTCTCCATTTCCTTTAATTTCTTCTTTTACTGCCTTTATTATTTCAATTCTATTGTAATTTTCGACTATTTATTGTAATCTTTATGAACGTGAAAATACATACAATCTTCTTTATTATTAAAACTGCATTCCTCAACATCATATTCCGCTTGGCCAAAACAAATCCTATAGCAATGCTTATATTGAGTGGTTGCGCCCTTCTAATATTATAACCCCCTTAATGCGGCAAAGGCATATTTACGGTTAAACCAGTCGATTAACGGTGTAGCTGACGGTTCCGCGCCTTCCCCTCTTGGGTTGTCCGCTCAAGGGTACCTTGTCTAGCACTTTAGAAGTAGAAACCTTATTCCATTAAACTGTTCATGCATCATGGTCAACCATAGCCGAGTCAGTTATGTGTCCACATAATAACTGCTTAAGATATCCTAAGCCAAAGTCCATCAGATTTCCTCGAAACCCCAATGGAAACCTCCACATTATATGCATTTATTTGGAGAACTAAATGCCTTTTGCTAATTATTGATTTAAATAGTCGAGTCTTGTGGGGTTAAGGACCTAACACTTTGTGTTTGTAGTATGTGACGACCCGAGCGGTCGTCTTTGGAATTTACGCCCTGTTTCCCCAATAACTACTTCCCATAAGTTTATTTCTACTATTCTGGTTTGCCTAGATGTTCGGTAATAGAACTCGGTGCGTTTTGGGACACTTAATCCCTAAATGAGAGCTTAAGTATTGGAAAATGGTCCGTAATTAGAATAGTGTGAAGACGACCTCAGAATGGGAATCTGATGGTTTCGTTAGCTCCATTAGGTGATTTTAGGGTTGGGAGCGTGTTCAGAATGTATTTTGGATGTCCGTAGCTCATTTAGGTTAGAATGCCGAAAGTTATAATTTTGAAGCTTCCAGTCCGGTAGTGAATTTTTGATCCAAGCGTCGGAATGGGATTCTGTAAGTTGTTGTAGCATCTCCATATCATTTGGGATGTGCATGCAAAATTTTAGGTCAATCGGACATGTTTTGGTTAGGTTTTGAATCGAATGCGAGTTTGGTTGTATTTTGAAGTTTCTAAGTTCAAATCATTGGTTAATTCTAGTTTCCGGTGTTTTTTAGGTTGTGTAAGGATTGGTACAAGTTTGAATGATGTTATGGGACTCGTAGGTTTGGATGAGGTCCCGGGGTCCTTGGGTGTGTTTCGGATGCCCATCGAGGCATTTTTGTGTAGTAAAAAGTTGCAGATTTTCCTTCAGATTTGCTCCAGAAAATCCTTCTCTTTTATCACATCTCTTCTCTCGGGATCGCATAGTCCAATGTTGGAGGGGCCCAAATTCCTTCATCCCGATCGCATGGGTCTGTTCGCGATGGCATACCTCTGCCAATTCCTTTTCCGCATTCGCATGCCTTCATACGCGATCGCGTAAGGCCAACCTCTCCTTGCACGCGATCGCATGCCTCTTCTCGCGATCGCGTAGGGCTTTTTCCTTGAGCCTCTATTTTACTCTTCGTGATTGTAGCATTATCTTCGTGATCACGATTCACTAATTACCTGGGCAAATAATTATTATTTCAAAAATGAGGGTTCTTCCATTTTTATCAAAACTCAAGCTAGAGAGCTTGGTTTTGGGAGATTTTTCGAGGGATTTTTAGAGGCAACTATTGGGTAATGATTCCTTACTCCTCTATGACTAAAACCCACACACCTAATCGTGAATATAACCTTTAATTTCAAATTTTAGAATGAAAATTGGGGTAAAGTTCTTTGACCTATTTGTGAGGATTTGGAGGGGCATTTGACCTCCGATTTTGGAGATTTTTATATGGTTGGACTCGTGAGAGTACAAGGTTTGTGAAAATGTGAAAATTATTCGATTTCGAGACGTTGTCCTCATGGGCACTTTGGTGATTTACGTATTCTCGCGCATTAGCTTTAATTTTAACAGTGTAATTAGTTACTTGTGATGTAATTTACAATATGTAATTGGTATGAATAGATTTGGGCCACTCGGAGTCGGATACTCATGAAAAGGGCATTTTTTCTTAGCGGTTTCATAAAGATTTGATGTAAGTGGCTTGCCTAACTATGAGTGGGGGACCTCTCCCCTTATGATATCATTGCTATTGTTTAAATGCCTTGTGCGTGAGGTGACGGGCGTGCACTTGTGCTAGTTATTGAATTTTACCCTACTTGGCTTATTTAGAATGTGCTTTCTTCACATATTTAACAGTTAAAAATGCAATTTAAATTGTTTTAGCTTAGGGAAAGAATGTTAGTAACTTATTTGCTCTACTTGACTAAATTTAAAATCTGTCTTTTTTGTGAAGTATGCTAGACATTAGATTTTACTTGTTCGCAGCGCTTAGCTTCTTTCTGTTAAATACTGGATTGTTGCAGTGTGTTTACTATTGGTACTAGAAGACGGCATTCTGGGAGATTCCCCTGTTCGTACTTTGTTCCGAGATTTGAAAGTGCGGGATACCAAGAGATCCCCGACACAGGATTGATTAACTGGGGGATACTAAGAGATCCCCAGTGCAGAACTAATTAACTAGAGGATACTAAGAGATCCTTGGGATACTTGGAGATCCCTTGTGCATATGATGAGGATACTAGGAGATCCTCGGGATACTTTAAGATCCTTTGGTATATAATAAGGATACTAGGAGATCCTCGGGATACCAGGAGATCAGCGATGATAAAAAGCCTGTAGTGATCATTCTTGTATTCTAGATTTGCATTTGCAGCCTGTTCAGGTTGTACGTGCCCGGCAGCACTCTATATATTTTCTTATGTTATTCAGTATTTGTTTATCGTTTTCTTAAATGTTGTTAAATTTCCGCAATGTGTTAGGCTTACCTAGTGGCAAAGACTGGGTGCCGTCATGACAGGTTCACGATTGGTGAACTAGGATCGTGACAAGTTGGTACAAGATGGCGAGGACACGCACGACCCAGGACGATCAGGCACCTGCACCCCCTCCTGCAGCCGCCATAGGCAGGGGCCGGGCAGGGGTCGTGGATGTGCATGGGGTGCAGCTAGAGCATCTGCGCAAGCAGCCGCCGATGTGCCACCAGCGGATCCAGCCAGGATTCACGCACTTGACACGCCCACAACCACCACTACAAAAGTTGTCCAAGAGGTATTGGCGCAGTTCATGAGCATGTATACTACGCTGTCACAGGCGGGATTGCTTCCCCTTCCTGCAGCCACGTCTTAGGCTGGAGGAGGAGCCAAGACTCCTGCAGCACGCACTGCAGAGTAGAGGGTGCACATGGGACCGTTTCTAGATATTATTCCTGTCTAGCCTACGGTACCGGTTTAGCCCGAGGATGGGGCACCTGCTTCGGGGGATGAGCAGCATAGATTGGACCAGTTCAAGAAGTATGACCCTCCTATTTTCAGCGGACTAGCTACAGATGATGCTTTGTGGTTTTTGGAGGGATGTCACAGCATGTTTCGCACCATGGGTATTACTGCCTTGAGTGGGGTTTCATTTGCAGCTTTTCAGCTTCAGGGAGCCCGCCTATGACTGGTGGCGCACCTTTGAGTTTGAGTACTTGCGCCAAGGCCCTATGACTGTCTCTGAGTATGCCATCTGTTATACTAGGTTGGCCAGGTATGCGCCTGCTTTGGTGGCTACAGTTCGTGAGAGGGTTCGCAAGTTTATCGAGGATCTTATTCCTTCCATCAGGTCTGGCATGGCGTGAGAGTTGGAGATGGATATACCCTATCAGTAGGTGGTGAGTATAGCCAAGAGGATAGAAGGTATGCATGCCAGAGAGTGAGAGGAGAGAGAGGCCAAGAGGTCTTGAGAGTCTGGTCATTTCTCTGGTACCCGTACTTCAGGAGCAGGACATCATGGTAGGGGCTATTCGGATCGCCCAGTTAACTCACCTCTTCCTTCACCTACCAATACTCCAGCTCCTCCCTGATCTTATGAGCCTTTTTCTGCACCTCCGGTTTCTTCTGCGCCTCCTGCGCGTGGTACCTCCAGAGGTCAGTCTAGCAGGGGTGGGCCCAGTCAGTAACAGTTACCGCACCCTCCCAAAGATTGTTATGAGTGCTAAGATACCTGCCATATAGTGAGGGATTGCCCTAGGCTTGGGAGGAGTGCACCTCCAAAACAGTCTCTACAGAAGCGTACCCAGCAGGATTCTCAGGCCATTATTCTAGCTCCAGCTGCCACCCCACCTGCCCAGCCAACCAGGGGTGGAGATCGGGGGGATAGAGGTCACCCTCGAGGGCGGGGACGAGAAATATTTTATGCCATTCCTGATCGTGACGAGGCTGTCGCCTCCGATTCTATTATCATAGGTATTATATTGGTTAGTCACAGAGAGGCATCAGTTCTATTCGATCCAGGTTCTACTTATTCTTATGAGTCATCTTATCTTGCTCTGCATTTGAGTACTGCCCGTGAGACTTTGAGCTCTCCAGTTTATGTTTCCATTTCCGTGGGAGATTCCCTTATTGTAGACCGCATATATCTGTCATGTTCGGTTACTATTCGTGGTTTTGAGACTAGAGCAGATCTTTTATTACATAATATGGTTGATTTTATATTATCTTGGGCATGGACTAGTTGTCGCCCCAGTATGCTATTCTTGATTGTCACGCTAAGACAGTGACGCAGGTTATGCCACATATTTTGCGCATTGAGTGAAGTTGTACTTTTGATCACAATACTAGTAGAGTTATATCTTTTCTTAAAGCTCAACATATGGTTGAAATGGGGTGCGCCGCGTATTTGGCCTATGTGAGAGATGTTAGTGCTGATATCCCTTCTGTTGACTCTGTCCCAATAGTACATGATTTTCCGATGTGTTTCTAGCTAATCTTCTGTGCATGCCGCCTAATCGAGATATCGATTTTGGTATTGATTTGTTGCCAGACACTTAGCCCATATCTATTCCTCCTTACTGTATGGCTCCTCCCGAGTTGAAGGATCAGTTACAGAAATTGCTTGTCAAGGGTTTTATTAGACCCAGTGTTTCACCATGGGGTGCTCCTGTCTTATTTGTTACGAAAAAGGATGGTTATATGCGCATCTGTATCGATTATCGTCAATTGAAAAAAGTTACGGTGAGGAACCGATATCCTTTTGTCACGCCCAAAATCTGGGGGCATGACCGACACTCAACCAGGTATCCCCAGTTGAGTGGACCTAGGTGCCTTTCTTGATTCCCACGCGTTAACCCACTTCATTCTTTGTTAATTAGCCAAAACATACCAAATTTGCAATTGAAAGAACATATGATTTCTCTTTCATAAACACACATTATGATTAACAGGGAACATCCTTTACAAAACATACATTATTATTAACAGGGAACGTGGTATACAAGTTACAGCGCCCAAAACATTACACCATTATACATAACTTCTAACCTACATACCACTGTCTACGGAGCCTCTAATAGAAAGACAACACAACTCTTGCCGATGACAAGGCCCCGGCTATACATTTACAAAGGACACAATGCTCCAAAATACAACAACATGGGTGGCATGAGCCACACACGGCCCCAGAAGGAAAGGGGGCTCACCAACACGAATATCACCGATAAAGAGGGATGAGGAGCTACAAATAGTTGACTGGAGTGCCTGACACGGATCCACCTACAATCACAATACGAATGTAGCGGCCCCGGCAAAAGGGACGTCAGTACATTGAAATTGTACTGGCATGTATGAACAAACTCTGTCCCAAGTAAACTCAAGCCACATTGCATATACAAGTATAGAACTGAACAACAATAGTACAATTACAACAATGGAGAAACAATCAAACATTTCACAACAAATGATTCTAGTAGTCAAACAAAGGGGCAATCAGTGCCCCACAAGTTACAAACTCGCATGCTGTCTCCTTTCACAATTACACATTTATCATTTCATGATTCATATTCATATCAAAAGTGATATTAGATCAAATTTTCTACCCTTATTTCCTCGTCCACCCTTATTACCTCGGCCACCCTTATCACCCCAACCCAGATCTTTATTCACCGTGTTGCGCCTCACAACCTGACCCTGCCTGACAGTTTTCAATTCACAACAACAAACAGCACAACAACAAATACAAGAAATCAACTATGGTACATTGTTAATGTAGATCCACAACAAGAATGATGAAATTCCACAACTAGCAACGCAATTTCCTCATGTTCATCAAATCGATACACAATTTGTGTTACCACAACAGTTGTTCACAACTAATCACACACATTGTTCCACATTATTTCCATTTCCATTGTTCCACATTTTCTTTCCATTTCCAAACTCTTTCAATTACAAGTTCCACAGATTCAATCACAAGGTGTTACCACATAATTATACAACATAAAAGCTTCACAATTAATACCACATGAATATCAACTATCAACAATGTCACAACTAACAAAGGGCGATTTCACAAGGATCACAGTCAGCCATAAATACCTGGAGTTGATTTTCCCCTTTAATCCTTTAGTCCAAATCGCCAAGAAATCAAGAAGTCAATCTAGTTCATGAGCAACACTTAGGTTTTAGAAATTTAAACTCATAGATGTTACCCGATTCCCTTTTTACAAGATTTTAGGGTTTTGAAGACATGCATGAAGGTTTTATTAAGAAATTTCAAAGCAAGTGTATGGGTTCCCTTCCAAAGATTAATTTCGAAATTTGAGGGAAATGGGTTAGGGATTTTACCTGAGAAATCAATAGAGAAGACAATGCACGAAGGATTTTCCAAGCTCCAATGATTTTGAAAGACTAGATGATGAAGAATTCACTTTATCTCTGAAGAACCCTCTCTCCGTCTCTCTTATTTTAATTGGAAGTGTGTTAAAAATGAGGGAGAAGGTGTTTTAATAAAAGGTGGATCGGGATTAAAATGTTAGAAAAATGCCAGGCGAGCTCGATCTGCGACGCAAATCTGCAATCGCAGAACAGACATGCAGTGCGCAGAATGGACCGCAGAAATAGCTCAAGTTTCAAACCTCTCGGGTTTGGAATGCGGTGAGTTTGTGGTCCGCATTTCAGTTCTGCGGTCACGGAATGCACCTTAGAACTGACCTTCGAATTTCCTTAAGGACAATGGGCGATCACTCTAAGGTCTGCATATTGATTATGCGATCACAGATTTGACCGCAGTTTCAATATCAAAAATTGGTTACTCTCTCATTCACTTTGCGGTAGGAATGCGGTCCGCATAGTTGATCTGCGATCGCATTCTGGACCGCATTTTGATCATTTTCTGGAAAAATCTCGATTTTACATTTTTAAGTTCAAAACAGTAAAAAGGACACGATCCACATAGGCAGACTCGACTCTGTGAGCTACTAACATCTAAGCACTCATTTTCACGGGGCCTTACACCTTTACCTCGTATTGATGATCAATTTTACCAGCTTCAGGGTGCACAGGTGATTTCTAAAATTGATTTGCGCTCAGGTTATCACTAGCTAATGATTTGGGAGCCGGATATCTCGAAGACTTCTTTCAGGACTCGGTATGGTCATTACGAATTCCTTGTCATGTTATTTGGGCTGACTAATGCCCAAGCAGTTTTTATGCATTTGATGCAAAGTGTATTCAGACCCTATATGGACTTGTTTGTTAGTGTTTTCATAGATGATGTTCTTGTATAGTCCCGGAGACGGGAAGATCATGAGCAGCGCCTGAGGACAGTGCTTCAGACCCTAAGAGAAAACAAATATATGCAAAGTTCTCAAAATGTGAGTTTCGGTTTAGTTATGTGGCATTCCTAGGCCACGTGGTATCGAGTGAGGCCATTCGGGTAGATCCAAAGAAGGTGGAGGCCGTGCAGAGCTAGCCCGGGCCATCCTCAGCTACAGAGATCTGCAGTTTCCTTGGCATAACGGGATATTACCATCGTTTTGTGGAGGCGTTCTCGTCGATTGCAGCCCCTATGACTAGATTGACCAAGAAGGGTGCTCCTTTTCTGTGTTCAGACGAGTATGAGGAGAGCTTCCAAAAGCTCAAGACGGCTTTGAATTCAGCCCCTATTCTTATTTTGCCTACTGGTTTGGGGTCCTGCACAATTTATTGTGATGCCTCACGAGATGGAATTAGAGCGGTATTGATGCAAGACGGTAGGGTGATTGCCTACGCGTCAAGACAGTTGAAGGTGCATGAAAAGAACTATCATGTCCATGACCTTGAGTTAGATGCTATTGTTCCTGCCTTGAAGATTTGGAGCCATTAGTTGTACGGCATGCCTTGTGAGACTTATACGGACCATCGGAGTTTGCAGAACTTGTTCAAGCAGAAGGATCTGAACTTGCACCATAGGAGATGGTTCGAGCTACTAAAGGATTATGATATTACTATTCTTTATCACCCGGGCAAAACCAATAGTCCATAATCAGAACAGTGTCAAGATAACCTCAGATTGGGAATCTGATGGTTCTGTTAGCTTTGTTAGGTGATTTCAGGGTTGCGAGCGTGTTCGGAATCTATTTTGGATGTCTGTAGCTCATTTAGGCTAGGAATACTAAAAGTTAGAATTTTGAGGCTTCCGGTCCGATAGTGAATTTTTGATCCAAGGGTCAGAATGGAATTCCGGATGTTTATGTAGCACCGTCATGTCATTTTGAGACATGCATACAAAATTTGAGGTTAATTGGACGTGTTTTTGTTAGGTTTTTAATTGAAAGTGAGTTTCGTTGGAATTTGAAGTTTCTAAGTTCAAATAATTGATTAATTCTAGTTTCGCGCATTTCTTTCGGTTGTTTAAGGATTGGTACAAGTTTGAATGATGTTATGGGATATGCTCGTAGGTTTGGTTGAGGTCCTGGGGGCCTCAGGTGTCATTCGGATGGCTATCGAGGCATTTTTGTGTTGTAAAGAGTTGCAGATTTTCCTTCAGATTTGCTGCAGAAAATCCTTCCCTACGATCGCATCTCTTCTCTCGCGATTGCACAGGCCAAACTTGGAGGGGCCCAAATTCCTTCATCGCGATCGCGTGGATCTGTTCGCGATCACATACCTCTGCCAATTCCTCTTCCGCATTCGCATGCCTTCATATGCAATCGCGTAAGGCCAACCTCTCCTTGTACGCGATCGCATGCCTCTTCTCGCGATCACGTAGGGATATTTCCTGGAGCCTCTATTTTACTCTTCGCAATCGCGGCCCTATCAATGCGATCGCGATTCACTAATTACCTGCATAAATATTAATATTTAAAAAATGAAGGTTCTTCCATTTTTATCAAAACTCGAGCTAGCGAGATCGGTTTTGGGAGGTTTTTCGAGGGATTTTTAGAGGCAACTATTGAGTAATGATTCCTTACTCATCTATGACTAAAACCCACTAATCTTATCGTGAATTCAACCTTTAAATTTTGATTTGTTAATGATAATTTGGGTAAAGTTCTTAGACCTATTTGTGAGGATTTGGAGGGGCATTTGACCTCCGATTTGAGAGATTTTTATATGGTTAGACTCATGAGAGTATGAGGTTTCTGAAAATGTAAAAATTATTCGATTCTGAGACATTGGCCTAAGGGGCATTTTGGTCATTTTATCTATTCGCTCATGAGCTTTAATTTTAACAATGTAATTAGTTACTTGCGATTTTATTTACAATATGTAATTGGTTTGAGTAGATTTGGTCCACTCGGAGTCGGATACTCGTAGAAAGGGCATTGTTTCTTTGCGGATTTGTACCGATTCGAGGCAAGTGGCTTTCCTAACTTTGTGTGGGGGACCTCTCCCCTTAGGATATCTTTGCTGTTGTTTAAATACCTTGTGGGCGAGGTGATGGGCGTGTACTTGTGCTAGTTTTTGAAATTCACCATACTTCCTTATTTAGACTGTGTTTTCTTCACATATTTAACTGTTAAAAATACAATTTTACTTGTTTTAGCTTAGGGAAAGCATTTTAGTAACTTATTTGCTCTACTTGACTAAATTGCAATATCTGTCTTCTTTTTGTGATGTATGCTAGACATTAGATTTTACTTGTTGGCCGCACTTAGCTTCTTTCTGTTAAATACTTGTTTGTTTTGGTGTATTTACTATTGTAGATTTGCATTTGTAGCCGGTTCAGTTTTACTTATTGTTTTGTTAGATACTCGAGTTTTACTGTCTTTCCTTCCGTCTATTCATTTTATATTTATTCTTTTATTTACCTCAGTAGGGCGTCGACCTTCCTCGTCACTACCTCACCGAGGTTAGGCTTTGAATTTATTGATTACCACTATGGTGTACTTATGCTATTCTTCTGCACACTTTTGTTGTGCAGATCCAGGTACATCTGAGCAGGCATACCGCCATTAGCTGTCAGGGAGCATTTCACTTGGAGACTTGAGGTGTGCATCTGCCGCGTCCGCAAATCCGAAGAGTCTCCCTCTACTCTACCTTTTTTTTGAAGTTCCATTCATGTATTCATTTGTTATAGGCACTTCCGGATGTTAGAGCCGTATGCTATGTTTTTTACTCATAGCCTGTGTTGCCCATGGGTTTTCGGGTATTGGAGGTTGTCATAGTATTTTGAGTTGAAGTGTATGTGCCCGGAGGCACTCTATATATCTTCTTACGTTATTCAGCATTTTTTTATCGTTTTCGTAAAGGTTGTTAAATTTTAGCAATGTGTTTGGCTTACCTAGTCACGAAGAGTGGGTGCCATCATGACAGATTCATGATTGGTGAACTAGGGTCGTGACACAGAAAATGAGGCACGAAGTCCCTAGATTTGGTATGGTATCCAACATTCACCCAAGGTTGCTAAGCTAGTGGGAAGATCTTCATGCTAGCTATCCCTCGTCTTCAAGTACTTAGGGAGTCTGCCCTCACTTCTGAAAATCCAGCCTAACAACAAGATAATAGAGGTTTCCACTTTGTTCTGGGATAGTGATCGATCGATGTTTCGCTTCGCGGATTTGGAAATGGCTCCTTTACTTGAAGAAATATGGGGCTTAGCTGGTATACGTTGGAAGACTTTGGGCTTGCATATGCCGGCAAACCGCAAAAGTAGAGTTTTTCTTAAGATGATGGGACTCAAAAAAAATCCCAACCTAGATTTTTTGAAGGACTCCTACATACCATATGATTTCTTGTATGAGAGGTACGGCCATAGCAAGTCCTATTGCACCTACACTAACGAGTTCACTCTCACTTCTTTAGGGCTCATACATAGGAGGGTCTTTGTGTTCATGTTCTGCTTCTTCGGTATGATGATCTTACCCATGAAGAAGGCTAGGGTCCACAACATACTGGCCATGGTGACAAAAATCTTAATAGAAGGTATCGACGGGCAGTCTTTTAGCATAGTGCCCATGATCATCGCCGGAATCTATTGAGCTTTGGGGAAATGTAAACAAGGGGCTCCGCACTTCGAAGGCTGTAATCTGTTACTTTAACTTTGGCTGATAGAACACATTCAGGTAGGCGACTACACACAGGAAATCTTACGCAGAGATTGGGATGACCATATCGCCTTTCACCACCCAATGCAACTGAACTTCATGCCCAATATGTTCCCTCAGCCAAAGAATGGTAGTGGATGGGTATAATTGCTTGAGGGTCTAAATAAAGATCAAGTTCAATGGATTTTCCAGTGGTTCCCAACAGTGGAGTTCATTGTCCGCTCTCGAGAGGCACCATTTCTCATACTCATCGGTCTGAGGGGAACTCAGCCTTATGTCCCTCTCCGGGTCATGAGGCAAGCTGGAAGAAAGCAGATCATACCCACGATAGAGAAAATAAGTCATTTAAGGGCTGACTTTCAAGATGATGACAGGCCACACAGGTTTCATGCTCAGCATATGTGGCACAACAAGATCGTCTTAGGGATGGAGTCTTTTGATCTAGACAGGTATCATGCCGGGTGTGTATACACTACAAAGGTTGGTTGGAGATCACATTGGTTTGGATTGTCCAGGATTTGTCCATGGTCATAGGATTATTGATGAGAAAATTGAAGCGCAAGTCAAATACAATCAGCTGCGCAAGAGGATTCGAGAATGTGAGAATGAACATCGGGAAATATAGAAAGCCCACGAGAAGCTGATCAACAAGTAGACGGATATGGCTATCAACACCAACAATCGGCTGGGGTATCTTGAGCGGGGTCTAGTGGAGAAGAGAAGTTCTTGGAAAGAATTGAAGATTGTCAGAATGTCCAGGGAACTGCAGGCAGACATCTTGCTCGAGCTTATCTACTAGTAGGATTGTACGAGTTGATGCAACTGTATGAGGGAGGCAAGAGTACCGAATCTGGGGAAGGTCCTTTTGGGACCAAGTAGCTAGGATCCTTTATTTTTGCTTTCATAATATAGTAAGGCCATTGGCCACTAGTGATATATTTATTATGCAATTGATTTAAGACTCGTCTTGCTTTTATCAATAAAATGAGGAATTACCATTATAAGTTCTCCAAATTTAAGTTGTCTCTAGGCCTACCTGGGGCACAACGAGGCACCCAAATTCGGAAACGACGTATACTACTGCAAAACGTGTTTAAGTACCGCAATATTACTTCTCAGAATCCGCACTAACTTTTTACCTTTTTTTTCCTTTTATTTTTTATTATTCCCCTCCCCAAAGGTTATTTCATGCATTCTAGTACCATCAGCACACTCAACAAGATCTACGGTTCCTCCATATCCTCCTCCTCCTCCTCCAAGCCCTACTAGAAACAAGAAAAGAGGCAAAATGGGAGATACAAGCCTAGAAAGGAACTTGAGGAAAACTCTCAGAATGTTGCAATTACCAAGGAGACTGCTGCTCATCTTGAGCAAACATTGCTGAGATTTCGGGAGGAATTGGACCGAGTTCAAAACCTAGCAAGCGATTCAATTAATCCCGCCGCTCCTCATGTTAATGCCTTGAACCTTGCACCTCCGCAATATACCCCACAACCACCAATTCAACCCACACATGCCCAAGCCTGCAAAACATGCAATAACACTCCACTGCTCATTCCTGAACCCCAAAACACCACAAAATACCATAACACTCCTATCTTTGTGGACATTATACCCCACTACACTCATCCAATCACAAGTGCACTCATATAAGATGATAATGGCTCCCTCATTCAGAATTTTGCTGCTGAGCTCAAGAAGTTAAGTAGGCGGGTCCAAGGTTTCAAAGGTAGGAAAAGTGTTTGTAAGGCCCCGTGAAAATGAGCGCTCAGATGATAGCAGCTCATAGAGTCGAGTCTACCTGCGTGAATTTGATCATTGTTATTGTTTTATACTTGAAAATGCGAAATCAAAATTTCATGAAAATGGTCAAAATGCGGTCCAGGACGCGATCGTAGATAAGCTATGTGGACCGCATTCCCATCGTAGAGTGAATCATAGAGCAACCAATTTTTGATGTTCAAAATACGGTAAAATTTTCGATCGCATAATCAATATGAGGACCATAGAGTGATCGCATATTGTCCCTGAGTAAATTTGAAGGTCAGTTCTGCGGTGCATTCTGCGACCGCAGAACGCAAATGCGGACCGCATGTCTACCGAATTCCCAACCCGAGAGGTTTGAAATATGAGCCATTTCTGCGGTCCATTCTGCGGACCGCATGTCTGTTCTGTGATCGCAGAGTGGCGTTGCATAGAGAGTTCGCCTAGTTATTTTCAAAAAATCTAAGCCCGACTTCTCTTTAATAAAAAAACCCCATCCCTCATTTTTAACCCATTTCTTGATCAAAATAAGAGAGAGGTCAAGAGAGAAAGCAAGTTCTTCATCAATTGATCTTTCAAAATCATTGGAGTGTAGAAAACCCTTGGTGCATTGTCTTCTCCATTGATTTCTCAAGTAAAATCCCTAACATATTTCCCCAATTTTGAAATTTAAGCTTCGGAAGGGAACAACATACACTTGCTTTGAATTTTCTTCATAAAATCTTCATGCATGTCTTCAAAACTCAAGAATCTTGTAAAAGGGGAATTGGGTAGTAACTATGGGTTAATTGTTTAAAGCCTAAGTGTTATTCATGAACTAGATTGACTTCTTGATTGCTTGGCAAATTGGAGTAAAGGTGTAAAAAGGGAAAACTCAGCTCCAGGTTTGTATGGCTAACTGTGATCCTTGTGAAATCGACCTATGCTATATGTGAAATTGTTGATAGTAGATACTCATGTGAAAAATCATTGTGAGGCTTTGTGTTGTATGATTGTGTGGTAATACTTTGTGATGAATACTGTGGAATTTATTATTGGGACAATGGAAAAGGAAAGTAATGTGGAGCAAAGGAAATGGAACAATGTTGAACAATGGAAATGGAACAATGTGGAACAATGGAAATAGGAATAACGTGGAATAGTGGAAATGGAAGTATTATTGAAATAATGTGTGTGATTAGTTGTGAATAATTGTTGTGCCGATCTACATTGTGTCCAATATGATGAACCTGAGGAATTGGCATTGCTACTTGTGGTATTGCGTTACCCTCATTGTGGATCTATGCTAATAATGTGACATAATTGAATACCTGTAATTGTTGTTGTGTTGTTTGTTGTGGTGAATTGAAAATTGTCAGGCAAGGTCGGGTTGCGCGACGCAACACGGTGAAATAAGGTGTGGGTTGGGGTGATAAGGGTGGACGAGGTAATAAGGGTGGACAAGGCAATAAGGGTTGAAAATGTTATCCAATATCACTATTGATTTGAATACAGATCATGAAATGATAAATGTGCAAATGTGAAAAGGAGACAGGAGGAGAGTTTGTAACCTGTGGGGCACTGATTGCCCCTTTTTTGACTACTTGAATCAATTGTTTTGGAGTATTTGTTTGTTGCTCCATGGTTGTAATTGTACTGTTTTTTTTGAGTTCCATACTTGTACATGCATTTTTGATTGAGTTTAGTTGGGACAGAGTTAGTTCATACATGCCAGTACAATTCAAATGTACTGACGTCCCTTTTGTCGGGGGAGCTACATTCGTATTATGATTGTAGGTGGATCCGTGGCAAGCACTCCAGTCCACAGTTCGTAGCTCTTCCTTCTGTCTATTGGAACTATTCGTGTTGGTGAGCCGCTTTCCTTCCGGGGCCATGTGGCCTATTCAACCCCTGTTGTTGTATTTTTGTAGTTTTGTATCATTTGGTAATGGTATGTCCTAGGACCTATCGCCGGCAAGTGTTGTATTATGTTTCTCCTAGAGGCTCTGTAGACAATGGTATTTGGGTCAGAGCTTATGTCGTATGGTGTATGTGTTGGGCACTATAAACTTGTGTACCACGTTTCTTGTTAATTGTAATATATGTTTTGTAAAAGATGTTCCCTGTTAATCATAATGTGTGGTTATAAAAGAGAAATCTTATGTTCTTTCAATTGCAAATGCAGTATCCTTTGGATAATTATCATTGAATAAAGTGGGGTAACACGTGGGAAATAGGAAAGGCACCCAGGTCTACTCGTCCGGGGATACCTGGTTGAGTGCCGGTCATGCCTACATATTTGGGGCGTGAAAAACTTAGTATCAGAGCCTAAGGTTTTAATGGAGTCCTAGGATGTCTCGGAGCCGTGCCTAGTAGAGCCCTTCTTATCTGTGTGTTGTTGACCACATCTATAAGTTGGGGGCTACACAGGCATTTAGGAAAAATGATCCTTTTCTTTGTTATTCCAAGTTCGTGCGATGAAGTGATGTTGTGTCTAATTTGTGCTCTATTTCAAATTTTCAGCGATGGCACCTAAGAAGAAAGCTAGACTCGGCCTAGGGGACAATGCCACTTCCATTGTGGCTATAGATCATGTGCCGACTGTCGTGGGTGAGAGTGATTCCCCCGTTCTAAATTTCCCTACTCCATCGGTTCCTGCTCCATGCAATCATGTTCCAGCAGCGGCCCAGGGTTCTTCTATCACTCCTGCCGATGCTCCTAATCATGATGTTGCTCCAGTTTTTAATTCCTAGATTTCTAATGGATATCTTAGGGGAGCTATCCGTATGCTGACACAGTTAGTGGCCGCCCAGGACCAGAGATCTCATGACGCCCCTGCGTCCTCCAGCGAACAGGGAGATTCCTCCAGATCCAGAGTTCATCAGTTTTTGCGATTGAATCCTCCAGAGTTCTTCGGCACAGATCCAGAGGCCGATCCACAAGAATTCGTTGATGAGATGTACAAGACCCTTAGAGTGATGAAGGCTACAGAAATAGAGGCAGTAGAATTGGCTTCACAATGGTTGAAGGGGGCTGCGCGTTCGTTGTTTGAGATGTGGGAGGATTCCCGTGAGGAGGGGATCCCTCCAACTAGATGGGATGAGTTCGAGGATGCCTTCATGGACCACTTTTTGGCGGCCGAGACCATGGCAGCCTGTGCCACCGAGTTTGAGGTTCTTATGTAGGGTAGCATGAGTGTTTGGGAGTATCATATGGAGTTCGTGAGGTTATCAATGTACCCTCCTAAGTTGGTGTTGACTATGGAGGCTAGAGTTCGGCGATTCGTTCAAGGTCAGTCAGTTCGTAGTAAATGAGGATGCTATAGCGGCTTTGCATTCAGACATGAACTATTGGAAGATCGTGGGTTTTGCTCAGGCCACAGAGGCCAGGAAGATGAAGATTCGAGCAGATAGGGAGAGTAGCAGTAGGGCCCGGTATATGGGTCACTTAGGGAGGTCAGCTCCAGGGAGAGGGTCAGCAGGATCATCTAAGTCTAATGCTCAGTCCTCATGTAGTGCACCACCATCAGTGCACCGTTTTAAGCAGAGTAGCCTTTCGAGGCTAGGTTCAAACAGCAGGAGGTCCCGCCAGTTCAATCATTCGGGGATCAGAACTCGACATCAGGGAGGTATATGCCCTAAGTGTGGGAGATTTCATACAGAGGCTTGTTACTTGGATGCTCTAGTGTGTTACAATTTCGGGGTGAAAGTCACATACAACGGAAGTGCCCTGTGCCCAGACAGTGAACCGGCAAGGGACTTGCTCATTCATCTAGTTCATCAGTTGCTACTTCATCAGTGCGCCTTCCAGCCCGAGTAGGGCATGGTGCAGCCAGAGGTGGAGCTCGTGGTAGGGGCGGACCCAGCAGGTTATATGCATTAATTGGCCGTCAGAGTGCTGAGGCTTCCCCAGATGTTTTCACATGTATCCTATCTGTTCGAGCCTTTGATTGTTATGCTCTTATTGATCCGGGTTCTTCTTTGTCCTATGTCACTCTATTTGTTGCTTTGAGTTTTGGGATTGAACCCGAGCAGCTTCTTGAGCCGTTCTCTGTACCGACTCCGGTTGGAGATTCTATTACCACCGCGAGGTCTATAGGAATTGTGTCGTTATGGTAGGTGGTCGTGTAACCACGGCTGACCTTATCGGCTTGAGATGGTCGATTTTGATGTAGTCATAGCGATGGATTGGCTCTATTTGTGCTTTGCTATACTTGATTGCTGGACGAGAGTCATGAGACTCGAGTTCCCTAATGAGCCGGTTGTTGAATGGAAGGGAGATGGTGTTATGCTGAAGGGTAGGTTTATTTTATTCCTCAATGCTTCGAATATGATCAGAAAAGGGTGCATTTATCATGGCGGACACTACTCCAGAGGTGCCAGCCCCCGAGTCCGTTCCTGTTGTGAATGAGTTTCTTGAGGTATTATTATATGAGCTTCCAGGAGTTCCGCCAGATAAGGAGATTGATTTCGGGATTGATGTTTTGCCAGATACCCAGCCAAAATCTATTCCCCCGTACAAAATGGCGCTGCCAGAGTTGCAGGAGTTAAAAGAGCGGTTGAAAGATCTATTAGAGAAGGGGTTTATCCGGCCAAGTGTGTCGCCATAGGGTGCTCCAGTTCTTTTTGTCAGAAAGAAGGATGGGTCACTTCGGATGTGTATTGATTATCGGCAGCTTAATAAAGTCACCATCAAGAATAAGTACCCTTTGCCTCAGATAGATGATTTGTTCGATCAATTGCAAGGTGCAAGGTTCTTCTCCCAAATTTATTTGCGGTCCGGGTACCACCAATTGAAGATTAGAGAGCAAGATATTCCTAAGACCGATTTCATAACGCGTTATGGCCACTTTGAATTCATGGTCATGTCGTTTGGGCTAACCATTGCCCTGACATTTTTTATTGATATTATGAATCAGGTCTTCACGTCATTCTTAGAGTCCTTAATAATTGTTTTCATTGACGACATCCTTCTGTATTCGCGGATCAGGGAGGAGCATGCCAGTCACCTCAGAGCGGTTTTGCAGACTCTAAATCAGCACCAATTGTATGCCAAGTTTTCCAAATGTGAATTTTTTTTTGGAGTCCATCGCTTTTCTGGGTCATGTTGTTTCCAGTGATGGGATTCGGATAGACACCCAAAAGATTGCAGCGAGGAAGGATTGGCCCAGGCCCACGACCCCGACAGAGATCCGTAACTTTTTGGGGTAAGCAGGGTATTATCGGAGGTTTGTAGAGGGATTCTCCACCCTCGCCTCCCCATTAACCAAATTGACGCAGAAATCAGCTAAGTTCCAGTAGTCAGATGCTTGTGAGAAACGTTTTCAGGAATTGAAGACAAGGTTGACTTCAGCACCAGTATTGGCCTTTCCAGAGGGCACAGAGGGGTTTGTGGTTTATTGTGATGCCTCCAGGGTTGGTCTAGGGTGTAATCTGATGCAATATGGGAAGGTTATAGAATATGTTTCTAGGAAACTCAAGAATAACGAGAAGAATTATCCGACGCATGATTTGGAACTTGCAGCGGTTGTATTTTGAAAATATGGCAGCATTACCTATACGGGGTTCATGTAGATGTGTTTTCAGATCACAAGAGTCTTCAATATTTGATCAAGCGGAAAGAGCTAAATTTGAGGTAATGGCGGTGGTTATAATTGCTTAAGGATTATGATATGGACATCTTATACCATCCAGGGAAGGGAATGTGGTGGCCGACGCCCTGAGTCGGAAATCCATGGGTAGTTTAGCTCACTTCAGAGCGGATCAGAGGTTCCCAGCTCGGGAGGTACATCAGTTGGCTAGCCTTGGGGTTGGTCTCTCAACCCCGAATGAGTAGGGATTTATGGTGCATAAAATGGAAGAAATGTAGCTTGTGGCAGAGGTTAAAGAAAAGCAGTTTGTTGATCCAGCATTGGCACAGTTAAAGGAAGCAGCTCTTAGTAACAAAATTTCAGCATTTTCACTCGGAAACTATGATGGTGTGCTATGGTGCTATGACAGGTTATGTGTCCTGGATGTGGATGATCTTCGAGAGAGGGTAATGGCGGAGGCTCATCATTCCAGGTATTCACTGCACCCAGGCTCTACAAAGATGTATCACGATCTCATAGATATCTATTGGTGGAGTGGTATGAGGAAGAATGTACCGGACTTCGTCTCTAAGTGTCTGAATTGCCAGCAAGTGAAGGCCGAGCAACAATAGCCAATAGGGTTGACTCAGCTTATAGAAATACCAATGTGGAAGTGGGAAATGATCAATATGGACTTTGTGACAGGACTACCTCGTACTCGGCACAAGTTTGACTCAATTTGGGTAATCGTGGATAGGCTCACAAAAATTATCTCACTTTTTGCCAGTCAAGTCCACCGATACTGTAGAACAACATGCTCTGCTGTATATCAAGGAGATAGTGAGGCATTATGGTACGCCGCTTTCTATTATTTTGGATTGATGAGCTCAGTTTACAGCTAACTTCTGGAGGAAATTTCAGCAAGGTTTGTGTAATCTAGTGAATCTTACCAGAACTTTTCATCCGCAGACTGATGGCAAAGCAGAGCGGACTATTCAGACACTCGAGGATATGTTGAGTGCATGTGTCTTAGATTTCAAAGGTAATTTGGATGATCACCTCCCTTTATATAGTTTCTTATAATAACAGTTTCCATGCAAGCATCCAAATGGCCTCATTTGTAGCGTTGTATGGAAGAAGGTGTAGGTCCCCGATTGGGTGGTTGGAGGTTGGTCAGGTAGATTTAATAGGGCCAGATCTCGTGCATCAGGCCATGGAGAAAGTCAGATTCATTCAACAGAGAATGAAGACTGCTCAAACTCGCCAGAAATCCCATAAGGATTTGCGTCGAAGAGAATTGAAGTTTCATGAGGGAGATTGGGTATTCTTGAGGGTGTCTCATATGAAGGGAGTCATGCGCTTTGGAAAGAAAAGAAAACTAAGTCCTAGGTATGTTGGGCCCTATCAAGTCATTCAAAGGATCGGCCAAGTTGCGTATAGGTTTGAATTGCCCCCTGAAATGTCCTTAGTGCCCCCAGTGTTTCACGTATCCACGTTGAGGAAAGTTGTGGGTGATCCATCTAAAATTGTGCCAGTGGAAGACATCAAGGTTTCGGAAGAGTTGTCATATGAAGAGATTCCGTTGCTATTCTGGATAGGCAAGTCCGAAAGTTGCGGAACAAGGAGATTGCTTCAGTTAAAGTGTTGTGGCGAAACCAACAAGTCAAGGAAGCCACGTGGGAAACGGAAGATGAGTGAAGATAAAATACCCACATCTATTTAAATAAGCTAGAAATGATCGTGCGAATCTTGTCCCTAGGAGAGCTAATGGTTTGTTCCATTAGGTGTAAGACCCATCCCTTCTCTTTCCAAGTGACTTATTATTGTAGTTTCTCCAAGTTGTGCTAACAAATTCATGTGTTGTGACTATTTGAACAATGTGCAGTCCTTTTTGGTAATGGAGGTCTTGTGCTCTCATGGTTTGGTGATGTATGGAAGTGATGATTAATTTTTCATGGATAAAGAGTATCAAAGTGTTCTAATTGTGTAATGATTAGTTTTTGCACTTAGGATTTGTATTGAAATGGTTAACTGTGCCATACTCATGTGATAGGTGAATGGTTTTTAATAGTACAGACGATTAATGCTTAATTTGATTACACGTTCTGGGCCAAATGGTTGAATATGTGAAAATGTGAGGACTATGCATTTTGCAACTGTGTAAAGGTAGCAGGCTTGTGTAGTAATGCTTGGGAATGTGTTTTGGAGACTCTTTGAAAAGTGGTTATGTACATATTTTAAAGGGAACTCGGGCTAAAATTTTCTAAAACAAACTTGAAAGTTAATAAAAGGTGTAGAAACTTGCATATCATGTTTTCAAACTCATTTGGTTCCCATGCCCTCATTCAAGGACGAATGAATCCTAAGCGGGAGAGGATGTAAAGCCCCGTGAAAATGAGCGCTCAGATATTAGCAGCTCATAGAGTTGAGCCTACCTGCATGAATTGGACCATTATTATTGTTTTGTACTTGAAAATGCAAAATAGCAATATTTCTAGAAAATTGTCAAAATGCTGTCCAGGATGAGGTAGCAGATTAGCTACGCGGACCGTATTTCTACCGCGGAATGAATCAGAGAGCAACCAATTTTTGATTTTGAAGATGCGGCAAATCTGCGATCGCGTAATCAATATGCGGACTGCAGAGTGATCGCATATTGTCCCTGAGGGAATTCGAAGGTATGTTCTGCAGTGCATTCTGCGACCGTAGAACGCAAATGTGTACCACATGTCTACCGCATTTCCAACCTGAGAGGTTTGAAATTTGAGCCCTTTCTGCAGTCCATTCTGCGCACCGCATGTGTGTTCTGCGATCGCAGAGTGGCGTCGCAGAGTGAGCTCGCCCAGTTATTTTTTAAAAAATCTAAGCCCGAACCCTCTTGAATAAAAACACCTCATCCCTCATTTTTAACACATTTTCTTATAAAAATAAGAGAGAGAAAGAAAGGATCCTACAGAGAGAAAGCAAGTTCTTCATCAAATGATCTTTCAAAATTATTGGAGTGTGGAAAACCATTGGTGCATTGTCTTCTCCATTGATTTCTCAGGTAAAATCCCTAACCCGTTTCTCCACATTTCTAAATTTAAGCTTGGGAAGGGAACCCCATACACTTTCTTTGAATATTCTTCATAAAATCTCATGCATGTCTTCAAAACTAAAAAATCTTGTAAAAGGGGAATTGGGTAGTAACTATGAGTTAATTTTCTAAAGCCTAAGTGTTGTTCATGAACTAGATTGACTTCTTGATTGCTCGGCGAATTGGACTAATGGTTTAAAAGGGGAAAACTCAGCTCCAGGTATGTATGGCTAATTGTGATCCTTATGGAATCGCCCTGTGCTAGATGTGAAATTGTTGATAGTAGATATTCATGTGAAAAATCATTATGAGGCTTTGTGTTTTATGATTGTGTGGTAATACTTTGTGATGAATGTTGTGGAATTTTTAATTGGGACAACGGAAATGGAAAGTAATGTGGAACAGTGGAAATGGAACAATGTGGAACAATGGAAACGGAACAATGTGGAACAATGGAAATAGGAATAACATGGAATAGTGGAAATGGAAGTATTATTGAAATAACGTGTGTGATTAGTTGTGAATAATTGTTGTGATGATCTGAATTATGTACCAATATGATTAACCTGAGGAATTGTTGTTGCTAGTTGTGGAATTGCATTACCCTCGTTGTGGATCAATGCTAATAATGTGCCATAGTTTAATTCTTGTAATTGTTGTTGTGAATGGAAAACGGTCAGGCGGGATCGAGTTGCGGGCCGCAACATGGTGAAATAAGGTGTGGGTTGGGGTGATAATGGTGGCCGGGGTAATAAAAGTGGACTAGGCAATAAGGGTGGAAAATGTAATCCAATATCGCTATTGATATGAACACGAATCATGAAATGATAAATGTGGAAATGTTAAAAGGAGATAGTAGGAGAGTTTTTAACCTGTGGGGCACTGATTTCCCCTTTGTTTGACTACTCGAATCATCTGTTGTGAAGTATTTGGTTGTTGGTCCATGGTTGTATTTGTACTGTTGTTGTTCAGTTATATACTTGTACATGCATTTTGGCTTGAGTTTACTTGGGACAGAGTTAGTTCATACATGCTAGTACAATTCAAATGTACTGACAACCCTTTTGTCGGGGGCGCTACATTCGTGTTAGTGTTATTTGATTTGGAACTTCGAGCGAGTATGTGTTAGGTTATATGACGTGTGTGTGATTAGAAGGGGTCCTAGGAGACTCGGGTGAGTTTCAGACTAGCTACAGATCCTTTTGCTCCCCTTTTAAACTACTGAAACTACTGCTTCTGATATCCTTCTACGTAATCCCGAATCTTCTCCCACGAACGCGATTCCTTGCTGTAGACCACCTCAAAACTCTTTTTTGCGTTCACATCCATCTCCTCGAGTTCGTAAAGCTCTGCGTATTCCTTTATTCAGTTCGCATCAAGCCTTCCGCGATCGCGAAGGTCTATTTTCTTTATTTGGTGATCGCATCAGTGGTCCCATGTCCGCATAGTGTAAATTAGGGCATGGGGAAGTTGATACCTTTCTTATTCATGTTCGCATGAGCCCTTAAATCCCATATTCGAGGGTTTCACCATTGTATCACATTTTGATTTCTAGAGCTTGGTTATTGGCAATGGTTTGAAGGGAATTTAACCACGGCGACTTGGGTAAGTGATTCTTACTCGAATTAGACCAATTTCCATGAATCTCCTCTTAATTTCATTCTTTATTTTAAGATTTTGAATGAAAAATGGGTAAAAACCTCATAGACCAAATTATTGAGTTTTGAGAGGGTGTTTGACCTCCGATTTGATAGATTTTCGTATAGTTAGACTTGTGAGAGTACGAGGGTTCTGAAAATGTTAAATTAATTTGGTTCCGAGGCCTGAGGGGCATTATGGTCATTTTACCTAATTTCGCGTCTTAGCTTTGAATAAAATACTAGAATCAGTTGCTTGAGATGTTATTTACAATGTGTAATTTTTGATAGATTTGGGCCATTTAGAGTCGAGTACTCGTGGCAAGAACATGATTGCTAGTTGACTTTAGCCGGTTCGAGGTAAGTATCTTGCCTAACCTTGTGTCGGGGACTTAACCATATGATTTGAGTCTTCGCTGTTGATTGTATTCCTTTTACACGCGATGATGAGTGCGTGCTCGGATTTATTTGTGGAAAATTGTTCCTTTCAGGCTTTTAGATCTTTGTATTCACTGAGTATGAAGTTGTTCTTGATGCGATTGAGTTACCTGTTATTAGTTCAACCTCTACATGTCATAGTTGGAATTTACTTCCAATTTTGGTTTATTCTTGTTGCCTAATTGACTTTTTTTGTTTAACTGAAGAAATTTACCCTTATATAATTTGAATAATTATTTTACTTCTCATATAATTTAATTGACCTTAGTTGAAAAGAAGTTAGATAATCCTATGTTTAGTTGATATTACTTAATTTCAATTATTTGATTCATGTTAACTCCCTTATTGTTTGGATATCCTTGATTGTAAGTACATCTATGACTTCGTGCAAATATGTTACATGTCCAATTATTGTGGTTACCGCCGTAGCTATCACACACTTATTATGTCTTGTTATTTATTGAGGTTATCGTAATTCTTGGTTTTCCATGACCTTTATTATGCATTGTTGAATTCCTTGCCGGAACATATTGTTAACATTTTTCATTCCATTGTCGGGATGTTATTGTTTCTATTGTTGATTCCTTTGCCGGGACGTTATTGTTTCTATTGTTGACTACCTTGTCGGGATGTTATTGTCTTATATTTTTAATTACCTTGCCTTGATATTGTTGTTCTATTATTTGGGTGAGAAAAGAGTGATAAGGCACGAAGGGTGATGTCCTGCACATGTACATTTATGTTGATTGGGTTGTAGTTTGACATACCAAGTGATCCCTAGTGCATATATTAAGGATACCAAGAAATCCCTAGCACATATATTGAGGATACCAAGAGATCATCAGGATACCAGGAGATCCCCAGCACATATTGATGATACCAAGAGATCCCCAACACATATATTGAGGATACCAAGAGATCATCGGGATACCAAGAGATCCCCAGCACATATTGAGGATACCAAGAGATTCCCAGTACATATATTGAGGATAGCAAGAGAGTCCGGGGTTACAAGGAGATCCATAGTACATTTATTGAGGATACCAAGAGATCCCTAGCACATATATTTATGTTTGGGACTATAGGACGATATCCTAGGAGATCCCCGTTAAACTCATTGTGTTCTGAGCTGATGTTTTCCTTTAATCTATTCGTGTGCAAATAATTCGGGGGTGGGCCGTTCAATTTCTTATACTTACTAGTTGATAGAATTCTTTTTAAATACACTTGCACAAGCATACACGTAGTTGGACACCCCACTCCCATTAGAGGTGACTTCCTTCCGATTATGCTAAGGGTGCAGATATTCCCTAGTTTACCTATTATATATGTGAGAGTGGCCATAGTTAACCAGTTAGTTGTTAGCATGACCGTGAGATTGACGGGGCATAGGATGCCAAGTGTTAGACTTCAGATCTTGGCTTTTCGTGAGTTGTGGTTTGTCCGAGATTTTGATAATATTGTGGAAAGAGTTCAATAAGACCTTATGTGAGCATCAGTGTAGGATATGAGTAAGTGAATTGTTTTTCCCCTGCTGTGTGGTGACCTTAGGATTTGGATTGTGATTCTGCCATCATTTGTATCACCATTTATTATATTCTCGTTGTTACTTATTGCCCTTTTCCCTTATTTTGAATTGTAGCATTTTTAGTCATTCATGCAATCTTTATGTAATTATATATTGCTTCTATTATTTCAATGATTATACCATTTATTGACCGGTAGGTATCTTGACTGTTCTTCCTCACTACTCCACCGTTGTTAGTCTTGATACTTAATAGGCACCGCTGTAGTGTGCTCATGTTACTCTTCTACACACTTTTTGTTGTGCAGATATAGGTACTCCCCTTCAGTCCTGTCAGCCTTGGAAGGAGGCGTATCGATAGAGACTTCGAGGTATATCTGCTACGTCTGTAGATCGAGGAGTCCCTTTCCAGCTTTCTGTAATAAGTATAGTTCATTCAGTATTTTTCCTTTGTAAAGATATTCATGAGTCAGAGCCTCTTATGTATCCCTTAGCTTGTGATTTGTGAGATTCCGGGTTTTGAAAATATTTGTTAGCTTCGAGAGTTGTTATTGGAGGTGTCGAGTGGCATCTTCATACATGTTTATGTTACTAGTTCAGTTTAATTATTTTCATCCGCAATTTTGTTTATATTTTGTGTTGTTAGGCTTACCTAGTCGTAGGGACTAGGTGTCGTCACCACATGTTCACGGAGGGCGAACTGAGGTCGTGACAAGAAGCTAACTTCGTATGAGTCTGTTATCTCCAATATTTGGATCTGCAAAAAAATGTGCAGAAGTGTTGTATGAATACACCACGGTTAGTACCTAGTAAGTATCAATGCTAACCTCGGTAGAGTAGTAACAAGGTACAATCAAGGCACCTACTAGTCATAATAACAAGTGTAGTATAAACGTATAAAGCTAATAATGGAAGCAAGAATCAGTAAAAGGCAACAAGGACTAAGCATGTGATAAAAAACAGTAAAGTAATCATAATACCGTTAATGTACCAATTAAACCAAATAGTCCAATAAAAACAACCCAACAAGACATATAAGGTACACAACACATTCAAGGAATATCATACCATCACACGAATATCATCAACATTGTGCCCCAACATAACATATATCAACCCGGACATAGCCACCATTATCTCTCAAAAACAATAATATCATAATAGTCACCTTTATCGCTTCATCCAGACAATACATCACAATAGCCACCTATATCGCTTCGTATAATAGCCACCCTTATCACTTTATCCAGACAATAAATACAATAGCCACCTGTATTACTCCGCCTAGACAATAAATCACGATATCCACTTGCATCACTCGACATAATCAACAATAATGAGATGTCACCCTTATGCTCCCCATTGCAACAAACAATCCACACACAAATCCATATGTTCTACAATTACAAGAACACTACAAATAATTTGTACCATGAGTTCCTATTGGCCACAACTTTTGAAAATTAACAATACCGATGTCACCACACCATATAGCTAGAGCTCAATCACGATGTGAACAAGAATCTCAATAACAACATAATGAAACAGAGATAACTCCGCAATGAAGGATACTCTATAAAACAACTTCAACTAAAACAAGTTAATAACTCTCAATAGTTCCAACTTCCATTACTTGCTTATGAATAAACGTGACAATGGAAGGCATGATGTCTACTAACAACTTCGGTTAAAGCATAATAAACTTGAAAATAAACGAAATAGTATGTACTAGTAACTTCAATTAAGAAACATAAGAGTAAACTGAATAACGAAAGCTAGAGCATGAAATAACGACTACAATCTAGGCATGTAAGAACAAATTCAACAATGAAAGATGTAACAAGTAGTAACAATTTCTAGTTAATTGTGTAAAGTAACCTAAGAGTCATAAGTGGTCAATTTTCCCATATATAAGTTGGGTACACACTCGTCACCTTATGTACACATCTTCCACATAATTCAAACGATACATTTAACCCAAATCCTAAGGGGTATTTTAACCACAAAAGGTTAGTCAAGATACTTACCTCAAAGAAGCAAAATCAATACACTCAAAAGACCTTCCCGTGTGAAGCAACGTCCAGATGGCTCGATTATGTCCAAAATAACTTAACATCATAAATAAACTCCATAGGAAACAATGTCGTACAATAAAGCTCCAGTATTAATGAAAACCAAAAGGTGAACCGAAAAAGTCAATCCCCACGTCTCGGAATCCAACTAAAGTAACAACACTTAACACAAGTTCTGGTACGAGTCCAACCATACCAAAATCATCCAATTTAGAACTCAAATTAGCCTTCAAATTATTATTTTATATTTTATAAAGTTAATATAAAAATACTCAATTTCTCCAATTCAAATCACTAATTAAATGATAAGACCCAAGATGGAATCGTGAAGTAAAATAAAATTCAAGTCAAGAAAACTTACCTCCGTCCATGTCGTAAAAATCCCCTCCAAAATTGCCCAAAACTGGGCTCTCTAACACAAAAGTGATGAAATAACAAATGCTCTCGAAATAGAGTACATTTATATTTCGCCCAGGTATTACACTTTGCAATCGTCGAAAAATCTTCGCGATCGCAAAGAACAAAACCTCATCAGCTAAAAGTCCTCTTTATGAACACGACACCCAGCAAAACTAACTTCATGAATGTGATGTCGGGTTCACAGATGCAAAATCCAACCTGTGGATTCCTTCGAGCTCTGCCTCTAGGAGATCACGAGGCTATGGATGCAAACGTGATAGTTATCTCCCATGTGGCTCCGCGAACGCAACTGAGGTCAGGCGTGAAAATTCCTAGCCATTCAAATACACTTCCCTATCATGTTCTTAGTTTTGTGAACACTACAAACTACAGACATCAGATAAACCAGCAACTCCAAAACATGAAGAAATGGTCATAGCCAATCTGAAACACACCCAAGGCCCCTGGGACCCCATCCAATCGTTCCAACTAATTCCAAAACATAATACGGCTGTATTGGAGGGTTCAGATCATACTAAACAACATCAGAACTACACATTGCACCCGAATTCAACCCAAAAGAAACTAGTGAACTTTTAACTTCTACAACTCTTATCGAATCTTATCAAACCAACTCTGAATAACCTCAAATTTTTCATGCAAGTCCCAGATGATACAACTGTGATATATCAATTTCTTAAATTACAATGTGAACCTGATATCGACAAAGTCAACTCCCACTCAAATCTCTCACCTACAGACCTCCAAATACAAATCTGGATATATGCTTGAGTGCAAAATTGACATACGAAGTTATTAGAATCAACAAAACACAAATCTGAAGTCGTCCACACAAATGGCAAACTCTGGTCAACTCTTACCACTTAAGATTTTAAAATAAAATTACTCTTCCAAATCAATTATGAATCGCCCAAACCGAAACCGACCATACACACAAGTACTAATACATAATACGATCCTTCTTAATACTTAAACCACGTAACAAAATTCTAAAGCTCAAAATGACCGATGGGATCATTATATTCTCCCCCTCTTAAACAAATGTTCATCCTTGAATGTGCCAAGAACCATTCTCAAGTCATCAAATCAATAAATGGACTCACCATACACATACTCTCGAGTGATCCCACGTCACCCAAATCCACCTAGGTCTGATAACACCATCTCAACTAAAGAAAATTCCTTCCACCCATGCTTATAATCCTTAAAACCAAATTTTTTCAACATCTAGCTGTTGATACCCAATTTTTTCTATATATTTTTAATATTAAAAATACTTTTAAAATAGCATATATATATATATATATATATATATATATATATATATATATATATATATATGCATTTCCAATCATTTTATTATTTTTTCCTTATTTTCTTTTTTTGAAAGGAAAAGCATATATTATATATACTAGGCTAAGTAGGGAGGGTTGTCTCCACCCTATAGATATTGTTTATACAATCATTACTTTTGTCTACCGTTAGGACATCTATGGTACTAATATTTCCTAAAGCAGCTAGAGCATCGCATTGTTTGGTACTACACGATCTTACATAACCATAGCCCTCTATGTTTCTTTTAGAGATGGATTACAAAATTAGGAGAGATTTACACTATGTTGACCAAACTCTCATCCAAAAATATCTGGGAAACCTACCATCCCTGTTGGAGATCCAACCTAACACCATGATCAAAGAAGCTTCCACACTATTTGGGGATTGTGAAATGGACGTGTTCCGCTTTAGGGACATCGAAATGACGCCCTTGCTAGAGGATATAAGAGGAGTAGCTGGTCTAGTATGGGAAACTCTGGGTTTTCTAATACCTATAAACCGCAAAGGTAGGTTTTTCCCCAAAATGATAAGTTTGAAGAAGAATATAGAATTGACATGCCAAAAGGAGTCATACATCCCTTTTGACTATCTGTATGAAAGGTACAGTCACACAAATCCTACCGTACCTACCCTGACGAATTTTCCATCACATCTTCGAGACAGATCCATCGAAGGGTTTTTGTCTTCATGTTTTTTTCCTTGGGCTGATCGTGTTTCCAATGAAGAAAAGGAGAATCCAAACCAGGATGGCTATGGTAACTAATACCCTAATGGAGGGGATTGGTAGGTAGGCATTTAGCATCGTGCATGTGATCATTGTAGACATATACTGAGCCTCGAAGAAGTGTCAACAAGGAGCAAAACATTTCAAAGACTGCAATTTATTACTTTAACTCTGTCTCATGGAAAATCTCCAAAAAGGCTAATGACAATAGATTCAGCGAAGGGAATGGGATTATCACATCGCTTTCCATCATCCAAAGAGAATGAATTACATCCTCGACATGTTCACTCAGCCTGGGTATGCCAAAGGATGAGTTGAGCTATTTGATAATTTGACTAAAGAACAGGTTCAATGGATGTTCGAGTGGTTTCCGATCGAGGAGTTTATCTCCCCACCCAGAGATGCACCTTTCTTGATATTAATTATTCTAACAGGAACCTACCCTTACGTCCCTTTCCAAATTACGAGACAAGCTGGAAGGAAGCAAGTTATACCCAGGGTCGATAAGATACACTATTTCCAAGCTGAATTCCAAAATGATGATAGTCCCTACAAGTGCCAAGCCCAGAATATGTGGCATTGCAAGATCATAATGGGGAGAGATACCATCGAGCCAAATAGGTATCATGCTAGTTATGCTCCTTTCTACTCGAGTTGGTCGGAAGACAATCATGATGGTCTTTGCCAGCTAGGGTATGCTCGAGGTCACAGGATTATAGGTCAAAAGGCCAAGGCGCAGGTTTAGTACAACTAGCTATGCAAAAGGATCCGTAAGTATGAAAGCAAACACCGCAAGATTCAAGAGTCCAACCAGAAGTTGATTGAGGAATGGAAGGACATGGCTGTTAGTACCAACAAGCAGCCAGGATACTTGGAGCGAGGCATAGCAGAACTGGAGAGAAAATTTCTCAAGAGGGTCGAAGATTGTTAAAATGCTGAAGGGACCGAAGGCGGACATCTAGCCAGAGCGTACTTGTTGCCGGGACTTCGCGAGTTAGGGAAGTCGTTCGACGGAGCCAAGGATGCCGAATTTGTGGAAAGTCCTTCTGGGACCATGTACATAGGAGTTTTCCTTTTCGCTTTATTAAATTAATAATGCCGACGGCCATTATTGACTTTTATTTCCTGTTTATTTAGTGTCGATTTGGTATTCGTCTTATTGTTTATCAATAAAATGAGGCATTTAGCATTTTAGGTTCTCCAAACCAATTTGTTGTTAGGCCTATCTCGGGCACAAAGAAGTTCCCAAACTTCATTTGCCCTCACATTTAAGGGAGGAACTCACACTCATAAATCTTAATTCAAAACAACAATGGGATATCAAATGGAAAGAATTAACTCTCTCTAAAAAAGATGTTAAAAGGCATACAAGTAATACCATAGGCTTGCCCTTTATGTATTCCTCCACCAATGTAGACAACTTGGTTCAAAATCAATTATAACTTAAGGATTGTAGTTTAGGCTTTTGGATAAGGAATGCTACAACTTTAGTTAAAGTGACGCAAAACCTCCCCAAGCACTACACAATTTACAATTAAAGTCCACTTCCTTCAAACACATTTTCCCTCCTTTCTTCACTTTTCCTTCCTTACCTAGTCTTCCCTTTATTCACAACGTTTTGCCACTTTATTCTATATATTTTTATTTTCTTTCTTTCTTTTTTTCTTTTTCAACTTTTTATCACTTTTTCTTTCTTCTACCTTCCACGTTTTCCACAACTTCCATATCAAAACTCTTCCAAACATCACACCCCCAAACTTATGCTTTTAGCCTATGTTTGCACTTTAAATGTACTTTGGGAGGTAGGGTTCCAAAATGTATACCAATAAAGAACAAAGGATTTAAGCTTGTAATATAGTTGCCAAAGAATAAGTTTAAAGGCTCAAAATGGGTTGACTAGGGAAAATATTTAAGGATAGGAATTTTTTGGCATACTAGCGGTCCAAGGAAGGCCTAATATCCTTTTTTTAAACCAAGTTAATCTATGGTTTCTCCTTGAAGCAAAATCCGGGAAAGTTCTAGACTACAATTAATGCAAGAGAACTAACAAATAACTCACCACACATGTTACACGAACATCCAAATGGTATATCAATCTAAAAGTCAATTGAAACCAATGACTCAAAGAGGTTGCATATACCATATGAAGCTACTTAGTGAATCAAACAGCCAAACTTTGAGTCTAAAAGTCATGACATTTCGACTTCTATTATTTTTCTCTTTTTCAATGATCAAACATTCATATGCCGAGGTTTAACTCGTGTTGTTACCAAGCAAGATACAACTTGGCCAATGGGCACACATCCCAACTCAAACCATTTATTTTTCTAAATTAACAAAAAACTAATTCTAACTACAAGACTAATTCCCTTAAGAAAGTTGTTTAAATATCCATCACTGGGAAAAATCAACAAAAATATTTCTACAATTACCCAGTTCAAGAAGAAAAGTTGGCATCCTTGGAAAAAGAACCGTGGTATAAAGAAAACCAAGGATATCACCACTGACACAAGACATACTAAAATTTAAAAAAATCAAGAAGCTAAAAAATGAACATACTAAAGATTAAGAAGCTAAACATACTAATGTAAACATATCAAAACATATTCATGTCAAAATACTAATATAACACATGATATAGAAATATACTAATAACAAAATGAAAAAAATCACAGTATTAATCCTCCAAGTATCCACAAAACATAACAGTTATTCAAGAACCACCCCCAACCAAAGATATTGCATTGACCCCAATGCAACTAAACAAGATATAGTAAAAATGGTGGAATGTGCTCCCTGAATACTGCATCACGTGCTCTCCTCGCTCTTGGACTCAGACTCATCCTCGTCCTCGCCTTCCTCCTCGGGCCACTCTGTAGGAACATCATCAGGGCCCACAGCTCTGCTCGATGGTACCCGGTCCTGAGGCTTAAGGACCTTCCATATGCCCTTCACACCCTTCCATATCTGAGTAAATAATTTATCTCTAGTCTTCTCTCTTTTCACCATTCGAGTGTGTGACCTCTCCAGGACTCCATGGGAAGTACTCAACTCACCATGCTTCTTGGCCAGCTCAGTGTATGCTTTTTCCAGAACCTTGAGGTGATCCCCCTGCTTCCTCTGATCGTCAATGTATTTCTGGAAGTTTTTCTTGGAAATGTTGGCAAATCCCTCAGATGTCTCCCCAGGGCCCTGTGGAAGGCCAGACACTAACTCGTGAATCACTCGCATCTCCTCACTGATCACAACAAATGGCCCTCCTACTGAAGATGAAGGTTGACTACCCTAAGAAAATGAAAATATCTTCCTCTTTTTCAGCTTCATTGCTCGTCCTTCTCCTCTTTTCTTCAGCGGATGTATAGGCTTCCCTGGATCTATCCAATTGTCCCCTGGTGCTTCTTCCACCCCAGCAAGCTGGCACAACTCAGTGATAAGTGAAGGGAATAACAATGAGCGGTTGTTTTGAATCTGATACTCTCTCAGTTCACTTATAAATATCTCGCCCACATTTAGTTGAATGCCATCAAGGATGCCGGCTACCATTTGAGCTCGAGTAATCGGAATGTTCCATATGATAGAAACATGGGAGATACTACTGCATATGATAGCTAGCCATATCTTTGCCTCCGCAGTGAATTCATTTGATGTGATCCTCCTTTTTTCAGTTGCCCACGGAACATCTACACCCGGGCATAGCTTAGAGGACAACCACTCTCCTGAAGCGCAGTCCTTTTCTTTGAAAGGAGTCATGTCATGGTCTTGACAATTGTAGAACATGTTCACATCTTCAGGCCCAAAGCGCACCATTTTACCCTGAATCCTCATCTTGGGCATTTTCAATCAGATCGCTGTGAGGTTTGCATAAAATTCCCTCACCCATTGCTCATTGGCTCGGCAAGGTTGAGGGGAAAAACAGTTCCATCCCATGGCCATTAGCCATTGATAGAACTCGAGGAGACGTTCTTGGACATCATCCATCACTATCCCACTCTCCGAGAGCACCTTCTTTGAGATCAGTTCGTCATAGTATCGTTCTTGTCATTGCATTGTGAGGAGCCGATTGTCATCAAAGGCTTGCTCTTCTTCCGCAGGATTTTCACTTGAGGATCCTTCAGAGTTTGGATTCATTGTGCAATTATAACACTTGTCAGAAAAAGTGATAATAGTGAAAACATGGTATGGCTATGAAGAATAATGCAAAATGAAGTAAATATGCCAGAAGAATGATCGGACAATCAAAACATAGCCTTAGAAAAAGTTCCAGAATGTTAAGATTTGGAAGTGCTGGGTTGCAGATGTCGCAATAGCCATAAATGCTTCGCATTTGCGAACAGCACAGGCCTGGGAATTGCGAAGAATACATTTGCAATTGTGAAGAAGGAAGAAATCACAGTGTTTGCAATTGCGGATAAACCTTCGCAAATGCGAAGTCTTTTGACATGGCTATACTTCGCAATTGCAAAGAAAACCTCGAAAATGCGAGACTTTGTCTCCAGATGAGATTTCTCACAGAGAACAGCTTCAATGCCAAAACTTCATCAATCCAAGCTACTTTAAGCAAACCCAATCATTCATCTAGCATAAATAATGCATTAAACTTCATAAACTACCATGAATCAAGAAATATCAATGATTTTGGTAAGGAATTTCATCCGGGCCTCACATCGAACACATTAAGAGCGCAAAAATTATGCTTCTTTTTGACAAGTAAGTTGGGTACTCAAACTTCCCCACATGTTGCAATGAACAAACTCACTCACTCTCAAACAAACCTCACCCAGGAAACACATAGAATTTGAAAATAATTTCTAACAAATTAGGGCAAAGGGTGGCAGCCAGTTGAACACTAGGGTTCCATAATACCAAACAAAATAACAAGAAAGGGAAAATGAAGAAGAAGAATGAGTAGTGCTTAAACTTTCATACCTGGTCCTTTGCATTGAGAGGTGAAGATGTGATGTTTTTACAGTGATGATAGTGAAGGGGAGCCAATAGTTTGAGAGTTTTGGTCTTTAGTTCAATTTTAATTCAAAGTGGGTAAAGTCAGGCTTTACCCCCGCAGAAGTCGCAATTGCGACTGTTTCTTCGTATTTGCGAAGTCCGGATTTTGCTTCAGGTTTGCAAATGCGAAATCTACACTGCATTTTCCAAACAGCATGGTTTTTGCCAAATGAGCCATCCCGACCTACTCAAAACAACTCCAAAAATTCTCAATCTTGGGAGATTAGCTACAAATAATATTCTAAGATATTCTAAAAAAGAAAATGATGAAAATGATGAAAAAGTTTGAAAAACTGATGGGTTGCCTACCACCAAGCGCCGCATTTAACGTCGTGGAATGATGCAAACAACATTACCACTTTTCTCACCACTTGGATGATATGAACTGGGCACCTAGCTTGGAATCAGCCTTGTGACCACGAGCGATGGGGGGTGGTAAGTTGATGATTGAGCCAATGCTTAAAATCTTCATTTTGCACTTCTTGGCTTTCAAGTGAGGAATGTCATTTTGATTTCTTGTTTCCTCAAATTGTAAAGTGTATGGCCTGAACTTTTCCTCCTCGCAATCCTTCATTGATTCATGTAGTTCAACATCCGTGTCACAACACGATTCCATTGTTGAAAAATGCTTGGAATGTGACTTCAAGCCTTCACTTTGCATATTTTTTTGGATTTTGACATCCTTTTCTTCCCCCGAACTAGAGCCAATTTCATACCATTTTGCATTTTCACCGGATGACTTTTTCATTTTTTTCTTGGCATCATAACACTCATTGAGTCAGTTGGCGGATGTTCAATTCTTGATTCCTCAAAGTAAAGCTCACTTTCTTCTTTGGAATTGGACTCTTCTTGGCTTTCTTCCACACTCTCAAATTGTTGGGCATAGCGAGCCTCAACCTAAGTTTGCATTTGATTTTCCAAAGTGTGAATATGTACATCATTGTAATTCAAGCTTTGTTTCAAGTCCTCGAGTGCAAATTTGTGCTTCTCCTCATTTTCAAGAATGGCCTCCAACATGAGCAATATTTTCTCAGTTTGAGCATTTGGGAGTTCTTCTTGGTTTTGATCAAGTTCCAACAAAGGGTTTTCACTCTCAATCTCCAAGGAAGGATTTTGGTTTTCATTCACTTCCAAGGCTCTTTGAACCCTTGAGCCTTCGATAATTTCATCCATTTGTGAATGCAATCGTTGAAGTGCTAAATCATTTTGGAGAGTAGTCTCCAAAAGATGTTCCAAGGCATTTTGCTCCTTGTTTCCTTCTTCAAGTAGATACTCCAACATGAGTTTGAACACTGTTTTGGCCATGCTCACTTTCTTCCATTTCTATAGCCCTATAGTTCTCATCACAACAAGCAAACTCATCATAGTGGGGGCTTGGGGAAGGGAAGATCAAATATGCACAATAATCACAATGACCATTTTGACAACCACACTTATCACAAATACTCTAACCATGGGATGAGATTGTGCGCACAATCCACCCCCGGGAGAATTTAAACAATTTTGCCACAAGTGTGGTCCTCCACAATAAGGACATGGGTCATCAAAGTATGAACAACTACCATCCGACCAATTATAATTATATTATAACATTTTTAAAAAATAAGAAAATAAACAAGAAACAAACAATTAAAATATACCCAAGGTAGGAAAACTAATTACACAAATATTCCCAAGTTGGACCAAAGCACCTTCGCTTACTTCTCAAAAAACCTAAATTACGCCAAATTGTTCCCCGACAACGACGCTAATTTTGGTGACATCCAAATCCACCGCAAAAAAGCAATAGACACGGTCGTTACAATATAATTCACCCAACTATGAGTCAGGGTCGAATCCCACAGAGAACAATGTGTAAGCGAATAGGAATGTAAAACAATTATCGCTAGTCGCGCTGTGCCAAACACTAAGAATTTTGGTTGAAAAAGGTTTTTATATCTAAAATGTTAATATGTAAACTAACCTAGAAAGCTAGTAAAATGATCAGTGGCTACAAGTATGAAAGCATCGGGAATTACACTCAAGTAACGATCCAATGTGTTACACGATTTTACAAATATGAGCGAGCTTATGTTAATTAGCTACAGATAATAATTCTTAATTAGCTTCTTCCAAAGACTAACAAGTCTTCCTAGTTGAATTATCCCTAATCACAATTAGAAGATTAATCACTGCACATCACCATGAAATGCGAAGACTACTTTATCACTAGAATCCAGATTGATAAAGTTTCCATTCTCATGATTTGTCTGCTGGTAACACTGAAGAAGTTAGGTGAAGGACTACACCAGATAAAACATGGAGCTATCAATGTGAAAGCCTTCGAGGGTTCATAGAGGTCTACTATTGGTGAGATTATTCTATGTTTGCGTATGGGACCAACATGGTTTGATGTCAATTTCCAGGTGATAGATGTGCCAGCATATTACAACTTACTGTTTGGACGACCATGGATTCATGCCGTTGCAGTAAAATTCGAATGGAATCACTAAGAAGTGATCATTCACGCTGATGGTAGCAACCCTATATACAGTAGTCAGACCACTCCGGCAATAGAGGGAATAGGAAGTTGGGTTGAGAGACATACAACCACATTGAACGGTTCAATGCTATCGAGAAAGACAAATGATGGGATAAAAAAAATTGAGAGTATACTAAATTGGAGAGGTTACGAACCAGGAAAGGTGCTCGACAAAAACCTCTAAGGAATTGCTAAGCCTACAAAATTCAAGAAACAGGGCACCACCTTCGGTTTGGGATATGATTACACCTAGGAAGAATTCCACAACTGGCCACCACGATGTCGCGGTCCTTATTATCCACTGGAGCAACCAATACCGCATCTGGAGCAAACTTTATAACATGCCGACATTGTTTATGGGTCGGATAGCAGTAGTGAAGAACTTGTTCCTAGAAGATAATGATATGGAATGTTGTGTTTTTCTCGGGGAGGAGGGGGAAGGCCCTTCCATATAGGCTGTAAGTGGAGGGGCACGCCTGAATAATTGGACCATCATGAAAACCGAAGCCTGACGAGCCTCGGGTATTACTATTACTTATCTTGATGAACCAATGACTGTGACATGCAATGAGATAATGCAACAAACAGACATGGATTTAGAAGAGAATGACATACCTGACGAGATTGTTAGAGAAGTTGAGAATTTGGAATACAAATAAGTCCAACCTGGATGAGATCGAAATTGTTAACCTGGGAGATGCAGAAAATGTCAAGGAAACACAAATAAGCGTTCATCTATCGCCATCAGAAAAGAAAGAATACACAGAATTTTTAAAGGAACATGAGGACATATTCGCCTAGTCGTATGATGACATGACTGGTCTGGATATGTCTACTGTGGCTCAAAGACTGGCAACAGATCCAACATGTCCACCGGTAAAGAAAAAACTCATAAGGTTTAAGCCTGATTTAAGTGTGAAAATCAAGGAAGAATGACCGACCAAGTTAGCCAACATTGTACCAGTGCCAAAGAAGAATGGGAAGGTCAAATTCTATGTCAACTACCAGGATCTCAACTAGGCCAGTCCGAAAGACAACGTCCCTTTTCCAAATATACACATCCTGATTGACAATTGCGAGCATGAGCTACAATCATTCATAGATTGCTTCGTTGGTTATCATCAGATCTAGATGGATGAAGAATATGCTGAGAAAATGGATTTCATTACGCCGTTGGGAATGTACTGTTACAAGATGATGCCATTTGTCTTAAAGAATTCAAGGGCCACCTACATGAGGGCCATAACTACCATTTTCCATATTATGATACACTAGGAGATAGTGGTATATGTAGATGATGTTGTCATCAAGTCTAAGAAGGCCACTGATCACATGGAAGATCTAAGGAAGTTCTTCAATATACTGCATAGATACAACCTGAAAATAAACTCCACAAAGTGCGCATTTGGGGTTGCTACTAGGAAATTTCTTGGGTTTATTGTGAGCCGCGAAGGAATAGAACTGGATCCATCAAAAGTGAAAGACATTCAAGAATTGTAACCGCCAAAGAAGAAGAAAGATGTGATTAGTTTCTTGGGGAGGCTCAACTACATCAGCTGATTCTTAGAATAGTCTATAGTTATTTGTGAGCCAATCTTTAAGATTTTGAAGAATGATGTCACTACCAAATGGACTGAGGACTTCCAAAAGTCCTTTGGTAGAATAAAGGAGTACATGTTGACACCACCATTCTTAGTCCCACCCGTGTCAGGTAGACCCTTATTACTCTACCTTGCAGTGTTAGATGGAGCTTTTGGCTGTGTTCAGGGGCAGCATGATGAAATGGGAAGGAAGGAGCAGGTCATTTTATCTCAGAAAGAAGTTCACAACATACGAGGCCATGTATTCTCTATTGGAACACACTTGTGCTTTGACTTGGATGGATCAGAAGCTAACACATTACTTTTGTGCCTATACAACATATCTTATATCAAGGATGGATCCTTTGAAGTACATCTTTCAGAAGCCCATGCCGATTGTCAAGCTAGCTACGTGGAAAATCCAGTTGAGTGAGTTTAAAATTGTTTACGTAAGTCCGAAAGTTGTCATGGGACAAGCACTAGTAGACCACCTTGCTGAGAATCTGGTGGATGGTGAATACGAATGCCTGAAAATGTATTTTCCTGTTGAAAAGGTATCAATCATAGGAGAAGACATTACAGAATCTCATGACGGTTGGAGAACATTTTTTGATAGAGCAACAAATTTTAACGAAGTTGGCATTGGAAAAGTCCTTGTATCCAAAACTTGTCAGCATTATCTGGTGTCTACCAAACGCAGGTTCCCGTGCATCAACAACATGGCTGAGTATGAAGCCTGCATAGTAGGACTCAAAATAGCCAATGACATGACCGTTCAAGAGCTGCTAGTAATTGGAGATTTGGACTTACTTATACATCAGGTACGGGAAGAATAAGCAACTAAGAACTCCAAGATACTCACGTATTTATATCATGTAAAGGAATTGAAGAAAAGGTTCATGAGGACGGAGTTCCAACATATTCTTAGAGTCTAGAATGAGTTCGCCGATGCATTGGCTACCCTGTCATCTATGATACAACATCCAAACAAGAATTTCACTGATCCCATTACAGTAAAGATCCGTGACTAGCTTTATGTTAAAAAAGAAGCACACAAAAAGCCTTGGTTTCATGATATCAAGGAATATTTGGCAAAAGGAGTGTACCCAGAGCTTGTAAATCCTACTCAGAAATACACACTACGGAGATTGTCCAAAAAATTCTTCAACAACAGAGGAATCCTGTATAGGAGGATTCCAGATTTGGAACTACTAAGATGTGTTGATGCAAAGGAAACAAACAGGCTACTAGAGGAAATTCATGTTTGGACTTGCGGTCCACATATGAATGGTTTTGTCTTAGCAAGGAAGATACTCCGGGCTAGTTACTTTTGGATGACTATGGAAATGGACTACATCCAGAATGTCCGAAAATGCCACCATTGTCAGATATATGCAGACATGATAAAGGTACCTCTAAATGGATTAATGCAACAAGCTCACCATGGTCGTTCGTCGCTTGGGGGATGGATGTTATTAGACTAATCGAGTCTGCCGCTTATAATGGACATAGATTTATCTTGGTAGCCATAGGCTATTTCACAAAATGGGTCGAAGCAGTATCATATAGAGCAATGAATAAGAAATTCGTGGCAGACTTTGTCTGAGACCGCATTGTTTGTCGATTCGGGATTCCAGAGTCAATCATTACCGATAATGGCTCGAACCTCAACAACTATTTAGTGAGAGCTATGTGTGCAACTTTCAAGATCAGACATATGAATTCCACAGCCTACAGGGCTAAAATTAATGGAGATGTAGAAGCCGCGAACAAGAATATCAAGAAGATATTGAGGAACATGATCGAGAAGCATAAACAATGGCACGAAAAGTTATCATTTGCCCTATTGGGGTATTACAGCAATAGTCCGCACATCAACCGAGGCAACCCCTTATATTTTTGTTTATGGCACAGAGGCTATCATTCCCGTAGAGGTGGAAATTTCTTCCCTAAGTATCATATAAAAAGCTGAGCTTGACAGCGCATGAGTTGAAAAAGGTCGTTATGAATAGCTAGCCCTTATACACAGAAAGGGAATGAATGCAATTTGATATGGTCAACTCTATCAGAGCAGAATGTCCAAATCCTTCAACAAGAAAGTCAAGCCAAGATATTTCACACTGGGAAGCAGGTATTAAGGAAAAATTTTCTGCATTAAGATGAAGCCAAAGGTAAGTTCTCTCCAAACTGAAAGGTTCCATACATGGTTCATTGGGTTCTAATAGGAGGAGCCCTTATACTTGCAGAAATGGACGGAGAAGTCTGGCCGAAGCTGATCAATTCAGATATACTCAAGCAATACTATGTGTAATCTTTATGCTCTCCTTATATGATGTAAATTGAACTAAGCCTAACCTATTTCCCATTTAAAAAGGGATACGTAGGTAGCCCTATAGGTTCAGTCACAATTCAATAAAATTTCATTTCTCCCCACAGTTGGAAAGTAGGGTAGAATTTTGAAGAGGACCCTCAAATTCGAAGTAATTTAAGCGAATCATCGCGCGGGCAACAGTCAAAAACATCAACCAATTAAACTGGGGTAGAATTTTGAGGAGGACCCTCAAAATTCCATAGCAGCAAAGGTTGCAATGTCCTGAACCACGTCATAGTCGTCGGTTCATCTGAAAGCTATTTTTAATTATACATTTATGCCATATCTTTACAAAATCAAGCATGATTATTATCGAAACTACTTTGTTTTGCAACACTACTACAATGATACATACAGTATCACTAGATCAAAGCCGAGCAAGTCTAGCAAAGCCGGCGGGGATACGAACTAACCTTCCCCCGTTAACAGAACTAACGATTTGTTTAGATGCAGGAACTAGATTTACGAAGTCATTAAACATGTTGTGTGCCCATGGAACGAACATCGTTGAAGAATACGACCCACCAAACTGTTGAACTTGCAAAACATTTTCTATCAGCACACACAAGCAATGCTCCATAGTCACAATGCTCCCCCAGTAATCACAATGTCGCAACCTGCTATCAGCTAAGAAAACTCTACTATCATTCGCTATTTCTTTTTTGCATAACGGTACCATTCTGCCTACCCAGACTAAACGATGTCTCCATTTGCATATGCATTCTTGCATAAGGATACCATTCTGCCTTCCGAGACTAAACATTATCTCCATTTTTATCTGCATTCTTGCATAAGGCTACCATTCTGTCTTCCGAGACTAAACGCTATCTCCATCTACATTTCTACACAAGACTACCGTTCTGCCTTCCTAGACTAAACACTGTCTCCATCTACATTTCTGCATAAGACTACCATTATTCCTTCCGAGATTAAGCTCTACCTCCATTTACATCTGCATCAAGGCTGCCATTCCTTTCGCGGTTAAGCTAAACCTCCATCTGCATTTTCATCTTTGCATAAGGCTATCATTCTACCTTTCAAGGCTAAGCTCGACCTCCAACTACACCTGCATTGCATAAGACAACCATTCTGCCTTTCGAGACTAATGGTTTTCTCCATCTACATTCTTGCATTGCATAAGGCTATCATTTTACCTTCCGAGGCTAAGCTCTGCCTCTAATTTTCTTCGAAACTAAAAAGCATCTCAAGCACTATTTATTTTGTTTTTCTTACGGTCTAAGCTCTGCCCTTCCATTCGCAAGAATAAGCTCTGTCTTTTCCCCATCATGCTACTGCATCTTTCATGGGCTAAAATATCGCTAACTCATCCAAAGCCGTCATCGTTCGGAGGCATCATCTTTATAGGCCGAGAATAATATGTCATGGCCTGAGGATTCACATATCATTATTCGAAGGCACCATCTACATAGACTGAGAGCATCATTTCATGGCATGAAAATTCTTTATCATACGCTTCATGGCCCTGGACATCATGGTCTGAAGACAGCATCCCAACCGTCCAAAGACAACATTTAAAGTCCAACGGGAATTAGCATCATGTTTAAATTTATGCAGAGAATATGCTTGTATTATTTCATTGCATGTAAACCGGTGAGACAAGGCCATCCCAGCAAAAGCAATCCCACTCAAGTTCCCACAGCCATATCAAGCCTTAATCACTCCCATAAACTTGCCACTCACCCCACATTGGATATTGCGTCCGTTTTTGAAATTGCTTCATTGGTATACTCCGTAGGTGGACTATATACGGCCTGATTTCAATAAAACCAGGGATATGTAGGTACCTCAAAAAGCAGGGTGCGGCCTAAACCTCTTCAAACCATTTCGCTCGGTCAAAATTAGCCATCTTGTCTTTACCCGACAACTCTTTCGTACTTCCCGGGTAAAGAGGGGCAGCTGTTGATACCTAATTTTTTTCTATATATATTCAATATAAAAAATACTTTCAAAATAGAATATATGTGCACATAAGCATTTCCAAGAATTTTATTATTTTTTCCATAATTTTTAAAATTTTTAAATTTATTTATGTCCCCTTTTTCATCCAGAAAATCCAAATAATTATGTCCAAAATTACTATTTTGAAGATTCATTTATTGGATTTTTATATTTATTCCAAAATGTGGCTAAAATATTTTGTACATATTCATTTAGTACTTTGTAAAGCTAATTTCAAATAATTACAATATTATCAATTTTAAGGTTTAATTGTGTCCTATATTTGTAAAATTGAGTCATGTATTTTTAAAATTAGTTATATACTATAAATCATTTTTTCGTATTTTCCATCTGTTTTTGAAAATTATTTACTATTTTTTATAATTTAAAAAACGAAAAAGTGGCTATTTGAATTTAGCCCAAATTGGCTTTCAATTTAACCCCGAATCAAACCCAATTTCAATTTTAACCCGCTCCTAACCCTTTTAAAACTACCCCAAACCCGGATCCCCAACATACCCTTTTAAACAAGGTCGTTGATCATTCAAATCAACGGTTACCATTGCCCCTTAATATTTTTAACCCCTTACCGTGTGATCAACGGCCACCATTGCCCCTTACCATTTTTAACCCCTAAACGTCCCCTTACCAAAACTCATTTATTACCAACCGCCGCCCTTGAATCCCTTCCTCCCAAACTCTCTCTGCAACCTCATCTAAACGACAGCCGCCTCCCAAACCCACCCTAATCTCTTGCAATCCCCACCCAATCTATGGACTCTCACGGTGGTTTGAGACATGTACTCATCTCCTATGTCTACTGGTTGCCTACTAGTTTGAGACATGTACTCATCTCGAAAATATCTGATCCAGTCCTTGCTCAACCTTTATCTCTGGTCTTTTTCTAGCAACTCATGATCGTTCAAGCCAGATCCTGGACTTTTCCAGCTTGATCAGTAACTTTTCAAAGTTTGTATCACTTTCTGTGGGTTCTCTGAAACACAAGCTTTAAGACCTTTCCAATTTTTCTTTCAGATCTGTCTTAGATCTGTACATGTTATGAACTTCTTAAGTGTTTTCTCAAAGGTTCTTCGATTTTCTTTTAAAGTGACTTCTCATTTTCAATAATTAGGGCTTTTGTTAAACTCTTTTTTAAAAGATGTCTTCTCTGATTTTAGTGTTTCTTTATGATTTTACTTTGTTCAAACGATTTGTTTATGTTTTTCTTCTACTTTATTCATCATGTTGAAAAACCTAAATAGTTTTGTTATGTCCAGGTTCTGAAGTTGTCCTTGAATGTTTTGCGTGTATACTTTTCTGGTGAAGTTCTTTGTGTTTGAGCCCTTTTTCCTTGTTTGACTTATATGATTCTGAGTTCTTACCATTTGTTAAACTCGACTATTGTTGAAACCCTGATTTCTTATAAGGGCTTCCTCACTTGTTACTGTGTGTTCTTTACTTGTTACCAATTCTCTTTACATGTTAGACTCATTTCTTCACTTGGTTTCTACGTCTGAACCATGACTGCTTGACCTTATTGATTACCATGATTTGAATAGTCCCTATCCTATTCATGTCACTCTTGTATGTTTATGTTCATTTAGTTTGTTCCTTTTTGTCAATATGTTTGACCCTGCATGTATAATATGCATGTTCATTCCTTGTTATTTATATGTTGAAGTGCGGAGTCATGATTCTTTCTTAATTGATTTTGATTTCCTTAATGTCAGGACTGATTGCAAAGGGTTCTCTTATATCCCCTTATTTTTACTCATTTGTTGATAATTTATTGGTTCCCTTCCTTTAATTACTGTGACGTCATACCTTACTGAATCATTTCCTAAAATTAAGTATATTTTGTAGTTAGACTCAAATGCTTACCTTACTTTTACAACCCCTTTATATGGCAAGAATCAATCTGTCTCACACTAATTTCTTTCCTTAATTAACATTATTAGTATCAGTTCAAGCTGTAATTCCCTGATTAAAGGGAAATACTTGTATTGATTGATTCTGGTTGTGATTATTTCCATTTCTGTGTCAAAACCTTACAGTTACCTTATTCTGTACTCATTTCCAAAACTAAAAATACCATACACTATTTTTTTTAACGACACGAACAACAGAGTTTGAAACACACATTTACACTCAAAACTCTGACTTCTCTACTACTACTTGTGTTACTGCTTTGTCTAGTCGGCTGAAAGCCCAAGCTAAACTATGGAATCCTGCTTACTTTACCTTTTTCTGAACCTTGCATTTTTTACTGATATGTCCTAGTTAATTTAAAAGGTTCAACAACATGCTTCAATTACTTTCATTCTAGCCTACTTCTTCTTATGATTCTGCAGCAAGTTACATTACTAGCATGATATACTGTATCTCCTTCCCCTTTAGATTAATGCACTCCCCCATGTGTTTTAAGGCATACTCTGTTAGTCACTTATTGTGTACTTGCTATCTTATGAATCACAAACCCCTATCTCCTCCAATGTGTTTGTGTTATTTTGGCTGGTTTGTGATCATGCCAGTATCAGCTATTGGTGTGCATGTCCAAACCATACCCATGATGGGGTCATGTGCTTACAGACAAGTGTATCCCCAGAATCTCTTGACCACCTTGTATGACTACTGGTTCTGTGTAATTTTTAGTTTTACTACAGCAACTGATTTCAATCATCTCTATCACTAATTGCTTTCAAAATGGACTATCAGTCCACCTTTATTAAATAAATATCTTTCAACATATGTTCTACACTTCCACTATATTCTTAGAGTCTAGATTCTTCCCTTCTTTTGTGAGCCTTGCCTTGAGACCCTTGTGACCCTAAACTTGGACACATAAGGGATGGCCCTTCTACAATACACTCATTCTGTTTGGTTATGCAAATCTGGGTGTGAGCATTGCCCGAGATCCCATGAGGTCCTTAGGGAACTCTGACACACCCAGATATGAGAAAGGCTTTGGAATAGTATTGGCATTCAAGTGGTTCATTACATAACTCAGAGAGGATGTCAAGGTCAAGCTTCTTTTGGTTGTAACTTCTTTTTTTTCTGGCACTTCTTCTGTAATTCAGTCACTTGGTCTGTAATAATTTGTAAACAATTATGGGGTTGGCTAATGAAAAGGGGATGGAAAGTATGCATGTTTTTGCTATCAAAGGGTAGAAAGCATGTTATCAGGTTTACATTCCTACTTGCGCAATAGACACCATGGCTAGGACTCATCTCATGCATTAGAGATCATGTTCCCTAGGATTTACAATTATAGTTTTCAGCATGTTCACTTCACTATCATGTCACTTAGAAATTCATGTGCCAAATATGTTAATAACAGGTGGTCTTCAATCATGTTCCTACTGCCACTTAGAACTCTTGTTTTAGGTTAACAAACATATCCTCTCTACATATTCTAGAATTCATGTTTTAGATGTATAAATATTGGTTAATATATAAATCCCGCTTAGGATTCTGCTATATCATTCTCCATTCATGTGCATTAGATACCATGTCTTTAGGATTTCATTGACTTATATTAACTTAGGATAATTAGGATTGCATAAAAAAGGAGTAAAAAACTCTTTACGTAACTCTTTAAAACCAACTGACCATAATTCCATGTGTTGAACACCTAAAACAGCATGCCATAGACAATTATAATATCCAAACTGTACCTTCTAGGATCCCACTGGCTATCTTCTGAAATTTCTGAATATTCTAGTATTAATATCTGATTGTACTGCTCTATAGTTCACCATCTGGGTGTCTTACAAGGAGATCTATTACCATATTTGCACCATCTTTCGGAAACATTTCTTGAAGATAACAACCCATTCACAATTGTTTTAGGTTATTCTAACTCAAATTGGATCTCGATATCCCATATTTCTCTTAAATAATATATGTTAGCTCCCATATTATATAACTGAGATGGGTGTGGCTAGTTATACGTACCTCTATCATTGATTAAGGTTCCAAAATGCTTATATTTCTCTGCCTGATTTAAAAATTTTGATAATCTTCATTAACTGGGTGTCGCGTACCTCTGTTCACCTTACTTCTTTTACTTGTTGAAACTTGTATCTAGCTTCTGAATCTCTCATAGATTTTCACCATATTCGTGAATAGATATCCTTTCCATAAGACTCCTTATTTAGAATATTACACATCTTATTATACATATGATCTGCTGAAGACCTAACATTTACTGATCATAGGCATGATGTGAAATCGAGTTCCTCAAACTCAACTCTTTCACATCCACATACAATCTCTTGCCATCTGTCTTTGTGGATGTAGGTACCATTGTATTATGGTTAAAGTCGAACTTAGAAGTATGAATTATTACAACTGATCTCTACTACACGATCTACAGTAATAATAAAGAGTGATAGACCTAAATGTTTTGTGGCTTCCTGCTTATAAGTGTGGCACACAACACACCCATAAATTGGACTCTACCAGACACGGCTTGTAGACTCCCTAGGAAAGAACAGCTATGATACCACTTCTTTCACGACCCAATCTGAAGGGCCACGATGGGCACCCGGTGCCTCACTTAACCGAGTACCAATGTAGCAAAACTTTATTATCATACTATCATGAGTAAATGAGCCAGAACACCCGTCATGAGATAATGAGTATAAAACATAAGGTAAAACTCAACATATGAAGACCCAACATGATATACAAACTTATATATATGTGACATACGGGCTATAAGGTCGACATGACCATTTGTAAACTCAAAACATAGGCCGACAAGGCCCTACTAGTATTTATACACTTGATATATGTCTACAAGCCTATAAGAGTACATAAAATCATAAAGGTTAGGATAGGGCCCCACCATACCAATCAATACATATTCAAAGCATACTGACCAATTAGGAAATTACGGAGCAAGTGGAGTGCACCAACACCTTCGCTGAGCTGATATCCTTCTAAGAGCGTCCCGGGGCAAAAGGGATGTTAGTACAAATAAAGTATCGAGTATGTAAGGAAGGAAATCATAAACAAGAACAGTAATGCAAAGTGAGATGGAGGAGATACAACCTATAGCATATGTGTGCCTCTGAGGGCTACTGATATGAAATGTATAACACATATATATACATAAACATTTAAACAACATTCTCCTATGTGGACATCATCATCATCATCATACCGTACCTGACCTCAAAGAGAACTCGATAAAAACATACACAACCATCATATGGCTCGGTAGAATCGTGCCCGGCCACGTGGAGCTCGGTAAAATCCAATTGATCAGTGATTTCACAATGGGTGTCGTACTCGGCCGACTATAGTGCGGCTCGGTAGAGTAAAATAGATAATGTATATAATGCATGTTGGACTCATGGACATCCATACCCTCAATATGAACTTTAGTAGGATTCAAGGATCATACACCCTTGCTTAGAATAATTCTATAAGGAAAGAACAACATGGGCAATATTAGTTTCTAGGAGTAGATCCGTTATGAAGTAGCGTATGCATTTCACTTTAGATCGTGCCAAAAGAAAGAATTAAGTGCCTTAACATACCTTAAACCCATTAATCCTTAATCCATTCCGAACAACTCTTCAAACAAGTCAGCCCAATCTATCATAGTATAATGATATTCAAAATCAGCGCTGAGCAAATGCTAAGTCTATAACTTAAGCTAGTAGCTCGTTTACGTAAATTTGGGAAGCATCTCCCTTGTAACAAGGGCCTTCACCATTACCATATACCAACAACAACAACCATAGAAATCCATCCACATATAAATGTCAATAACAAGACACCATAGAACAACAACAAATCAAATCTACTTCACAACGAGCGGTAAGCTCCAATTGGAATCCATATAACCCATATCACCCCTTAACTTAAAAGTATCCATAACATGATAATGAAGTCATTCATTAATGATTCCATCCTTATGCCATACATTTATAACAAAGAAAACAATCCACAACTCCAATTATCTTCAATTAGTAAATTTATTCATTAGGTCATGTCTACTCCATCCATTTAACTTAATCAATATCAAGATAACCTTAAGCACATGCAAGAACAAAATACACATACCTCTCACACTAACTTCAAGACCAAATCCAAGTTATATTAAGCTTGCAATAACCCTCAATGGCAATACAACACAATACAAGTGACTTAAGCTAATCCAAGTATTATCTTATAGTTTATCATCCTAAAAACCTAACCAACATTCATGAAAATTTAAGAACAATTAGTAGGCTGTTATACTCACCTTCGAAATAAGAAAAAACTTGGAATTTGTATCCAAATACAGCCCATAACAATCTTCAGTGACAACACAACCTCAAAGGTGTTGTTCTTCACTAAAATTAAGTTTTGATGTTGAAATATGGTGTAGTCACTTTGGGATCACTTCAATCCCCTGTGGTATATGTTTAGGAGCACTGGGAGAAGTTTGGAGACAATTTTTAGTTGAATAAATGAGCAAAAGTAGGCGTCCAACTCGTTGATAAATTGAAGTAGGCAAACCACCGCCTAAGTGGGTCTTATTGGGAGCTTCTTGCGCGGTCTCGCCAAAATATATATATATCTCTCTACTTCGATGTTTTATGGATGAACGGTTTAATGTGTTAGAAACTAGACTTGTCGATCTTCAATATGGTATGTATATTATTCCTTGATTCCAAGTATATTTGGTGAAAACTGCTTCTACATTTGACCTATATTTCAGCAAATTTACGATTGTAACTTGTGATGACCTTTTCCAACTCTTGTTCCACAACTTTCATGACTTCAAATTGTATAAAATGAATATCATACGACTAATATAACTTATATAATAACCTCATTATCATGTTAAGAACCCTAGTCTCACCAAAAAGTACATGTTAAAACTTGTCGACTTTCGAGAAAACTTATTTTCTTCTGTCCGTTAGCACCTAAGATTTTCAACCCTTTTGGTACTTGTTATTCATGCTCTTAAAGATTTGTAACCTCCAAGATAACATGACAAACTTACCTTATGTTCTTTCAAAAATAATCTCATTTACGAGCTTATATCAATTGACTTACGACGAATTCTCACGTACGATAACATGAGATATAACATCACCTATCCCCCCCCCCCCCCCTTTTAGAAAATTCGTCCTCAAATGTTGATTGATGCTTCTATCAGTTTCATAAACCATAGCTCATACGAATACTTTAATGCTCATCTTGCCATCTAAGCAACTGTTTTGTGAATAAATCCAAATACCTTGGCATTCTTCCCTTTAGGCCTCTTTCTCACGCCATGACATGTGGTTGGGATTCTTCTAATATCATAACTTTTGCTACCTTATGTCATGCAGTGTGTAAGACTGTGTCCTTGTATGAGCGCCTAGCGACTCTCCTTCCCTTTTTCCTCCATCTTTTAGCCAATCTCTAAGCCTCACTTTTTCAACATATGCAGAACTATGACAAGTTGTCACTCTAGGCATCTATAGGTGTACTGATGTATTTTGTTTGGTACTTTATCCAACTTAAGACTGTTTATATCTCTTGTTTCATAGCCTTGTATATATATCCTTATGGATTTACTACATCTAGGTGAGTTATACTTTACCATCAAACTTACTTCGATTTATTATTATCGAGGTTTGCTACCCAACTCCACGTTACTCTCTCGTTGCTTGTCCTATATGTATAAATCTAAGTCCTTTAGTGCTTACTCATTATTTTTCATCTTAAGAATAACAAAAAAATATCATCTCGTACTTTGGAACTTGTACCCATCTATTGGTTATTCACCTTAATGTTGATGTATAATATATCACTGATAACTTACAACCTCTTACGTAGTACATTGTCACTAGGGCTTACATCTCATCGGGGAACATCTGAAGTGATTTTCCTGATCCGCCTAGGGATAATACAATACTTCAATAACCATATTTCATTTCATCCCTATGTGATTCATCTTATGGGCATTCTAATCCCGTGCAATTAATGAAACCCTTTCTTGTTAGATCGTTACTCGATCAATGGCCTAAGCGTCATCCTCTTATCTATCACATTTGACCCTAATTCTACTGCTAATGCAGAATTCCATCTCTTCTAAATGCACCTAGTCTTTGACTCCTCTGAGATCATTCAGGATGTACCGAGCTTTAAATAACTTATGGATGCCATCAACTCTCTTGTTTTGATGGGTTTAATCCCGAGCACGTACATATTCTCTTCACCTCCTCACTCAGCTTTTCATATCCTTACTCGTGTCTACCTAAACCTTTTTGCTCAACAATACTTTAATTTACGACCTACACCTATCTATTTATACTACTCGCAACCTTTCTTTCACTTGCTATCACCATAAATTTCCTTTCGTGCCTTCTCAGTTGTCTTTAAATGTAAGAAATTACTTTTCCTGATCATTCTATCACTTGTTGCATAAATACTTGGCTTTTCTTATTGCCTATGATTACTGTAATTTCATGTGCCTCATATGATCTCAAACATCACATTTGATGACTTTTTTTCCATTTATTAGCCATAATAGGTGCCACTTTCTTATGGAGTGTATACAAAGTTGTCGTGAGACTGTTGTTACGAGATCATTTACTCTTTTGCTCACTATACTTAGGTGGAAATATTATTCCTTATTTCCTTAGCTACTCTTCTGTTTTAGTACTTAGGGAGGCCTTATAGCTCTTATAAAGTTTCGAGCTTGTGGTATCGTACATCCAAAGGAAATTTTCGTTATTCTTACTCGCCTATAAAAATCCTTAGTTACATAACTTTGCGCCTTTGTGCCTTTGTGCTTGTAGGGTTACTTCTAAGCCCAAACTTTTATTGTCTTCTAGGTGGCACTCTCTCTTATATTCATAAACCTTAAAAATCGTACCATTGACTGCTTCAACTCCTATGTGAATTTTTTTTCAAATGATTGTGATCTCGTATCTGCGAGACTGAATTCATTATGTTGAAGTTCACTATATTTATCTTGCATGATCTATTGATTTATCTGTGACCTCTTGTCTAGCTCATATATATATATATATATATTCTGCATAATCTCTCTTGGGATATATCCTTTGTCTTAACTTATCTCTCGCCACTAGCTCCTGATGCATCAAGTGTCCATTTACACTTATTTATCAACAACATCCTGGCCAGAAACGTTTACTGCCTCTCCTTGGAGTCGTTCTTGTATAATGCTCTGGAGTCGCAACATATCTGTAGGAATTGAATAAATGCAACATCATCCCTTTCCCTTTTTACCAAATTTGTCCTTTACCATTCCATAGTTAAATGAACCGCTTAACACCCCTAGTCTGCAAAAGATCTCACATTTACTTCATTGAAGGCATCATACGAAAATCGAATTCCTCTACTCAGCTCGTCCACAACTATCTCTCTTTCCAACCTTCATTTCGGACGTAGGTATCATCTTATTACGAATAGGAAAAAAATGGAATTTGAATTCTTATATGTAAGATCTACCACACGATCTAGAGTAAGAAGAAAGAGTGCAGTCCTAAATGCTCTGTAGCCTCCTGCTTATAAGTGTGGTGCACGACACACCCATAAATAAGACTCTACTAGATACGACTTGTACATTCCCTAGGACAGAACTGCTCTGATGCCACTTTTATCACGACACGAACTTGGGGGCGATACCGGCACCCAGTACCTTACTCAACCGAGCACCAACTTGCAACTAAGGGATTCCAAACATATGATGTCATACTTTTTGCCAAGGGCCACATAGAAAGACGACAGCGAATTCTGGCTAATTATCAATATAAAACTTTGCCGACAAGGCTGTCATATTTAATACAGCTGACAAACAAACCAAATATACATAGAAGGCTTGAAAGCCCAACATACTGCACTAAATGATAAGATATGTCTACAAGCCTCTACAAATAGACATACTGTGATCGGAACGGCTCTCCGACCTATTCATGACATATATATATATATATATATATATATATATATAAACGTACATACATAAATAAGGCTATAGACCCGGAAACTCCTAAAGGCATGGAGCTTACCGATCAAGCTGAACTTGGGTAACACTTATTGAAGATCGTCTGTCTGTCTGACCTGGACACATGAAATGCAGTACCCCAGAAAAGGGACGTCAGTACGAAATAATGTACTGAGTATGTAAGGCAATATGATGAAAGCTGAAACTGAACTGATAATATAATAATTACAAGCAGTTGGAAGTCAAAGATAATCTAAAGACACTTTTACCTGTTGATACTGACTCAATTCTCTCAATATAATAAGTAAAATAGTTGTCCGTCCCTATAACGCTCAGTGTGTGTGTGTGTGTGTATATATATATATATATATATATATATATATATATATATATATATATATATATAATAAAAAATACTGCTTTGCCGTAATAGGCTCGCTCATAAGTGCTCGGCCATAATAGGCTATATGACTCGACCAACTGGGCATATATATATATATATATATATATATATATATATATATATATATATATATATAACTGCTCTGCCGTAGTAGGCTCACTAGTAAGCGCTCGACCATACTAGGATTTTTATCTCGGCCAACTGGGCTCGCTCATAAGTGCTCGGCCACAGTAGGCTCGGTATAACTTACCATCTGATCAGAGGTTGCCCAATAGGGGCCTGCCAATCGATTATAGCTCGATGGTAATGAAAATATTTTTAATACTATATATATATATATAACTTCTCTGCTCTCTTGACTCGAAAAAGGAAATACTAAACTGAATATGAAGTCTTGATAAAGAGAATATTACAACTTACAATTACTAAAAAAAATATACGTAATTCGCGAAACTAGCAAAATATACGTAAATTTCAGGATATGAATATAATGACGAGATCATGTCAAATGAAAGAAGAGCTTAGCCTTAATATACCGGAAGTAGAGAAAAATTTGTATGATATTCTTGTAAGAGGTTTCACTGTACTCCTTTAGAACGACAGAATTTTTACGTTGCCGAAAATTCTAATACGTCTCGTTGAACTTTTTTTTTGTAGGATTTTGTAAATCCTCTGTTCAAGCTTTGTAAATTTATCATAGTCTTCTCCATTTCCTTGATGAACATTTTTATCATCTTCTTGTGCTTTTCTATGTGTCATTCTGTATTTTATGATAATTCACATCTCCTAAATGATTCTACTTATTGTATACTTGGTTAAGCAAATCCTTTGTTCAAGCTTTATGAATTCATTCCAATCAAGAATTGCTAAGATTTTAATGTTTGAAAATGAAATTTGGTTGACACCCATCAGAATGGCTAACGTCTCCCCCCTTCTCATTGTAGTCTTTGATATAGAAATTATTTAGGAATAAAGTGAATGTATAAGACTACACATTAGTTGCCACTTCATCCAAATTGATCAAGAGTCACTTCTCCAAGAATTGGCTTGTTGCCACATGGGGTGGGGTGGCGTTGAATCTTATCCAAAATATCAAATGTGGACAAAATTCATTTTCTTTAACTTGCTCCCCCTTTTACTTTCATAAATTTAGTAATCGCTCACAGAATATCATAATCCTTATAATCTCTCAATACTATTTTACTTGGACTGATGTCAATTACCTTACGTCAAATTTAACGTACAATACTTCAGGGCGCAACATTATCGTAACTTAATATTGTGAAGCGGAACACCTTTATGGGGTTGGGTATTTGTTATACATATGGTTATCCAGGCCACATTATGAAAGATTGTCCAGTGAGATGTGGTGTAAGTATAGTTCAGCCAGTAGGATCTATAGTTGGTTCGTCATCAATAGTACACCCCTGGGCAAGTTTCACAAACACCAGTCGGTCGTAGTAGAGGCATAGATGGAGCATCTAGCACGAGCACTCCTTAAAATCGCCTTTATGTACTAGTGGGTCGACAAGATTAGGAGTCATTACGTGATGTTGTTATAGGTATATTATCTGTCTCCTCATACGAAGTATATGTATTAATTGATCCAGGTTCTACCTTATCATATGTCACTCCATTGATTGCTAGTAAGTTTGGGATAGAGCCTGAGTTGATTAAAACTTTTGAGGTTTCTACACTTGTTGGAGATCCGGTGATAGCTAGACAGGCATATACAGATTGTATATCAGTAATTCATAGTCATTCTAAGTAGCATGCCTGATTGAGTTAGATATGGTAGAATTTGATGTTATAATGGGTATGGATTAGTTGGATTCTTGCTATGCTAATAGGGACTGTAGATCAAAGATGAATCTATTCCAGTTTCCAAGGGAGCCAGTTTTGAAGTGGAAAAGTAATACGACATTGATGAGAGGTAGGTTTATTTCCTATCTCAAGGCAAGGAAGATGATAAAAAATGGCTATATTTATCACTTAGTTTGGGTACATGATGTGTAAGTAGAGTCACCGACCCTTCAGTTTATCTTTGTGGTTAATGCGTTTCCCGATGTTTTCCCAATGAGCTTCTAAACCTTCCGCTAGAGCAGGAGACTGAGTATGATATTGACATATTACGAGATACTCAGTCGATTTCTATTCCATCGTATAGAATGGCACCTGTAGAGCTGAGAGAGTTGAAACAACAAGTAGGGGATTTTCTTGAAAATGATATATCAGACCCAGTACATCATTGTGAGGAGAACCTATGCTATTGTGAGAAAGAAAGATTATTCCTTACGGATGTGTGTTGATTAAAGGCAATTGAATAAGGCAACAATAAAGAATAAGTACCCGCTTCGGAGGACTGATGATATATTTGATCAGTTGTAGGGTGCCAAGTGTTTCTCGAAGATAGAGTTACTGTCTGGGTTCCATCAGGTAACGATTAAATAGAAAGATATTATGAAGACAACATTCAGGATTGGATACGTGCAATTTGATTTTTGTGTTATGGCGTTCGGTTTCACAAATTCCCCAGTAGTATTCATGGACTTGATGAAACATATGTCCAGACCCTTTCTAGATCTGTTTGTGAATGTATTTATCGATGATATATTGGTTTATTCCCATTCAGAGGTTGGTCATGCAGATCATTTATGTACTACGCTTAGAGTTCTAAAAAAAGAGAAACTTTGCGCAAAATTTTCTAAATGTGAATTCTGTTAGAATTCTATAGCTATTCATGGTTATATTATTTCAGGTGAGGGTATCCGGGTTGATACATAGAAAATTGAGGCAGTGAAAACATGGCCTAGACCAACGGCACCAATGGAGGTTCATAGTTTCCTAGGTTTGGTTGGTTATTACAAAAGAGTTGTAGAGGGCTTTTCTTCTCTTTCAGCACCAAGGCAGCTATGTTTCAATGGACTAATGCTTGTGAGAGGAGTTTCCAAGCATTGAAGGACAGACTGAATTCAGTACCGATTTTGACACTCCAGAGAGAACCGATGGTTATGCCATTTATTGTGTTACTTTGGGTATTGGATTGAATTATGCATTGATGTATCATGGTAAGGTTGTCGATTATTCTTCTAGACAAATAAGAAAGCACGAAAGAATTACCCAACCCAGATTTAGAGTTAGCTGTGGTCATTCATGTACTAAAGATGTGGAGGCACTATTTGTATGGTGTTCATATTGATCTCCATATGGATCATAAAAGCCTATGGTATATCTTCAAGCAAAAGATATTGAATTTATACCAGATAAGATGGTTAGAGCTACTAAAAGTCTATGATGTTGATATTTTATACCATCCAGGGAAGGCGAAAGTAGTAGTCGATGCCCTTAGCAATACATCTAATAGCCAGTCATATTTACAGCCAGAGGAGAGTGAGATATCCCATGAGATTCATCAGCTAGCTAGTCTTGGAGTTCTAAATTACCGGATTCAGGTGATACCAGAGTTACTATTCAGGACATAGCAACATCCCCTTTAGTAACTGAAGTGAAGGAATACCGGTATGAGGATATTGTGTTATCTTATTAACCTCAGAAGGAGAAGAATTCATTTGAGAATACAAGACATGGGGTCCTCAGATACTGAGGGCGACTATGTGTCTCTGATGTTTCAGGGCTGCGGCAGCAGGTTCTGGGAGAAACTCATTGTTCTCGTTATTGTGTTCATCTAGAAGCAATGAAGATGTATCATGATATCAGGGAAATATATTTGTGGGAAAAAAAGAAAAATGATATAGCACAGTTTGTTGCTTGGTGCCTTAATTGTCAACGGGTTAAGATAGAGCATCAGAGACCCGGTGGATTATTGCAGGCTATTGGGATTTTGACCTGGAAATGGGAAGTAATTTATATGGATTTCATCATAGACTTACGCCATACCGAGCGTACGTTCAATTCTATATGGTTGATTGTTATTAGACTTAAAAAATTAGCCCATTTTCTTCCGGTCAGGACTACGTATTCAATGAAGGATTATGCAAGGCTTTACACAAAAGAAATAGTATGACTTAATGGTATGCCTATATGTAGTATCTCAGACAGAGGTGCTCTGTTTACAACTAATTATTGGAGGTCCTTCCATAGTGTCTTGGGGACTCAAATCACTCTTAGTAAAGAATTTCATCCCTAGGAAGATTGTCAGTCCGAGCATACTATTCAGATACTTGAGGATATATTACGGGCATGCGTGATAGACTTCATGGGTATCTAGAATGGCCATATTCCGCTTATTAAGTTCATGTACAATAATAGCTATCTTTCGAGCATTCAAATGGCTCCATACAAAGCTCTTCGCGGACGAAAGTGTAGGTCACCTATCAAATGGTTTGATGTTAGGGAAAATAAGTTAGTAGGACCAAAGCTGGTACAATAGGCAATTGAGAATATTAGGCTTATACAGGAAAGGCTATTAGCAGTTCAGATTCGTCAAAAGTCCTATGTAGATAATTAACCACGAGACATGGAGTTTCAGGTAGACGACTGGGTATTCCTAAAGATATCACCGACGAAAGCAATATGAGATTCAGTAAGAAAAGAAAGCTTAGCCCTTGGTATGTTGGACCTTATAAGATCATACGAAAGTAGGCTAGGCAGCATATGAGTTAGACTTCACTTCAAACCTGGAGTCTGTACATCTAGTTTTTCATGTGTGTATGCTCCGTAAGTTTATCAAAGATCCTTGTAGAGTCATTCTAGTTGACGATGTTCAAATCACAAAGCAATTATTATATGAGAAAGCCCCCCATTTCTATACTAGATAGACAAGCTCGAAGATTGAGAACTAAGGACGTATATTCGGTGAAAGTAATTTGGAGAAATAATAATGTGGAGGAGATGAATTCGGAAGGTGAAAAAGACATGAAGTCTAGGTATCCTCACTTATTTCTGCTTCTAGAGGAGCATCAGACTGAGACATCATAGCCTTTAGGTGCATGTATATTTACTAGATTCTTGTGTTAGTTAATGTTATTGGCTGTGCGAGGCCATTGTTATTATTGATGATTGTGGCCCTATTTGCATTGTGTTATTTGGTTTGCTACATGAAATATTTGTAGTAGTGTCGTCATAGAGGAGACACTGCCAAAATCTTTATAGATCTCTTGGAGTTTATCATTCGAGGACTAAGGGAGGAGAGATGAGTGACTTAGGATATTAAGAAGTTAGAATTATGATGGCTCTAATGCACTAGAGAGGAAACCGCGGATAGTACGTGATATTTTATGGAAGTTAGTATAGTGCAATAGAAAGTTAAGAATCCGGTTAATAAGTTTACAATCAAAAGGTTCCAGTGCCTAGAAGATCGATTTACATGCTCATAAGTGACGAATTGATTAGGAAGAAGTTTTAAGGAGAGAGGGTTGTCCTAACCCCGTGAGAGCCCGATAGATGTTTCATTGGAAAGTAGCCCATGAAGGTATATACATTGGAATTGTTGCATATTTCATGCAGATCTTGCAAGCTTAATCATTCAAGAATGAATGTTTCTAAGGAGAGATGGATGCTAAATCTCGCATTTTGTACATTAAAGTTTTGTTGTAAGTTAATCGACGTAAACTCGGCAATGAGATTATTTTTGAGGTTGTAAGTATTTATGCTATTTATTACAGGTGATAAGTGTCTTAAAGATTAGAGGATAAAAAATCAAAGAAAATGTGTTTCGTTGAAGCTTGAAAATTTGGGATAAAATACGGTCCAAGCTATAATACCACATATTTATAGATTACTGCCTTACAATGTAATACATGACCATGATAGTAAGATATATAAAGCATGTTAAAAGTAATTAGTATTTTAATTAAATTGAGATAGGACCTAATTATGCGGGCAATTGGTTAATTATTAGTTTTTAATAAGATATTAACAAACTAATTAATAATTTGTGGATAAGCAATTAGTGGAAATACCATCCCCACGTGGCAGCAAGTGGGATTATTGATCAAACGTAATAGTGACTAGGTAATTTATGTAGCTAGGTTTTATATTTAGGGGACTATTTGGCAAAGTAATCCACATAAAGTGGGGCCCACAAACCATTATGATAGAGAGACCTCCCTAAATTATTAAAGTAATATATATATATATATATATATATATATATATATATATATATATATATATATATTCAAAGTAGCAGAGGGGAAGCCACAAAATGAATACACAGGAAACCACATAATGCGATACAAGCGTGACTTGTAATTCTAAGGGAGTATGATATAATCTTTCTCAAGGATATGATAAGGATTTTTTCCTATTTCGATTTCGTCATTACATTTTTGTCAAGATTGACGTGTATTAGAAGGATTGTGAAGAGAACCGGCTAAGGTATGTTAAGCTATCCCTTTTTTTCTTTAGGCGTGATCCATATGATACAACGAAGCGAGCAAACGTGCAACTTTTATAAATAACTATATTCTAAGAAGTACTAAGGATGTCTATGTTTTCGATTCCCCATATGTTGTATTATTATATTATCTATTCATTAGTTTTTAAAAGTACGTAATTAGATAAAATTTATGTTGTGATATTAATTCAAGGATATTGATTGTATGACATCCCGTGAGATCTTACTGAAATACTTCATTAATTGCATTCTTTTATACATGTACATTGACCCATGACCAGATACATGGGTTTGGAAAAATACGTAAGTAGATAAAATTTATGTCGTGATATTAATCGAAGGATATTTATTGTATGGCATCCCGAGAGATCGTACTGAAATACTTTATTAATTGCATTGTTATATATATATATATATATATATATATATATATATATATATATATATATATATATATATATATATATATATATATATATATATATATATATATATATATATATATATATATATATATATAAGATATGGGGAAAAAGTTACGGCATTGTATACGCACCGTTGATTTAGCCCACAAAAGATGAGATGATATGAGTGGATGCTCTCAGAGGCGCGATTACGTTATGTTCCGATATACCTATGCATAATTTGACATTTGTAATAATGTGCATTATATTATAAATATTACATGATTTACAACTATTCAAACTTACAGGATATATATATATATATATATATATATATATATATATATATATATATATATATATATATATATATATAGGAAAAAAGTTACGGCATTATATACGTATCACCACCTGCTCAATTGGTGTATGTTGATGATTTAACCCACTTGAGGCCGAGATGATATGATGGGATGCCCTTATAGGCACGATGAAATTATGAACACATATACCTATGCATGATATGACATCTGTATGCATGTGCATGACATTATAAATATTTCATGATTCACACAACTCTTCAGACGTACAGGTTTGGCTCTTTATTACATGTTTCTTTAATGTCTTTTATATATTATTTTTCTTGCCTTACATACTTGGAAAATTATTTATACACACAACCTGATTGTCTCAGGGCCTGCGTTTCATGCCCGCAGGTACAGGTAGACAGGCTGACGGTCCCCCATCTTAGGATCCTAACTCAGCGAGAGTTGGTGTGCTCCATTTTATCCGTAGCTACTGTTGGGTTTTTGGTCTGATATTTATTTATGTAGATATGGATATGAGGGTGCATATCCCATCCTTTATGCAGTTCTACACTCTATTAGAGGTATGTAGGCAGTCATGTATAGTTGGATAGTACATGGACATGTCGGCTCGCCCTACCATATTCTGCACGCATATGTACATATGTCTTCTGGTCAAATTTCCACATATATATTATTCACATGATTCAGAAAATTATTGACAGATAGTATGAATGACCTACCCTTGTTTTATGTTATGTCTTAGACGTATTCTTAGGGGTGTTTGACATGTAAGGCTCGAGCACGCGTCATGGCCCATCTGTTTGGATCGTGACATGTTGGAGGGTTGATTTTTTCATTAAGAGGTAAGTGTCTTGGTTAACCTTTATATAAAGGAATTAGGATATGCTTATGTCTAATTTTATCTGTTATATCTATTGGAGTGGTGTATATTCAAGGTAACGAGTGTATATACGTTTGCTATGGCCCGAGCATGCGGGTAAAAGTAGTTATTTATATCTCTTTGCTTTATGTATTATGTATTTCATGTTTTCACCATATTGTAAGAATCTTTGACTATTTCTATTCGTTTTAGTAGCTTTATTGAGGTTGTTGTGGTATTGAATAGTAAGACTATTGAAGTGTTGATTTGGCTATTGGGGCAAAGTGATGAATATTTTCTATATGGCAAGCTATATTTAATCGCTCTTTCTTATATTGCTTGTGCTTCCTACAATGGTACTGCTTTACATGTTAATGTTTGGTGAAGAAGAGTGGATTCATGAAAGTTGCTTCTGTGCTTGTGAGGAAGAGTAATTGTGAATAAAATATATCTTCATGCTTCATTATACTATTACATATGCACGAAGGGAATTTTCGCGCTTGTAAGGAAGAGTGAATATGTACAATGGGTGTTTCTGTACTTTTTAGGATGAGAGTAAAAGAACGATGGGTGATGTCTTGACATTCGTTATATCTTTCCTTATTTTTTCGTTACTTAACTGCACATGTTTAAATATAGGTATTTTTTCCTAGCATCGTCATTACTTCGTTGGGGTTAGACTCTCCACTTATGGAGTACATTAGGTATGATATACTCATATATACTTCTGAACTTATTTTGTGGATATTTGTGTTGGTCCCAGTGGTACCTAGAGGACGGACTAACCTGCTGGTTGAGGAGACACAAGATAGTGTTGCACTCTCATTCACAGACCTTGGAGTCACCTATCTCATTGTCTTGTTACTGTTTATTTTCTTCTAAATGTATATTGTTTATTCCAGACTTAATATTTAGTTATTTTGTAAATGTTCATGTACTAATTGACTCTAGTTTCCAGAAGGTGTTAGGGGGTCGTTGGTTTTAGACTTAATATATGTTTCCTAAGTTTTATCTTTAATCTATGACTCATACTATTTTATGTTTTGTATTGTATTTACTATTATTATTTGTTGGCTTGCGTAGAAAATGATGTTAGGCGTCGTCATAACTTCTTTAATTGAAATTTTGGGTTGTGATATTCGAATTTGGTTTAATATCAATTGGATACAAGCGACTTAGGGTTTCGTTATTTGGGTTATGATTTAGGGAAATTGGCTGGGAATTAGAAGAGAACCATTAGGAGATTATGAGAGGGGAGATTTGGAGAAGAGATGGTGTGAAAGTGGTTGGGTTTGGTGGTCACCGGCTAGCGAAGACGATTTCCAATTGGTGGTGAAACAATGGTAGACGGCAGAGGAGAGGTGATGGGTGGCAGAAGCAATTTCTGGCCACCGCGGAGGGGAGAGAGAGAGAAGAGAGTATTTCAGATTTAGGTTTAAAGATCCGACTTTTTAGCTTTTGTTATATTTGAAAGCTATCTACGCAAAAACGATGTAGTTCTATGGTGAAACTATTACGTTGATGGCTGTGGAGTGGACAAAGTATAGGAATTTGGACGTGACGAAGGTTTTACTGGACTGGGCACATGGAAATAATTACTTAGTCCGGTCAGGTTTTAAATCAATTTTAGTCCAAATTTTTTTGCAAAATCAAACCCCTAAATCAAACATTTTGCCTATTTAATATTTAATCAAAATGACTTAATTCTTTAAATTAAACTTAATAGCATTAGTAGCCACTTAATCAAACTATTGACCAACTAGCACACTATTGGACCAATCAATTAACCAATTATGTAATTATCCTAACCTAAATACCTTTTAAAAGAAAATTATACTTTGTGATTTTATGTGATTAATACAATCAAGATGCAAATATACAACTAAGACAAAATTTAATTGAAACAGAAATAGGTAAAAAATCGTAAAAATCACTAAAAATCAATAATTATTAAAAATAAGATTATTTATGAGTAATTTTGTAAACAATTTTATATGTCGGAGGAGTGGAGGTGGAGTACAATAACGCCCTTCTACAAGAACAAAGGGGATATCCAGTGCTGCAACAACTATAGGGGTATCAATTATTAATCCACACCATGAAGGTCTGGGAGCGAGTCGTCGAGGCGAGGGTGAGGGAGATGACATCTATATCTGAGAACCAATTCGGTTTCATGCTGGGTCGCTCCACTACAGAAGCTATCCACCTTGTCAGGAGATTGGAGGAGCAGTTCAGGGATAAGAAGAAGGACCTGCACATGGTGTTTATCGACTTGGAAAAGGAGTATGGCAAGGTCCCAAGGGAGGTGCTGTGGAGGTGCGTGGAGGCGAAGAGCATGCCGGAAGCTTACATCAGAGAAAACAAGGACATGTACGATGGAGAAAAGACTAAGGTTAGGATGGTGGGTGGCGACTCAGACCATTTTCCAGTTGTTATGGGGCTTCGTCAAGGATCTGCGCTTAGTCTTCTCCTGTTTGCCTTGGTGACGGGTGCTCTAACTCATCATATTCAAGGGGATGTTCCTTGGTGTATGTTATTTGTTGATGACATAGTCTTGATAGAGGAGACGAGGGTCGGTGTTAACGAGAGGCTGGAGGTGTGGAGACAGACTCTCGAGTCTAAGGATTTCAGACTAAGTAGGTCTATGACAGAATACCTGGAATGCAAATTTAGCTCCGAGTCGAGCGAAGTAGGAATGGACGTGAAGCTTGGATCTTAGGTCATTGCCAAGAGGGACCGTTTCTGATATGTTGGGTCGGTGATTCAGGGGGATGGAGAGATCGAGGGGGAAGTCAGTCACCATATAGGGGCGGGGTGGTCGAAGTGGAGGCTTGTATCAGGAGTCTTGTGTAACAAGAAAGTGACAAATAAACTCAAGGGAACGTTTTAGAGCTGTGGTTAGACCTGCCATGTTACATGGGGCAGGGTGCTGGCCGATGAAGAATTCTCATGTTTAGAGAATGAAGGTTCCAGAGATGAGGATGCTCAGGTGCATGTGCGGGTTCACCAGGTTAGATAATCTTAAAAATGAAGTTATTCAGGAGAAGGTGGGGATGGCCCCAGTGGATGAGAAGATGCGAGAAGTGAGGCTAAGGTGGTTCGGGCATGTGCGGAGGAGAAGCCCTGATGCACCGGTGAGGAGTTGTGAGCGGCTGGCGGTGGTCGGCGCTAATCGAGGCAGAGGGAGGCCCAAGAGGTATTGGGCAGAGGTGATTAGGCATGACATGGCTTGTTAGCGAATCTCTGAGGACATGGGCCTTGATAGGAAAGTCTGGAGGCCTAATATCAGGGTTGTAGAATAGGGGCTTCTAGAATTTCTTGGTACTTCTTCTCCAGGGCTGGGTGGGGATTGGTAGGGTTCTCCATAGTGGATTTGTGTGTTGAATTGTGCCCTTATGGTACATACTATTCGATATTATTGCATGTCACCGTATTTATGTTATCATGTTTAGACAATTATGTTTAGATAATTATGTTTAGTTAATTATTTATGTGATTTCAGCTGGAGAGACTAATGCCCTTTTGTTTTTGTTTTTGCTTTTGTTTTTCCTTTCCTTCCTGAGCCGAGGGTTAATTGGAATCAGCCTCTATGCCCTTTCGGGTAGGGGTAAGGTCTGTGTACATATTACCCTCCCCAGACCCTTCCTCGTGGGACTATACTGGATAGTTGTTATTGTTGTTGTTATTTGTATGTGTCAAAATTTACATGTCCACATTACATATATCTCTTTGTTGGTGTGTATAGCTGCTGTCTGGACACATATGTGCTAGGTTTTATTTTGTTCTCTTGGTTCAAATACATTGGAGAAATTTAGACTTGAGTATTATTTCGCTGCTATCTTATCGATCGTGCATGTTGCTTGTGCTATTTTTTCCCGTCATCTTCCTCTTGTAAGATATATTGATTTATATCTAGATATATGGACTTATATCTACACACATATGAACAATATATGGATAATTATATGTTATGTGCTATCTTTTGGTTTGGCCTAATTATGTGGTCTTATGGACATTATGTTAAGGGGGCCAATGTATTGTCATACTAAAGTGTAGGACTAATGTGTAGATACCCAAAAGGGTAACCTTAGTTTATGATGGGCTAACTAAGGTTACATATGTAACCATGGTTACATGCTTGTGACTCTTGAGTTTTGTAACTCTTGCAAGACATAACTCAAGACATAACTTTTGTCTTGTAACTCTTGTCTCTTGGGTTATGTAACTCCTAGAGTTATAAAGTGGGGTTATGGTTCCCCCCTAGTGCAAGACAAGTTCTTCTTCCTCCCATTGAATCAAGAACCTAACAATCCATTGTCTTGCAAATTGTGTGGAAAACCATAAGCCAAATTTTGATAATTGTCATAACACTATTATTGTGAACCTTTTCATATATTGTTGAGTATTGTGGATACATTCTTGTGGGGACAAATATACTTCAAGAAACTTGAAGGAAGGATAAAGGAGTTCACAACAAAGGACAATCATCAAAAGGAGGCTCAACATTTCCACATATGGATTCAGGTTAGCTTCCGCTCATGTAGTTTATATATCCGAATTATTCGATATGAAGGTTGTTGTTTTTAGTAGGAATCATAATCCTAACAATTGGTATCAGAGCCACCCTTCATTTTGGATAATTTGGATGTTCATAAGAATCATGTTATGTTAGGATTCATGTTTTAGTTTTATAAGAATTTTGTTTATGAATTTCTACCATGAAATAGCATGATCTTATGAATGTTATGTTTTGATTTGATGTTTTAATATGATGTTAAAACATTGTAAATAGCATGATTTTAGTAGGTTAACAACATGTTTTTTATGTTTAAGATTCATGTTGAAAATCATGTGTTATTCAGAAAAAATTTTGGTCACTGCCTTCAGACAATGGATTGTTGCCTTACACAATCCCTTGTCTGTGACTTTTAGTATTCTGGCAGTTTTTTGGAACACCAGACAATCGATTGTCAGGTTCTGACAATCGATTGTCAGGTTCTGAAAATCGATTGTCAGCTTCTGACAATCGATTGTTAAAGGTCCAGTGAGTTGAAACTTTTCCAGTAACTGAAAAAATTTTCATAAAACCAAACAATCGATTGTCTGGCTTCGACAATGGATTGTGGATGGTCCGGCAACTTAAAAATTTTTCATAAAACCAAACAATCGATTGTCTGGCTTTGACAATCGATTGTGGATGGTCCAGTAACTTAAAAATTTTTCATAAAACCAAACAATCGATTGTTTGGCTTTGACAATCGATTGTGGATGGTCCAGTAAATTTTTTCAGAAAACCAAACAATCGATTGTCTGGTTTTGACAATCGATTGTGTTGGTCCAGTAAGGTTAAAAACGTTTCAACTCTCTTAAGTTTCAGTGAATGTTAATTGTTTTAAAGTCCATCAATTCTTATAATATATAGAATTGTTCGATTTAGTAAACAACTATTAATATTCAAGTGTTACACATCAAAACATGTAACACATTCAGTTGAGATTCATAAAATGGCTTAAGGAACTAAAGTTTATAGATCTAATATTTTAGTTATTCAATTGAAGCATTATGTTGCCAAAGTAACCTCTATTGTGTAGATTGATTAATTTTAAAATATAAGATGACTGTGGATGTTAGTCTTCCATGCGTTTAACATCGGCCCAAAGGAAGGTGTTATTTGGCAGGAATTCGAACATGCTTGTGGTGGTAAATATGAGACGATTATTTGGTTTTCCATGTGAATATTAAGTCGGCCCAAAGGAAGGCTTAATGTTTGACAGGAGTTTATTGTCTATGTTTGATCACTACACCAAGAGTACCACTTACAAGTTGGTTTTCTGTCCAAAGACTAAAATCAATGTTGTGCTAGGTATTTTGTAATGGGAAATGCCTAATTTCGAATCTATAAAGTTAAAGTTCAAGTATTTGTAAGCATGTATTTAGTAATCCTTTTGTTCTATTTTCAGTAAATTCTTCTGCTTCTACAATCTCTGCCAATATCAATAGCATCCCTGTGCTTAACGGCACAAATTTTAAGGAATGGAAAGAGAATGTAATGATCGTTCTCGGTTGCATGGATCTTGACTTAGCATTTCGGACCGAGCAACATACTCCTCTTGAGGATACATCCTCTCCTAATGAAAAGAGAGCGATGGAGAAGTGGGAACGCTCGAATCGCATGAGTCTAATGATCATGAAGCGTGCAATTCCAGAATCATTCAGGGGCACTATGAATGATGAACCTAATGCCAAAGTTTTCCTTGAAAACCTCGAACAGCGTTTTATTCAAAACGAAAAGGCGGAAACAAGTGCACTATTGAGTAAACTTGTTTCTATGAGGTATAAGGGCAAGGAAAACATTAGGGAGTACATTTTGGAAATGTCTCATCTTGCTTCGAAACTTAAGTTACTCAAGCTAGTATTAACTGAGGAACTGCTTGTGTACTTTGTTTTGATATCTCTTCCTGCACACTTTAATCAGTTTAAGGTCAGTTACAACTGCCTGAAGGAGAAATGGTCTCTTAACGAGCTCATTTCACACTGTGTGCAAGAAGAGGAAAGGATAAAGCTAGATAAGACAGAAAGTGCTCATTTGGCATCCTCTTCTAAGGAAACTAAGAAGAGGAAGGGTAAGGAAGTTGCGGTTGCAAAGCCCAAGAATAAGCAACATAAGGAACCTAAGGTTGAAATCACTGCATTAGGTTGCTTCTTCTCTAAAGGGACTAATATGGTAAATCATATGATTTAAAATAAAGTATAGACATTTATGTAGCTATAAATTTTACGTTTCTAGTAAATATAACATATTTGTAGGCAGATTAAAATTGAAGTGTTTAATGTAAAATGGGATATGGGAAATAACTATTCCCTCTATTTACTTTTACTTGTCTAGTATTCTAAAAATAGATTTTTATTTGTCACTTTTACCATATCAATTAATAGAATTTCTTTTTTCATGTTATATTCACGGTATTAATTACTCATTCTAAATTATTTTTTCAATTCTATTAAAAATATGCATCAATTAATATGGATATCATGCTAAATAATATACTTTATTTGTTATTTTTAAGAAGTATATAAAATTTATAATAAACAGTAAAAGTGAACGGATAAGGTATGTTCAAAGTTTTTGTCTTCTAAAACTATTTACATTGGCACGGGAGGAAAGTGGGTGAGCAACTTCAATACAAACAACTCCATAAATTCATTTAATGTAAGTTAGAGAAGTCGTAATTAATTTAAATTTGTGTAAGTTAGGTACAAAATGAATGCGTTATTAAATGCCATAATAAGCACCTTGAAACAATCAAAGTCCCCAAATGTATAAATATCCTTCGTAAAGAGGCTTAGGTAAACAGCATTTTCAATTGTTTTATACAATTACTACTTCCGTTCCAATTTCCCCAATTATTCTAATGCGTTTACTTCTAGGATTCCTTAGTATATAATTAATTTGCTCTTCTTCAACACCAAATAAACTACAAAGAGCAACAGCGTCACATCTCACCAAGAATTGAAAATTGATATGATTCCAACAATTTCCTACCTGCATATCAAACTCTTTACCAACTGCTTGAATTGACAAACGTTAGTTAGATGCATTTAATGTATAAGGATGAGTATGTATTAATTAAGATGGCAGAGTAATCTAATTTAAATGGTTAATAGTCTTCTAAGTTATAATAGCCATTTGATGATAATCACAAGAGATGGATGAAGACTTACACTTTGGTCCAACAAAGGAAATAAACTAACTCTCGCATTTAATTCCCGTCATACGTGATATCATGTTGACTGACGTTAACCTCTAACAAAGATTTGAAAGTAAAATTGGACACCAATTCCAAACTATTTTCACATTGTTTCAAGCTCTATTTATTAGTTACTATCCTTTCTATTCCAATTTTCGAATATTGAAAGTCAATACGAATTTTTTTTGAATTATATGTTTTTTATAAATATTTTAAATTGTTAATTATTGTGACTTATAATATTCTTTATATAAACTTTATGGTTAAAATTAAGGAAGATTGACTCTCTAAATTTGAGTTGCATCATAGGACAGGGTAAATATCAAATATATACTGATTCTGTCACCAAAACGTACTTAAAATGGCCATATGTGCTTATGATTGTTATCGATATTTTTAGTTCCACGCTTCCCATGCAGGTTCTACAATACTACCCTGTAAATTAAAGCACCAATATACGACAAGTGGAAATTTTATCTGTCATTTCTGCTAATTAGATATCAATAAGAGGAATAATTAACATAAGTAACTTTTAAGGATTTCGGTATGTCCCACGTCTCTTTTCCCATAAATGTTACTCCCTTCATTCTAAAATAAGTGATTTTTTAAATGTTTTCATACAGATTAAAAAGTTCATCTTTTAGTATTAATTAACAATGAAATTGACCATACTAACCTTTATTATCTCACATAAACACTCCTAACACATATTCCAACACTATTTACTCCAAGAACAATGTAGGAAAAAGAATATTTAATTTATTCTTAAAATTCGAAAAAATCACTTATTTTAGACCATAAGAAAAAAGTCAAAAAATTACTTATTTTAAACAGGAGGGAGTAATTACTATAGATGAATAGTTGAGAAGACCTCCTCAAAATTTAAATTGGTCAACTGACCTTTTATTTTCTTTCTCAATTTATTTTTGATTGGAAACTAGCTAAATGAGTGGGTTTAGGTTGTTTGACCAAAAGATATCGAAATCTTTTTTATTAAATCAATTAATGATGATAATGAAGGTAAATTTTAGCTAAGGATAACTAAATTTAGATTCGAAATAAATACGAATAAAAAAATATAGTTGAGTATAAGTGCTGGCAGTGATAATGGCCAGATTTAATAACACTAGTCTCAAGGTACCTGCGATGCGCGTGTATTCTATCTCAATAAGCATAATTTATTTAAAAATTATATCTAATATTTATTTTTAAATTATTGAAGATGACTATGTTGATCGTATATAACTAACTCAATTAAAAAAGAAACTGCTTCACAAAAATTCTCAATTATCAGTCAACAATTTAACTAAAAATCAGCTTTATAATTTCATAACTTTACTGTCACAAGTTCCCTTGCTTCTTTTTCAATTTCAGCTTGAACATATAATAACTTTAAAATCTAAATATTGTTGAAGAATAGAACATAAAAATATAAGCACGCTACCACTAATTAATAAATTTCAAATCATCATAAAAAACGAAATGCAATAAAAACCCACAAATACATTCAAAATTAATATTAAAGCAAGTTAGTAAGAGAATTTACAATTGAAAGATGGGCCACTTACGGTATATTTACTTCAAATAATGATTTAGAATTAGAATTGAAAGTACAAGTTTTGTTTTGAAGTGCTATTATTCAAGTGAAATTAATATTTAAATTTATTCTAATATTGGATAACTCTATAATTTTATATAATTGATAAATAATTAAATTTTTTCAATGTGAAATCTATATTAAATAAAAAAAATCGATCAACATTTCTTGTTCGAACACATGTATTTCCTCTTAGATTTAAAGGGCACATCCTTTGGACTATCACATGATAATTATAATTATTTCTATGTCATAATATCATCTAAAATGGCTGGATATTTGTTGTATGTCTTTTTTTAATGATTCTTTAATGATGGGCTGGTTAAAGAATGTAAAGATCAGAAAATGACTAATATCAAATGAATATTATATAATTAATAACTTAATATAAAAAATATAGAGAGCAAATTGTAGGAATTGATGAAAAAAAAAAAATATTAATGTTAGCTTATTTCGAATATACATTTTGTCTTCTATTGAATCGTCTTTGTTTTTTCGAGTTTGGAATTTAAATAATTCAACTCTTAACACTCTAGTGCAAGAGATTTCGTTCGATTTTCTGATTTCTTCATGAAAATAATTTATATACTCTAAGATTGTGCCAATTGAAATATTTCACTTGATTTTCGGATTTCTTTCACCTTTAATGGTCTTTATGAAAATAATTTATATACCTTAAGAATTATGTCAACTGGAAAATGTTTCACTTAAATGATGAATTTGAAAAAAAAAATGATTTATTGAAATTCTTAATGTTACCTTATAATAAATTTTAAAAATTTAACTAATTAGATTTTTCAATAAGCATTCTCATTCGAATAGGTGAAAACATCAATGCAAGACGTTCCAAACAATTTTAAACAAGAAAAACTTTTGTAAATCTCAATTGATTAACAATCATTACATACCAAAAAATATAAAATTCAAATAATTTCGTAGGAATCACAATTATTTTTTAAATGAAGAAACCCTCATATATTTCGCTTAATTTATTATTATTTAAGAAGTTTTAAAAAATTCATAAATTATCTTATTTGGAATCCGTGACAATTTCTGAGTTATAATTGATTTCTTGTCAACATTTAAATAAATATAATAAATAGTTTAAATGTTTGAAAGCTAAAGATATAATATAGAATAAAATATTAATGAAATATTCTCATCTGTTTTAAATATCGTACCATAAAATGAGTAATTTTATATACAAAAACGTAAAATATTGTTTAAAAGTGGATCACCTCTCCAATAACCCCATACTTTTTCTTTCTTTGATATTTTTAATTCTTTTCTTTATAAATTTTGCTTATTATTTTTATATAATTTATGTGTAAGATTTATATAAGGTAGATTTTCAATGTTTTAACCTTATAATACAGTTTAAGTTTAATTACTTCAAGACTTTTGATCACGTATAAGAGTACTTCGCCGTTTGGAATCCATACCTCAAAAAATATGTTACCAAAAATTTCACACTTTAGATTTTATATTTTTCCGTATAATTCTATAGATTAAAATACTAATTGACTTCAAAATCCTAAATATTAGGACTTACTACATTAGTTCAAATAAGAAAATAATTTAATGTTCAATATTTTAGTTGACTTTAAAGATCTAAATATTAGGAAAATAATCAAATTACTAATTTGTTCAATATAAACCATATTTTAATAGGGATAAAAAGACGAACGACGTTTCGCTAATGGTCTTCGTGCTTTTAATGTAGTATAGATAAAGAGAGATGCATTAAATGACAATAAAATATAAATAAAGGAAAAGAACCCAATCTTGAATGAAGCGAATCCTCTTTCATTTGATAAAGATGAATGATACACAAATATAAGAACCTTAGGACCCTTTTTGGATCTCATCAAGGTCTGGAATCATAGGTCCTCTAATCTCTTTAAAGAGGAGTGTTTCCATGGTTCCTAGAGAGGGGGAGAGAGATCCCCCTTTTTGGGAAGTCCTCTCCTCCTATTTATAAGGGGGTATCCATAGAAAATCCTTAAAAAAAGTACAATGTAGAGGGAATATTTTGTTTGAGGATTCCAAAGCAAACTAGTTATTTCATCACTACCCGACCCTGGTCTTATTGATGACTCTCCTACCTTGGCCTTATTGATGACTGTCCAACCTCAACCTTATCGATGACTCTCTGACCTCAGCCTTATTGATGACTACCCGATCTTGGCCTTATCGATGATTGTTTGACCTCGGCTTGTTGTCTCCGCAAATTAAATTTCTTTGATCTGATTTTGACTCATACAGTTAGTCCCTCCGCTTATCAAGGCCATCTTTTGGTCGATCTCGGTGAGAGCACTTCATTTATCGTAGTTCGAGAAATTCGAATAGGGAGGTCGGCTAGTGTGAATTGCGGCTGAGGGTGCTGATCTTTAGGTTAAAGTGGTATCTCCGCAGGCTGAACTCGAGCAGAGTCTAATTAGGGCCAATGATTCGAGTGATGAGTAGGTCGAGAAGACGGTAGAGTTGGAGAAGTCCGTCACGGAAAGGATGGTGGCTTTGGCAACAATGGCGGTATCGGAGGAGGTCATTTCCATCCTTGGATCTGGACGGGCAAGGAGGTCGAATGTGAATTTGGATGAGGTCGCCGAATTGGAATTTGTTCACGGTCGCCGAATTTTTATTCATGCGAGGTCGCCGAATGTGAATTCGGGCGAGGACGCGTAATGTGAATTCAGATCAGGTCGCTGAATTTTGATTCGAGCAAGGTTGTCGAATATCGATTCGGCTGAGATTGTCAAATATGAGTTCGAACGAGGTCTCATATTGTGAATTTGGGTGAGGTTGACGACTGTGAATTCGGTGAGTTTCGCCTATTGTGAATTTGGACGAGGTCGCCCACTATGAATTCGGATGAAGTCGCCGAATTTGAATTCGGATGAGGTTGCCAAATGTGAATCCGTAAAAGGTCGCCGAATGTGAATTCGGACGAGGTTTCCGAATGCTGATTCGGGCGAGGTCGCGGAATGTATGTTCGGAAAAGGTCGCCAACAATGAATTAGGACGAGGTCGCAACTGTGAATTTGGATGAGGTTTCCTATTGTGAATTCGGACCAGGCCGTGTTGATTTGGATGAGGCCGAAGGTTGATTCACACGAGGCCAAAGATTCATTTTCACGAAGCAGAATGTGGATTCGGACGAGGACGAACATCGATTCGGACGAGGCCAGAGATTGATTCTGAAGAGACCAAAGTTTGATACGAACGAGCCCGAATGTTGATTCAAACGAGGCGATGTTTGATTCATACGAGGCCGAAGGTTTATTCAGGCGAGGCCTAATGTTGATTCAAATGAGGCCGAAGGTTGATTCAGACGAGGTCTAACTCTTTTTTTTTGGGCAATGGCTCTTGGCCGTTGGGGTATTATTTCGAGTTGGTCGAAATGTTAACCCATCGTGGTTCGAACGAGGTCGAACTCTTCTTTTTTGGTGATGGACCTTGGCTGTAGGGGCATTATTTCAAGATGTTCAAAATATTAACCTTACGTGGTTCGAACGCGGTCGAACAATTCTTTTTCAGCGATGTCCCTTGGCCGATGGGTGTTATGTCAAGTTGGTCGAAATGTTAACCTGTCTTTAGTCCCAGTTTTTAGAGAGTTTCGGGCGTCCTATGGGTGAGTCCCAGTTTACTTTTGTGTGTTTTCTGGGTGAGTCCCAGTTTGCTTAATTTAGCTTGCATTGAAGAATATGAGGCGTTTCCATTTTGAGCATCTGGGAGAATGCTCCTGCTTCAAACCAAATAAAATAATTTGTTACCTCGATTAGATATAGTGTAAAGAAATGCTAGGAGGGCAAACGCAGTAGCAGGAAGCGGTGACACTGGAGTAGAGTCGAACAACTCCGAAATTCATCACCTCGTGAATGTTGTCTTTTTAATGATGATGAAGTTTAAAATACAGTCTGCGTCTGTGACCTCATATAAGGTGAAGATTTATTAACTACAAAAACCATAGCTTATATGCTGAATCTTTTGCAACCGAACACAATTCCTGCACAATGAAAGCGAAAGAGAAAAAAGATATCTTTCATCTGATGGGAGCAAATGGGGTTGAAGAAATTTCCTTTTCGTAGAAAAATCAATTACTAGTCATGTTTGTTTTATGGAATTTTGGGTAACTGAGAGAGATCTGTTTAGTCTGTGAGTGGGAGGGATCATCGTCATAATGATAAATATGTACATATTCAATTAAAAATGAGATCGCTGTAATTGCCAGAATTTTCCATTTTCGGCTAGATCTCGATCTGGAGAGATTTTGATTCTCTTTTTGTGCAGCAATCCCAAATAACGACGCTACTTACTTGCTTGAATTGAATTTTATATCTAGAGAAACTAATATTTTTACTAGAAAATACCCACAGACGGTGCCAAGTTATTTGACCAAAAGATATCGAAACATTTTTTATTAAATTAATTAATGATGATCATGAGGGTAAATCCTAGTTAAGGATAATTAATTCTACATCCAAAATGAATAATACAAATAGAAAAATATAGCTGAGTATAAGTGTTGGCAATGATTATGATTAGATTTAATATCATAAAGAGAGATGCATTAAGTAACATTAAATGGCCATAAAAAGTAAATAAAAAAAAGAGTTACTCAATATTTAGTGAGGCAGATCCTTTTTAATTTGATAAAGATGAATGATAGAAAAATATAAGAACCTTAGGACCTTTTTTGTACTCATCACGGTCTTGGATCGGAGATCCTCTAATCTCTTTAAAGTGGAGTGTTTACATGTTTCCTAAGGGGGGGGGGGGGGGGAGAAAGAGCCCCCCTTTTTTGGGAAGTCCTTCCCTCCTTTTTATAAGGGGTATCCATAGAGAATCCTAAAAAAATACAATTTAGCAGGATTATTTAGTAGAATATTCCCTTTGAGGATTCCAAAATAAACTAGCTATTTCATTACTGCCCGCCTCTGTCTTATTGATGACTCTTCGACCTCGGCCTTATTGATGACTGTCTGACCTCGGCCTTATTGATAAATGTCTGACCTCAGCCTTATTGATGACTGTTGGGCCTTAGCCTTATTGATAATTGTCCGACCTCGGTCTTATTGATGGATGTCTAACCTCGGGTTATTTTCTCCGGCATACCGAATTTTTTATCTGATTTTGACCCATACAAAGGTCAATGAGGTCTTTTTAACATGTTTAAAACTTGTGGTTAGGTGTAAAAACAAGCTTTCCTTCTTATTTGTTCACCAATTTATCTTTCATATATCTACTCTCTATCAATCTACTCCCTCGACTACGGTGGTTTCCGGCAGGAAGAGACAAGAATCAAGCTTCGATTTCAGGGGGGAATCATCTCTATTGACCCACAATCACCGTATTGTTGCTCAAAACGTGCCAATTTTGGAAATCCTAAATTTTTCTTTTTCGTTTCTTATATTTGTCATTTGGGGTTTTATATAGGGATTCGTTCATGTGCATGTTCAAGATCAATTGGGTTGTCCATAACCGTATCTAATATGGCATATGTAGTTATATTTTCTTGTTGGACTACCTCTGTGCTCTGTATTTTAGAATTTTATCTAACTGGCATCCTAATATTTAATGATAAACTTGTGGTCGATTGTCTTTAGGTCATTGATGTTTGCTAGAATTGGGGCTTATTTTTCTTATTTCGATCATAAGTTTCAAATTATTAAATGTGGCAAGAATACATAGACAGACAAAACTATCAACGAAAGTTCACTTGAACACCTCAACTAAGATATTTTCCATCGAAACACTTTTACTATTCTTTTACTACACCAGTTTAACAAGTCTAACCTTTATTGTACTAAGACTACTAAGACAATAGGATTATTTTATCAATATGGTTATTTTTATCAACAACATAAAGGTGGATGTAATCATTAACAACATTTTACCTAAAGGTCGAACGTGTTAAACTGGCCGGACGTGATAAACTGGTGCAGTAAAAGTATAGTGAAAGTGTTTTGATGGAAAATGTCTTAGTTGAGGTGTTCAAGTGAACTTTCATTGCTGGTTTAAGTTTTTGTCAATGTATTCTGCCTTAAATGTGACATTGCATATTTGCATGCAGGTAACATGAGAAAGAAATCACTTTATAAGAAGTATATCCCTTCATCAACAAAGGCAATTGCACCACATTCAAAGCCTCCAAACATAAAAGAAAAAGCAGAAACATAAGAAGAATTGCCAAGTAAAGCAAATGTCGAGCCTTCAAAAAACTGCTACCACGAAATGAAATGTAGATGCTCCTAAAGGCTTCCCCTAGTAAAGATATGAAATGAAACGTAGAGACTTCTAAAGCTTTCTCTAGTAAAGGAAATGCTGAAATTTCTAAGAGTAATATGAGAGAAAAAACAAAAGCCATCAAAGTCTGCAGGTAAAAAAAGAACAAGATCAAGGTCCATATTAGTTGACGATGACATACATGCTAGTAAAAAATCTGTTTCAAGGAGCTTCGCATTTTAGGGTGTTGATGAGGAGGATGCAGAAGACGTGGGCATAAACTTAACACAAACTCAAATGGAAAAATAGGTTTCCAAAAAACAATTATCGAAGAACAAAATGATAGTGATGATGAAGCTTTAGGTGGGGAGGATGATCATAATGGTGATGATGATTCCCAGGAGGTTGATAAAAAACTGAAGAAGAAGATGATGATGATGATAATGAAGAAGATGGTGAACAACTTGATGATGGTGAAGATGGGTTGGAAAGTGAAACACATGCAGCAGTTGAAGGTGAGTGGGATGTTCTGTCAAGTCCTGTATTTGTAAGGGCAGTTATGAATCTAAATACAAATTCAGGACTTTTCTAAGAAAGTGTAGACGTTTCCCGGCTAATATTAGTATAACATCTAGGATCAATTTATTCTATGAGTTCAAGGAAAAACATAGAACAATCAAATTAATATAAAAGTTTGATAGTAGTTATTTTAGACAATTTGCAAAATTTTCACAGCATTGGACACTGCTCAATGGACATCATATCCATTCCATGCTGATTTGCCAAACTTATTGCGTGAAGAAGCGCGAGTTATAGTTAGTAGGAGACAAGTCTCTTCAATTTCAATTGAAGAAGTTTGATATAATGACTGGATTGAACTGTGGTGTCAAGCCCATTAAAGAAGAAATGAACAAAGTGATAGATGATGACGAATCATTCTGTGACAAAGTTTGCCAGTCTATCAAGAAGGGGGAGGAAGCAGATATGCTTTTGAAGTAGTTAAAGTCCAGGAGGTTTGACATACAAGAGAGGTTTAATATTTCCTTGATTTGGTTTGTCCATTCAGTCGTGCATACAAGGGATAACATAGCGCGCATCGATAAGAAGAATATTTATGTGGCTGACAATTTGAAAGTTTTCATGAAATATCCAAGGAGAAATGAGTGTTTTGAGCTTAAAATTGAGTACTTGAAAAGAACATGTTTCCAATTTACAAATCATATGTGAGCAAGAGTAAGGAAAATAAAATCTCTTATTAAAAGTACAAATTGGCTAGTTATGCCCTATACGGCTTCCCATGGGCAATCACTGTAAGTATGAAAATATCATGTCAAAATTTCATTTCAGTTGAGTACTATTATTGTATTTCCCACGGACAAAAGTTATTATTTCTTGGTTCATAAAAAAATATAGGCATGGGTGTACGAAGCAATTCCTCTATTTGGTCATAGTGCCAAGAAATCAAAGGTCGTACTGATTCGATGCTAAGGATGTTGAGATAGCACAACAAGAAAGTGATATTTTACCCTAAATGGCATCCCTATTAGCATAGCATCGATGACCCTGGTGTGTTAATATAAGGAATGAAATAACACACCACCAGTAGATTAGACTAAACTAAAGTAGGAGATTATCATAGACCTCGTATTTATTTTATTGTATTTTGTGTCTATTAACTTCTATGTATGCTATATTTTAGGAAGTACACCCTTAACTTATTCCTACCCTACATGAAATAGATATGGACTACATGAAGAACTTGGTAATATACGACGATGAGGTAGCGGATCCTATAATCGACTAGCTAGTGGTTGGAATAGGTGACTGCCATTAATAAGGCACCTAGTACAGTGAGTTTAGAGACTAATGGTGAAGTTGACTTTGTTGATCATGACCCTTTGGGTGGGAGTATTCTTTGTTCACCACTAGTTGGTGAAGGTGGTGATTTTTTTTATTTTTCAGGATGTGGAATACGCATTCAAGCGATACAGATGTGAGCGAAGAGTTGAGGGTTGTGAATGACAAATTAAATAAGGTGTTGAAGATCCTTCGGGAGATACAAAATCAGAATGAGAGTCCTTCTAAAGTAGTTGAGTCACCTTGGTATTAAATTGAATTAAATGGAAAAAATTTCTTATGTGTGGGATGCCATATGGCACTAAAGTAGGTCAAGGTGGCACAAGAGTGCATGATGAGTCATGGCACATATGTGCCTTGCTTACACCTGAAGGTCTTCTTGGAAAATTACATTATCTTGGTCTCCTTATTTGGCAATGTAAGAGAAGTTATTTTCTTGGTCTCTAAGTATGTTATATTGTCAAGACTCGAAATCTAGACCCGATCGTGATGGCGCCTCTTATGAAGACAAGGCCAGCCGATACTTTGCATTTTAGTATTTAATAGTAAAATAGTAGGAAACAGTCTAAATTATGATAAAATAATCCAAGGTTTAAGCAGGTAATAGTATAATGTGCGGAATAAAACCCAACACAACCCGATATCGGTTTGTCACTTGTTGTGAGCATCTAAACAATCAGAATACTTATGGAGAACTACAAAGTTTAATATAGAAGCTAAGAACATGAATATATAAGATAGGGAAGAGCTCTTGGCTGCGAACGTCAACAGCTACCTAGAGACTCCTCGAATCTGCCTGATTTGGAAATGATCAGCACTCAAGAGTGGGACCGTATGTGCCGGAATCTGCACACAAGGTGCATGGAGTAAGCTGCGCACTCCAACTCAGTGAGCAACAATCACAAATAAAGACTGAAAGCAGAAAATCATGTAAGGTACAATTGCAGACTATAATGAAGCAATAAAACCAGGGAAGCAGTGAAATCAGTAAAAAGATACATGAAAGTCATTTATCTCAAATTAAACTTCATGAAAACCCCTTTTAAAAATAATTAAGCAGATAAATGATAGGCAATTAAGGAATAATAAACACATAAAGGCTTGCCCTTCGGGCACAATATCAACAATTCTGCCCCTCGGGCAATATCTCAGAATAACACCAGTCCCTCGGGCTATATCTCACATCACAATGGGTACTCACGCTCACTAGGGATATGCAAACTCCTGGAGGGGCCCCATACGGCCCAAGCACAATATTAAGCCATCTTATGGTAGGATCGGTGGGCACTCGGCCTTATGTCAATCATGTCACCTCGTGGCATACATATCTCAGGCCCTCAGCCTCAAATCATGAGCAGTATTTCCTCACGACATAGACATTCGGCCTTACGCGGTCAAAAATCCTCACAAGCCACTCGGCAGTATTAAAACAGGATTACTCATCCCAATTATCATTTACAAGATAACATAAGTGTTAAAAACATAGTAGACAAGGTTGGGCATGGAAACAGTGAAATATATCATGACTGAGTTTAAGTAAAGTCAAAACAGTGAGGAAATATCAATAAAAATCCTCGAAGGGTTCAAATATTTTGAACGAGGCCCAAATATGGTATTCAGCTAAATAATGAAGATAACCAATAGATTTCAGTCAAATATGCGGTAAAATAGTTATTCGAGACGGACTAAGTCACAATCCCCAACAGTGCACGACCCCACTCTCGTCATCAAGGTGCGTCACTTCAATATATCACCATGATGTGCAATCCGGGGTTTCAAACCCTCAGAATATTATTTACAATCATTACTCACCTCAAGCCGGTCACATCTCTTACTTATGATGCCCTTGCCCCTCGAATTGGCCTCCACTCGCGTCGAATCCGTCCAAAATCAGAATCACGGAGTCAAAAAATGCTAAAGGAACAAAGCCCAAGAGAAAATAATCAATATACGACACAAATCCTGAAATTACCAAAACCCGACCCCCGGTCCACATCTCGGAATTTGATAAAATTCACATCAATAGGTTCCTTATCTCTTCACGAGTTCATGTATATCATAAGTACCAAAATTCGACCATAACAGGTCCCTTAAACCCACAAGTCTAGGTATCCAATACCAAATCCTAGTTTCCCTAGTTTTATCCCTGAATTTCCATTCATTATAGCTTTAATATGTGAACTAATAGCATAGGGACGAGTTTTAAGTCCAAAATCCTTACCTCAATAAAGTTCCCTTGAAATCTCTCTTCAAAATCATCCAAAAAGCTTCAAATCCGAGTAAAACAATGGTGGAATAGCTCAAAAATCGCGAAGGAAACAATTTATACTTGTTGGCCTAGGAATTTTCGCATATGCGGCCAATATACCGCTTCTGCGGTACCACATTTGCGGTCCCTGATCCATTTATGAGAAATTCACTTAACCAGCACAACCTGCATCTGCGATGAAATATCCGCACTTGCGCCATCACAGGTGCAACCTCTAGACCTCTTCTGCGGTTCCTGCCAACTTCCCAGCTTCTTCTTCTGCGATCCTTTTCCCGCGTATGCGGCATCGCACATGTGATCCCCAATCCCCAGATGGGAAATATCAGAAGCAGCAATAATCTAAAATTTACAAAGTCTTAAACTCCTCCGTCAACCATCCGAAATCACCCCGAGACCCCCAGGACCTCATCCAAAAGCACTAACATATCCCATAACCTTATTCAAACTTGTACAAGTTCTTAGAGCACCTCAGAAAACATCAAATCAACCAAAACATATCAAATTTAAGCCTAAGTTCTCAAAATCTTCTAAATTTCGCACTTTTGATAAAAAACCCAACCAAACCACGTCCCAATTACCTGAAATTTTGCACACGCATCCTAAATAACACAACGAAACTACTGAAACTCTCGAAATTCTATTTTGACCCCTATATCAAAATCTCGCCAGCCAATATTAAATCGCCAAAGTATCAACTTTGCCAATTCAAGCCAAAATCTACTCTGAACCTCAAACACTCATTCCGATCACACTCCTAAGTCCCAAATCATCTTCTGAAGCTAACTGAACCATCGGAATGCACATCTAAGCCCAATAGCCCATAAGTCAACATCCAGTTGACTTTTCCAACTTAAGTTTCTTCAAATGAGACTAAGTGCCTCAAACCTTATCAATTCATTTCTAAACCGGAGACAACCAAATCGATTACACATAGAACTGATAGACAAAGCAATAAAAAGTATAAATGGGAAAACGGAGCAATAACTCAAGAGACAACTGGCAGGGTCATCATTTCCTCCCCAACTTAAACAAACGTTCGTCCTCAAACGAGTTAAGAAACATACCTGAAGCCTCAAACAAGTGAGGATATCTGCTCCGCATCTCTCCTACTCGGTCTTCTAGGTAGCCTCCTCTATGGGCCGACCTCTCCTGTGCACTTTCACTGAACCTATATCCTTCGACCTCAACTTTCGAACCTGACGAATCAAAATAGCTACTGGCTCCACATCATAGGTCAAGTCCTCATCCAACTAAACCGTGCTGAAATCCAGAACATGAGACGGATCCCCAATATACTTTCAGAGCATAGAGACATGAAATACCATCTGCACACTCGACAAGCTGGGTGGCAAAAAAGGTTATAAGCCACCTCCCTAATCCTCCGAAGCACCTCAAAATTCCCAATGAACTGCGAACTCAATTTCCCTCTCATAACACCCTTTATGGGGGAAACCTTTAATAGAACCTTTTCACCAACCATGTAGGACACATCTCTAACCTTCCTATCAATATAAATCTTTTGCCTCGACTGCACTGTGCGAAGCCTCTCCTGAATCACCTTCTCCAATGCATCATGTACCACATCTGTCTCCAATAGCCTAGCCTCACCCGACTCAAACCAACCAACTAAGGATCTGCACCGCTTCATATACAAAGTCTCATATTGAGCCATTTATATACTCAACCAATAACTGTTGTTATTTGCAAACTCTGCAAGCGGTAGAAATTGATCTCATGACCCTCCGAAGTCAATGACACAAGCACGCAACATGTCCTATTATATTTGAATAGTGCGCTCGGACTGCCTATCCGTTTGAGGGTGAAACATTGTGCTCAATTCAACCTGAGTACCCAACTTTCGCTACACAGACCTCCAAAACTGCGATGTAAACTGAATGCCCCTTTCTGAAATGATAGAAACGGGGACACCATGCAAACGAACAATCTCCCAAATATAGATCTCTGCCAACCGTTCTGAAGAATAGGTAGTACACAGAAGAATGAAGTGTGCGAACTTGGTCAGCCAATTCACAATCACCGAAATAGCATCGAACTTCTTCAAGTTTGTGGAAGTTCTACTACAAAGTCCATAATGATCCTCTCCCACTTACACTCTAGAATACCCATCCGTTGAAGCAAGCCATCTAGTCACTGATGCTCATATTTCACTTCCTGACAATTGAGACACCGAACTACAAATCCCACAATGTCTTTCTTCATTTTTCTCCACCAATAGTACTGCCTCAAATCCTGATGCATCTTCGCAGCACCCGGATGAATGGAATACTGCGAGCTATAGGCCTTTTCAAGAATCAACTACCGAAGTCCATCCACATTGGGCACACAAATTCGGCCCCGCATCCTCAACAACCCATCATCCTCAATGGTCACATCTCTGGAATCATCGTGTTAAACTCTATCGTTAAGAAAAAGCAAATGCAGATCATCATATCGGCGCTCTCTGATGCGATCATATAAGCAAGATCGAGAAACCACACAAACCAATACTTGACTAGGCTGCGGAATATCTGTCCTCACAAACCAATTGGCCAAGGCCTGAACATCAACTGCAAGAGGTCTCTTCCCAACTGGAATATATGCTAAACTCCCCATACTCACTGTCTTTTGGCTTAAAGCATCAACTACCATATTGGCCTTTCCCGGATGGTACAATATAATGATATCATAATCCTTTAGCAACTCCAACCATCTCTGCTGCCTCAAATTAAGATCCTTTTGCTTGAAAAAGTGCTGGAGACTACGATGATTAGTAAATACCTCACAAGACACGCCATACAAATAATGCCTCAAAATATTCAACGTGTGAACTATGGAAGCCAACTGCAAATAATGAATGGGATAGTTCTTCTCATGGGGCTTCAACCAATGAGAATCATACGCATTTAACTCTACCCGCCTTTACAAAAATACAACCAATGCAAACTCTCGAAGCATCACAATACACGGTATATGAACTGGAAGCTGATGGCAAAACTAGCACATGCGCTGTGGTCAAAGCTGTCTTGGGCTTCTGAAAGCTCTCGTCACACTCGTCCGACAATATAAATGAAGCACCCTTCTGAGTCAACTTGGTCAAGGGAGTTGCGATAGATGAGAATCCCTGAACAAACCTGCGATAATAGCTAGCCAAACCAAGAAAGCTGCAAATCTTTGTGGTTGAGAACGGTCTGGGCCAACAATGAACCACTTCTATCTTCTTCGGATCAACCTGAATACCCTCTTTAGACATTTGCGTGCCCCAAGAAAGCCACTGAGCTAAGCCCAAACTCACACTTAGAGAATTTTGCATAAAGCTTCTCCTCCCTAAATCTCTGAAACCCAACACCCAAATGCTCTGCTGCTCTTCCTGACTACGCGAATACACCAGAATATAATCAATGAAGACTATGACAAACGAGTCGAGATAAGGCTGAAATACACTATTCATCAAATGCATGAACGATGTTGGGGCATTGGTCAGCCCAAAAGATATCACCAAAAACTCATAACGACCATATCAGTCCTGAAACTTGTCTTAAGAATATCCGAGTTCCTTATCTTCAATTGATGATAGCCCGAATGAAGATCAATCTTGGAGAACACTCTCGCTCCTTGAAGCTGATCGAATAAATCATCAATGCGAGGCAAAGGATACTTGTTCTTAACTTTTACTTTGTTCAACTGCCTATGATCAATGCACATTCTCATAGTGCCATTCTCCTTCTTAAAAAATAGAGTCGCGGCACCCTGTGGTGACATGCTAGGCCGAATGAACCCTTTGTCAAGGAGTTCCTGAAGCTGCTCCTTTAACTCCTTCAACTCTGCTGGTGCCATACAATACGGCGGAATAGAAATGGGCTCAATGCCCGGCACTAGGTCAATACCCAAATAAATATCCTTGTATGGTGGCATGCCCGGAAGTTCTGCAGGAAATACATAAGGAATATCTCTCACAACTGGAAAAAAATCAATATTGGGAGTCTCAACACCGACATCCCTCACAAATATTAGATACGAAAGACAACCTTTCCCAACCATATGATGGGCCTTCAAGAATGAGATCACTCTACTAGGAACGTAATCAATCACACCTCGCCACTCAATCCGTGGCACTCCTAATATAGCCAATGTGGCTGTCTTAGCATGACAATCTAGAAAAGCACAACACGGTGATAGACAATCCATGCCCAAAATGACATCGAAGTCCCCCATACACAATAATAAAAGATCCACTCAGGTTTCCAGATCCACAACAGTCACCACACACGACCAGTACATACGGTGTACAACAACAGTATCGCCCATCGGGTAGATACATGAACATGTGAAGCAAGAGACTCACGGGTCATACCCCAAATAGCGAGCAAAATATGATGACACATAAGAAAAGGTAGAACCGTGATTAAATAATACAGAGGCATCTACGTGGCAGACTGAAACAATACATGTGATGATAGAATTTGAAGCAATAGCATTGGTCTAGCTGGAAGTGCATAGAAACGGGTCTGACTTACACCTTACCGACCTCCTCCTCTAGGTGACCCCTAGCTGACTGACCTCTACCCCTAGCTGGCTGAGCGGATGGTGATAAAGTAACTAGTGCTGAAGTCGATGTCTGACCCCTCTGCTGAGATGAACTCGCAAGACAATGAGGGTACTGCCTCCACATATGACCCATCTCTGCACACTCTTAACAACTCCCACGTGCTAGAGAAGAAGACTGAAGGGAACCCCTCAAACCGAAATGACTAGCTGATGCACCTGGCATAGAGAAGCCCTGAACTGATGGAGAACAGGACAAACTCTAAGCTGGAAAGGCACTAAGTGATGACTGGCCCTGATGAAAAATATGAGAACCATGACCCGATGACGCCCCACAATAGCATGGGCGAGTTGGATGAGCATGCTTGAAGGAACGACCTATACCGTATTGAAACTCACCTTTCAAAGGAGCACCACCATAGCTACCACAATGGCATGAACTGCATAGTCCTGAGCAGTTGCAACCGGCTAGGCTGGATACTCCCCTAGCATCTGAAGTCCCTACACGACCTGCTCAGGTGTACGAGCGGCTGGAGTTTGACTGCCTTCCCTGGCCTGAGAAGTAATTGTGGCTGTAGTGGCTGAAACCGCCTAAGCTAGGCCAATGCAAAATGATAAAATCTAATCCAGGGCCTCATAAAGACCCGGAATCACAATGGGCACAACTGGTATCTGAGCTGGCACTGCTGAAGCGTCCATAATTGGGACCTGATCTTGAGCTGGGGTTGCTGGTGGATCTGTAGGTTCTTCCCTAACTGCTATACGGGCCACACCTCTGCCCCAACCGCGACTACGAATGTGTTCCCGGCCTCTGATGGCCACAAATGATCGTACTGGCGGCCGTCCATCCTGACCGATAGCACGTGTGCTCACAATCCATGGGAGAATAGAATAACAGAAGTTTAGTACTCGGATCAACAAATTCGCACGACAATAATTTAAAGAATATGAAGTTTTTCCTAAAGGTTCTACAGCCTCTCGAGGATAAATATTGATGTTTCCATACCGATCCTCGAGACTCTACTACACCTGCTCATGACTCGTAAGACCTATGTAACCTAGGCTCTAATACCAACTTGTCACGATCCTAAACCCGAACCCAGTCCTAATGGCGCCTCTCGTGAAGACAATGCTAGCCAACACTTCCCATTTCAGTATTTAACAGATAATAAGTAAGAAATGTCTAAAGCATGATAAAATAATCCAAGGTTTAAGTAGATGATAGTATAATGTGCGGAATAAAACCCAACATAGCTCGATATTGGTGTTTCACTAGTCATGAGCATCTAAATAATCTGCAATACTCAGAGAAAGCTATAAAATTTAATACAAAACTAAGAATATGAAGAAATAAGATAGTGAAGAGCTCCAGGCTGCGAACACCAACAGCTACCTAAATACTCCTCGAATCTGCCTGAATTGGAAATGATCATCACTCAAGAGCGGGACCAGATGCACCTAAATCTGCACAGGGTGCATGGACTTAAGAGAGTACTCCAACTTAGCGAGTAACAATAATAAATAAAGCCTGAAAGCAGGAAATCACGTAAGACACAATTGCAGACTATAATGAAGCAGTAAAACCAGTGAAGCAGCAAAATCAGTAAAACGATATGTGAAAGTCATTTAGCTCAAATTAAACTTCATGAAAATCCTTTTTAAAACAATTAATCAACTAAATGACAGGTAGTTAAATAATAATAAACACATAAAGGCTCGCCCATCGGGTAGAGTATAACCAATTTTGCCCCTCGGGCAATATCTCTGAAAAATACTAGCCCTTCAGACTATCTCACACATCACAATGAGTACCCGCGCTCATTAGGGTTGTGTAGATTTCTTGAGAAGTCCCTTACGGCACAAGAGCAATATCAAGTCATCTCATGGCATCATCACTAGGCTCTCTACCTCATATTAATCAAGCCACATCATTGCGTACATATCTCAGGCCCTCGACCTCAAATTCCAAAAATCTTATTTAACTTTTACCAATCTACAAAACACCTCAAACAACATCAAATGAACCAAAACACATTGGATTCGAGCCTAAGTTCTCAAAATCTTTTGAATTTCAAACTTTTGAACAAGTACCCAACCAAACCACATCCGAATGACCTAATATTTTGTACATACATCCCAAATGTCACAAAAAAATTAGTGCAACTCTCAGAATTCTATTTTGATCCCTATATCAAAATCTCGCCTACCAACCAGAAATCACCAAAATATCAACTTTTCCAATTCAAGCCTAAATCTACTCTGAACCTCCAAAACTCATTTTGATCATGCTCCTAAGTCCCAAATAACCTGCCAAAGCTAACCGAACCATCAAAACTCACGTCTGCTCCCTTTAGCACATATGTCAACATCTGGTTGACTTTTCCAACTCAAGTTTCTTCAAAAGACACTAAGTGTCTCAAACCTTATCAACTCATTTCTGAACCCAAGCCAACCAACCCAATCTCACATAGAACTGAAAAACAAAGCAGTAAGAAATAGAAATGGAAAAATGGAGCGGTAACTCATGAGACGACTGGCCGGGTCATCACACATATGCTTAGAATTGGACCAAAACATATGCTAAGCTTGGAGCCTCAAATATTTTGTTTGAATTATATAATACAATGGTAGCATGAAAAAAACTTCTACGGGAGAACGGTATAATCTTTCTCAAGAATGTCATGTGGATTTTCCCTATTTCGATCCACCGACGTGTTTATCGCAATTAACGTGTGTTAGAGGGATTGTCAATAGAATTGGATCAGGTATGTTAAGGCTATCCGTTCTTTCTTTTGGCATGATCTGTACAACACAAACGAAATAAGCAAATGCACAATTTTCATAAATGAATCTATTCATAGAAATGCTAAAGATGCGTATGTTCCTGATTCTACATGTGTCATATTATTATATAATCTGTTCATGGGTCTCATAAATATATTTAAGTTGAAAAAGTTTAGTTCATGCTATTATTCAAAGACATAGTGGTCTTATGGCACTCAAAGAGATTTTATTTACATACTTCTCATGAATTACATTCATGTACATTAACCCATAACCAGATGGCAATATATATGCGTATATATGTATACATATATGTATATGGGATATGGGAAGAGGTTACTGCGATATATACGAACCACCACCTGATCGGCTGGTATACTTTGATAATTTGCCTACACTGGCCGAGATGATATGATGGGGTGCCCTTAGAGGCTTGATGATGTTATGAACACATATACACATGCATGGTATGACATTTATACACATATGCATGACATTATAAGAAGTGAAATGATTCGCCGAGCCATGGAAAAATACATGCCGAGTCTTTTACTCCATGTTTCTCTCATGTCTATTATTTACTGATTTTTATTCCTTATTTACTCGGTAAATTATTTGTACTGACGTCCATTTGCCTAGATACGCTGCGTTTCATGCCAGCAAATCTTGATAGATAGGTCGAGAGCCCTCTAAGTAGGCTAACAGCTCAGCGAAATATGTTGGTGCGCTCCATTTGCTTCGGAGTTGCTTGTTAGGTTAGTATGATTTAGATTTGTATTTTTTGGTATGGCAGGACTCTATCCTGACCTTTGTGAAAATTATGTATTTTTAGAGGCTTGTAGACAAATGTCATATACGTAAAAGATTGTATGGACCTTTCAGCGTATATTCAGTGTATGAGTGGTTATTTCGGTCTTATAGGCTCGTAAGTCTTATGTATAAGTTGGTATCACATGTTGTATTCTATTTATCTTACAGCAGCCTTCCGGCTCGGTTATCTATGATAGTATTCCATGAAAAAGATATGTTATATTGGTATTTGATTGATTAAGGTACCAGGCGCCCATCGCAGCCCACCGATTTGGGTCGTGACACTTTATCGACTACATAGAACACAATTGAAAAAATGTTATTCTTTGCATCTAGTTCCATAGCAGACAACAAGCAACCTCCATACCTGCCACTTAGAAATATCCCATCAACGACAATAACTTTTCTCATATATGTAAATATCTTAGTGAAAGCTCCAACGGATAAAAATAATATCAAAAATGTAATTTATCATCAACCTTCAAATCATAATACCTCCTTCATTATAGGACAACATAACATGGTGATACTCTTCTAACAAAGCATACCGCTTTTCTTGTGTACTCCTGATCATAACTTAGCTATTTTACTGACATTCAAGATCCTCCAATAAGTAAGAATTTCGTTAAAATATGCAAAAATAGCATCCTTGAAGGGGATGGGCATTTGCCATGAACATGCTATTCCTAGTAATATGCACCTAAAATCTTTGATGACAAGTTAGGATGACGACTTGATATGTGTTGTAATCGAATGTGTCCGCGCATGGTACTTGGTAATATAAAAGCTATCACAACCTTGTACTTTAAAGCGCATAACTTCCATGGGAAACTCACATCTCAGCATTCCCTAAAGTTTATTTACTGCTACTCTTCTTCATACAAAACGTAAAATGCATTATCACATAAGAAACCTACAATTGTTTCATTAGATCAATCTTAGCTTCGAAACAATTCCGAAGGAAAAAGATATATATCATCAGGTTGGCTATATTGGCATTGCTAACGAGTCCACCAAGCCTTTATCTTCAACTACCTAACTGGCAATAACTGGGAGCTCTTCTGCTCTATCTGCATCTTTCAAAATGTACAAGTTCATTTTTACCACAATAATTATGCAAGCCATTACTTTATCCATTGATGCCACTTTCACCATTCTTTCCTACTCTGCTTCTAAATTTGGTTTGTGTTGGTGGTGGTGCAGTGGCGGCATTTCAACCTTGATGAGACCTTTCAACAAAAACTTCATGCCTTTCTTCAAACTCATTTTTAGCCACAAATATCTTCAAACAAAGTCTCATATATCAATTGTAACATCAAGGAGGTACGATTGAAAATCATTGTATTTATTATTTAAGGAAGGAGGAATCTTGTCCCTCTTCGACCCAGAGCTAAGCATATTTGTAAAATTCAAATGCCTCGAGAAACATATTAGTTTTCCACATTTAATGACCACATCTAAAAATTCTTCAAATGTACAATTGCTAGGTATATAGATAGGTATTGTATCCTTTGTATAGAAATTTCAATTCCAACTAGTTGGCCCCTCAACCCATTAACCAGAATATAGACTGCATACTAGTATATAATCTGACATCAGTCTATTATGAACAAGTGGCATATTGTACACTAGTGGTCGAGCACTATGCAGAAAATAGATGAGATAAAAATACTTTCCAGATGAAGGAGTTACGGAATATACCACTTATAATGAATTATCAATCCAATATACCACGAATTTCATCCCCAAATTTGACAGATCCGAAAAACTCCCAATTTTCCTATTTCTTCTCCGTAAATGATCAATAAATTGAATGAAGATTTGATGAAATAGGGAAGAAGAAAGACAACCTATGTGTGTTGAATGCAAGAAAAGTCTCACGACCCGAACCCCGCTCCGGTCGTGATGCTGTCTCTCGTGAAGACAAGGCCAGCCAACCAACACATTTCGCCTTTTCAGAATAGTTAATGTTGATAAACAATTTTTGCACAATTAAATAACCACAGTCTAAACAAAATTTTTCTTTATTAGGTTCGGAATACAACTCAAACACAGTCCAAATTGGGGTGTCACAAGTCACGAGCATCTATCAGAGTATAAATACAACTACAAGGCCGAAAATACACAAATGAGGACTGATAAACATAAGGAAGAAATACGGTGTTGCGAACGTTAGCAGCCATCTCGTCAAACTCCGATAAACTTAGCCTCTGGTTAGCTCAAAACTCGCTACTAGGTGAACAAGTACCTGCATCTACACACAAGGTGCAGGAAGTGAAGTGAGTACTCTAACTCAGTGAGTAATGAAGATAAATAATATATGAGCAGTAAGAAATCATGTAAAACAAACCATCATGCTGTATATAACAGTGTAAAACCCTTTGAGAAAAATAGTGTAGCAGTGAAATATTTAGAAATATGTCTTAGCACAGTTTAAACCTCTTTTGGAAATGACTTTTTCAGCGGTTACGAATACGAATGCAAAACAAACTGTGTGAATAAGCATAGAAAATCCGCCCCCCGGGCACAACACTCAGTTATCAGATAATGTCAGGCAATCAGGTAGATAATGCATGAAGTAGCACAGACAACAGACAATTGCAGACAAATGAAATAAGGTAAACACATAGAACAGTATCAGTACAGCTGCCGCGTGCAGCCATAAACACATATTGTTGCGGCGTGCAGACCGATCCATTAATCGTCGATGGAGCTCATTAGGGGTGTGCAGACACTAGGAGGGGCCCCTTATGGCCCAAGCGTAATATCAAGTCATCTCGTGGCATCAAGTCTAGGCCCTCAGCCTCAAATCAGTATCAGCATAATACTGCTACAACATGCAGCCTGATCCAAAAGTATCCTCATAGACAAGCCTTTGGCTTTACTTAGTCAAAAATCACATAAGCCCCTTGGGAAATAGTAAACATGCTTCTCAACCAAAAAATAGTATAGGAAATATCATTACAAGTGTTAAAGCAAAATAAACTTGGCTGAGTTTTGAAAACAGTAGAAAGTACATGACTGAGTTCAAGTAAAAAATCGAAACAGTGAGAAAATATCAACAACCATCCCCGAAGGGGTTTAAATAATTTGCACGAAGCCCAAATATGTCAATCCGCCCTAATTATGATGATAACAAATAAGTTTCAGTCAAATATGCAGTAAAATCATCAATTGGGACGACCAAGACACGATCCCCAATAGTAAAAGACCCCACGCTCATCATCCAGCGCGTGTCTCGCCTCTATATAGCACTACAATCAGCAATCCGGGATTTCAAACCCTCAAGATATTATTTACGATTATTACTCACCTCGAACCGGAAATATCTCTAGCCCACAACACCTTTTCCCCTCGAGTCGGCCTCCACGCGCGTGGAATCTATCCAATATCAGAGCGAATACATCACAATATTCTAAGGGAACAAATCCCAATCAAAAACAATCAATAACTGGCACAAATTTTGAAATTACCAAAACCCGAGGCCCGTGCCCACTTCTCGAAACTCAGAAATTTAGATATCAACAGGTTCACTATTTTCCCGAGTTCATAAACATTAAAATTTCTCAAATCCGTCCTCGAATGGCCTTTCAAATCACAAATCAAAAGTCCAATTTCTCAAGCCCTAGTTCATCAATTTTAGGCTTAATTTCCATGAATTTCTTGATGGATTTCACAATGAAAGCAAGTTTTAAGACCAAGATTCTTACCTCAAGTTGATTCCTCTTGAATCCGTCTTTAATTTCTTTCGAAAACTCAAAAACGAGCAGCCATGGGTGAACATAGACCCACATATGCGAACAAGATGACGTTAAAAATATTCTGCCCAGGCATATTTTCTTTCATCGCGATCGCAGCAGTTTCCTCGCGATCGCGAAGAATAAATTTTCAAACATCCCGAAAAACTCAATGCGATCGCGTGATACCAAATGCGATCGCGATGATTCCTCAAAAAAATACCCTTTGTGAACGCGTACTTTCTCCTACGAGCGTGATGAACAAACGCGACCTTAGACTAGTTGACCAAAAGACTGTACGCGATCGCGGCCACACACACGCGAATGCGATACACAGCCCTCTCCCACTACGCGATCGCGGGACCTACTTCGTGAACGCAAAGAACACTCAGACAGCCTCCTCAAATCCCTCTATGGGATTGTTGTTAGATATTATGCTTAACGCTAGAGGGGGGGTGAATAGCGATATAATAAAAATTAGCGTAAACTTGCGGAATTTAAAAATTGCAGGAAATAAATAAGTGCGATAAGTAAATAAATTAGAACAAACGCACCGATGTATCCTTGTTTACCACAACCCGTGGCTAGTCCAGTCCCCGAGAGACTCTCTCGAGATTTCCACTAACTTGTTAAGCTTACGGGTGCTCAACAAACCGTTATAACTTGAGGACACAAGCCTCAACAACCTTTACTCGGAGATACAACACTCCAAGACTTCAACCAAGGAAACACAAGTTCCTTCGTACAACACAAGGGACTAACACTTCCCTTCAAGTGTACAAAAACACTTAGCACGCAAACAAGACACTCCTTTAAGAGTAGATATGAGTAAAAAGAATACACTCAAGATCGCAACAACTTTCGACAAGAATTTGGCTCTCAAAAGCTTATGCAATGAATAATAAATGATAAGCAATAAAGTATGCACGCTTTAGCAATTGTATGATCAGTTGTTGTGTGTTGTTGTACTTAAAAGACTGAATTGAAGCTGTATTTATAGCTGAAAAACTTTGTATTACCATTGCCTAATTGCCAATTAAGAATTGCTGATTTTACTCTGTGACAATCGATTGTCAAAATGCCACAATCGATTGTTTGCCAATCGTTCCAAAAATCATTCCCAGATTTTACGCTTAACAATCGATTATCTAAGATCAATAATTGATTACTGGCAACGTTCAAAAAATTATTTCCAGATTTTACGTAAAACAATCGATTGTCAGAAATCTACAGTCGATTACTCAGCAACGTTCAAAAAATCCTTTCCAGATTTTAATTAAAACAATCGATTATAAGAAATCAATAATCGATTACTTGACGGTATTTGAAAACATTTTGGCAACGGTCAGTTATATAATCGATTATATTAAGTTGACAATCGATTATATATCAGTCTTGAAAAATCAATTTAGACACTGCCTCTTGACAATCAATTGTTATAGGTTCACAATCGATTATTTAATAACTTTGAAAAATGTCTGGAAGACACTGCCTCAACACAATCGATTGTCATAAGTTCACAATCGATTATTTTGTGACTTTGAAAAATCTGATGGACACTGTCCCTTCACAATCGATTGTCATTAGCTTCACAATCGATTATTTTGAGCTTTGAAAAACTTTGATGGACACTGCCTCATCACAATCGATTGTCATAAGGTTCATAATCGATTGTCATGCAGATTTGAAAAATCTGATGCTCATTGCCTTAACACAATTGATTGTCATAAGTTCACAATCGATTGTCAAGCAGCTGACTTAAACATAATCGATTATCATAAATACATAATCGATTATCTTAGTCCAGATTTTAGAGGCATGATTAAAAATCATTTTGACTAAAGTAAATATGCATTATTTAAAATCATTTTGCTCTAAATTAAATATGCGTGATTTGTCAAAAATATTTTTACGAGAGAAGCCAAGTCTTGAGTTTAAGTTGTCGGATCAAGATCACAATTAAATACCGACTCATATAAAACTTAATCTCGATCTTTGTCTTGTGCTTGAATCTCGTTATATATCAATTTTGCGCTTGTGCTTGGACCTCGTCATATGTCAATTTGCACATAGTTTGTCATTCATCAAAACCTACAAATATGAACACACGTTTAGTATAATGCCTTGAGAACGTGTTTCCAACAATTTCCCTCTTTTTGATAATGGCAAAAAGAGGGAAATTTCCCGCCTCATCATCCGGCACTGCTTCATAGGGAACAAGACCGGCATATGGATAATGAACATGGTTAAAATATCCATGGATCTCATGTGTCAATTGACCGACAGAGGTGGTCAATGAAACAATTTGGTCGGAAATGGATTGAAGAGTAGGTTCTTGAGGCTGACGCAATCGACGAGTTGGAGGAGGAGCAGGAGCTACATGATCGCCGTCATGGGGAAAGGAGGATTTTCGGAAATTTCCCACTTCTTGGTGCTCTTTTTGAGAGGACCGATGGAAGTGTTGAACCCGGAAGCTTCAAGAAAATTTATAATAAGGAGGGCATAGGGAAGAGGTCTATCATCTCCGATGGCATCACGCATGTGAATTTTGACGAACTTACACCAATTGATGTGAGCTCCGGTTATAATGGCATGCATGAGCTTAGCGTCCTCTTGGGAAAGAGTGGTATGATTATGCTTCCGAGGCTTGAGGACTCGGGTGATGAAATAGAAAATCAAACGATATTCGGGGAGCATTCCCGTAATGGTAGGACGTCGAATAGATAGATTAGGATCATAAGCTCCAAGTCCTATTTGGTTTAGGAGAGTTTTCTCATCAAATAAGGCGCCTGTCTCTCTAATGTAGCGAGTAATGTTTTCGCCATTTCGAGGAAGATGGGCAATGGAATGCAAGTTTTCATTGGACAAAAGAATTTGAACACCATTAATATTTGACACAAGCTCACCATCGTCATCCTCATGAAGGTTTGAGTAAAACGCTTGAATCAATGGAGGATTAATATAAGGATAGGTAAGATATAAGAAGTCAAGAAGTTGACATTCCTTAAGCATGTTTGCAGCGGGGGCATATGATTCAAGATACTTGCTTGTTGAAAAGCGAGGAGGAAGAATGTCACGCTTTTCGAATTTTGTCAAAAATCTAGTAAGCCCTGTTTCAGTATTGAATTGTAAAATAGACCCATCTTGATAAGGGAAATTTGGAGGTGGAGGAGCAGAAGAAGATGCACCTTGTCTACCTGAACGGGAACGTTTAGAATGTCTGCCCGACATTTTCAAAAAGTAGTAATGAACTTTGTAAGAAACTTGGAAGATTTTTGAAGGTTTGGGAGCAAAGATTGATGCTTGAGTGAATAAAATTGAAGACTTATGATGCCTATTTATAATGGGAAGAATGGCATTTCATTTATGATGAAAATCTGCAGAAATTTATGAGCCAAAACAGTCAGAAACGGTAAAAATAAATTGTACTGACCATTGGACAATCGATTGTTGAAACGAAATAATCGATTGTTGAGCAGATTTTGATTTGAACATGGAACTGACACAAAATCGATTGCAGGACCCTAACGGTAACAGATATTTGAATTACTAACAAAAAATAATCGATTGTTGAATTATGATAATCGATTGTTGTGATACAGTGAGCACGGTGATTTTCTGACTCGGAAAATAATCGATTATATTTATGAAACAATCGATTGTTTTAGAGAAGCAGTACTGAATGGCTGAGACGGTAATCGATTATACAGTTAAAAAATCGATTATTAACCACAAATGCATAATAAGCATCAAACATAAATAATCGATTAGTGATACTTGCTAATCGATTGTCTGCACAGTAAAATAATCGATTATTTGCTGTAACAATCGATTGTTCTATGCTATTTCTTTATAATTCCCCCTGCCTTTAGGGCGATACCTGCAAAAAAGAATTAGACGTCTCGGACGCTCAAGTTAGTAATTTGTAACGAAATAATGCAATGAGAACGTGATCTCTTATGAAGTGTGTTCTAAGGTGTTCTTACGAGAGTTTCAGGTACTTACCTTTTCTCCGACATCGCCAATTACCTGTTTGAGAGGGTGATCTTTGATTGTCCTCCACTCGTTAGGCATTTTCGTTTCTTTCTCCAATTGTGGCGTTTCCTCCGTTGATTGTTCCAAGATTTCATCTTGAATTTCCTTAGGAGTTTCCTCTTGTACTTTGTCTTTTAAACTATTTAAAATACCTGCAAGATCAGAACAAGAATCCTTTCTCGCCAAGCGAGCATTATTTTCGGAAAACACAATATGAGGGGATTCCTCCACAGTTTGGGTTCTATTATTAAATACCCTATATGCTTTGCTACGTGAAGAATACCCAATAAAAATTCCCTCATCGGATTTGGCATCAAATTTTCCCAATTGATCTTTTCCATTGTTATGAATAAACACATTACAGCCGAATACTCTAAGACGGGAGATATTTGGTTTCCTTCCCTTGTAGAGTTCATAAGGGGTTTTCATGAGTATTGGCCTTATGACTACTCTATTTAAAACGTAGCATGCGGTACTCACGGCATCCGCCCAAAATTGTTTGGGAATCTTAGCCTCTTCGAGCATGGTTCTAGCCATCTCTTCGAGACACCTATTTTTCCTTTCCACCACCCCATTTTGTTATGGTGTTCGTGGAGCGGAAAAGGTATGCTCGATACCGAGTTCGTCACAAAAGTCCGCAAAGAGATTGTGATCAAATTCTCCCCCATGATCACTTCTAATTGAAGTGACGGTTGTTTCCTTTTCGTTTTGAACACGTTTAAGAAAATATTTAAAATTCTGAAAAGCATCACTTTTATGGGCAAGAAATAAAGTCCAAGTAAATCTGGAATAATCATCAACAATAACAAAAGCTTAACGATTTCTACCAAGACTTTCAATGCGAGATGGTCCAAACAAATCCATGTGAAGCAATTGCAATGGTCTAGTAGTTGAAACAATATTTTTCGATTTAAAAGATGCTTTTGTTTGCTTCCCTTTTTGACAAGAATCACAAATAGAGTCATTTTCAAATTTCAAATTTGGAAGACCAACAACTAAATTTTGTGAAACCAATTTGTTCAAAAGATGCATGTTGATGTGAGCTACTCTACGATGCCATAACCAAGAATCATCCTCTTTGCTCATTAAACAATTCACATATTCGGGTGAGGAATTTGCAAGATCAACCATATAAATGTTATCCATTCTAAAACCACGAAGGATAATTTTAAAATCGCTACGTCTAAAAACTAAGCATTCATCCAGATCAAATAAAACAAGATTTCCCTTGTCACATAATTGACTTATGCTCAAGAGATTATGTTTTAAACCTTTCACAAGTAATATATGCTTAATGGAAGAAATTTCATCCTTACCGACCGATCTGATGCCGATAATCTTTCCTTTGTTGTTATCACCAAAAATAACACTTCCCCCTTCCTTGTGTTCTAGTTGAAGGAATTTGGATTCGTTTCCCGTCATGTGCTTGGAGCATCCACTATCAAGGTACCATAGTACACTGATCCCTTCAAACATACCTACAAAACAGATTAATGAGTTTTAGGTACCCATGCCATTTTGGGTCCTTGGGGGTTAGGCAAATCATAGTGATGTGATTGAGTGTCATGTCTATGTCGTGTAAAACAAGCAGGAGCAATATGTCCAATTCGTCTACAATAATGACAAGTCACGTTAGGATTATGCATCCTTCTAGGTTGATAGCAATTGGATGGACGAAATTCATTTACTCTATTCTTGACAATATAACTATTGCACAAATCATGAAAATCATTTCTCCTACCATTTGTTCTAGGATATGCATCATTTCTAGAATAGTTGTTTCTAGGTTGGAAGTCATTTCTAGGTGTTCTAAAATGTTCAAAATTCCTTCTAGTGTTTGGCCTAGAATGTGCATTATTTCTAGCATGATTATTTCTAGGTTGCGATTGATGAAAACCATTTCTAGGTTTGTTGTATCTAGGATGAACATTTGTTTTATTTATCCTAGGTTGAGCCTTAGGTGGTTGGGGGTTGGCTTCAACTTTCTCTTTAGGCTCGTTTCTAAAACCTATGCCATGCTTGGTCGACTTCAAATTAACAAGCACTTCATTCAAGTTTTTATGAGAAGAGTTAAACTTATCTAAGGTGCCCTTAAGCCTTTCTACTTCATTTTTGAGATGCATGCAAGAAGTACAATTTCTAGAACTCCCGGGCTTGTCGGCGCTTCTCTTGCCAAAAAATTTGTTTTCCTCTTTCAACTTCTCATTTTCTAAAATCAGTTTTTCCAATTCCTTTTCTTTAAAAGAGAGTTGTTTTTGAAAATCTTTTTCTTTTAAAGAAGCATTTTCTTTTATACTCTTAACAGTTTTTGAAGCTTTAATAAATTCGCTATACAACTCATCAAAAGCATTTTTCATTTCTTCAAGGGAAAAGAAATTTTTGGAAGAAATTTGACATACCTCTTCTTTGTTGTCTTCTTGTGCCATAAGACAAAGATTTGCGGCTTCGTCTTCTTCTTCCTCACTTGAATCATCACCGGAATCGCCTCCCCAAGATATGTATGCTCGTTGCTTCTCGAAGGGTTTCTTCTCCTTTTTAGCATTTGGGCAATTTGATTTAATGTGCCCGGTTTCTCCGCACTCGTAGCACTTTATTTGATCTCCTTGCTTTTTGCCCTTTCGTTCATACTCTTTTCGTATGAACTTTTGAAATCTCTTGATAACGAGTCCGAACTCGTTGTCTCCGTCTTCATCATTTTGAGGTTAGCTTGTGCTTGCCTTAAGAGCGATTCTTTTCTTCCTTTGATCATCAACAAGAGGGTTAAGTATAGTAGATTCATAAGTTTTAAGATTACCTCTTAATGCGTCAATGGTGACATTTGAAATGCCAATGGATTCTTGAATCGCGTCGGCCTTGGATCGCCATTCCGGAGTGAGACTTCGGAGAATTTTTCGGACAAGTTCCTTATCCGTGAAGGTCTTCTTAAGAGCATGTAAATCATTTATGATTTTTGAAAATCGTTCAAACATCTCATCGACCTTTTCTCCTTCCTTCATGTGAAACAATTCATATGCATGGGTTAGGAAATCAATTTTGGCTTCCCTTACCTGGTCCGTACCTTCGTACGTAATTTCCAGCTTGTCCCACATTTGCTTCGCCGTTGTGCAACAAGATATCTTCCTGTAATCATCAGCATTTATAGCACAATATAATAAATTAATAGCTTTAGCATTATTTTGCACCTTTCGGATATCATCCGCATCGTATTCATCTTCGGACTTTGGGACCCATTCATTTTCAACCTTCTTGGTTGGAATTTGTTCTCCATTCATAATGACCTTCCAAAGATGAAAACTATTTGATTGTACAAATATTCTCATCCTCTCCTTCCAGTATGTATAATTTGTACCATCGAATAGCGGTGGTCGGGTGGAGCATTGTCCTTCACCTATTCCTGCAAAAGAATCACGAGTAGAAGCCATAGATGTTTCTCTCAAACGGTTAAGTCTTCAGAGAGTTGGGCTCTGATACCAATTGTTAGATAATACGCTTAACGCTAGAGGGGGGGGGGGGGGTGAATAGCGTTATAATAAAAATTAGCGTAAACCTGCGGAATTTAAAAATTGCAGGAAATAAATAAGTGCGATAAGTAAATAAATTAGAACAAACGCACCGATGTATCCTGGTTCACCACAACCCGTGGCTAGTCCAGTCCCCGAGAGACTCTCTTGAGATTTCCACTAACTTGTTAAGCTTACGGGTGCTCAACAAACCGTTACAACTTGAGGACACAAGCCTCAACAACCTTTACTCGGAGATACAACACTCCAAGACTTCAACCAAGGAAATACAAGTTCCTTCTTACAACACAAGGGACTAACACTTCCCTTCAAGTGTACAAAAACACTTAGCACTCAAGCAAGACACTCCTTTAAGAGTAGATATGAGTAAAAAGAATACGCTCAAGATCGCAACAACTTTCGACAAGAATTTGGCTCTCAAAAGCATATGTAATGAATATAAAATGATAAGCAATAAAGTATGCAAGCTTTAGCAATTGTATGATCAGTTGTTGTGTGTTGTTGTACTTAAAAGACTGAATTGAAGCTGTATTTATAGCTTAAAAACTTTGTATTACCGTTGCCTAATTGCCAATTAAGAATTGCTGATTTTACTCTGTGACAATCGATTGTCAAAATGCCACAATAGATTGTTTGCCAATCGTTCCAAAAATCATTCCCAGATTTTACGCTTAACAATCGATTATCTAAGATCAATAATCGATTACTAGCAACATTCAAAAAATCATTTCCAGATTTTACGTAAAACAATCAATTGTCAGAAATCTACAATCGATTACTCAGCAACGTTCAAAAAATCCTTTCCAGATTTTAATTAAAACAATCCATTATAAGAAATCAACAATCGATTACCTGACGGTATTTGAAAATATTTTGGCAACGGTCAGTAATACAATCGATTATATTAAGTTGACAATCGATTATATATCAGTCTTGAAAAATCAATTTAGACACTGCCTCTTGACAATCGATTGTTATAGGTCCACAATCGATTATTTAATAACTTTGAAAAATGTCTGGAAGACACTGCCTCAACACAATCGATTGTCACAAGTTCACAATCGATTATTTTGTGACTTTGAAAAATCTGATGGACACTGTCTCTTCACAATCGATTGTCATTAGCTTCACAATCGATTATTTTGAGCTTTGAAAAACTTTGATGGACACTGCCTCATCACAATCAATTGTCATAAGGTTCACAATCGATTGTCATGCAGATTTGAAAAATCTGATGCTCACTGCCTTAACACAATCGATTGTCATAAGTTCACAATCGATTGTCAAGCAGCTGACTTAAACATAATCGATTATCATAAGTACATAATCGATTATCTTAGTCCAGATTTTAGAGGCATGTTTAAAAATTATTTTGACTAAAGTAAAAATGCATTATTTAAAATCATTTTGCTCTAAATTAAATATGCATGATTTGTTAAAAATATTTTTACGAGAGAAGCCAAGTCTTGAGTTTAAGTTGTCGGATCAAGATCACAATTAAATACCGACTCATATAAAACTTAATCTCCATCTTTGTCTTGTGCTTGAATCTCGTTATATATCAATTTTGCGCTTGTGCTTGGACCTCGTCATATGTCAATTTGCGCATAGTTTATCATTCATCAAAACCTACAAATATGAACACACGTTTAGTATAATGCCTTGAGAACGTGTTTCCAACAATTGTGAGGCTGCCTACGCGATCGCGAAAGGCAAATCTCTGCACAGCTGAACCTGCAATTTTTCCAACTTCAAATAATCTGAATAACATCCCGAAACACACCCGAGGCCCTCGGGACCTCAACCAAACTTACCAACATAACCCATAACATCATTCAAACTTTCTGCATTCATCAAAACACCTCAAACAATATCAAATTACCCAAAATTCGTTGAATTCAATCCTAAACTTTTCTAAAAACTTCCAAAATACACTTTCTCGACCAAACCACGACCAGATGACCTGAAATTTTGCATACAGATCACAAATTACATAACGAAGCTACAACAACTCTCGGAATTCCATTCCGATCCTCGCTCAAAATCTCACCTATCAACTTGAATTCCCCAAAATATTAACTTCACCAATTCAAGCCTAATTCTACATCGCACATCCAAAACAAATTCCGGTCATGCTCCTATGTCATAATTCATCAAACGAAGTTAGTCAAATCATAAAAATTCTGATCAGAGCTCATTTACAAATAAGTCAACTTTTGGTCAAAACTTTCAACAGAGGTTGTTCCTTCAAATTCATACTGATTTTTGTGAAAACCAAAACCAACGATCTACATCAGTCATAATAAATCATACGGGGCATGTCATGTCCGAGAACTTGCGATCAAAGTGCAAAGGCTCAAAATGACCGGTCGGGTCGTTACACCCTCCCCTACGTAAACACACGTTCATCCTCGAGCATACCAGAGTTGTTCTAAAAGCCAACCAGTCGCTGCATAACCTTACAATGCATATAACCAAGGGTGATCCCACGTCACCCTATCTCATCTAAGTCCGCCGATAACACATAGAAACTGAACTTACACAACCTAATCTAGCCCATGAATCATAGAACCACACATTCGCTTCTAATACAATCATACGATCAAAACCTCACACCTATACTCTGAATAGGCCCGAACAAGCTGTAATAGCTCATGCCTGCAACCTCAGGTGCAATTATATGACATACCTCATAACTCAAACACATGCAGCGATAACTTCCATTCAGAGCAGATGGCCACAACAACTAAATACCGATAGAAAACTTCTTATTAGCTAAAGTTTCATTCCAACACTTTCATATATTGCCAACGATAATAAAACACACAGTAAACCATAACCATTTTCTTAGATCAACCATTCATGAAGCCATCTCTCCTCTGGCAATTACCATAGCAAATTTTTAAGGAGAACCTCCCAACATGCAAAAATCAAATTCGTTCATAGTCATTAATGATCCCAACGATCTCCTCTAATCCAATACACCACTCTGGGGACATGACACATTAATAGAGGCCTAAGCCACAACTAGCATAATATGCGCACCAATAAGCAATGATCCGAATATACTCAAATCATTAAATGACTCAAATGAAAGAGTGTACCTCAAACTCACCAGTACCACCAGAATACAAGGCCGGGAACCCGCCTCACCTCTTAGAATAGAACACACGAATCTATCCTGCAAGATCATATCTCTACATAGCTTTGCGGCAATGCCTGGTCCTATCCAAACACTATTCCACATGAAACACCTCAAGTCACTATGCTCAATGGCGACAACAACACACCATTTGATGTTTGGGACCAAAGAAAATCATCACAACCACGGTGAAACAAATAATATATACTATGCAACCCCATAGGTCATAACTGATACGCAATTCATCGAGAAACACCCAATTACTCTTCCTGCTCGACTTCCACTACGAAACTCCAAATAAACTGCACTACATGTGCCCATAACCAACACTCATAACGCCTCGCAACACCAAAAGATAGCTCATAGATCTCCCAGTTTACCAACAAGCTCAATAACAATCGAAGCTTTATATCCCTCAACCATATAATTCGGAGCCAACCAAGCCGACTCAAGCTAGGACACGCATCCATATTGGCCTACCAATGAACTCTTTGTTAAGGGAATCCTAATGATGTTCTCACAACTCCTCGACTCTGCCGGTGCCCTACGACACAATGTCTGACACCAAATCAATACTGAAATCAACAACCTTGCCCGATGACATGCTCGGCCACAAGAAACGCATACGAAAGCCCCTCAACATCTGAACTGAATCAATGATAGCAACCTCTGTACTGATATCCTTCACAAAGCCCAATTAAGAAAGAAAATCCTTCCCAGTCGTTCGCTGGGTCTTCAAAATATAAACCACTCTACTAGAACATAATCCAACACACCTCTCCACTCAACCCGTGGCATTTCTGGCATACCCATAGCGTAATAGACCAGAATAACCCGACATGGAGACAATTAGTCTAAACCCCAACATCACATCCGAATCTAATATATGTAAAATTGATCTATATCTTTAATATGTTTATACTTTTATGTTTTGTATTTTTGTTAACTTAAAAGAAAAAATAATAAAAGTATCTTATGATAAATATTTAAGTTTACTTTTCTCTTTAAAAGAATTATAAGACCTTGATATTATCCTTTTTAGCAATTTTTGACATTCAAAAACACTTATTAGAAAGATTAGTCAAACATAATTTATTTATCAAATGTTGCAAAAAGTATTTCTTAAATGAATTGGCCAAACAGAAACAGTTTTTGGCCAAACAGGCTCTTATATTATAAGAGTATCTAGCATAATTAGCCATATTTTTTTTATTTCAACTAGTCAATTGAGTGAAAAAGTCCTTTATTTAACAATTCTCTCACATATTCCTTGGTCAAATTTTAAGAACGAAAGAAAAATAGCAATAGTAAGTATTCAAATGGTTTGTAGGTGACATGATGATATACGTTATCTCATGGGATTCTTCATCGATTGAAAAAGTGAAGGAGTAATTTCTTAACTCTAAAGAGTCAAAGAGATTCATTAGGATTTACTCTATAATAAATGCAGAAATTCACGGCGTATTTAAAAGATTTTGACTGATAAGCAAATGGCAGAGACCACATTTCATTTGGCAAATCAATAAATGCTCCACCCATCTTAAGTAATTGCAATTTGTAGGAAAAGCTAAAAAAAAAAAGTTAAATAAAATGTGAAAAATATGATAAAAGAAGATAGAGATTATTAGAGAGATAGTAGGGCGGTAGGTGTGTGAGGTTTTAAAAGACGTAACAAACGATAGGTATTTAATGATAGTTAGGTGCAAAATTGAAAATGTATAGTAAATGTGGCAATTAAGTTGAACCAATGAAGCAAGTCATCAACTCTAAATGTAGGTGGATGGAAACTTCATTCAACCATTTAATTTATGAAGCAGAATGCTTTTATTATATCTTCTTATATGCAGGCTCCTACATCAATGGCAAATCCATCTATGTATATGACTTTATGATTAATTCATCCACAGTTAAAATGGTTTATCTTTCTTTACACTCCAACTCTGTTTCCAAGACCAGCCACTCTCTAAACTCATTCAATAGCGCCTACATACCAGTCCTATGGTCATAGGCGGAGCCAGAATTTAAAATTTATGGATTTCAATTTTTAACCAGTTTAAGCTATTAGGTTCTAAATTACTAATTTGTATATATTTAATGGATTTCTCAAAACAAACATAGGATTTGAACAAAAGCTAATGGGTTCAGCCGAACCCGCAACAGCAAAACTAGCCCCGCCCCTACTTATGGTAAACGTTTTATTTGCACCGTGTTTATATCAAACCAACTAATCTAATTTTAGTAGTTAAAAATTAATGTGAAAATACATATAACCCGATATTCCTTACCATAGCGAGCAAAATATAACCATAAAAAGAATATTAAAATACAACTCCTTTCGTTCCAATTTATGTTAACATGTTTGATTGGGTACAGAATTTAAGAAAAAATAAAGACTTTTTAAATTTGTTGTCCTAAACATGTCAAAACGGTATCTAGAGTATTTGTGTGGTTATAAAAGCTTCTCATTAAGGGTATAATTGAAAATTTAAGCTAAATTGTTTCCAAATTTAGAAATGAATCTTTGGTTTTGGAACAAACCAAAAAAAAAAAATAGATTTATATAAACTGGAACGGATGGAGTAATATTTATCTTTTACTGCTACAACTCATTAGTTTTCCTTATTTGGTGACATTTTTTCACATTTATTTCAACAAAATTTAAAGAAAAAAAACTACACATTTAGGGGCGTATAAAGTTACTCCCTCCGTTCACTTTTATTTGTCCACATTTAAAAATATATTTTTATTTTTACTTGTCCACTTTCGTATATCAAGAGAAATACAATTTTTTTTTCTGTTTTGCCCTTATCATTAATTACTCATTCCAAATCATTTTTCAAATTCATTAAGACTATACATCAGTAAATATGGGCATCATGGTAAATTATGCATTTTATTTATTAATTTTTAAGTGATGTACAAAACCAATAATGGATAAATAAAAATGAACGGAAGGAGCAAATGAGAAAAACCAAAGTTGCCCTATTCGTCATGAGCAACAAGCCAGCAACCACATTAAAATATAGCCCGAAAAATTAATAGCGAATGTGATTGAAGAAAAGGATTTAAGCTCATTCTAAGAAATTAGGTATTTGTACTTAGGGTTTGAAAGGAAAATGTAAGTATCATTGATTATTTTGATTTGACATACTTTCTTAAATAGTCATAGTTTTCAGAAAGCGCGAGGGCAAAATGGATAATGCTCCAAGTGCAAGCTCCCTTTATTCAATTATACAACTGCCTACTGACCATTAAAGCCTTAAACCCTACAACAATTTATACTCTTTCGCTATGCTTTCAGAACAATTTCATCGTCGTTCTGAATTAGTATTTTCGATAACATTCGAGGGTACAAATATCATGTTCTTTCTAGATTAATATTCTCTATACTATAGTGTATAAATAAGAACAAAAATAAGAGTTTTGCTCTACATTTCCTCAGAATCTCGAAATGAATTGCATTACAGAATTTGGATTGAGCAAATAAAGAAGAAAGTTTGACGAATTTAAGACTAAGGTCCATTCTTTGGCTGTGCATTAGTGCTTGGTAGACTAATGACAAAAACCCTTCAAGTGGTTATACGCTATCCTGTTTGCAATGAGTTCCTCCGACCCCTTCCTCTAACAAAAAATACCAACAATTATGTACATTTGCGTATCTAAGGTAAGGCTTCCATATCTTATACAAGCTTTGTTCCGAACACTTCAAAAATCACACTTGGCGGAGGCAGGATCTCCACGAAGGGGTTGAATTTTTTTTTTTATAGCTAATGGAAATTGAACATATGCCTTATGAAGGTTTTTAACCTTTTTGACCACTAAAATACACATTTGGGTTGTCATAAGATGGTTCAAAACTTAATATATAGAGGTAAAAAAATAAATTTTATCTTTTATATACAGTGTAATTTTTCTACCCGAATGAACCCCTTCCGCCTCCCTAAATCCGCCCCTGAATACTGCATGGCCAGAATGTCAAGATTTCCATTCATGACTTTGACTGTCTAAATTACCACAGTTACAATAGCAACTACAACAGGAGCCTCAAACATATAGTAGTACATGCAGATAGCCAAAAGATTGAATAAAGTTCAAGCATGTATTAATCAACATAAATGAGGGGGAAAGGCAGGCAATCCCAAAGAGGATCTGGTGATTTTATATTCTACACTACCAAGAAGGAACATCCATCCTTTGAAACATGTATATACCATTCTATAACTTACAAGATTATATCTTTTATCTTTACAAAAAAAATATCAAAATGATTCTTGGTTCTTCACTCTCATATAGATATATTAAGATCAATCCGAGGCTTCTTCATTGCCACAGGTAATGGAACGATAGTATGGCATCGAGGGCATTTAGGATCATTCTTTGGTATTAGCACGTAAAGAAGGCAACTTGGGCAACCAGCAGCAAGGGAAGGGCATAGGTTCTCTTGATCAATCTCCGTATCCACGATTGAGGATGAGGAATTCGAAGTTGGAGATGATGACATTGAGACTGATATTGAGCGTTTCCGGGTTGTTTGTTTCTCTGCTCTTTCCAGAGCTGATTTCACTTTTTTGAGGGTGCATACGCTGTGATAACTAGACGATGATGGTGAACTGGATGATGAAGGAAGCAGCTTAAGGTCTAAGTTGGGTTCATCGAAGAGGTTGAGCGGCTGCTTTGATGCAGGAGGGAAATTAAGGTCTTGAAGCTTCCCAACTGTTTGATGGTTTTGTTGCTTCTGTTCCATGGTCGTCGACGAAGAATTTGAAGAATTGCACCTCTGTAGATACACTTTTCCTGACTGTTGCAAATGAACAATGTACTGATGATTCAGTGGAAAGAAGATAGAAAAACAAATCAAACGGTCTACTATCATGTTACAACGCAAAACAAAGATAAAACCTCACTGTGTCAAAATAATGAGATGATCAAATAGCTCGCTAAAGAGATGATTCATTTTAAAGTTAAAACATCAGAGAAACCAAGCCAAGCTAGCATAAATGCTTTAAATTATTTTCTTATACTGATAAACCAGTTTCCCTCAAATAGATAGAATAACAAAATGGACACACCAAACATACAGAATGAATTGGTCCTTAACGAGAGAGTACTTAATGCTGCGACCATGTAACATAAAGACACTGTACGTATTGGAATTACGATCAAAACTAACTAAAGAGTTACTCTCAAAATCTGAAATTGGAACAGAGAATAATTTAGCAAGATATATGGTAAGATAATTAAGATCAGATATACATTACGGTTAAAGATAAATTCCCTCCATAATCAATTCCAATACTTAATGCTGCTAATGCCAACGGAGTGGAACTATATTTAATAAGAATAATAAATTCGATTTAAAATAATTATGCAACTAGCAGCAAGTTAAACAAAACGACAGATTCAACAACAGAAAACAGGGGAAATCACCAGCATACGCAACAATCATCAGTTTCTTTTCTTTAGGGATTAGCAAATGATTGGTACCTTCAAGTCGAGGCGCTTTTCCCAGCCACAAGGAACCTGCAAGTCGAGGTCCAATTCCTTCGAATCAAGAGAACGACAACCGCCGAGCAAGTCCCGTGTGATCAACACCGTTGATTTATTCCCTGTAGATGATGAAGACGATGACTCATTTAACCCAGAGCCACCACCTGAGTTCATAATCCTAACCAGAGAGCTAACTTCAGCCGCCATCATCGAGAAATCGTGGGGAGAATAGAGAATAGAGAAAAGGAAAACGACTCTGAAAAATCTAAGGGGAGAGGCAATTTAAGTTGGAAAGAGGGATTTTATAAATAAATTAATGGGCTGCAACAAATGAGTGAGTATATGGAGGCCCTTATTCATAAAACTGGTGTACTATAAAAAGGGAAATTTTAAAATAATATTAATATTAATAATAGTTGTGATTTGGCATTATGTGGATACTAATTAATGGGATTTGGAGTGAAGGAAAGGGCAGTCACCGTCAGTAATGGCGGCAATAAATGCAAATATGGCACTCGTCCACCACCAGCTAGCTCTGCTTTAATTGCAAACATTTTTTCATTAACACTCCTACCCCTTTTTAGCTCCCCCCCCCCCCCCCCCTTCCCCTTTCATTAATTGTTCTCAATCTCTTTGGTCTTTTCTTTCGTATTACGTTTTCTTTTACTCTTCCCTTTTATTTTCCTTCTTTTTCATTTTAAGTTCAGAAAGCTCCATTGCTTTTTATGATGATTAGAAACGGAGAATGATGAGAAGTCAACAAATTTATATTTCAACCAGCTTGAAATTGAGATATATGTTATAAAATATTCTATTTAAGGTGAATGTCCATAATTAGAGAGATCCTAGGGTTTACTACTTAGTGGCTAAGTCACCACCTCCCTATAAATAAAGGGGTTCTCTCCCATTGTAAATTATCCCAAAGCATCAATAAGAATACTCTTCTCTCTACTTTTCTCTATATTGTTCTTGTTCTTATATTATTTCATAACACGTTATCAGCACGAGTCTCTAACCAATTGAATTTGATTTCTTCCTTCTTCCAGAATTTCTATACGGAAAAATAGAAGAGGAAAGACAACGAAAAAAAAAAAGAAAAGAAAAGGAAACGGAAAAGAAGAATAGAAGGAAAAGAGAGGAGGAAAAAGAAAGAAAAGAAGAACAGAAGGAAAGAAGCCAGAAGACAAGCCGCTGTATTTTCTGTTCAAGTTCAGGCAAGTTTTCATTGTTGGGGTTCATCTGGCGCCGTTTCAGCCGTTGTAATTTCACTGGAGAATTTCTATACGGAAAAATAGAAGAGATGGTATCATCATAAAGTAATGCAACGGGATGGAAACTCAAGAGGTATATTTGATATCACAACATTTATTGGTATACCTTAAAGGTAAGTAATTTACTTTTCCCTTTCAAATTCTTGAAATTCTACGATTTGATTTCATATACAAACATAGACAACAAAGTTTGATTATAACTCTAATGGAGTTTGTAAGGAATTATAACAACGTGAAGTGGTAAAAGTTCTATGTCTTGCCATGATTAAATTCATGTATGATTGTGGGCAAAGAATTGAAAATCCGTCCCATTGAATTTGCTTCATTCTCATTCCCTTTAGAGAATGTGATAGCAGTATGTGGTAAGTCTGAAAGAAGACAAAATTATTACCGTGAAGGTATCAATGGATGTGGACGTGGCAATAGACGGAATTATAATCGTCATTATTGTGATAATGAGAATAATAAAGATTCTCAAAATAATCTTTCACTTTATGAAAGTAATATTTGACATGAGATTGTATATAGCACATACAGATGATTATGATCCATTCCCTGAAGTGAATGTGATAATTGTAATAAAGCCCGTAAGTATGGACACGCTCTTGATGTAATTTTATTTTATATCTGACATTATGAAAAGAAAGTTCGTTGCCCTTGAAATTTTGGGCAAGAACTATATGACATGGGTGTTGGATGCTGAAATCCATTTGGATGCAATGGGTCTTGGAGACGCCATTAAAGACAAAAATAATGCATCCACCCTACACTATGCTAAGGCCTTGATTTTCTTGCGCCATCACCTTGATGAAGGTTTGAAACTGTGCTAAGGCCTTGATTTTCTTGCGCCATCACCTTGATGAAGGTTTGAAAATTGAATATATCACAGTCAAAGATCCACCTATCTTGTGGAATGGCTTAAAGGAGAGATATGACAACCTGAAGTTGGTCACTCTGCCACAAGCACGATGCGATGAGAATCCAAAAGCAAATAGTTCATAAACTACATATTATCGTTGCGGTGGAAAAGGGCACTGGGCGAAAATTTGCCGTGTACCAAGACATTTGGTTGAGCTTTTATCAAGAATCTCTAAAAGGTAAATGCCCTGAAACCAATTCTGTCTCTGACAGACAAATTTGACATCACCCACTTGGATGTGGCAGACTTCTTTGAGCACCCTGAGGGGAAAACAGACCACTTAGTTGGTGATGGATCTGTGATGAAGGAAGATGGAATTGTTTGATTTTATTTTGCTTATTTGTATTAGTTAGTGAATAAACTAATAGTCATTAGTATCAGCTCGTATTAGTTAGCTTATGATATAATGTTAGTATTAGTTCTTTAGAATCTTTCAATATGCTTAAATTTCAAAGATATTTTTATTTTCCAGTAGAGTTAATCGACTATAACTCTGCCTAAAGGAACAACATTTTAGAGATCAATGTTCTCCTCCAAGTCTAAAAGGAACTTGTTGAGTTTTAAAGATATCATTCAAAATGGATATCATATTGAGACAATAGATGAGAATAATCTTGAATTCCTTATTTACTCATGAAAACGAGGCTGCCCACTTCGGTTTGGGGTCACGCCATTTTGCATGCAGCAATGCTAGTTCGTCTCAGAACGACGAATTATCACAAATATTCCCCGTTGCAATGAGTTTTGGGTCATGAACCTAATATATCTCACTTAAGAATTTTTGGATGTGCAGTATATGTGCCTGTAGCACCGCCATATTGCACCAAAATGGGTATGCAAAGAAGGTTCGGAATATATGTTGAGTTTGAATCGCCCTCCATTATTCGCTACCTCGAAACATTGACAGGGGATTTGTTCACTGCACGATTTGCAGACTGTCAATTCGATGAGACACTTTTCCCAAAATTAGGGGGAGAAGTTGGTGAAACCAAACGGGAAATTTTGTGGAAAAATGCATCATTATCTCATCTTGATCCACATACCTCTATTTGTGAAAAAGAGGTGCAAAATATTATCCATTTGCAAAGGATAGCAAATCGAATGCCAGACGCATTTACAGATTTGAAAAGGATAACAAAATCACATATCCCCGCAGTGAATGTGACAACATCTGATTCACGAATACATATTCATTATTGGAAGAATATGAACATGAAATTGGTATTGAATATACCACACTCACCCCTAGAAGGAGGTTTGAGATGATATATGAAAGTAATGTCATTGTTATGACATGAATAGTCATTGGTCACGTACCTATTGTACGCCAAAATAATTTGTCAATGTGATTATCAAAGGACAAAAATAATGCAAGAAACATATCTTGCATATAATTTTGACATGACCATAATGGTATAACTTTCTTTTTAAAAGAGATATTCACCACATGAATGTTGATGCATTTGTGGTAGTACAAAATTAATTGAGAGCTCTAGAAGAGCCAATTATTACTATATTGGAGAAACACAATTGATTACCAATAAGGTATTGTGTTGTAGTAAGTCTCAAAGAAACTTATTCAGTTTCCAAAGTATATGCGAAAGCGATTGATTATATTGAGACTATAAATAAAGGAAAGATTTGATATCTTCTATTACTACAACTTGTAGCGGGATAATCTGTATGTGAAAAACTACCCGCTTTATTCTCCAGTTTGTACTACACAAGAATACCACAATAAAGTGGACGTTTATTGATATAAAAACCCATATCATAATAAACTTGAAGTTTATTGATAATTGCACATGTCATGGTGTAAATTTGAAGTTTATCAATATTGATAATTTATTCAGTTGGCATTCGGGTTAGCCATATCATTTTAAGTATGATGTGCAGTAATAGAGAATTCACATGGGTAAATATTAAAGAACTAGAAAGTTCTTTACGAATTCTCTTGTATTATTTGTTCTCATTAATTAATTGACCAACTAAAGAGTTCGGGTTGAATCCCATAATTCCGGAAATATCAAAGGTGAATATGGGCCCATTCACCTGCCATGTATACCACATATGATGCATCTATTATATGGTTACATGTGCGATTGTTATTAACCCGCAGCCTGGCCGGTGCTTGTGAGGTAAATTGCTCAGTAATATAACTTCGAGCATAATTTCTGTTGGACAATACGCTTTACGCTAGAGGGGGGGAGGGGTGAATAGCGTTTTAATAATATTAAGCGTTTTAGTGCGGAATTTAAAAACTTTGCAGAAATTAAAACAAGTGCAGTAGAATAAACTTACACAATGATGTATCCTGGTTGGCCACAAACGTGGTTAGTCCAGTCCCCGAGAGACTCTCTCGAGATTTCCACTAAACTTGTCAAGCTTACGGGTGCTTAACAAACCGTTACAGCTGAGGACACAAGCCTCACCTAGGTGCTCGGGGATCACAATCCCAAAGACTTCAATTGCTCGGGGATACCAATCCCAAAGACTTCAATTGCTCGGGGATAACAATCCCAAAGACTTCAACTGCTCGGGGATAACAATCCCAAAGACTTCAACTGCTCGGGGATAACAATCCCAAAGACTTCAACTGCTCGGGGATAACAATCCCAAAGACTTCAACTGCTCGGGGATAACAATCCCAAAGACTTCAACTGCTCGGGGATAACAATCCCAAAGACTTCAACCGAGGAATCACAAGTTCCTCAACAAACGAGAATCGCAATTCTCTTACAAACACAAAACACACTCACTTTACAAAGCACTCCTTAATGAGTAGATATGAGTAGAAATAGTACGCTCAAGATCACAACAACTTAGCTCAATAGAATGGCTCTTCAAAAAGCTTTATGGATGAATGGAAAATGATGATCAATGTAAGAAAGCTTTTAGCAATGAAAATACTCAAAGTGTATATGTTGTTGTTGTGAAAACACTGAGTTGAAGCTGTATTTATAGGTGAAAAACTCAGTCTTACCGTTGTCTAATTGCCAATTAAGGATTGCTGAAATTACTCAGTGACAATCGATTGTCAAGACTAAACAATCGATTGTTTGCCTATCAGATCAAAAATTCAATCCCAGATTTTACGTCACCAATCGATTACTTCAAATCAATAATCGATTATTTATAACGTTAAGAAATCCTTTCCAATTTTTGGCATAAAACATCGATTGTCCGGAAATCAACAATCGATTATTTTAACAACGTTCAGAAAATCTTTTCCAGATTTTACGCAAAACATCGATTGTTAAATATCAACAATCGATTACCTGACGGTAATTGAATATATATGACAACGGTCAGCTTCAACAATCGATTATCAAATGGGATAATCGATTATTAATTAATTTCAAAACTCTCTGTCCCATATATAATCGATTATCAAAAGCCACAATCGATTATCATTTTATTTAAAATCACTGGGAGACATCTTTCTCATTCTAATCGATTACCATTAGTTCATAATCGATTTTTATGAGTTTTGAAAACTTTGCCTCAGTTAACAATCGATTATCATAAGTACACAATCGATTGTTATGCAGTTTGCAAAAACCTGATGTTAACTGACTTACTCACAATCGATTATCATTAATTCACAATCGATTGTCATGCAGTCTTGGCTTAGAGATACTCGATTATCATAAGAACATAATCGATTATCTTAGCCCAGATTTTTGAGGCATGTTTGGAAAACTTTTTAACAAATGTAAATATGTATAGTTTAAAATCATTTGACACTTAATTTAAATATGCATGATTTTGGAAAAATACTTTTAGTAGAGAAGCCATGTTATGAGCCAAGTTGAGGAATCAAGATCACAATTAATATTGACTCAATTATAACATTTCTAAACTTTGTCTTGAGCTTCTTGTAATGCATCCATTTTGTGCTTGTCCTTGAGCATTGCTATATATCGCTTTTTGCTTTGTTTGACATTCATCAAAACCTACAAAAGAACACACGTTTAGTATATTGCATTTGAAACGTGTTTCCAACAATTTCCAGATTCTCTATTCAAGATAGTTCATCTTGAAAAGTTGGTTTATATCATAGTTGGTTTAGCAAGATAATTATTGAGTGCCTCCACTTAATAGCTAAACTTTTTCTTATGAGAACAAAGTTATATATATCAGTTTGATATACGTTGTATAAGAGAGTATATTATATTCTCCCCTCACAAGTGGTTCAGGGTCAGGAACCAAATAATTTCATCTTATTATTATTGATGTGCGGTGTATATTTTCATTAACACCATAATGCACAAAGATGGACTCCCAAAGTTGAGGAAACAAGTTAGCTTTTCTAACATGAGGGGGAGACATGATAAACACTTGAGAAAAGGTTACATGGGATGAATTATCATTTGTATATATAGATCCTCGAATATCATAATATGAACCTGAAGTTCATAAAAGGATAATTGAATTACAACATATTGCAAAGCATGCTATACGCATTTGCTGACCCAAAGAAAGTAACTATATTCTCACTGCAAATGCTCATATTAAGTCCCAGAAGGACAAAGTCTTTGATACGCTTAAAGCGTATAGACAAATCGGTTTCAAAATAACTTCTTAATAAAGAAGATGAGCAAATGATCAAAGTGATCATAATGGGGAGGCAAGTGATCTAGAAGATCACATGACATAACACTTCATAAAATCTCATGAGAGATTCAGGTACCTGAATATATGAATAAAGAGATCTCCATGTTATGTCTTTATGAAAATTTACTGGAACCGATATAAAATGTTCGTCGACGACATCTATGATAGCGCTAAATATCGATGAGGATCTTATGTTTGTCGAATACAAAAAAAATATTGGCTAAATGGAAGAGATACAATTCAAGCAGAATTGATTCCATATGAAAGACATGTAGTTTTGGACATGTAGTTCAAATACTTGAAAGTATAAAGTCAATGGTATGTGTAATCAGTTTTCGATATCTTATTTGTTTAGCATGACATGAAAACTTGATATGCATCTAAAGTCTATTATATGACTTATATGACTTAACTTATATGTCAATCCATGAAAGATTGAAGTTGCTTGAAGCATATACAATTCTTGGTCCTGAAGTACCACATCCTAAGTGCAACTTGTGTACATATGTATCTTGCTATAACTATAAGCATGATGGCATCGAGAATACCTCTATGGAGATATTAGAAGAGTCATTCCACGACATTATATGAAGATGTTCATATCTATCAAGAATGATAATTTCAAGGTGCGGAATATTTATTCAAATCAATATGGCTGATTTATTTATCAAATCTCTACAAAAGATCGTTTTGAAGATGGTGCACAAGATTGGAATGCAAATGCTCAAGGATGTGAATTGATGCTCTTTTCAGGGGGAGTTAATGCGCGTTGCACTCTTTTTTCCTTACAAGGTTTTGTCCCACTGGGTTTTCCTTGCAAGGTTTTTAACGAGGCAACCAATAGGCGCATATTCAAACATGTGTACTCTTTTTCCTTTTCTATAATTTTTTCCCATTGGGTTTTGTTTTAGTTAAGGTTTTAACGAGGCACATTATTGAATAGACATTCAAGGGGAAGTGTTATAAAATATTCTATTTAAGGTGAATGTCCATATTTAGAGAGATCCTAGGGTTTACTACTTGGTTGCTAAGTCACCACCTCTCTATAAATAAAGGGGTTCTCTCCCATTGTAAATCATCCCAAAGTATCAATAAGAATACTCCTCTCTCTACTTTTCTCTATATTGTTCTTGTTCTTATATTATTTCATAACAATATAGTTATTTTATACCATATGCTAGTGTATTTGTTCAAATTGAAAATAGTGTGTAATCAAATCGTTTGCCAATACTCTAAAAACTCATTTAGTTTGAGGGATGATATGAAATAATCTTGGTATAGAATTTTCTATCACTTTATCACACACATATTTGGTTGGTATTCTTAATCATATTTAGCTAATATTACTGCAATTTTATGCCAATTGATGTATTGTTTTTTATAATAACAAGTGTATTATTTTATATATTGACCCCTTTCTTTTTTTTTCAAAAAAAAAAAAAATCAATAAGGAGTAAGTAGAATATACTCTCCGATGAGACTAAGAGGGGCAGCTAGACCAAGTAGGGGGTTCAAATCTATCTCTTCGAAGGGGTTAAATCCTCCATGAAAGTGGGGGTTTGTTTCTCATTAAGCAATTTGACCACATTTGCAGGATATTTGACGACATTTTTAATACTTTCCAAAAATTAAAATAAAATTCTTTTTCATAAGGAAAGAAATTTGTCTCTCTCTCTCTCTCTCTCTCTCTATATATATATATATATATATATATATATATATATATATATATATATATATATATATATATACATATATATATATATATATATATATATATATATATTCATTGGTAACATTAAATCTCCCCCCCTCCTTTCATTGTCCCGCGATCGACGACCCATCGAAAAATCCAAGTAAATATCGCTATTTTTCTCTCTTCTATTTTTTCCTCCCAACCTTCTTCTTCCCGTACTTGATGCTCTTCTTCTTTCCGATCATCTAGGTTCTCACTCTCTCTATCTCTATCTCTCCCGCACCCATTATTTCTTCCTTCTTTCTCCATTCTCTTCCCCTCCCCCCCCTTCTTAAAGGTCGCCGACGCCCTTCAGATCTAACCCGAGGAGCATCACCGCTGCCTTTAAGATCTTTTCCTTTATGTGTTTTCAAGTATTTAAGATGTCAAACTCACTGGCGGCTATCGGAGAAGAAGAACGTGTGAAGCACATGCCCAGGAGAAGTTAGCAGTGGCGGAGGCGCGTAAAAGTGCGTGGAAGGTCAAAAATCGACTCTGAAAGGTTCTCCAGCAATGCTACAACATCCACAGCCATAACCTGGTTCTTTCTTTTCGGAGTTGGTACCTCCGGATCTTCTGTCTTTTTTTTTTTTTGTCTTCTCTCTTACGACTTACATAAATTGTTTAGTTTAATAAAGTACTTATTTGCTTGTTTGTTTGTAGTGCCTGTTGGTGCTTTTTAGTCTTAGTTTTTATTCTTTTTCTTTAGAATCCTCGCATGCTAGAGTGTTAGTGGAAGCATAATAAACCTTAGATTATAGTGGTTGCGATGAATGACAGTAGAGTAAGGGCATGCCCTCGGGTGAGGCAGAGGGTAGGGGACAGGGTGGTAAAGGAAGAAAGGGAGTCTCTAAACTTAGATTTGGGTCTTGGAACATAGGTACATTGATGAGAAAATCTATAGAGTTTGTGAAGATTCTCCAGAAGAAGAAGATCAATATAGCTTGTGTCCAGAAAACTAGATGGATAAGAACTAAAGTTAAGAGGTGACGGGTTCAAATGATAGTACTAAATAGGGTTGAGGGGTAAGAATGGAGTAGGTATTTTGATTCATAGGGAACTGTGGAAGAAAGTGGTAGAGGTAAGGAGGATGAACGACATGCTGATGGCTATCAAGGTGGTTGTTGGAGAGCTTACTTTTAACGTAGTTAGTGCTTATGCACCCAAAGCGAGCTTGGATGAAGAGGTCAAAAGGCAATTCAAGGATGATCAGGATGAAGTCGTGTAAGTTATTACATACATCGAGAAGCTAGTCCTAGGAAGAGATTTCAATGGTCATGTCGAGTCGAACTTAAAGGGGTATTACAATGTACATGGTGGTTTTGGTTTTAGTGATAGAAATGGAGGAGGAGCTTCGTTCTTGGATCTTGCAAAAGCCTTTTTCTTTGATAGCTAACTCGAGTTTCTAGAAGAAGAAAGAACATTTGTGTACTTCTAGAATACAGTCGCCAAAACCCAAAATTATTACCCACTCCTCAGGAAATGTGAGAGAGGTGTTTGCAAGTACTGCAAGGTTATCTTGAGTGAGAATCTCACGACTTAACATATGCTTTTGGTAATTGACTGGGAGACTAATCAAGAGAAACAAGAGGGTTGTGGATGGTCAACCAGAGATCAAATAGGAAGCCTTGACTAAAGATATAAATCATAAGTTAGAGAAGAGTTGATTGCAAATGGAGCTTAGTAAAGTAGTAGGGATGCGAATAATATGTGGACTAAGACATCAAATTGTACTAGGGAAATAGATAGAGAGGCATTAGTGGTCTTAAAGGGTTACCCTGATTGGCATAAAGAGGACTGATAGTAGAATAGAGAGCTGCTAGGGAATGTGGTAGCTAAGAAGACGGTGTAGTTGAAGTTATTGGAGAGCATAGAAGATGAAGAGAAGAGGGCGAATTTGGAGTAGTACAAGTTATCAAGGGATATGTCAAAGTTAAATAGTTACGTTAACAAAGGTGGTAGCATTTTGTATGCATATATAAAGAACTTTGGGACAAAGGCGGAGTACAAGAGGCTATATATGCTAGCCAATGTGCAATGGAGAGGAAGGAACGTGACCTAGGCTAAGTAAAGTGCAAAAAATATTAAGGAAGGTAAAGTATTGATAGAAGACACTTATTATACGAAGATAGCAAGAATACTTTCATAAACTTTTAAATGAAGAGTTTGGAGGACTTCTACTATTACTTTGCTTCATGTACTAGTAGACTAAGTCTATGTGATGTGTCTACTAGCCCGTGTTACCATTGGAAGTACATGTCTTAGTACCTGCACAATCAGTGCAGAAGTATAGCATGTGTATGTAAATTAACGTATACCTAGTAAGTATCTAGTTTAATTTAAATAAGTAGTGACAAGGGTCGACTTGACTCTTACTAGTGATCAAATAAATAAATACATAAAGTAGACATGTATGAAACACATCAAGTAACAACAAGCAAATAACCTTTAATAATAAACTTCGAAACATGGATTATTATGATTCTCACTAAAATGTAATAACTGGTCTCGAAGGCACAATATCAACTGATATCAATACCACATCAAATCTCAAGTATTACATATGAGTCTGCCAAGGCAATCGACCCGATACCATATGAATGATAATTCATAATACCATCGAGGCAAACGACTTGTTCACAAAAGAATAACTCAAAATACCGCCAAGACGAACGACCCGATCCCATAAGAGTAATTATTATTCACGCTGAGGCGAACAACCCGATACCATAATAGTAGAGAAGCTCTCTCGCTCACAAAAATATTTAACAATTTTCAAAATAAGAGACTCAGTCAATATTTTATTTTATTCTCAATCTTAGTCATAAATTAATGAAGTCAAATGCACAAGCTTAGTTCAAATAGAGGCATGATGTGATTTAAGTCTACCCCGACATAAACATGAATATAATTATGTATGGACTATCGTCAACTCGTGTGTACATAGACCCCACAAAAAGTAGCTAATTTATACACCTAAGGGATAATTCCCTCTTACAAGATTAGGTAAGAGACTTACCTTGCTTCGAAGCTTACTACTCGGCTCTTAAACCTCAGTACAAATCCCGAAGTTACACCAAGGAATTCAAAACTAGTCAAAAGTCCTAAAAACTAATCAATGTATGCTTAAAATTTCATAATTCATTTGTTAGAATAATTTTCCAACCCAAATCGAGAAGTCCATGAAAGTCATCCTCGGGGCCCATGTGCCCATATAATGGAAAGTTTTGAAGATAAACATTACCCATGATATTACGAAATAATTTATTCCTAATTCCATAATCAATTTCTTGGTTAAGTCCCATTTTTATCATATCCAAGGTTTCAAACAAAGTCCAACAATTTTCAGTAATTTCGATTTTAAATCTACCCATAATCCATGTATTTAACTCAAAAGTTGATAGAATTCACTTACCTTGTGATGCTTGATGAAAATACCCTCAAAGAAGGACATCCATCCTTGCTTCTTCATGATCACAGGACATCCTTTGTGATTGAGAAGCAACTCGCATACTAGTTGTTTTAGCGAAGTTTAACTTTGCTCTGGGTGGTCGAAAACTCACCCGAGCTACCCGAGACCCCATAACAAGTCCATGAACATACTACGAACTTATTTGAAGCCTCGGAACACATAAAATAACACCACAACTAAGAATCTCACCTCAAAACCAAAATAATAAACTTCTAACTTCAAACTCATTTCATCTTACTCTGAACGTGACGAACCATACTTAGACAACTCAAAATGACGTTGAATTTCACACAAAAGTAGAAAATCACAATACGAACCTATTCTAAGGCTCGAAATCCCAAACAGACCTCAAAAAAATCAAGTTCCACTTTAAATCAAACTTTGAAAATTCTAAATCCTTCAAAATACTAACTTTCAATAATAAGTGACGAAACTCTCCTGGTCCACCCGAAAATCGATCTGAACATACGCCCAAAGTCCAAAATTATCATACAAAAATATTGGAATATTCAAATACTAATTCTAAGGTTGTTTACTCAAAGTATTGACTCCAGTCAAACTTGGCCACCTTATGCTACTACTGTGGTACTAAGTATTCCAAATTCAACCCGAACCCTTCCAAACCAAAATAACTATCCCCAAAAATCATAAAAAATGTAAAAGTATATACGTGGAGTCTCTAATAGGGGAATAAGTATCTAGAAAGTAAAATGACTGGTTGGGTCGTTACATTCTCCATATCTTAAACAAACGTTCCTCCTTAAACGGGTCTAGAATCATACCTAGAGTGCCGAATAAGTGTGAAGATCTACTATGCATGTCCTTCTTGGTATCCCAAGTCTTCCTTCTGACTAGCTGACCCCTCTACTAGACCTTCGTTACTGAAGTCTTCGTAGACCTTAACTTTCAATCACACCCCAACCTAGGTGAGGCGTAGCTGGCACCTAGCGATGTACTGGCTAGAGCGAACCACTCTACAAACTCTTGAATGTTCGACATAACCTAGAACATACATAGGCTAACATGGTCGAATTCTATCATATTTTAAGCTACCATGGCCAATATGGCCGCAATTTGTAATATATCGTAGGAGGCTAAGTGTCATATCTGCTAGCCATCATACTCAAAACATCAATACATGTTCCGTCATAGGAGGCAACTATTCGTATCAATACTAAACAACCTAGAAAGAAAACAAAAATGAGGGCCGACAAGGCCATTAACATACTGTACATACTAATACAAAGCCTCTAAGAGTATCTAACATCAAAAAATGTTGGGGCAGGGCCCCAACCTACCCGTAAGTCTATAACAAAATCTGCTATCATGACCTAGACTCGGCTATACTCCGGAAGAGATGGAGTCTTACCGATTTCCCTCTAAACATCAATCATGTCTACTTTGAGGGCTCATCAAACTTATTATTTGCACCTGTATGAATTAATTGCAGTGCCCCAGCAATGGGATGTTAGTATAATGGCATGTACCAAGTATGTAAGGCGGAAAGCAATATATTTAAATAAATTCTAAAAACTACAAAACATTAATGATACAGAAATAGTCTGCTATAGACTTACTAGAATGCTATCACTTGGAACACTTGGTCCTTCAATCTAATTGAACAACTCAACCTATCATAAGATTCTAAACTATTACTATGAAATGTTGCTTAGTGATGTGTTGTTGCATTTTCGTAGTAACTTATTATAAGAACATAAAGTGACTCTTATGCCTAGCACGGTAGACCATACGCAAGGCATACTACAATATTACTATATGGTGGTACGTACACGCAGCAAAGCAGACTGTCCGCACGGCTAAAATTATTCAGGTCTAACTATGCTTACACATGGGACCGTCTATTGCCAACCTTTATCTTTCCTATGCATTTCATAGACCGCCCATATGTTAACCTTCATTATCCACTACGTGTTTATAGACCGTCCATAAGGAACATAATTTTTCATAAATGACATTACAACATCATGCAATAGTCAATTCTTACAAGTTAGGTACTCGTGTATAACATATAATTGCTTCTAGTACTTTTGGTAGCTTTCACTTCGTATTAGGCAACTCGTAATCCCTACTCATTAGCTTTAAGGAAACTCATAAATACTCTCATATTTATACATCCGTCGTGACATACTAGTAAAAGGCTTTCAAGATTCATATAATCATACCTTTACAAATTTATTTGATACATCGTAGGGCTCATATTTCATATTGTTTCAAGAGACACATCGCATTTTTTAACTCAATCTCTTTCTTTAATGTATGGAAAATCATTAGTTTTTTTTTCATGTACTCGATTGTTCTATTTAGGTAGTACAATACATTCCATAACTTATTTCACCTCGAGTTCTTCTACATACGATCTATTCTTATTTGTTAGTTTTCTCATTCATAGCCTTTAAGTTTACAGGGAGGTTCTTTTTAAGAAACTTATCACATCTCTTAAGTTACATATCTCTCTTATTAGCATTAGGGATCTTTCATAGCTACCTTCACCAACGAAAACTACTTTGGCCATTTTATAAGAACATAGGTTCTACTCCTGAGCCATTTATAATTTACCATTAAACGAAAGATATACTTCTTCGCCTTCCCTTAGGTCTCTACTTATTTCTTGGAATAGTCAGTTGATTACAACTACGAGTAACTCATTTATTATCTATATTCAGTTTTGAACTATTAGAGTCTCTTAACCTGTCGACATAGAACATTCACCAGGACTCGTCCCCTTGAACCTCTTATAAGGGTGACTTCGCTACGGAATCATGCTGGAAGAAGAACAAGAAAGCCTTAGATACCTTTCAGTCGAGTTTTCGACGAAGATGGTCGCAAAGTCTCCTTTTGAATATAATCTACACCAATGAAAATAACACTACTATCAACAATAGTTACACATCAACTAGCTACCATGCTACAAGTTTTTTCTATGTCAAATCGGAAAGAATCTCCCCTGTTTATTTCACCTCACTCAAGGTCACAACATCAACAATAACAGTCCACCCATAATCCATATATCCATCACCTTAACAACACGAGAACTGCCCAAAAATATTATATGACAACAATAATAGGGCAAACGTAAAGCTTAGGAATAGCTAGCTTACTATACATTGAGTGAAAAGCTCGGTCTTTTACTAGAAAAAATATCTATATATATAAAATCTCCAAAAACTCTAGCCACAACAACAACATAAAAACACCTCAAAAAGACTATGATGGTATCACAATTTCTATACGTCTTTTGATTTTCAACTTATTACTTCTAGCTTCAAACAACTTAGCTAGGGATTAGATATGATCAGTCTCATTGTAGGAGAAGAAGATATTACCTTTCAGTATCAAGAAAAGCTCCTAGAACAACTCTCCTAAAATCTTGAAAGAACTCATAACACATCAACAACATCATATAAATGATCTCCACCACTTCTATAACACTTCTAATGAAGAACTTAGGTGGTTTGGTCTTGGATTTCTATAAAAAATGGGTTTTTCCGGCGAGGTTTTCAACAAGGAAACAATTATCTATGCTACCTAGGGACAATTAAACAGTATCCGGGGCTTTTTTGTAATTAACCTCGAATATTGGGGGGCATCACCCTTGGATGTTATGTTTTCAAGAAAGATGCTTCGTGTAAACAGGGTCTCGATAGGATAATTTTATAAAGGGCCAAGCGGTCAAACAAACCGTGCCCATGAGATTGCCCGAGCCTTAATGACAAAACATGTACGCATGAATTATCTATTGAAAGAAGTACTGTTTCCTTATCAGATGTTCCATGCCTTAGTGATATTTCGACTTTACAATTTCGTACTTACGATATATTACGAAAATCAGCTTAAGAGCCAATCACAGCTAAAGCTCGAGCAATGAACCCCGTACTCGAGGACCGTTGTCCGAAAATTGACATGCTCTAATAATTAAACTTCAAAATCTTAAAACATTAAAAGGGCAATGCTCGATTTAATAGGCCACATCCACCCTATTTGGGGATTAATACTTCGAACAAGTTTGAAGTATAATTGAAAAACAAGTCCAACGAGCAAATATCAAATTAAAGGCTACGACTAAAATAACATGGTTCGGAGACTTCCGAATTCTGTAATCAAACAGGCCTTCAAATAATTTCATAAAATCGATTAAAAAATGGCTATCCTTGATAAATTTACATATGGTTTTGATAACATCAACCCTTGAAAACCTTAAGAGGTACAATATTCATAATAAAGTTTTTCGATAAGTACAGATATATCTCATGCTAAGGCATAACGAAATTTTTATATGATTGAACTTTCAAATTGAAAAGAGGGAAAAAACCACTCTTTCTTGTCCATATCGGCCCGATTCAAGAGCCTAAGAGCCATTACATTTTTTAATTCGAGGACCCGCCCTCGCTTAACTAAAAAAACCAAGGGTTTTTCTACTCTAAGTTCGAGTAAGTACTAACTCAATTATAGAGACTATAAAAATCCGATTTCAACAAAATTTTCAGAAGGCAAAAAAGTGAGTCATATTTCTCACAAAACTTAAAGTATATCAGAATTATCATAAGGCAAAAGCAAAATAGAGTTTTCACGAAACTGAAATTAGAGACAACTCGAAAAGAAAAAGATCTTTCATATGTACAAAAGTACATATGAAATGCGTTAGAAACTAAACTCATGGATATTCAATTTGATATATAGATCATCAATTGATTCCAAGTATATTTGAAGAAAAGTGTAGCTAAATTTGACCTAAATTTCACCACATTATGAATGCAACTTGTGATGACCTTTGCCAACTTTTGTTGCACAACTCACTTGACTTAAAAACATAACACACAACTATCATAAGACTAAAAAAACTCTTAATTTAACCTTCTCATCATGTCAATCACCCTAGTCTCATCCCTAAAGTATATGTTATAACATTCCAAACTTGTCGACTTTCGACAAGCCTTATTTTCTTCAATTAGTTTAGCATTTATGTTTTCCAACCCTTTTGGTACATCGTATTAATGAACTTAAAGATTTGTAACCTCTAAGATAATATGATGAACTTACGTTATGTACTTTCATAAATGATCTCATTCCGGAGCTTACATCAATTGGCTTACGACGTACTCTCACGTTCGAAAACATGGGATGTAACATCGGGGGTCTCCATGTCCTGGGCTTCATCAAATTGTCCCTCGGAAAATGAAGGGAGGGATAGTAAATTGTCGACATTTATTGCCTCAAGCGGGTTACTTGGGGCGTTCTCTTCGTTTTGAAGGGCCAAAGAACTGGCCCATTCGGGTACGTCCACCAATCTCCCATCACTGCGGGAGAAATCTTTGGCCTCCGATGACTGGGGGACTTTGCTCGGGCCACTCTTTAAAATCCCTATTGCCCGAGGCTGAACTTCTTCCACCACCACCGGCTTAGCGGCTATTGGGACCTCGACGCTCATTTTTCAAGCCACCAGCTCAAAGTCAGCATCTTCTTTTTCCTCTTCCTCATCTCCTAACTTCTGAACTACATCCATAGGTAGAGCGGCCGTATCTTTCTTCAACCTGCGAGTGATAGCTAGGATTTTAACATGTTTTATGCCCATACTTGCCTATGCTTTGAGTATAATTTTCTACAAAATAGTCGCAAAATGCTTATAGGTTGTGCTTGATAGCAAGTTTGAGTGATAAAGTGATGAAATATCAAAGATTGGCTCAAAACAGAGTTAAACGTGCTCGAGTGTCAAAAGACATGTGATGTGGTCGAAATCAAGCCTGGTGCGAACCGCACAACTGTGCATACAGCTGCACCATAGAGTTCAAAGAGGGTAATATTTGAGACTGCTATCACGCGGCTGCGTTAGATTTTACGTAGCCCACGTCCCTCTCGCACGACCGCACTGTTTTCCATGCGGTCCATGCCACAAAAGTTCAGAAGAGATTCATTTTTTAGCAAGCTCCGCCACGCGGCCTCAGTCATCAACATGCAGCCCGTGCCACAACTCCATGCGGCTACACCATATCATCATGCGGTCCGCGCCACCAACTTCATAGAGAAAGACATAGGAGTCAAATTAGTCGGTGCAGCCGCGGTCATGTTTGTGCGGCCCGCACAGACCCCGCAGGGGTATTTTTATCCAGTTTTTCCAGCCCACTATGAATACAACATTTTATCATTTTGAGGTTATGTTTTTAATATCGGATAGTTGTTGTGCTCCTGAGACATTGGTTTTAGCCTCTTTTGGGCACTTTTAGCTTTATTCCTTCATAGATTATTGTAGTTTAACATTGGCAATTAATTAATATGGTTGTTTCTTCTTCTAATTCTTCTGCTTCTTCTTTAATTATTTCTATCTAAACCCATTAGCTAGGGTTGTGGCTCAACCCTAATGTGGGTAATCAGTGGGTGTTGATTTTTAATGATAGATTGATATTGGGTGTTTATTATTTGTGTTAATTTTATGCTTTAATTAAGGATTAGTGGTTGCAAACATTGATTCTAGCTTAGTGGGTCTTGACTCTTCTTGAGAAAGAGTGTCTATAACTCCAAATTTGGCCCAACAAGGAATTGGGATGGACCCATGAGAAATGGTAGTCCAAATTAACGGGTTAAACCTCGAGATAGTAATCACCCTACTTGAACCTTAGTTGCTTGGTCCAATTGGCCTACCCAATTCGTCTCGAGAGAGTCAATTGGGCAAACTTGCTCTCTCTACCGAGAGGTGTGAGAGGGGGTACAATTGTGCAACGGTTATAACATTGATCACAAATATGTCAGTCTATTATTAGTAGTTTCTACGCATTAGTTAACCACCTAGTTAATGCCATGACCCTAGTGCCTTTCTTTATATTAATCACAACTTAGAAAATATCCCATTAGCATAAATTAGCGTTAATTTGTAGTTGATAATAGTAGTTGATAAAAAAAAAACCAAAATTTTTTAGAATTACAATTAGGAGCACAAACGCATTCCTAGTCTAAATAAATACGCAACTCCATTCCAAGCTCCATGTGGAAAATCGACCCCGATACCACTATTCGGGTAAAAGTTTTAGCGCCCCCTCTTCCTACCGTTGTGTAAGGTTGGGTTTGCTGCAATCACTTTTTGGTGGAGTTGTTGGGGAGCTTATGGTATTGACTATTTGTGTAGCTAGTTTTGTGTTTTGCTTCTCTTTCCTTCTTTTTACTAACTTTATTTGTGTCTATCACTCAGGTACACACGGCTTTAAACGAAAATGACCCTCTTGGAAATGTGGTCGTGGGGGAGGATGTTGAGGATCTAGAACAAGAAGATGTATTACCTCAAGCTCCATGGAGAGGTCGAAATGCCAATGCAAATGCAAATGAAAATATACCAGACCCTCCTCCACCTCCACTAAGAGCAGTCTCAAGAGCTCTCCCTAATCAAGGGTACGCAAGTGCAATAGTTCCTCCCAGAATCCGGGCAGGGAACTTCCAGATTACAAATGTGATGCTCACCTTGCTCGAACAACGAGGCTATTTCACGGGAGCCGCTGATCAGAATGTTTATAAACACTTGAAAGGCTTTGTGGATACTTGTTGGGGTAGCAAGCAGATAAATGTTTTGGAGGATGCATTGAGACTTCGAGTGTTCCCGTTCTCACTTCAGGGGAAGGCATTAGATTGGTTAGAGAGGCTCCCCAATCATTTCATCACTACATGGGATGAGTTGGTGCACAAGTTCATCGCTAAATGTTTCTCTCAAAGTCACATGGCGGCTCTATGGGACGAGATTCTAGCCTTCAAGCAAGAGCCGACTGAACCGTTACACGAGATGTGGGAGAGGTTTAGAACGATGCCCTAGAAATAATATGAATGCTGTGATGATCCAACAAACGTTCTACAGGGGCATCAAGACAACCAACCAATGTATTGTGAACCAGGTGGTGGGAGGAAAATTTATGAAGCTTCCGTAAAATGAAGCTTGTGATGTGTTAGATGAGATGGCCGATACATCGTCGGTATGACAAAGCTAGGCTAATGTTCCTCAAGGTGATCCTAATGTTATACATTTGCATAAGAAGTTACATGATCACGGCCACGCCATTGCCAAAGTTACGAAAACAATGAAGCTGTTGGCTAAGGCGCAATTACAAAAAGTTAAAAACCCGCACCAAGTCAATGCAATGGAAGGAGTGAATATGAAAAGGAGGCAAAGAGGGCAAAACCTCAAAGAAATTTTGGTAACTATGATGATGGTGGTGGCTATTCAAATGAATGATATGATGATCAAAGTGAGGAAGTCCAATACGTCAACAACTATCAAGGGAATAGAGGTAATCAAGGGAACCAACAATGGAGACCCTAAGGAAATTGGGGAAATCAACAAGATGGTAATTGGAACAATAACAACAACCAAGGTGGAAATTGCGGGAACAACAATTCGGGTAATCAAGGAAATTGGAACGAGAACAACAACAAAAATTGAAGAAACAACAATGGCCAAGGCGGGTGGAATAACAATGTCGGTCAAGGAAATTGGGGACAAGGCTTTCAAAGGCCTCTGATGTTTCAACAACCGAACAACCCACCGCAGTTTCAATATCAAGGGTCTAGTTCTTCTGGAAATGAATTTGGTAGAATTAAAGTTATGTTTGAACAAATGATAAAGAAGAACTAAGACTCTGATGCTTAATTGGCCTTCCATAATACTTCTATCCGTAACTTAGAAGTACAACCTGGCCAAATTTCTCAATCTTTAAATACTCACCCAAAGGGTGCTCTACCGAGTTATACGATAGTGAACTCCAAGGGTGGGAACAACAATCATGTGATTGCGGTGACAAAGCAAAGTGGAAGAGGCGGTGAAGTGCATGCCTCAAGAGAAAATCAAGTTATGGTAGATGAAGATGAGTTACGAGATGATGATATGCCTTTTGTGGTTGAAGATGTAGTTGAACCAAGTATGAGACATAATGTGAATTGATATTCATGAGGTTTAATAGGAGACACACGAGGCCATGAACCCGTCAATGGAACACGTGATTGATATGCCCGAGCCGGTGGTGCCCAAAGCCAAGGCACCCTAGCCTCGGCCTTCTCCACCCTATCCTTGATGGTGGGCCAAGCAAAAGGGTGACAACCAATTCAAGAAATTCATTGAGATGATGAAGAGTTTGACTATCAATGTGCCTTTGGTGGAGTAACTCGAGCAAATACCGGGGTATGCAAAGTTCATGAAGGATTTGGTTACTAAAAAGAGATCAATGGAATGTGAGACAATCAAGATGACCCCTCAAGTAAGCACAATTGTACATTCTATGCCTCCAAAACTTGAGGATCTCAGTGCATTCACTATCCCGTGTACCATTAAAAGTGCCGACTTTGCAAGATACCTTTGTGACTTAGGGGTAAGTATAAACTTAATGCCATATTCGATTTTCAAAACCTTGGAAATATGACAACCTTGCCTGACTTCAATGAGGCTCCAAATGGCGGATAGGTTAATGAAGCAGCCCTTGGGTATAATTGATCATGTTCTTGTTCGTGCTGATAAATTCATCTTGCCGTCCAACTTCGTGATACTAGATTTTGAAGTGGACTTCGAAGTCCCAATTATCCTTGGAAGACCTTTACTAGCTATGAGGAAGGCTTTGGTCGATGTCGAGGCAGGAGAGTTGACCTTCCATGTTGGTGATGAGAAGGTGGTGTTCCATGTGTACAAGTCTATGAGGCAATCAAATAGTACCGAGGTATGCTCGTTTGTTGACATTTTTACGCTGGTGATAGTGGATGACATAAACGCAATGATAAATGTTGAAGATCCACTTGAAGCTATGCTTTAAAGCATGGATACAAATGATGATGTCGTGAGAATTAAATGTGTACGCTTTTCATGGTATGGGCTTGTACTCTTATGAGACTAGGAAGTTATCCTTGGATCTTGAGAATCACAAAACTCCACCAACCAAGCCATCTATTGAGGAGCGGCTGGTGTTGGAGTTGAAACCACTTCCTAATCATCTCATATATGAATACTTGGGCCCTAATTTCACTATGCCTATTATTCTTTTGATTTTCTTAACTAACGTGCCGGTTGATGCCACTTTGACGGTTCTACAAAAGCGAAAGATGGCAATTTTTGATGGACATTCGGGGTATAAGCCTCGCCTTTTGCATGCATAAGATCATATTAGAGGAAGATGCGAGGCCTTCACATTTACACCAAAGGAGACTCAATGAAGCTATGCAAGAAGTGGTTAAGAAGGAAGTTATCAAGTGGCTTGACGCCAGTGTGGTGTATCATATTCTTGACACCTCATGGACTTCTCTAGTGCAATGCATACCAAAGAAGGGCGGGATGACTGTGGTGACCAATGCTAACAATGAGTTTATTCTTACTCGGACGGTGACAGGATGGAGAGTTTGTATGGATAATAGAACGCTTAACAAGGTGACTCGAAAGGATTATTTCCCGTTGTCGTTCCTCAACCAAATGTTTGATCGTCTTGCGGGCCGATCGTTCTATTGATTTATAGATGGTTATTTGGGGTACAATCAGATTCTGATCGCCCTGAAAGACCAAGAAAGATGACTTTTACTCGTCCCTGTGGAACATCCGCATTTTCGAGGATGCCGTTTGGATTGTGTAATCCCTCGCGACCTTCCAACAATGTATGATGGCAATTTTCACCGACATGATGGAAGATATATTGGATGTCTTCATGGATGATATTAGCATGGTGGGGGACTCTTTTGATGAATTATTGAAAAATTTGAACCGTGTGTTAGCCTGATGTGAAGATACAAACCTAGTTCTCAATTGGGAAAGTACCATTTTATGGAAGAAGAGGGTATTGTATTGTGTCAAATGATTTCGAAGAGAGGTATTGAAGTTGACAAAGCCAAGATTAAAGTCACTTTCAACGCTACGTCCCCCTACTTTTGTCAAAGGGGTGAGGAGATTTTTGGGCACATGGGTTTCTACCGAAGGTTCATCAAAGATTTCTCTAAGGTAGTTAACCCGTTGTGCAAGCTGTTAGAGAAGGAGGCCAAGTTTGTCTTTGATGAAAAATGCATGGAGGCTTTCGAGCTACTAAAACACAAGTTGACAAAAATCCTTATCATAACTGCACCCAATTGGAGCTTGCCTTTTGAGCTCATGTGCGACGCTAGTGATGTTGTGGTAGCGACGATCTTGGGCCAAAGAATCAACAATATGTTGCATCCGGTGTACTACTCAATTAAGATGATGAATGAAGCTCAAAGAAACTATACAGTCACCGAGAAGGAGTTGCTAGCTATTGTGTTTTCCATGGAAAAGTTCCAATCATACCTTATGGGGCAAAAGGTATTATCCATACCGATCATGCCGCCCTTAGGTATTTCATGACCAAGAAAGATTCCAAGGCAAGGTTGATGAGATGGGCTCTACTTCTTCGAGAATTTGATCTAGAAATTGTGGACCGGAAAGGAAGTGAAAATCAAGTGTCGGACCACTTGTCCCGCTTTGATAAAGAGGGAGGCCTTCTGACGACCTTGAGATCGATGATGCATTCCCGGATGAACAACTCCTTATGGTTTCTATGCATGATATGTCGTGGTTTGCTGATGTGGCCAATTATCTTGTGACCGGTATAGTCCTATATGAGCTCTCTTCTAACCAAAGGAAAAGAGCAAGCGGGATAGTTTGGATTAATATTGGGATGATCCCTATTTGTTCGAAATTTGCACCGATGCTGTGATTCGCTGATATTTCTCAGAAGAAGAACAATTGACTATTTTGGAGGCATGTCATTCCTCACCGTATAGTGTCCATCATGGCAGGGTGAGGACGGCTTCTAAGTTGCTTAGTTGAGGTATCTATTGGTCCTCCTTGTTTAAATATGCCAGTGATTTTGTTAAGAGATATGATGAATTCCAAAGAGCCGGTGGGATTTCTAAGAAGGATGAGATGCCTCTCAACACAATTCTCGAGGTGGACATTTTTCAGGTGTATGGTATCGACTTTATGGGTCCTTTTGTGAGCTCTTGTGGGAACACATATATATTTTAGTAGCGGTGGATTATGTGTCAAAGTGGGTCGAAGCTGTAGCTTTGCCCATCAATGAGGCTCGAAGTGTGGTGGAATTTCTATAAAAGTGTATCTTTACAAGGTTTGGCACCCTCCATGCTATCATTAATGATGAGGGGTCTCATTTTTGCAACAAGGCTTTTGACTCATTGCTTGTCAAGTATAGAGTAAATCACAAGGTGACCACCCTCTATGATCCTCAACCCAGTGATCAGGTAAAAGTTTTCAATCGAGAGATTAAGAGTATCTTGTCCAAAAATGTCAATGCCAATAGGACCAACTGGTTGAAGAAATTAGATGATGCTCTTTGGGCCTATCAGACGGCTTACAAGACCCCTATTGGTATGTCTCCGTACCGGTTGGTGTTTAGGAAAGCTTGTCATCTTCTGGTGGAATTGGACCATAAGTCTATGTGGGCCTAGAGAAAGATGAACTCAGAATGGGATGTCGCATGAATCTCCGGGTTGAGCAACTTAATGAGCTTGACGAGTTTAGATTTCATGCCTACTCCAGCTCGTCCTTATACAAGGACAAGATAAATTACCTTCATGATAAGTATGCCCGAGGAAAGGAATTCAAAGTTGGTGACATGGTTCTTCTTTTCAACTCCCGGTTGAGGTTATTCCCGGGAAAGCTCACGTCTAAGTGGAGTGGTCCATTTGAAGTTGTTGGTGTAACCTCATTTGGTGCTAGATCTCAAGAACAAAAATGGTGAATTTTTTCGGATCAATGGCATCATGTCAAGCATTACTTAGGGAAGTTTGATTACAGCCACCTGGTGGCACTCATACATTTGAAGTGATAATTGATAGTGATATGCGTCGTGCCGCGATGTTAAATCATGCACTTCTTGGGAGGCAACCCATGTCTTTTTCTTTCTCTTTGTTTTCAGTTGTATATTAAAATTTTTGAGCTAATTTTTAGTGAGATGTTGCAGGACTTATGTTGAACCATGTTAAAACAAAAGTGCAAAAGTACACTGTCTCTGAACAGTGCCAGTGCGGCCACGTCCCTTCTTGTGTGGTCTGCACCAGCTTGGTTTTGCGGATGGTGATTCATTAAAGTTACCCACGCGGTCACGCCCCTGTTTGAGCGGCCCGTGTCGTTCCCACACGGCTATGTCCACATCTGTGCGGCCCGCGTCAGTTGTTTTTTCCAACCCGTATGAGGTAAGCCCAGTGCGACCTGCAGTCGTGTTCATGCAGCCGTGCTGTAGGGTAAGTCTAGGTCCCACAAACTTCTTCTATAAATAGACCCCTAGGGCCTCATTGAGAACTTTTCGCCAAATCCATCTTTGAACCCTTAAAATCTACTGTTCACCCCGTGACCCTCATTTGTGCTAGCATCAAGAGTGAAATCTTCACAATTGTGGTAACTTTTTCTTACATTAATCATTATGTAGTTGTTAGTTTTAATTTTGTACATGACCCAGTAGCTATAACTTTTTGGTTTTTCATTTGTTTTCTTAGTTTCGTGATAAGGATAGTTATTTGTTGTTCTTCAAGTACTGGCATGACTACTAATGATGTTAATTGAGTAGGGACAATGTAGGATGCTAGAATTTAAACGAAATGAGCAAAAAATGTTAAACCCTAGTTGTCCGTGAACTCGTAACCCAGCGCGGCAGTGGTCATCATCTCGCAGTCCACATTCCTTTGACGTGGCAACGTCCTTTATTCACGGGATCTGCATTGATTCTGATTCTGAAAGGTAGGTAAATCCCAGCATGGCTGCATTCCTGATTGTCCGGTTCGTGCTGGTCACGCGTGGTTGCATCACTCCTTCACACGACACATGTTGGTTGGATTCAGAGAAGTAATGTTTTTAGGTGAATGTTTGTGTGGCCCGCGGTCATGACCTCACAGCCTGCAGTGCCCTTCACGCGGTCGCACCCCTGCTTGCACGGTCCGCGCTGACACAGTCTGTGGCATGCTTCTGAATTTTTTATCTGTTGTCTGCTGCAATATTTGTCTAACTAACACTCTGAATGTGCATATACTAACAATGTTAGATTTGTTTGTGTGTAGAAAATGGTTAAACAAAGAGGACATGGTGCCAAACAACCCAGACGAGGTGAACCCTCTCAGGGAGGAAAAGATAAGCTGACCAAACTCACTCCCCGTCCAAAACCAAAGACAAGGAAACTAGTTGTGAGTGACGAGGAGCAGTCAGGGAGTGAGTATCTTCCCTCTCAAAACTTATCAGCTGATTCGGGGCAAGCCCCCTCAGTCCCAGCCCGAGCTCCACATGTTATACATTCTTATTCGTTTGATGGCTCAGCAGGTAGCGGCGAGTACTCTACCTCCCCCACAGCTTCAATATCCGGGGAGAGTTCTAAAAATGATGATGAGGTCCCGGGTAGTGGGGTACCTAAGTTTGGTGGCGTAGAACGAAAGAGGAGAGCGAAAGTGTGGGAGGACCACATTGTGAGTGAAGTGGCCTTCCACAAATTCTGGGAAATGTAGTCCAAAAGACACCTAATTCCTGAGAGAAGCGTAATAACCAAGGAGTTATTACCATTCTACCCAAAGTCTATGAACATTTTCAAACCAGAATCAGATAGAAACACTTCAGTGACGGGTTGATAGACGCCAATGAACACATGGTCAAAGAGTTCTTCACTAATATAGCCTACACCAAAAAGGACTCCACTGTGACCAAAGTGAGGATAAGAATGTTGTGTTTTTTAGCAAAGAATTTAATGAATGTTTAGGTTTCAACGATGAAGAAGAGACCGAATACCTGGAAAAGTTGGCGATGAAGAAGGAGGTTCACCCGTGGATGGTAGAGTATTTGGCTCATCCGGGTGTTGTTCCGGATTGGGTGCAGGTGGGGGTAAAAATCATAAGCAAGAACTTGAACTTCGAGGCGAGAGGGTGGCTAACCTTTGTTTGCAGCAAGCTGGATCCCACTTCACATGACCACAATGTCCCTCTTCCCCTGGCTCTGCTCATTGCTTCCATCATGGCCGGGCTTTGTATCAATGTAGTGAATGTTATGTATAGGGCGATTATTGATATGGGGATTGACAGTGTGTGGAACTACCCATTCCCCAACACTCTGGTGATGTAATTCAGGGATTTGAAGGTGAAGAAAAAGCCTTATGATGTGTAAGTGCGCCTAGTGGCCCCGCTCTCCTGGTTTAGTGTTCAGGGGCTAGAGAACCTAAAGGGGGACAAGAAAAGCAAAGCATCAACCTCTGCCCCGACTGGCCAGTCTGAGGAGCTAGTTGAGATTGAGACTTCTGTCAAGACTTCTACGGAGCTTCCCTCCGTTATAGCTATTTCTATCCTAGTTGATGTGCCTTCCTCCTTTGCGGGTCCTAGTTCTTCAGCTGGACCTACAGTTCCCATCTCATGGGCCAACCCATTTACAGCCCAGCAGTTAGCTACGACATAGGCTAGTTTAAACAACTTGATGTCAGTTGCGACATCCAAGTTGTCCACATTAGCCACTTGAGTTGAGTCCCAGTCTGCACCATCCACTGTCCAGGTTCCTCCGTCTATTGAGGAAACACTAAAGATGGTCGTTGCCAACCAGGAGAAGATGATTGAGATTGAGGTTGCCTTGACTAAGGCAATTGGAGCACATAACACAGCTTTGGAGATGTTGGCCTGGTAGCACAAGAAGACGAGGAAGTCCAGGGCATCGAAGGATTCAGTAAAGGTACTACGAGTGGACGTGGAAAAGCGAATGGCAGATCAACAATCGTTAGACTTGTTATTTGGGAAGTCAGCCCCTCCAGTACAGTATCAGTACCTAAGCCACAGCAGGAGCAGGCACCCAGGCCACCGAGGAAAAAGAGGAGCTGCCCAGCACTGAGGGAGTCGTGATTGAGTTAGCTGAGATTTAGGTCACTCCTTCCGATGATTCACCAGATGATCCGCCGGTCGAGCACCAGGACCCTATCACAGTAGCAGAGCAGCAGCAGGCCGAGGACCAATCTGAGGTCCCTGCCACTACAGAGGATCAGGAGACCACTGAGACCCTATGCATATGGATCAGGCTTAGGGAGCCCTCTATATTCTTCCTCTGTGATTTTGTGCTTATTTTGGTAGTTTGAACTGACGACAATTCCATCTTTTATTCGTGGGGGTGCGCCCTACTATTTTGATTTTGATACATTTTGATGACTGTACATATTTATTTAATTCATAGTTTATATAGTTAGTTGATAGTTTGTTTGCAGATAAGCTTTCATTTTAGATACTCTTCGGCTTTTTGTATGTATTCATTAACCCTAGTTGTATATTCTACCCCGCTTTTGTACATATTCATTCGGTGTTTTCTATTTTGGTTAAAATTTTTCGTTTTTAGCTTCGTAGTTAGGCTTGTAGCCATTTGTTTTGGTTTTGGCCTTTTCAATAAGCTCTTGGTTTTCTTAATTCCACGGTTCATTCCAAAGGTAGAGTGTTGTGCGAACCAGGTGGATCTTCCCAATGATAGATGGCGTGACAACCTTCTTAAGGGTTGGAGTCCGTTTTTGATTTTCTTCTTTTTATTTTTGATATTGCGTAGTTAAGGGTACCTCAGGCAAATATTCACTTGGGACTAACACATTTGACTTTGATCCTATGGTCAAAGAGATGATGTTGTGCTAAAGATGGTGAAAGTCATGGCCTTGAGACTCGTGTGTTGACCAAACAGTCATCATGGGGTCGTGTTTGACAATTGTGCGCATCAATCGTAATGAAGGTCGTCGTGGGACCTCGACTCGATAAGTTTAGAAATCCTTGAGTGTGTGTGGTTAGAATTAAATTTGCAATTCCAAGTCCCGAGCCGATGGTCTAGAACTTGCCCTGAATGTTTGTTGAAGAAACATCCTAGGTGAAATTTGTCTTGAGAAGTGATTGTAGGCTCTCCTTGATCCAAAATTCTAAGATTGAATAATTCCATGACCTACCAATGAAATGATCCCTAGTAACCCTTTCGAGCCTTGAACCTTCTTCTTTCAAGAACCAAAGCTATAAGACTACACCCGTGCTTAATGATAACCTCTCTTGGCACCCAAATCTTCCCTTGAGTAAGTGGCAAATGTCTAAGTTTGGGAGGGGGGGGGGGGAGGAGGATACAAGAAAGTAAACAATGTGGTAAAAGGTACAAAAGCAAAAGAAAAAGAAGGCAATGAAAAAGAAAGAAAAGACAGGACATAAAGAAAGACCAAATTGAATAAGGTCAAAAAGGGGATTCAAATAGAACAAAAGTGGTAAAGGGTGTGGAAAAGTAGCAAAAGGAGAAATGTGTTGAATTGCATAAGAAAGAGTGACAGTGTGTCTCTTCAACCCCTTGATAAAGAAGTGAATACTCAAATGAGTCAAGAAAGTGTGCCAAAATGAAGTAAAAGAAGTGCTTAAGGGAAGATTGAACCCACTTGAACAAAAACATGTCCTACCCTTACCCAAAAGCCTTCACAATGACTCCACAAAAGCCCTACATGATCTTGAGTTGAAGGGAACCTATATTAGTGGATAGTTACGTAAGGGGCAAACATATGGTACTTAGAGCCGGACTTGTGACCTTCTTCTTGTGAGAGATGAGTGAAAATCCATCAAACTCGATTTGTGTGTCAATATTCTAAAAGGTGAGGTTCTCTTAGGGAGAGTTGAGGATGTGTGAGTTTGAGTTCCACAATGACCAAAGTAATTGAGAGAAGTTCCTTGATGAAATGTGTCAACCCTTGATGCTCATGTGTCACACTTTATCCACAAGTTTTCAAAGCTTAAAATGTGTTAATGATGCATTCATATTGAGGACAATTGTTAGTCCCAGTTGATGCTTGTTGAGGTTACTTTAGGATAAGCTGAAATTACGTGGATGTTTCCTTTGAGGGGTGGGTCTTATTTTGTTTGCTTGAGGACATGCAAAGGATTAAGTTTGGGGGAGTTGATAACTAGGATTTTAACATGTTTTATGCCCATACTTGCTTATGCTTCGAGTATTATTTGCTACAAAATAGTCCCAAAATGCATACAGGTTGTGCTTGATTGCAGGTTTGAGTGATAAAGTGAGGAAATGTCAAAGATTGGCTCAAAACAGAGTGAAACCTGCGCAAGTGTCAATAGACAAGTGAAATGGTGGAAATCAAGCCTGGTGTGGACCGCACAACTGTGCATGCAGCCGAACCACAGAGTTCAGAGAGGGTAATATTTGGGATTGCTATCACACGGCCGTGGTAGACTTTACGGGGCCCGCATCCCTCTCGCACGGCCACACCATTTTCCCACACGGTCTGCGCCACAAATGTTTAGAAGAGATGCATTTTTGGACAAGCTCGCCCACATGGCCGCGGTCATCAACACGTGGCCCGCACCACAACTCCATGCGGCCACACCACATCATCGTGCGGTCCATGCCACTAAATTCAGAGAGAAAGACATAGGAGTCAAATTAGCCGGTGTGGCTGTGGTCATATTTGTGCGGTTTATACCTCTAGAGAGTAATCACCCTACTTGAAACCTATTTTTTGGTCTAATTGGCTTATCCAATTGGTCTCGAGAGAGTCAATTAGGAAAAATTGCTCTCTCTAACGAGAGGTGTGAGAATGGGTACAATTGTGCAATATTTCTAACATTGATCCCAAATATGTCAATCTATTATTAGTAGTTTCTACCCGTTATTCACCACCTAGGTAATGCCACGACCCTAGTGCCTTTCTCTATATTAATCACAGCTTAGAAAATATCCCTTTAGTAAAAATTAGCCTTAGTTTGTAGTTGATAAACAAAAAGCCAAAAATGTTAGAAGTACTATTAGAAGCACAAACACATTCCTAGTCTAAACAAATACGCAACTCCATTCCAAGATTCATGTGGAAAATCGACCTGGATATCACTATTCCGGTAAACGTTTTAGCACCCGCTCTTCCTACCATTAGATAAGGTTGGGTTTGCTGCAATCAACCAGCTGTGCTTTTCTTAGGCTTTGGAGTATCGGAGGGCAAAACCCTTTTCCACTTCTTATCCTTGGCCAGTTTCGGGGTCTCCTCCTCTTCCCCAGGCAAGGACAGCCTCATGATAGCATTGTCCATGAGACCTATATGAAAGGAACACAAGTAGAGATAAAAAAAATAAAAAGGGAAAGTTTAGAGAAGAATGTCAAACACGTGAACAAAAACTTACCATGATTTTTGGCCTCCCATCGGCCCCTTGCCAAATCATGCCACAAGCATCCGGCATACCAAAAATTTGATTCCAGCTTCTAAATCTAGTGTTCGAGGTTTAGAATGGCACCAGGCACCAAGGAAACCGCTGTATCATAGGAAAGATTGTCAATATGAAAAGACAAAAGAAGCAAAATGGTAAACGAAAGCTGTAAGTGAGTTTGTGCTTACGTTTCATGTCACATTCTTCATGGGATGACATCTTTTTTTAATGTACAAGAGGGGGGGGGGGTTTGAATTCCAAATTATTAAAATTTATAAGTTGACTTATAACTATGGTAGTCCGCTGAATATGGTAATATTGCAGATATAATAACAAGAAGTAATGTGCAGAAAGTAAGTGCAGAATTTAAAGCACCAAGATTTTTATGCTAGTTCAGATTCAATGTGAATCCTAATCTAGTCCCCTTGGGTTGCAAGAGAGTTCTCTTCAAGTAAATGAGTTTTATTTCGAGTACAGATGTGATGTATATCGCTCTTGTTCTCTAGCACTCATTTTGATACAATGCATCACCAGTTGTGTACCCTCTTACTATCCCTGACTTGTTACACAATAGATTTATGTAAGCTACTATGCTTGTTTGCAGTAGAATAAAGAGAGTTACTTGGTTCGATCAAAGTATGTTTAAGGAGGGTTTTACAAAGAGAATTTATACTAAGATGAATGGTGAAGGCTTGTCAACCCAAGGGTTTTGATAGTTGGACAGAATTGATTTTTTCCAAGAATAAGGAATGACTCGTTGCTTTTCTTGATATCTTTTCCTTCGGCGGACAATTGATTTAATCCTTGATTGCTGAACCTTCAAAACATGATGACTGACCAAATCTTCTAGCATCTATTATTCGTTTGTATTTCGCTAATCACTGGTCTCCTCGAATCTTGATTATTCTTACTCAGTTATAGCTAATTTTACGGAGCTAATCCATATTTGTTGATGTAGATTTATAGCTTTCCTTGTACATCAGGAGTTATTAAGGTAGCTTCTTTTGTGATTGAGTTCTTTCCTTGTTCGACACATGCCATTTCAGCAGTTCTTCTTTGCTCCTTTGAACTCCTGCACATATATATTTATTGAAACATTAAAAGATGATCTAAAAATCTCTCACTTTTTGGTGATGACAAAATAAAAAATTCTTATGTGAAGAAGTAAACAACAGTTGACGCCCCTCTTTGTTACTAACTGACTTGGCTCCCCCTCAATGTGCTTAGTCGACTTGACTTGATCTCCCCCTCAACATGTGCAGTCGACTTGTATCTATATAGAATACAAAATACCATATATGCATGTGTAGCATAGTTGACTTGTACATGTGCAATACATATAGAATACCATGAAGGCATGTGTAGAATAGTTGACCTAACCAGTTCATAGAACATAGAATACTCTATCTATACATGTACAATATAATCGACATGAACCTGCACATAATAACATAAGCCAAAAAAATATTTTTCTCCCCCTTTTTGACATCAGCAATGAGGGATTAGCAAGCAAAAGTTAGCAGTACTATCCACAGTAGCAAAAAAACATCCAAGGGCATAGCCCAAAACATAACAAAAACAAGTTTTTGAAAAAAATAGTTTGTGAAACACATCCAATTAGCGACGGAGGAAGTAGGTAAGGGTGTTGCAGATTGCCTCCTTCAACTATTCAAAACTGGTATTTACAGCGATGTCCATTTCGTCCAGCCTGTCGTGAACCTCCTTGAAGGCTTTAACCGCATTCTCCCTTACCCTGTGAACAACCACTCAAATTTTAGACACATCATACCCAATTCCTTTAAAGAAGAGTCTTAATGTCTATGAGTTGGAAGTCAATAGAGCTAACCTTCTCATTTAGGTCAGAACTAATAAGAGGTGGAGGAACAACATATGAGGGCTTAGTTTCTATAAGGGCATATTTTGCTTCACTCTCACCTTTCTTAACCAAGGTACCCTTGACAGTCACATAACCCATACTAGCGAAAGCTCTTGAATTGTAGGACTTGGAGACAGTAACGAAGGGAAAATTAGAAAGTGAGATTTGATGGGCTTCTAGAATATGGGTAATTACCATACCAAAAGGTAAATTGGTGGGATCTTCAGCACTTTCAATCATAAAATTGATGACCCAGGAGGACAGCTTGAGTTTGATTTTGGTGATGAGATAGTAGACAAAGAAGGTGTTCCTTTGAGAGAAGGTGGAGAAGGAAACGGTACGGGGAACAAGGGTAGTTGCAACAATGTGGGCTAGAACCCGAGTTTCAAAACACACATCACTAGGTCCCAATTAGTTGGGAAGAGTATCAGAGGCATTTTCAACAATGCACTGTTTGGCTTGGTCAAAGGAAATTTCAATGTTCTCAGTCAAAAGATTTTTAAAAAGAGTGTGGAAATCGGAGCAAAGGCAGTGAAAAATAGAATCTAACAAGGCAAAGTCAAGAACAATACGTTTACCAAGGACAAGAGTTTCTAGCCTATCATGTTTATTAGAATGGAGATTAGCATAAAAATATGAACTAAGGGTTCATACACCTTAGGCGGAGAAATAGAGAGAGTTTTCCCACTCCTTTTAGACAAAAATTCTTTTACCTTACAGTTGAGGTCTTCCATATGATCAAGCCCCACAATTCTTCCAAAGGCGATGGGCCTATCCTTGAGAGAGACGAAAAGATCCCTATTTGGTTTTATCCCAGAAATTAAGGTCAGAATCGAGGGAGGGAGAGAAATGAATTTTCGATTTCCTTGGAGTGGATGAGACACGAGTATCTTCCATGGGATGCTTACCAGAAGCTTTATCTCCTAGGGGTTGTGAATGTTCAGTGAACTCACCCTGAGAAGAGGCGAAGCCTTCAAAGTGATTAGACCCTAGGTCTACTTGCTTAGGAGGTGCAGAAGGGGGTGTTCCATGGAGCAGGTGATTTTTATGGTGGAACTGGAGGGGTTCTTGGAGGTTTTCGCCATGGGAGAGGGAAGGGTTTTCACAAGGTTGGAGAGAGGATGGAGATGAAAGTGACCGAAAGGGCTTAAGTTTAAGCAAAAAATTTGACGGTTGAGTACAGAAAATGAAGGGGGGGGGGGAGGGGGGTCAGTGAAGAGATGTGGTGATTGGTTTTCCATATTTGACTGCGAACTGATGTGAACAAAATAGGAAGAGAGGGAAAGAGATGGAGACGTAATTAATGCGCTGAAAAGTGCAATTATGGCAAGTTTTGATCAAAAAGAGCACATTGCTCCTAAGAGTTTTTTGAAAAGAAAATTATACCATGTAATTTTCTCAAAGTGCAAAATCTTTCATTCATCAAAGATTTATTAAAAATATCAGCTAACTGAGTAGATGTGCCAACAAAAGCTAGTTCTATATCACTCTTAAAAATATGATCTCTAACAATATTATGCTTAATATCTATATGTTTTTCTCTAGAGTGATGAATGGAATTTTGAAAGATAAATTGCATTGGAATTATTACAAAAAAATTGTATAAATTTTAAAAAAAGTTCATAGTCACCCAATTGATGAGACATCCATAGGAGTTGTGCACAACATTATCCAATGGCAATATGTTCAGCTTCGGTAGTGGACAAAGCCACTGATGCTTGCTTTTTACTATTCTAGGATATTAAAGCCTTTCCTAGTAGTTGACAAGTGGCACTTGTGCTTTTTCTATCTTCTTTATCACCTGCTAGATCTGCATCTGCAAAACCTTCTAATTTAAAAGAGTTAGAATGAGGATACCATAATCCTTGAGATACTATGCCAATCAAGTATCGAATAATTCTTTTTACAGCAGTCAGATTTGACTCCTTGGGAGCTGACTAAAACCTGGCAAATTTACATACGGTGAACATAATATCTGGTCGACTTGCGGTCAGATATAGTAGTGATCCAATCATTCCTCTGTATTTGGTTTCATCAACCGGAGTACCCTGTTCATCTTTATCCAAATTTGTAATAGGGCTCATAGGAGTACCAATTGGTTTTGCATTGCTCATGCTACATTATTGGATCAGTTCCTTTGTATATTTAGTCTGAAAAATAAAGGTTCCTTCTTCGGTTGTTAAATTTGAAGCCCAATGAAGAATGTAAGTTCACCCATCATGCTTATTTCAAACTCACTTTGCATAAGATTTGCAAATTCCTTGCACATAAGAGGGCTAGCACTACAAAATATAATATCATCAACATAAATTTGAATAATAGTATTACCTTCTGTTGATCATTTAATAAATAGGGTAGTATCTATTTTACCTCTGGTAATGCCATAATCAACAAAGAAAGTACTTAACCTGTCATACCAGGCACGCGGAGCTTGTTTTAGTCCATATAATGCCGTAGTAATCTTGTATACATGATATGGGAAATTTGAATCTTCAAAGACCGAAGGTTGTTTTACAAAAACTTCCTCTTCGATGAATCCGTTCAGAAAAGCGCTTTTGACATCCATTTGAAGCAGCCTAAATCCCTTAAAGGATGCGTATGCAAGTAGAATTTGTATAGACTCCAGTCGATCTACTGGGGTGAAGGTTTCATCATTGTCGACTCCTTTTTGTTCTGAATAGCCTTGAGCAACTAATCTAAACTTGTTCCTTATGACTTTCCCACCTTCGTTCAATTTGTTTCTAAATACCCATTTTGTTCTGATGACATATACATTATCAGGTTTGTGTATTAATTTCCGTACTTGATTCTAGATGAATTGATCTAGTTCCTCTTGCATGGCTTGCACCCAGCTTGAATCCTTCAATGCTTCCTCTACCTTTTTCGGCTCTATTTGAGAAATCAGAGCAATATTTGGTTTCTTTGTTATGGTAACCCTGGTTTTCATTCCTTCGTTTGGGTCCCCTATGATATATTTATGTGGACATTCGGGTTCGCTTCACCATTCATTTAGACGGACGGTGTTTGTAGTCGACTCTGCTTGTTGAACTGGAGAGTTGTTGTTGTTTGCTTCAGTCGATTCAATCATGTCTGTTGCATTAGTAGTATCCTGTGATTTTCCGTTGTTCTAAGCTTCTTGAGTTTAATCTTCGTCACCTGCATTAGTTTCTTTCTCGACCAAGAGATTATTTTCATCAAATATAACATGAACAGATTCTTCTACGCATAAAGTACGTTTATTATGAACTCTAAAAGATCTGTTATTTAATGAATAACCAAGAAAAATACCTTCTTCACTTCTTGGATCAAATTTTTTTAAGATTGTTCTTACCATTATTATGAATAAAGTGCTTGCTTCCAAATGGATGAAAATAACTGATATTTGAGGTTTACCTTTCCAGAGTTCACAAGGAGTCTTTTTCAATATGGGCCTTATGAGGCAACGGTTGAGGATGTGACATGCATTACTCACACCTTCAACCCTGAAATGGTTTGGCAGTGAGTGTTCTAACAACATGGTTCTTGCATGTCTTGAAGATTCTATTCTTTCTTTCCACAACCCCATTTTGTTGTGGTGAGCGTGGTGCAGAGAAATTTTGAGTGTATCCTTGATCGTTACAGAAGTCTTCAAAAGGTCTACTTTGAATTGACCACTTTGAATTTTTGAGATCAGATATCCCTTTTCTCTTTCAATCCTTTTGCAGAAATCTTCAAAATTTCTTAGGGCTTCATCTTTATGTGGCAGGAAATTTAAACAGGTGAAACGTGAAAAGTCATCAACAATAACAAAATCATATTTATTGCCTCCTATGCTAGCAGTTCTAGTAGGTCAAAACAAGTCCATATGATGTAATTGCAAAGGTTTTGAAGTGGACACCATGTCTTTGTTTTTGAAAGAATTTCTAATTTTTTTACCCATCTAAAATGCATAAAAAATATGAGTTCTGGAGAAATTCAGTTTAGGCAATCCAATAACTAAATCATGTTTGGATAATTATTCAATCAAGTGCATGCTAGCGTGACCTAGTCTTTTGTACCACAACCAGGGATCATCAGACATAGAGGTTAAGCAAATGCGACCATCTATATTTTCGAATCCATAAAGTATGTAAAAATTTCCATACTTTTCCAGGAAGAATTATTTTACCTGATTCATCTTCGATGGCACAACCTGTTCTTTTAAATTTTACCTCATATCCTAAGTCACAGAGTTGACTTATGCTGAGAAGATTATAGTTTAGCCCGTCAACAAGATATACTCCATTAATGTCACAGTTGTTGTTGAATGGAATTGTTTCGTTGCCAACTATTTTGTCTCCTGAATCATCTCCAAACTTTACACTTCCTCCGTCAATCCTTGTAACTTCCTTGAATAGGTTTTTGTCACCTGTCATGTGACTAGAGAACTCACTATCTGGACACCATTTTTCTTTGCGGCTTACTCTATGGTGTTCCTACAAGACAAAATTATCACATTACTTTAGGTACCCATGCTTGCTTGAGTGCTGGTGAGTTAGTGTTACTAGGTTCAGAATTTTTTGGTATCCAAACCCATACTGACATATGAGATTTACGAAAGTGGTAGCTAGAATATTTGTGCCCACTTTTGTTGTAGTAATGACATTTAGCTCCAGACCTGTTTTCAGGTCTTCCATAAGTATTGGAACTAGCTATCATAAATTTAGCTGGTTCCTTTCCAGTTGACTTGTAAGTAGACTGGTTCGACAGACTGGTTGATTGGGTTCTGATTGGTTCTTTCTAGTTGAGTTGTAAGTCATCTGGTTTAACCTGACAGAACTATGACTGGTGGATTTACGCAAGCTGTTAAGCTGCATTTACAATTCCTCAAACTCTTCTTAAAGTACTTTATTCAATTTCACATACTTCATGTTTGAGTTTCCAGTCTTTGATTTCCTTAGCGAGTCTCTTAATCTCATACATAATTTTTTGAGACTCTTTTAAGGTTGAATCAGGAATGTCCTGCAATTCATTACATCTTTCACATTCATAAGATCTTACCTCGCTAGTTTCTCCTCATGCCATGAAACAGATTTCATTATCTGAATCATCTTCATCTATCTATCATCCTGAGGTTTTGTCAATATCATTTTCTAGAATTGTCATAAGACAGAAATTTGCTATTTCTTCATGGTCTGAGTCATCCTCATCGCTCCAAATTTCAAATGATTTGTTCTTGTTGAAACCTCTAGAGATTTTCCTTTTTAGTTCTGGACACTCATCTTGGATGTGCCCAAACTTTCCACATTTTTAGCATTTTCCACCGTTCTTGTCTTGTTCATTGTATTTCATGGATCTTCTTGGTAGAAATCTTCCTTTATTTCTTTTTTTATATCTTCACATCAGTCCATCCATGTTTCTTGTCATCATAGCAATCTCTTCTTATAGAGCTTCAGTATCATCAATTTCATTTTCAGTTGATTCAGTAGTGGTTTTGAATGCAACAATTTTCCTTTTTTCCTCTTGATTTGTCTTCTTCATATGCGTTCTTTCAAAGAAATGAGCTCTCATCGCAGTTCATCATATGATAATTTGTTAAGATCTTGAGATTCCAGTGTGACAACTTTAGTCTGCCAAGTGGTTGGTAGACTTCTGAGATTTTTTCTAACTTGATCACCACTGGTGTATGCTTTTCCAAAAGCTTTTAAGTGACTGATTATCTTACTAAACCTGGCAAACGTTTCTTCAATTGATTTTCCCTTTTTCATTAAGAAAAGTTCATAGACATGAACTAGCATGTTGATGTGAGTTTCCTTTACTTTGCTGGTACCTTCATAGGTAACCTCAAGTTTATTTCACATCTCTTTGGCTGTATCAGAACTAGATTCTTTTTCATATTCTTCACCACTTGTTGCATTGTGAAGCATATTTCTTGCCTTGTTGTTTCTTCTATCAACTTCCAGTTGCTCATTTGAGTGTGAGTCTATGTCATCAAGGTTAGCGAGAGGTGGAGTGCTGCCAGACAGTGGGTAGTTTTCCTTCTTGATAACTCTCCATAGTTTAGCATCGTACGCTTTGGTGAAGATTTCCATTCGAATTTTCTAGTGGGAGAAATGTTGTCCATTAAAGTAAGGTGGTTTTACTTATGAAGTTCCTTCCTGGAAGAGAGATCCTATGATAACCAGGTTTACCATGATCTTTTTCTCACAAGGTGTTAAGCTAAAAAAATTTGAGCCTTGCTCTGATACACAATGGAAGTAGAAGAGGGGAGATGGGGGGGGGGGGGGGAGGTAATTATTAAAATTAATAGTTTGTAAGTTGACTTATAACTATGGTAGTTGACTAAATATGGTTATATTGCAGATATAATAACTGGAAGTAATGTGCAGAAAGAAAGTGCAGAAATTAAAGACACCATGATTTTTATACTGGTTCGGATTCAATGTGAATCCTAATCCAGTCCCATTGGGTTGCAAGGGAGTTCTCTTCAAGTAAATGAGTTCTTTTGAGTACAGATGTGATGTATATCGCTCAAATTCTCTAGCACTCGTTTTGATACAATGTCTCATCAGTTGTGTACCTTCTTTCTATCCCTAACTTGTTGCACAACAGATTTATGTAAGCTACTATGCTTGTTTATAGTAGAATAAAGAGAGCTGTTTGGTTCGATCAAAGTAAATCTAAGGAGGGTTATACAAAGAGAATTTATACTAAGTGTTGGAAATCATGAATATCTATGATATGTGCGCTTTGGTTGTATGAGCATGATTTTCAGGTATAGGTTTTGATGAATGACAAACAATGATGTCAAGTGTCAAACAACGATATAATATGACAACCAATCAAATGGCGAGAAGCATACTGATGACGGAATTGCATGAACGAGCCAAAGAGTTCAAGACCGAAGACCCAAGACGTAGGTCGTTTGGTAGAACCAATGTAAGGACAACATTTAAGTTATCTTATCCTTTGGCTCAACATTAGGTCATCATAAACATGCATAAAACATTTTTATCATAAACATGCATCTTTGTGCTAAACCAAAATGATTTGTATTTTAGTCAAAATGGTTTTTAAACATGTCTTTTAAAATCTGGACCTCAACAATCGATTATTTGAATCCAACAATCGATTGTATTAAGACAGTGTGATCTGAAGTTTTTCAAAATAGCAAACAATCGATTGTCTACTTTTAACAATCGATTATTTTGAGACAGTGTGCAACCGAAGTTTTTAAACATCAAAACAATCGATTGTTGTTATCATACAATCGATTATACTCACAAACAATCGATTGTCATTTTCATACAATCGATTATATTTTGACCGTTCCCACAGAATCGATTATTTTTTGACCGTTCCCACAGAATCCTAAATTGATTTTTGAACGTTGAAGTACAATCAATTATTTAGTCCATACAATCGATTGTTTAGCCTAAAATTAGGAATCTGTCTTTTTAACGTTGGTCAAACAATCGACTATCTACTCCAAACAATCGATTGTTTAAGCACAGAATCAGGGATTTTATTTGTCAATTAAGCAACGGTCAGCACCACTTTTTCACCTATAAAAAGAGGTCTTTTGAGCTGATTTTAAATACACAACTCCTGCATATATTGATATACATATTGATCATTTTCAAGCATCATTTTAGAGATTTTGTTGAGCCATTTGATAGACAACTTTGTGTTGTTCATAGAGCTTATTTTGTTTCTCTTTATCCACTCTATTGAGAGAGTATTTGTTGTAAAAGAGAGTTGTTTGAGAAGAACATATCTTCTCATTTGTCGGGTTTGCTAAATACCCAAAGTCTTAGTGGTTGAAGTCTTGGGGTGAGGTATCCTCAAGCAAGAGAAGTCTTAAGGTGCGGTATCCTTGAGCAACTGTAACGGTTTGTTAAGCACCCGTAAGCTTGACGAAGTTAGTGGAAATCTTGAGAGAGTCTCTCGGGGACTGGACTAGCCACGGGTTGTGGTGAACCAGGATACATCGGTGCGTTCGTTCCTTATTATTTACTTATCGCACTTATTTCATTCGTGCAATTTTTAAATTCCGCAAGTTTACGCTGTATTTTATTATAACGCGATTCAACCCCCCCCCCCTAGCGTTAAGCGTATTTTCTAATAATTTGTATTAGAGCCTAACTCTCTGAAAGCCTTAACCGGTTGAGAGAAATATATATATTTTTCTGTTGGGAATATTGAACGCAGGAACGATGGATGAAGGACAGTCCACCACTTGCCCTCCACTATTTGACGGAACAAACTTTGCATATTGGAAAGAGCGGATGGGCATCTTTCTCAAAGCAAACAGTTTTCGTTTGTGGCAAATCATCAAAAACGGTGAACCAATGCCAACAAAGAAAGTTGGAGAAACCACGGTTCCAAAGAAGGAAGATGAATATGATGCCGAGGACATCAAGAAAGTTGAAAATAATGCAAGGGCCATCCATGTATTATATTATGTGGTGAATCCAGATGATTATCGAAAAATCTCTTGCTGCACAACCGCCAAGGAGATGTGGGATAAGCTCGAGATCATTTATGAAGGTACGCCTCAAGTCCGAGAAGCCAAAATTGATTTTCTAACACATAAATATGAAATCTTTATAATGGAGAAGGAACCCATTGGTGTTATGTTTGACGATTTTTAAGAATCGTCAACGATCTCCATGCTCTCGGGAAAGTTTACACGAACAAAGATCTTGTTCGAAAAGTCCTACGGAGTCTCACTCCCGAATGGCGTTCCAAAGCCAATGCAGTCAAAGAGTCGATGGAATTCACGGATATCACAATTGATGGACTAAGAGGTAACCTCGAAACTTATGATAGCACAATTCTTAATCCTTATCTTAGAAGCAATTCAAATTTTGCCTTCAAAGCCTCATCCTCTAAACAAGAAGAGGTAAGTGATTCGGAAAGGGATGATGATAATATTTCAAATGATATAATTGAAAAGTCGTGTAAGTCTATGAAGAAGGACAAGAAAAAGAAGAAACACCATAGGCGCGTATCACGGGATTCGGACAGCTCGGGCGATGAAACTGCCGCATTATGCTTCATGGCCGACAAAGATGAAGAGGTAAGTACTTCTAACTCTCACTCGTTTGAAGAATTACTAAATGCCTATGATGAATTGTATGGTGAATTTGTTAATGCTTCCAAAATGATAAAAGATTTGAAGAAAACACTTTCTTTGCAGAAAACACTTTCTTTGCAAGAAACAGATTTTCAGAAAACACTTTCTTTACAAGAAAAAGAGTTTGAAAAATCCTCTTCTTTGAAAGAAATAGATTTTGAAAAATTGACTAATGAAAATGATGTTCTTAAAAATAAAATTGAAGTTTTAGAAAAAAGAAAATAATTTTTTTGAAAAAAGACATTGTTGATTTTAAAAATAAAGTCAAGGAATTGAATGAAGCACCTTCTATTGATAAATGTTCCAATTGTTCCTCTTGTAGTTCTTCAATTCTAGAGAACACAGAACTTAGGAAAGCACTAGAAACACGTAGTGTTGATAATCCTAAAATTGAAGTTATTAAAAAGGATGAAAGTAATGAGGTCGGACCATCTAGAAAGAATTCTAGGAACCTCACTAATGAATATAAGATTAATTGTTTTAGACCACCTAGAAATAACTCTAAGATTTTTATAAATGAGTCTAGAATGAATAATTTTAGACCACCTAGACACGACTCTAGGAAATTCAACGCTTCTAGGGGGAACAACTTTAGATCACCTAGAACGCATTTGGCTCAACCTAGACATATGCACAATCCTAATGTTATATGTCACTATTGTAATCGGGTAGGACACATTGCACCCGTTTGTTTTGCTAAACATAGAGATTTATGTGTTGATTATGACTATTGTTATCCTAACCCCCAAGGACCCAAAAGAAGTTGGGTACCAAAAACCTATTTTTAGGTTCTTTTTGCAGGTGTGCTTGAAGACTACAATATTGTAGTGGATGCACCAAGCACGAAACCTTAATGCATTAAGGGGGAACGTCGGTTAGTTATCGTATTTTGAATAAAAACGCAATGAGTAGATATGTGCAAATAATCTATATCAGTTTTGGTCGATACATGCTTTAATAAGTTTTATTTTTGAATAACAATTAGTATCAATTGGTTTTATAATAAATGATTGATTCATGTTTTGATGAATATTTTTAGTTTAAATAACAATTGGCATAGTTGAGAAAAATGATCGTTATTATTAGTATGCCATTTACTAACCTTTTATATGATCTTGTCTACAACGATTGGTATCGTCAATGCTTTAAATAACTTTTGGTATACTCTTTTTGCTAATGCCAAAAGGGGGAAGAATATGAGCGATATGCATGCTTTAATTGAGGGGGAATATTCAATTAAGGGGGAATTATATTGAATTGAATTGGTTGCATAAATTGTATGTTGAGATATAGCATCTATTTAGGGGGAATTCAATATGCATATCTTCCGTTGTTTGTCATTATCAAAAAGGGGGAAATTGTTGGAAATCATGAATATCTATGATATGTGCGCTTTGGTTGTATGAGCATGATTTTCAGGTATAGGTTTTGATGAATGACAAACAATGAAGTCAAGTGTCAAACAACGATATAATATGACAATCAATCAAATGGCGAGAAGCATACTGATGACGGAATTGCATGAACGAGCCAAAGAGTTCAAGACCGAAGACCCAAGACATAGGTCGTTTGGTAGAACCAATGTAAGGACAACATTTAAGTTATCTTATCCTTTGGCTCAACATTAGGTCATCATAAACATGCATAAAACATTTTTATCATAAACATGCATCTTTGTGCTAAACCAAAATAATTTGTATTTTGGTCAAAATGGTTTTTAAACATGTCTTTTAAAATCTGGACCTCAACAATCGATTATTTGAATCCTACAATCGATTGTATTAAGACAGTGTGATCTGAAGTTTTTCAAAATAGCAAGCAATCGATTGTCTACTTTTAACAATCGATTATTTTGAGACAGTGTGCAACCGAAGTTTTTAAACATCAAAACAATCGATTGTTGTTATCATACAATCGATTATACTCACAAACAATCGATTGTCATTTTCATACAATCGATTATATTTTGACCGTTCCCACAGAATCGATTATTTTTTGACCGTTCCCACAGAATCCTAAATTGATTTTTGAACGTTGAAGTACAATCGGTTATTTAGTCCATACAATCGATTGTTTAGCCTAAAATTAGGAATCTGTCTTTTTAACGTTGGTCAAACAATCGACTATCTACTCCAAACAATCGATTGTTTAAGCACAGAATCAGGGATTTTATTTGTCAATTAAGCAACGGTCAGCACCACTTTTTCACCTATAAAAAGAGGTCTTTTGAGCTGATTTTAAATACACAACTCCTGCATATATTGATATACATATTGATCATTTTCAAGCATCATTTTAGAGATTTTGTTGAGCCATTTGATAGACAACTTTGTGTTGTTCATAGAGCTTATTTTGTTTCTCTTTATCCACTCTATTGAGAGAGTATTTGTTGTAAAAGAGAGTTGTTTGAGAAGAACATATCTTCTCATTTGTCGGGTTTGCTAAATACCCAAAGTCTTAGTGGTTGAAGTCTTGGGGTGAGGTATCCTCAAGCAAGAGAAGTCTTAAGGTGCGGTATCCTTGAGCAACTGTAACGCTTTGTTAAGCACCCGTAAGCTTGACGAAGTTAGTGGAAATCTCGAAAGAGTCTCTCGGGGACTAGACTAGCCACGGGTTGTGGTGAGCCAGGATACATCGGTGCGTTCGTTCCTTATTATTTACTTATCGCACTTATTTCATTCCTGCAATTTTTAAATTCCGCAAGTTTACGCTGTATTTTATTATAATGCTATTCACCCCCCTCTAGCGTTAAGCGTATTTTCTAACACTAAGATGACTGGTGAAGACTTGTCAACCCAAGAGTTTTGATCCTTCGAAAAAATTGATTCTTTACAAGAATAAGGGATGATCCAGTGCCTGTCTTGATATCTTTTCCTTTAGTGGACAATTGATTTAATCCTTGAATGCTGAACCTTCGAAACAAGATGACTGATTGGGTCTTCTAGCATCTATTATTCGTCCGTGATTTCGCTAATCACTGATCTCCTCGAATCTTGATTATTCTTACTCTGTTATAGCTGATTTTATTTTCCAGATTAAAGGAGATAATCCTGATTTGATGATATAGATTTAAAGCTTTTCTTGTACATCATGAGTTATTCAGGTAACTTCCTTTGTGATTAAGTTCTTTTCTTGTTCGACACAGGCCATTTCAACAGTTCTTGTTTGCTTCTTTGAACTCCTGCACATGTATATTAATTGCATCATTAAAATATGATATAACATTTTTGGCCGAGAACATGTCGGAAGTTTTCACTCGGACAAACCGACCCATCCATCATTGGTTCTTGTCCTCGTCAATGCTCGAGAGGAACTTTGGTGGCCCGACGCTGAAGCCTTATTAACCCACCTTAATAAAGATGAGGGTTGTACAATCTGATGAGACGGTCAAGGGTAAAAGGAATCCCTTTGACCTTCCTCACAAAGAATCGAAGGAAAATGATGATACGCCAGAAGGAAGGATGAATCAAGCCTAGAGTTATTCGGTACTGGCTGAAGAAGTCGAGGATAACCAGATCGATGGGACCCAGTGTGAAAAGTTCACCATCAGTTATCGAGCATATATATCTCGACATCGGGTCACATTGGCCAGGGACCGATGAGGTTTTCCCGATCTTAAAGTCGGAAGTTAGATCGCGATTACACTCTTCGATGCGTGGGTCCACTGGCGTTTTATCGCCGTCCGGCTGCAAAAAAGAGGCTTTTTTCCTTCCGAGGAAAGGTTTTCGATGTTTTTTCCATTTTTATACTACGTTCAAAGAAGAAGATAAAACTTGTCATTTGAAGAGAGGGATGGCAAATGGAATTTGAAGATTTGGAAAACTTGATGGGAGAGGAAGTGCTCTGAAGATTATTTAGACGTGGTTCGATTATTCCTATTTGTCTCTATCTATTTGGTGGGGAGGTATATGAAGGAAGGAATCAGTGGATGAGGAATGAAGAGATTTTGGAAGTAAAGTTTGAGAAAATTATAAAGATTATATATTTATAATATTTTTTATGGCGGGTAAAAGGCATTAGTGGGCAACCATTAACTGGGACTAATTAATGATCATGAGAACTGTGCTGACGCGAGGCTTTAGCCGTCTCCGTCGCGTACGTCACGAGGATGATGTCATAATTAATCGAGGTACAAAATCGAAGGCTCAGTTCATTTCTTCTCATTACTCTCCATGAATCGATGGGACTATCTTTATATGGTTAACATCGGGCTTTCCCGATTTTGCTATTCAATCTAGACTGAGAAATCACGACGAGGGTCAACCTCGCAGTGGACCGGGCCAGAGTACAAAGACGGGGTTTCTTGTTCAAGAATCGAGATACTCGTCGAGGTCGAGGCCAACAATGATCGAGACTAAATATGACCGACTTCGAGTAAACTGAAATAACGAAAAGGCGATAGATCCATAATCGGTCGAAGATCACAGCGAAAATCTCGGAATAGATCAAATCAATGGCTGTTATTTGTACCAATCATGAGATTTACTTCTTTAGTCAGAATTGTACCATAATTAGGATTCCTCTAGTACATAAAGGGGAATCCCCATCATTTGTAAATACCTTACATTCATACATATCAAGGTATTATAATATTTCTCTCTCTGGTTTATCAACTTGTTGTTCTTTAATTGTTCTTATTTTAGTAAGCTCGAGGGCTCATCAGCTCGAGGGCACTGTCCAAGCATTAGTTTGTTTTTCATTCTTGTCAATGCTCATTACTTATCTTTAAGTTAATCACTTGATATAAGATGAAATCACGTATTCTTAAAAGCACTTTACAAGTATAACTGTTATCCAATTTTTAGGGTAGACACTAACCAAACAACCCTTAAAAGCTATCCATGACTATAACAGTTAACCAAGGATCATCAATACATACTAAATTTACCGTACTCAAAACTAATCATTCCACTTCATAAAAATTCAGCAAAAAAGGGATTGCAATTCCCCGAAGTTATACTGAGGTTTTAATCGCTAGCTATTTCGTTTTCGCAAAATGACGTCCTTAGTATGGAAATCCTTTGTGAAAACTATTTACAAATTAATACGCAAGAAACCGAAAAATTATATGCAGAACTATCACAACAAAAACATGAATATAGAGATAATAAAAAAGAAGAAAGTGCAAACAAGTAAAGCGGGACAAACTACCAAATAGACTTGGCAGAGGTCATCAAATTTAGAGAATCGGTGCGTCGGCATGTCCTCTGTGGATGTCTTCGCGATTTTTTATTTTCCATATATTTGTTAGCGCACTATTCAAGTTTTAATCCCTAATGTTAGTCCTCGATTGGTCGTGATTAGTTGGATAAAGCATCACTCAGACATAGATCAGTATTTGAGTTTTGGGTTAACGAAAAAGGAGAGGTAAAATATTGGGATTTTTATCTATACATCCCATATAACAAACTTTACTACCATTATTGTGCATTATTTGTTTATTACCCTCATATCCCATGTTTTTGTTACATAATATATACCAAACGGAATATTTGCTGATTTTCCATCCTAAATTAATGCTAGATAATTAAGGCTAAAAAGATTCTTAATAAAGTGTAGCCTAAAATAACGCCTATATTTATGGCTTCTAATTAATCTTTGATTTTCTACCAAATAATTTGATTTATTCATGGCTAACTTTTGCTGCTCCATTGAGATGGAGCCTAAGACATTGAATCAAGGTCAACTTAACCTCGCCCGAGTAATACCTCCAGTCTCTAGTTTAATTTGTTTGATTTCACTATCAATATATATATATATTCTTTCACCATCATTCTTTTAATTTCTTGAGCTAAGTGAGATTGTGTTATTTTATGATAATAATGCAGGAAGTTGCTGTTGACATTGTCCAAAATACAGAATCGGACGAAGCATCAAATATATTTCTAGAGGTCTGCAACCATCACATCGGCTTTTCTAACGAGATTTATTTTAATTTAGGATGAGATTTATTGGTTACATCGGCTTTTCTAACGAGAGTTGTTTCTTGTTTTCTGCCTGTGGGATTTCAAAACGCAAATGTACGTACCATAGGGAAGAAAGGCAGTTATTGAAATAAAGGAAGCGCTAATGCTGATAGAGGAAGCACAATCAGGCAAGGAAGAAGACTATTGCGTTGCCCAAGCAATGAAGACAAACGTGGTAATAGAGGCATCTTGCCAATGCTCCTGTCCTTCAGCAATAATAGACTCGCCTGATCAATCTAAGCTTAAGGAACCACTCTCTGCTCCCTGGGAATGATCGCGTTGGAAGAGGACAAGCAAATGAAGCCTGTAATGAAGCAAAATGTAGTCAAATGTAGTCAAATGTAGTTAAGGTTATATGCACTGTTTCCAGTGTGTTTTTAAAATGTAGTCAAATGTAGGTAAATGTAGTTAAGGTTATATGAAGTGTTTCCAGTGAGTTTTTAAAATGTAGTCAAATGTAGGTAAATGTAGTTAAGGTTATATGCAGTGTTTCCAGTGTGCTTTTAAAATGTAGTCAAATTTTTGTAGTTATATGAACTTTGTAGTTAATTGTAGTTACTTGTAGTTAATCGTAGTCAGTTGAAAAATATGTCTCAATAACGTATTTTTTTGTATCTATTGGATGGTATGAGTTGCTGAAAACTACAAATGGCATTTCTATGCAACGTCAATTCATTATTCTTCATTGTTCAATACAAGAAGTTTAATCCGAAAACATAACAACGCAAAATGTACTACAACAGTACATGTAGCATTGGACTTCCAACAATTTGTAGTTATTGTAGTTATATGTAGTATAGATGTGTAGTTATATGCAATTGTAGGTAATTGTAGTAACTACATTAGTACAATTAACTACAAATTAAAAAGACTCGTTAAAAAGGATAAAGGACAATTAAAACGCACAGTGGTAACAATTGTTGATATTGACATAAGCAACTATGGTTTATACTTGTTTGAACTGTCAGGCGTTGGAACTCTAATTCAAACTTGTTGCAGAAAATATATTGAATACTACTATTAATTGCCTTAAAAAAGTTTTATTATAGAATAAGAACTAAATATTGATAAGTAAAGTTTTAGCCATAAATTCTTGACAAACTTAAACAGATGCATTTTGTGAATTTTCTTTTTGAAGAATTTTTAAAAAACTATGCACAAATCGAAGTCATCACAATTAATTCTAAATAAGAGGATAATGAAGTAATGAATTCTTACACGGGCTAACCGTGCTTCTTTTGACTGACCTTCCATTATAAATGTGTAAAAAAAATATATGAAAAGATCTTGTTCCACAAATCAAACCTCTAATTGTTCCACAAATCAAGCAAATAATTAATGAGTTGATTATTAACCTTAAATATAATTTTGGTACATAAATTGAAAGGTGGTATACTTAAATGTAATAAACACAAACCTTAAACATGAGTGGTTATAAGGTTTGTTATATGGGATGTATATGTAAAAATTCCTAAAATATTACTCCCTCCTATCCCGTTTCGTTTTTTTCACGGATATTAAAAAATTCATATTTTATCATTAATTAATAATAAAATTGATTATATTAAATGAAAAGGCAAATTGATAAAATAGTTGGACCGAGAACGCGCATGAATGCGCTATCAAAGATTTGAAATGCAGCTTCACCTTCCTTCTGTTGTCTCAATAAATCTACAAATTGAATGCTGGAGCTAATTTTGGTACAAACTGAACACTTGCCTCTTCTTCTCCCATTGCGACTACGGATGATCAATTGAATACATCATCAAGTACTGAAGACTTATTTTAGATTGCATTTAATGGATATTAATTTCTGCATTTATGATACAATATTTATTCATTTCCCCAGAATTTTACTGCTCTCTCCCATTACCATTCTTTTATTACTCCTTTAATTAAAAGAGACTAGTCTGATTCCATTTTGAATGGTAAAAGTATTTTTAAGGAACCTGCACCATATTTATGAAAGTGGTGAATTCAATTTCAGCAAGTGTTTTGTAAACTTTCCTGGTGCCCCGAGCTTTCTATACATAGATTCCACCAATAGTTCAAACTTAATTTAGGGGCTACTCTACATCCTTCGCGTACAAACCAGTGTTTTAAAAGATATGGGCGTAAAGAGAAGCGTTTTACATAAGCATTAGCGAAGCATAAGCTCCGAGGCACGGGGCGTTAGCGTCATGGGTATTTTATTTTTAATATTTTATAAAATAATATAATAATTATAGTAAATATTTATAAGCAGGTAAAATTGTATAAAAATTGAGGAAACTATATATATATATATATATATATATATATATATATATATATATATATATATATATATATATTTGTATTTTTCTAAAAACAAAAGAATATTCGTTGCTTTTGGGATATATTAAACAACTAGCGGACAAGATAAAGAATTAATAAAAACCATAAATTAGGGCTTCAATCAATTAAAAACATCTTGCACTGTAAATTTAATACATTTCAGTTCATTTTTAAAATATTTGAGTAATACAAGTTGACTTTTGAGAATTTGGGTATTATATAAAGTATTTATTAAACAATTTGGTTTTAATTTGAAAAGGTCCAAGAGGCTTATGCCTTACTATAAAAATGCGCGTCATATGACTGGGCATACGCCTTGAACGTCCGGGAGTATGCCACGATATTGTTGGGTATATACTTCTTCAGACTTTCACCTCACACTATCGTCTCGAAACATTTTGGGTGCGCCTCACCCCAAAAATACCTTTTAAAATATTGGTACAAACTTCTTATTACTTTAAATTGTAGTCTTAGAAGGGAGTTATAGTCCATTTAAGGCATGTATCCAAGTTCCAACCGTGAATATCGATTACTTTGGTCTTTGGAATCAAACATTCTGGTAGCTTCAACGACAAATTCTTTATCAAAGACATAATTTCCCGGGACCTTGAATTATATTTGACACCAATTATTCCGTATATATTTGAATTATTTTTATCTTAATTACCCTATGAAATTAACAGTTTGTTATCCTTCACCCCAACATGCTTACGTAGCATTAAGCGTGAAGAAAAATGGAAATACCGGCTTTCAAGTGGGGTACTCTTCAATAATTACCATATAATACAATTTGGTAAATTTGTTCCAGTTGTGCATTTCTTCTTAATAAATCACATGTTTTACTGCAGCCTTGGACTTTTTTTCTTCTTCTTATTTTGGTGCAAGGTTATTGTTTCAACAATGTTATATATATATATATATATATATATATATATATATATATATATATATATATATATATATATATATATATATATATATATATATATATAATTGGGTGAAACTTCATAATGTTTAGCCAAATAAAAAAGTAGCCTAAGTAATAGTGTTCGATACAAGATTTCTTTACAATTTGGCACCAAGATTTGATCCAAAAAATTAATTAATCTAAAAGGTTTTGCTTTAAAAATGTTAAATGAACAAAAAGTATCTACTGGAAGTGAGTGTTTCACACCTCTTTAATATGACAGTGGTCGTCTAGGGTATGCAGGCTACAAATCGCCAAGTATAAGTGGTAATCTTGACCAAAAGTAATTGGGATATGCACCAAATAAACAATGCAAAATTAAGGAAAATCCATGAGTATTATTAGCCTTATCAAAATGGATAGTCTTCCTATTGTTTGTGGGTGTTTTTGAGATAAGGACTTACAGTCCAATTACTAACTCTTCCCAGCATTCATCCAGTAACGATTGGCATTGACCAACTGACAACTTCATTGAATTCAATAGTGTTTGCCCAAATTTTCTTTTCATAATTGGTTTTTCTATCTTATAAAGAAAATGACAACATATTAAAATAGTTGGGTTTTTTCATAGAAGGAAAATATAATCCGTCCATATTTGGTCAGTTCCTTTTTTTGTTGGAAAAGATTTAGAGTTCTAAAAATTAAAGGTCCGTCATTCTCATTTAGTAGCAATCACAATGTGTAGCCATATAAGGTTTGAGAGTCATGTTTAAGTGAAGATTTTTACGGGATAAATGTTAGTGTGTCACTTGTGTTTGCCGCTTCATGAGGTTGTTCTCTCGATATTTTGTACTCTCTTTTATATAGTGAATTGCTCATCTTAACTGTTGACGTAAGTCAATTGATCGAACCACGCTAAATATATATATGTCTCTTTGTGTAAATAGGGGGCATAAGGTCACCTGTCTGGCCCCTCGATCTATTGGCAACAAAGGGGGTTGCTGGACTAACATTTATAACAATAGAATAGGACACAATCTTAAAAGCTTATAATCCATCTTTACAAATTTCTCTGGGAAATTCAGCGATGTGGGCATTTGTTCAAGGAAACAAGTACTCAATCAATAGAATCATAATCTTTTGCATGTCAATTTTGATCATGTATCTTGGTGACACGCCTTTCCTCTTATAATCATTCACCCGTTTATGGCAAGCAATATATTATCAGTAAGAAAGCTATGAGGCACAAATGTACCTTGGTTGCAGTCTCCCAGTGACTCGATCACATGTTGTAGTTTTTTAATTAGTATTTTTAGATGATTTATAAAGAGCAATACAACGGGAGATTGGTCTATACTTCTCAATAGATATGTGATTCTTAACTTTACGGGTTAATATGCTCAAGGTGCTGTTAACTGGATTGTCCATGTTACTCGTATCAAAGAACTAACGCACTGCACTTGTTACGTTATTACCAATAAGAGGCAAAGATTTATTGAAGATATAGAAATTAAAACCATCCCCACCTGGTGATTTTAAATCATCGACCCCCTTCAAAGCTTGCGCTGTACTTCCTTTAGTGAAAAGGCTTATTAGGTGTATGTCACAATCCGAACTACCACCGATGACGCCTAATCGTACTTGCTAAGCAAGCAAACTCACAATCAATCGAATATAGTCCAGATTTCACTAATTAACAAAGTTATATCAATTATTATAAATAAAGATAGGAAATAGTCACATGGTCCGAACATGACAAAAATAGTACAACTCCTGGAACTACGTGACACAAGTACACAAGCAATATTAGTGAATAAGTACAAGTCTGAATACATAATCGAAAATGTTTGAGAGAAAGAAAAATAGACAGGAGGAAAATAAGGATAGGGACTCCGGCACTGCAAACGAAACCATGAGGTTCAGCTTGCCTAAAGTCTCTGTGCAGTCACCTAGGCTCAACAAGAGACTTCTCTAGAACCCTTATGAGGATCTGCACAAGAAGATATGTAGAAGCATAGGTGAGACATCACAGTCAGTACCTAGTAAATATCACTCTAACTTCGAAAAAGTAGTAGCGAGGCTATATGCATCAAGATACTTACAATACAAACATAATAAACAGAGCATGGAACTTCAACAGTATGAACAATAGGTATCAAGGATGTCAAAAAGTCGAATGATATAAAGCATACATTCCTATTCAAGATATAATCATAATGCTGCTCAGATATAATATTTAACGATGACATGTTTCAATCCACGAAGTCGAGGCTCCAAGCTAGCATATATAAGCGACTTGCAACAGTTAGTGTTTAAATGAATGATTCTAAATGAATCGATGATGTCTATGCATGCTCAAGACTCTATTTTTTACACTGACCTGTAAAAAATTCATGTACTACGATACAAAATGCATTTATCACTCTAACCCGGTATAAAATCCATAGATCACTTAAACTCGATATAAAATTCATGTATGAACCAGATACACAATCCATGTATCGACCACGCTCACAGGGCCCAAAGCAACATGTGTAATCACCAAACTCTAGAGGGACGGTAGAAAATCTTAGTGCAAAAAGGAGCTTGATAGCTCCTGTGCCATAACAATATTTCAATCGCACGACCTTGCCTTTCGTGCCACAATCTTAGTCCGGATCAAGTATCCAAACATAATATATATGAATTAATAGATAAGATACACAAAAACATAATAATAATCATGTCGATATGTGCTCATGGAATAGTTATGTGACTACGGATGATTCAAGTAGTTCGACATATCAAGAATTAGATTCCATGCCTTCATAAATAATCAACAACTCAGACATGATCTCTAGTATAAGTAAGAGAGCGAGTATAGTTATATAAACCAAATAAATCATGAATCAAGTTGAGAATATAATTAAAACAAGGCATAATGTATCTTAATTCTACCCCGGACGTTATATAAAGTTACTATGTGCATATACGCTCAGCACCTCAAATATACACTACCTCTAATACCTTAAACACATAGCAATCAAGTCAAATATTAGGGGTTTCACTCTTAACAAGGTTAGCCAAGAGACTTACCTTTTTTCGGGCTAGCTTCAACCACACATCGCAATAAAATCTTGTTCTAGCCCTCCTATAATGAACATCTAAGCCAAACATCAACAAGGAAGTCAAATAATGCTATATGAAGCGATTCCAAACAATAAAAGTTCAATCTTTGATGAATATTCAAAAGGTCAACAATAGTCAACCCGGGCCTATGTGCCTGAAATCCGAAATTAATACCAAACTCTATTGACCCATGCTTATCAAGTCTAAATATGTGATTAGTTTTCAAATCCGCGTCCAAATCGATGGTCAAAATCCGAAAAGACACCCTCTAAAAGTGTTGACAAAAATCCCAAATTTTCTTTCAAGCTGTTATACTCTAGGTGTATAAATCCATGCAGATTCATGAAATAATATCACAGACAGGTAGAAATCACTTAGCCTCTTGCCTTATACGAAAATCCCTAAGAAACAATCGCCCATCTCCAGGTTTAAGGCTTAAAATATGAAAGAATGAGTAAAAATCCCAAAATATAACAACTATATATTCTACCCAAAAGTACCCGTATGAACGCGGCATAAGCCTCGATTTCATGAAGAACAAATGTTGTTGCTCCAAGAAAATACCCTACGATAGTGTGTGAGCCCTTCAATCGCAAAATCTAACAAAACACACACCGCGAATGCGAGCTTCACCTCGCAAATGCGAAAGCCTATGAGGCCCTACCCTACTCTGACTCAATGTGAAAGCCACCACATATATGCTAACATGGAGGCTTTCTTCCAACAGTTATGCGAACGCAACCCTTACCATTTGAACGCGAATCATAAGACTCCATCTCCCAAAACACACATTGCGAACGCGTCCCTAAGACAGGAATGTGAAGCAAAAATACCAACTGGCCAAGATCTTTCTCCACGATCGCAAACCTAGCTCCGTGATTGGTATGCATTGCTACACACAAGCAACCCAATTGCTTCAAAACACATAGAAGTGGACCCAAACCACTCTGGATCACCTCTGAGCCCCTTGGAACCCCCATCCAATAATACCAACAAGTTCAAATACAATATCCAAACTAATCTAAGGCTCATATTATTTCAAATTACATCAAAAGTACAAATAAAATATCAAAATCATTCTCTTAAGTTTAAAACATTCCAACTTCCCCGAACTTGTCCGAATCACACTCAAACATTATGAATCACAACCAATCTTCACACACAAGTTTTTATTAATTAAATAAACGTATCCAAGGTCTCAAAACCACAATCCGAGTTCGAAACACCAAAGTCTGCTTCACGTCAAACTTATGAACTCTCCAATTCTTTAAATTGTCAACGTTCAATAAATAGAGCCATAACCTTATAGATATATCAAAATGCAACTCCGAGCATACTTCCAAGTCCAAAATCACCAAATCAAATGTCAAACCATTGTCGACTCTTCCAACTTAAGGCTTCCCAATTGAGAATCATTCTATCAAATCAATCTCGAACCTTGTGAACTTCAAAACAAATCATACACGCAAGTTACAGCACATCATATGAAGCTACTCAAGGTCTCAAGCCATTTAACAAAATATTAAAGCTCAAAACGGGAGGTCGGGTCGTTACATTCTTCCCCATTTAAATATACCTTGTCCTTGAACGTGCTAAAATTCGTTTCTACAGCCTTCAAATAACTGCATAAGCTCATCATGCACACACCCTGAGGGATTCCATGTCATTTCAATCTATATAAGCCCATTACATAATTCTTACTAATGATTTTTCCTTTAAACTTAGCTTACAAACCTTAGAACGAAATCCCACTTCGAGAACTCCCTTTGAGATCTGATTGTTGTATATATACACTATATCAATCACATAAAGTTGATCGACGATAAATGTACTCCCAAAATATAACCACATGATGTCCCTCATAACTCGTACACTCATAGCAATATCTTCTAAGCATAATCGCTGCTAATTAGCAAACCCGATAGCGGTAATATACTTTAGAACAAATATAACCTTGTTCCAAACCTTTGCAACACTTTTAATGATGAAAGAAGCTTATAAAACTCTTAAATACATATCAAATCAACAAGTCGTGGAGTTCTCTTACCCGATAAGAACCATTGCTAACTTGTAAGCTAACTAATGATATTCTTATTCAAAACACACCTTATCCAAATCTGATTGCACTCATCCGAGGTCCAATAACCTCATATCAACCAGTACAAACTGCCGATCAACAGGCCAGGCCAAATTCCACCTAGAAATGCATATGATGCAATCCGTGTACCAAACTAACAACTTGAATGTGGCCAATGATGGAAAGATAACTAAATAATAGAATTTTCTGACAAGCCCGAAAGAAACAATCACAAAAGCACAATGCTATGAATATACCCCACAAGGTAGAAACAAAACATACTGAGTAAGAACCAAAAATCATATACAAACATAATACAGTTGCTCATCGTATCACTCCACACGGGAATACTCATTAAATAAAAATCCTCAATTACACCAAACATATGTGTATCAACAACAAGCACATACTCTGCATAAACATAACCACGAGAAGACAGATAGCATAGAGTGCTACAAAAAGGCAATCACAACTATGGTGTAATAAATGAATCAATATCTCAGGAGCCATCTCACTCTTATATTGCCAGAAGGTCTAAATAGGGACAACACATGTGCATGAATAATCAAGCCGTCTCACAACCTATTATAGCATAAGTGAGTAGCACATGTAATAGATCAGGGTAGGAATATCATCCATTCATCTCGGCGACACACCAATAGAATACTTATTCTTATTAGACCTACAAATAGTCCCCAAACCGATCCATATCATCCCAAAATGAGTAAATAACCTCCCGAAAATCCATGACGATAAATGAAACGCACAATCAGCCGTCTAGCCCTTAATAAACTTTCATTATTTGCAACTAATGAAATAATTTACTCCCACAAATATCAAATCTTCAAACCTCAAGAATGCAAAAATCTCCATACGTGATCCCTGTCTCTCCAACTTAAAAGACCGATATGTCATGCATATGCAATAACCTTATGAAAAACACTCCCATAAACTTTTTGCAATCAAGTAAAAAAAATCTAAACATCAACGGTTACCAACCATAAAATCTTTGTAGTAGTAGCCCAACATTCACAAATCAAAACACAATAATTCTTCCACATTGGCTACTCTAATCAAGCGATACAAGGTAATTCTAGCATTCTCTTAAATATATGGAATCCCCCATGCTATATTGATCTCATAACATTCCTTCCAAGGCTGAAGGCAACCTTATCCATTGCATCTCAATCCCATATGACTCACCGCATCTATCCTGCCACAACATAAAAATACAAGAATATCGTTACCAAAATTTTATCAATAATAGGATACACACTCCATTAACTCAACCCGTCCGTCTGAGGGTGAAATATTATGATCAACTCAACCCGAGTACCTAACTCATATTGTCCTACCCTCCAGAACTAAAATGTAAACTACCTACCCTAATCAGAGATGATAGACACCGGCACGCCATATAGCCAAACAATCTCATGGATATAAAATCGAGCCAACTCACACGAATGAAATGAGTCAACTTGGTCAACCTATCCACAATCACCCAAACTGCATCAAACTTTCACTAAGTCTGTGGAAGCCCAGCAACAAAATCCATAGTGATTTGCTCCTATTTCCACTCCGTAGTCTCTAGCTTCTGAAGCAATCCACCTGTCCACTGATGGTCATACTTCACCTACTAGCGATTTAGACACCGAGCCACGATTTAGACACCGAGCCACATACTACACTATGTCCTTCTTCATTCTCCTCCACAAATAATGCTGCCTCAAGTCTTGATACATCTTTACGGCACCTGGATGAATGAAGTACTATGAACTGTGATCCTCCTGGAGAATCAACTAACGTAAACCATCTACATTGGGCAAACATAGCCTGCCCTGCATCCTTAATGCACTATCATCTCCAATAGTGACCTCCTTGGCATCACCAAGCAGATGGGGGTTATCATGCTGACGCTCCTTAATACAATCATAAAGAGAAGATTGAGAGACCATAAAAATCAAAACTTGACTCGGATCAGAAATATCCAATCTAATAAACATTTTGGCCAAGGCCTGAACATCCAATGCCAATGGCCTTTCCATTGGTGGTAGATATGCTAAGCTCTCAAAACTCTCCGCGCTGCGACTCAAGACATCGACCACCATATTGGCCTTCCCGAGATGGTATAGAATAGTGATATCATAATCCTTAAGCATCTCTAAACACCTATACCAATTCAAGTTAAGATCTTTCTGTTTGAACAGATGCTGCAGACTCCAACGATCAGTGTAGATCTCACTAGGGACACCGTAGAAATAGTACTGTCAAATCTTTAAGGCATGAACAATAGCTGCCAACTCAAGGTCGTGGATATGATAGTTCTTCTCATGCACATTCAATTGTCTATATGCGTAGGTAATTACCCTACCATCCTGCATCACTACCGTACCGGGACCAATCCACGACATGTCACAATATACAGTATAAGACCCCAAACTTGTAGGCAATACCAATATTGGAACTATAGTCAAAGATGTCTTGAGCTCTTGAAAGCTCCCCTCACACTCCTATATCCACCTGAACAGAGACCACTTTTGGCTCAGCCTGGTCATACGTGCTTCAATAGATGAGAAACCCTCTACAAATTGACGGTAATACCCCACCAAACCAAGGAAACTCTGGATCTTCATAGCTGAGGACAGTCTAGACCAACTCTGTACTACTTCGACCTTCTTCGGGTCCACCTTGATCCCCTCACTCGACACTACGTGACCCAAAAATGCCACTGAATCTAGCCAGAACATACACTTTGAGAATTTTGCATATAACTTTTTTTCTCGGAAGGTCTGAAGCACAGACCTCAGGTGTTGCTCATGATCCTCCCGACTCGGGGAGTACACCAGAATGTTGTCAATAGACACAACGATGAATGAGTCAATAGAGGGTCAAAATACGATGTGCATCACATGCATGAATGTTGGTGGAGCATTGGTCAGTCCAAATAACATCATAAGGAACTTGTAGTGACCATACCGAGTCTTGAAAAATAGTCTTCGGGATATCTAGCTCCCGAATCTTCAATTGATGATAGCCTGAACTGATCTTGGGAAATGATCTGGCACCCTATAACTGATCAAATATGTCATCAGTACGAGGCAATGAGGTCGTACAAATCACATTGATTTGATATACCTCTTCAAATAACTAAAATAATCATAAAAAATATATCAAATCTGAGTAAAAGTGCTAAATTGAAGGAAAGCAAAAGTGAAAATATGCATGAAGCGCTTTTGGCTAAGCATAAAATTATCGAAACAATCATCCAGGGTTTTAGAGATATATTGGATATCCATTAAAAGATGATTTTTACGTATGTTAGTGTCACCATTTATATAATAGACCAAGTTAAAATTGATATTCCATTGCATATAGGTTGATTTTGAAGAAAAATATGCTTGTCATGCTACTAAAAACTTGGATCTGGTTAATAGCTTATGTAATAGTACACATATGGTATGTAGAAAATTTGACAATAATGTCAAAGATGCAGAACTTATGATACAGATCAATGTGCTTCTAAGTATGTGTTTATCCTCAAATTCAAATTTCGTCTTCCGAAACTAAAGAAAATCCTTTTAAGTTTGTGTGAAAATAATGTTCAATATTTTATATTTTGTAGTTATAAAAAACAATGTACAAGGACAAATATTCTAAATATTGAACTATATTTACCACAATATATTTTCTTACACGAATGACTATATGTTGTAGTTACTAAAGAGATATCAATATAAACAACAAGAGTTCTGATTATGGCAGAGTAACCAAAGGATTAGAAGGAAACATATATAAAAACGACCATCTATAATGAAGTATTTGGCTAGACACCCTCATATTATATACTTTTAAACTACAATACATACTTAACACGACTGAAATTGATCATTTATATAAGTTTTTGTAACGACCCGGCCGATCATTTTGAGAGTTGTATCCCTGTTCCCCTATTTACTATTCTGTTATTCTCTACTGTTATGACTTACCGATTTGGTTGGTTGTCCGGAGAGATTTCAGAGTAATTTGAGACACTTAGTCTAATAATTGAAAGCTTAAGTTGAAAAAGTTAATCGGAAGTTGACTTATATGTAAACAACCTCGAAATTGAATTTTGAGGGTTTGTTATCCTCGTTAAGTAATTTTGTACTTAAGAGCATGTACGGATTGTGATTTGTAGGTCCATAGTGGAATTAGGCTTGAAATGAAGAAAGTTGGAATTTTAGAATGTTTGACCAGGAATGGACTTTTTGATATCGAGGTCAAATTGGATTTCTGGAAGTTGGAGTAGGTTCGTGGTGTCATTTGTTACTTGTTTGCATAATTTCAGGTTAATTGGACGTGATTTGATAGCTTGTGACATCGTTTGTAGAATTTGGAAATTTCAAAGTTCATTAGGCTTGAATCTGTGTGCAATTCGCATTTTTAATATTGTTTGAGGTGATTTGAGCGTTTGACTCAGTTCCTATGATATTTTGGGACTTGTTGCCATGTTTAGTTAAGGTCTCTAGAGCCCTCGGTCGGGTGATTAACGGACTGAGGTTGGAAGTTGAAGAGACGCTGAACTTTTTTTTGGTCACTGCTAGTGTAATCACATATGCGGAGCTGGCACCGCAAGTGCGAGCTTGCAGAAGCAAGAAGGAGCCCGCAGAAGTGGAAAGGAGGAAGTTTGGAAATGGCCGAATGTGCAAGGTTCTTTTGAACCTGCAAGGCCACATATACGGGGATGTTGCACATAAGCGCTTCCGCAGAAGCGGAAAGGTGTGCATAGGTGCGGTAGCTGGGGAAATAAGTTATTTTCGCAGAAGCAGACTTTCCACCACAAAAGCAGGACTGTAGATACGAGTTTTTTGTCGCAGGTGCAGAAGGCCTGGAAGGAACATATATACATACATATACATACATACATACATATACATACATACATAAATACATATACATATATACATATATATACATACATACATATATATATATATATATATATATATATATATATATATATATATATATATATATATATATATATATATATATATATATATATATATATATAGTTCCGAGATTTTTCACCATTTCTATTATTTTGAGCTCGGATTTTTGAGGTTTTTGAGAGGATTTTCAAGGGCATTCTTGAGGTAAGTTCCCTGTGTTTGTTTTTCTTCAATGTTTATGTTTTCCCACTGATTTTCCACCTAGTTCGTGTGCTTTTGAGGTGAAATTTTGTGGTTTGAGGCTAGGGATTTGTAGAGTTAATTTTTGGGATTTGAATGGCCATTTAATGTTGGATTTTGATAACTTAGTATGGTTAGACTCGTGAGTGAATGGGCTTTCGGGTTTTGTGATTTTTTTGGGTTTCGAGACGTGGGTCTTGGATTCGGATTTTGGCCAATTTATGATTGACGCTTGTAACTTTGAATTTTTCTTGTGTAATTTAATATTTTAGCCATATTGATTGTATTGTACTGCTTGTGGCTAGATTCAGGACTTTTGTAGGCCGACTTGCAAGGCAACGCCATTTTGGAGTAGAGTCTTAGCTCAAATTGAGGTAAGAAATAGTTTTAAATCTAGTTCTGAGGCATGAAACCTTGGATTTTTGTGTTATGTGATTCTTTTAGAGGTGATGCACATGCTAGGTGATGGACGTGTGGGCGCGCATCGTGGAAATTGTGACTTTGTCCATTCTATGAAACTATAAAGTTGAATAACATATTGTTAGCTATATTCTCTCCATGTTTTATAGAAATTGGACGGTAAATCATGTTAGAAATCATGTTTAGGTTATGTGTTGGTACTGTAGGGACCCACTGAGGCTGTGATACCTATTGAATTACTTGCTAATTGCTACATGTACTCAGTCGTAGTCTTACTTGCATATCTTACCTTAGCCTCTATTATTCCTTGTTGATACATTATATTCTATTGGGCTGATTTCCATGATTAATGTGAGCCCGTAATACTAGAAAGGACGATGACTAAGTGAGGCCATGGGACTTATTATGATATATTAATACCATAGCAGGTGAGTTGTTCGTACATATCCTGATATGATACTATAGCATGCGAGTTGTGTGTGCGAAAATAGAGTTTGGGCTGTAGGAACCCCTCCCGAGTCTGTATACACCCTAATGAGCGTAGGTACCTATTGAATGTGAGTATTAAGGGTTGAGAGCCGAGTGATGAGCTATTGAGAAAGACTGAGTGACTGTTGCCCTGAGAGGCTGTATCTACTTTTATTATTGTTGCACTTAGCTGTTACATGTCATTGTTTTGAAATTTCTGGGAGATATTATATCCGTTTTTTACTTGAACTTGGCATGAATACTCTAAATTGATTTAAATTGTCGGATTTGAAAGCATGTCTACTTTCTTGTTGAAACTACTAAAAATGAATTATAATTGTGTAGTTCATCACTATATTTCAGTCCCTTATTTTTATTATTACTTACTGAGTTGGTTGTGCTCACGCTACACCTTGTACTTCGTGTGCAAATCCAGGTATTTTTGGACTCGGTGGTCATTGATGTCGTGCACTGTTGACCTTTGGAGACTACGAGGTAGCTACCCGCCGTTCGCAGTCCTTGTTCCTCCTTCCTTATCTTTTCTTTATTTGTATTTTGATTCAGACTTTCATAATCATTTCTCTTCTAGAGTGGTGATGTTTAGATACTCATGAGCTTAGTGACACCCTGATATTCGGAAATATTTTCCACATTTGTGTTTGGGTTTTTACCCATTTTTATGAATACTTTGCTTATTTAAAATTACTTGATTTATTTTCCATTAAATAGTGGGAGTATTTTGGAAATGTCGACTTGCTTAGAACTATGATAGGCGCCATGATGACAGATTAGGATTTGGGTCGTGAGAAGTTGGTATTAGAGCGTGGGTTACATAGGTTTCAAGAGTCCCTTAAGAAAACTTCACATTGTTGAATTCTTGTCATACGAATCTATTGATTTTAGTAACTAAACTTTCGTTATTCTATTCTCTCACAGATGGTGAAGATACATACTACTAGACAGGATGGAAGACTACCAATACCACTAATTTGGGCCGCGAGAGGCCGAGGTCATGGTAGGGGCAGAGGCATAGCTCGTACCTCTGCAAGCCCTCTAGCCACTCTAGCTTGAGTAGGTACTAGATACAATTAAGCCAGTAGGGCCAGCTCAAGCACCAATTGTGCCCATCTTGATTCTAGGCTTCAGTAGGCCTTAGCTCAAATTTTAACAATGTGGACAAGTCTTGCTCAGGCCGTCTTAGTTCCGACCGCAACAACCACTTCTCAGGATGGGAGAGGTACTTAGACTCCCACCGCCCCCACACCAGAGTAGGTGATGTAGGGACTCCAGATATGGGGGGCACTACTAGCTCATCCAGTTGCAACTGCTCATGCCTATGAGGTTCCTATTATGTCTGATGATGAGGAACGAAGATTGGAGATGTTTGGGAGACTCCAACCTCCATCTTTTAATGGCACAGAGTCGGAGGATGCCCAAGGTTTCTTGGAAAGGTGTTAGAGGATTCTCTATACAACAGGTATTCTGGAGACCAGTAAGGTCTCATTCACTTCTTCTCAGCTCACAAGGGCTGCCTTGAGCTGGTGGGAAGCTTATGAGAGGAGTAGGCCGGTTGATGTAGCACCACTTACATGGCAGGAGTTCTCTGTTCTCTTCTTAGAGAAGTACATGTTGCGATCTCCCATAGAGGAGCTGCATAGAAAATTTGGGCAGTTATGTCAGGATGACATGTCCGTGACACAGTATGAGATGAGGTTTTCTAAGTTGGCCCACCATGCAGTTTGGTTGGTTCCCATTGATAAGGAGAGGATTAGTAGGTTCTTTGATGGTCTTACAAATCACCTGCGGTTGCTTATAACTCGAGAGAGTATCTGGCGCTACTTTTGATGTGGTTGTCGACATTGCTCAACATATAGAGAGGGTCTGCAGCCATGAACGGGTTGAGAGAGAGGCGAAGAGGCCTCATGGATTGGGTGGTTTTAGTGGTGTTCCTTTTGGAGGTTAGTTTTACCATGGAAGGGGTCGTCCTTACCGGTTTGCTTAAATGACTCGACCATCTTATCGTGGTGCATCAGTTTGCCATTATTCTTACATTGCTCGCTCAGGTCAATTTTCATTTAGTGTACTACCAACGTAGAGTTCATACCATGCCTCGTCTGCTCAGGTTTCTACCGGTAGTTCCTTAGGATATCAGGAGCAGTGGTTCCATCAATGGAAGGGTTGTTCTGAATGTGGTGATCTTGGTCATATCACGAGATATTGCCATTGGTTTTTGAGTGGGACTCCACAATAAAGTTCTCGGTCGATGCCACCAGCACCTGCAAGTACACCACTCCCTCAGCCAGCTTGGGGTAGGGCTTCGTCAACAAGAAGTCTCCTTAGAGAAGGAGGCCAATCAGGTTGCGGTCAAGCCCGATTCTATGCTCTACTTTCCAGACCAGATGTCATTGCTTCAGATGCAGTGATCATAAGTATTGTCTTAGTTTTCCACAAGGATGCCTCTATATTATTTGACCTCGGTTCCACTTATTTGTAAGTACCATCGTATTTTGCTCTTTATCTCGATTTTCCCCATGAGTCCCTAGTTATATATGCTCAAGTATCTACGCTAGTGGGCGATACAATTATTGTAGACCATGTATATCAGTTATGTAGAGTGACTGTTGGGGGATTACAAACAAGAATTGATATTTTGTTGCTTAGTATTTCAATGTGATATGAGGTACGAATTGGTTGTCTCCATGTCATGTTTTTCTGGATTATCACGCTAAAATTATGACATTAGCATTGATGGGATTGCCACATACTGAGTGGCGAGGTTTTGTAGACTATGTTCCTAGTAGAGTGATTTAATACTTTTAGGCTCATCGGATGTTTAGGAAGGGTTTATCTTATTTTCCCTTTGTGAGGGGTGTTAGTGCTGACACCCCTACTATTGATTTGGTTCTGGTTGTACGAGATTCTTCAGATGTGTTTCCAGCAGACCTAACGGGCATGCCGTTCAATAGGGAAATTGACTTTGGTATTGACTTGGTGCGAGGCACTCATCGTATTTCTATTCCTCTGTATTATATGGCACCATCTGAGTTGAAGGATTTGAAAGAGAAGCTTTAGGAAATCCTCGATAAGGAGGCCTAGTATGTTACCTTGGGGTACATCGGTGCTGTTTGTGAAGAAGAAGAATTGTACTATGAGAATGTGCATTGATTATAGGTAGTTGAACAGAATCACAATCAAGAACAAGTATTCTTTGTCATTTATTGATGGTCTATTTGACCAGCTTCATGGAGCAAGGGTATTCTCTAAGATTGATTTGAGGTCTGGGTATTACCAGTTGAAGATTCAGGACTCGAATATTAAGACAGCTTTCAGGACCCGTTTTGGTCATTATGAGTTCCTTGTGATGTTTTTTGGGCCGACCAATGCCCCAGCAACATTCATGCTTTTGATGAACAGTTTATTTTATCCTTGTCTCGACTCGTTTGTTATTGTGTTCATGGATGATATCCTAGTGTACTCTTGTACCTAGGAGGAGCATGCCTAGCATTTGAGAATTGTGTTGCAGCGGTTGAGGGATGAGAAGCTTTATGAAAAGTTCTCCAAGTGTGAGTTTTGGCTCAGTTCAGTGATGTTCTTGGGGCACGTGGTGTCATATGAGTGTATTCAGGTGGATCCGAAGACAATAGAAGCAGTTCAAAGTTGGCACAGACCATCCTTAGCTACATAGATTTGGAGCTTTCTAGGGTTGGCTGGTTATTATCATTGTTTCGTGTAGGGTTTCTCATCCTTGCATAACCCTTGACCAAATTGACCCAAAATGGTGCTCCTTTTGGTGGTCAGATGAGTGTGAGGAGAGCTTTTAGAAGCTCAAGATCGCCTTGACCACATCTCTAGTTCTAGTTCTACCATCAACTTTTGATTCTTATATAATGTATTGTTGTCACGACCCATCTTCCTAATCCGGTCGTGATGGTGTATCTCGTGAATACAAAGACATCCAACTAACCCAAATCGTCTCATTAACACTTATTAATCACAAATGAATAGATAAGCTTAACGACAATAATAACCAATATTCACAACCCGACCGGGGTGTCACAGGTCACGAGCATCTAAAGAAGCCTGAACACAACTACAGGGCCAGAAATATACAAAAATAAATTCTGGAATTCTAAGGATAACGTCCGGTGCCCCGAACAGTGACGGTCACCTTGCTCAGCTATAATAGTAATACCTTCAATAAGCTAATAACTCGCTACCAGGTGAACAAAACATGCAGCTGAACGCGAGGTACAGGGAGTAAAGTAAGTACTCCAACCCACTGAGCAATAACAATAACAACTGAGCGGTAAGAAAACACATAAAGCACTCCGTCATGCTATATAGGGCAGTGCAAATCTTTGAGAAAATAGAAAAACCGTAATAATCCTTTAGAAAATATCTGGGATCAATTAGAACTTCCGTTGAAAATATTCGTTCCGATCGTTAAGCAATTGAATGCAAAGACAGATAGTGCAAACTAGCACATAAGTCATCCCCTAGGGCACAACACTCCACTAACTATTAACACCAGGGTACCTGGTAAACAGTGCAAGAAGTAGCATGTATGTGGCGTGCAGCCCGAGCCATCAATATTTATTTATCATCGACGACACTCACTAGGGGTGTGCAAAGACTCTTGAGGGGCTCCTACAGCCCAAGCGCAAAACAAGCCATCTCGTGGCATCAATAAATACCTGGTCAGTCATTGTTACCTGACCATTTTATATCATATAGTTTTATTGTTACCACTGCTTCAAGTCACATCATATAGTGTCATTGTTACCACTGTTTCAAGTCACATCATACACTGTCATAGTTACCACTGTTTCAAGTCACATCATAAAGTGTCATTGTTACCACTGCTTCAAGTCACTACTGCGGCGCACAGCCCGATTCATGCTCAGTCCAGAAATCAACATAAGCCCCTTGGGTATTTATAAAAACTGTAGTTCTCAGCCCGAAATATTGTTTAAGTTTTCAAAACTCAGAAGTATGGCTAAGTTTGCAAAATAGTATTTAAAAAAGTGACTGAAACCAAATGATATGCAAGATATGCTAAAAGAGTAATCTCAATCCCCAAAGGATTTACATAGATGACAAGAAGCCCAAACATGGCAATCAGCCCAATTTATTATGATAACAAGCAGTTCTAGTCAAATATTCGGTAAAAATCAACAATCGGGATGGACCAAGTCACAATCCCCAGTGGTGCTCTACCCCATGCTCATATACGGCGTGCAAGTCACCTCAATACAGCACTATGATGTGCAAATCTGAGGTTTCAAACCATCAGAATATCATTTACAAGTATTAGTCACCTCGAATCGGTAAAATCTCTAGCACGCGACGCCTTTGCCCCTCAAATCAGCCTCCACGCGCATCATATCTAACCAAAATCAAGCCGAATACATGGCAATATGATAAGGAAACAATACCCAATCGAAAACAATCGAGAAATAGAAAAAATCTCGAAACTATCAAAAACCCGAGCCCCGGGCTCGCTTCCTGAAAACATACAAAACTCACATTACCGGATTACTCATCTCGCCACAAGTCCATATATACCAAGAACTCCCAAATCCAAGCTCAAATGACCTATCAAATTCCAATTTGAAGTATCAAAAACTCAAGCCCTAGTTCATAAATTTTAGGCTCAATTTCCATGACTTTTTAGACATATTTCACAATATAATCATATTTTTAACTAAAAAATCTTACCTCCAATAAACTCCAATCTAAACCCTCTTCAATTGCTCCCAAAAAAGCTCTCAAGGTTCTCAACAATGGAGGAAAAGTACCCTTAGCTCGCGGATGAAATGATATTTTAAAACCCTTTTGCCCAGGCCTATTTCCGCTTCAGCGATACAAATGTCACTTGTGTGACTTCCGCTCTTGGTTATTTCCTTCCACTTCTACGGTTTCCCTCATTTCGCCCGGGACCGCTTCTGCGGTCCTTGTTCTGCAAAAGCGAGACTGCTCCTGCGGTCTACACGTCCGCTTCTGCAATAAACTGCGTCCAGCTCTCTTTTCGCTTCCGTGACTTTCCCCTCGCTTCTGCGGTCCCAATTTTGTCAAAGCAGAAATATTGGAAGCAGTAGCAATTATAATTTCATAAGTCCCAAAATTCTCCGTTTAGCCCCCTGAGGCCGCCGAGACTTCAACCAAAAACACCAATACATCCGATAACGTTATTCAAACTTGTTCCAATTATCAAAATGCCTCAGTCAACACTAAAATCATCGATTCTCATCGGATTCAAGCCTAAGTTATTAAGAAACTTTCGAAATACGCATTCGATCAGAAACCTGACCAAACGATGTCCGAATGACCTGAAATTTTACTTACACATCAAAAATGACATATAGAAATTATACCATTTGTCGAAATTCCACTTCGTCCCTCGGATCAAAATCTCACCTATCAACCGGAATTCGCCAAAATACTAACTTCGCCAATTCAAGCCTAATTCTACACCAGACCTCCAAAATTAATTCCGATCACACTTCTAAATTAAATCACTTCCTGAAACTAGCCGAACCACCAAAAATCAAGTACGAACCTTCTAACTCATAAGTCAATGTCTGGTTGACTTTTCCAAAACAAGTAGTTCTTAAAGAGACTAAATATCTCATTTTCTACCAAAACCAGTCCAAATCAACTCTAACACACCAAACACAAAGAAGAATAAAACTGGGAAAACAGTACGGTAACTCATGAGACGACGGGTCGCATCGTCACGTCCTCCCCAACTTAAAAAACGCTCGTCCTCGAGCATACACAGAGTTGTACTAGAAGCAACCCAATAGCTGAATGAACTTACCAAGATTATACCCGGGGTGATCCCTCGTCACCCTATCTCGCATAGGTCCGATAACAATATATATAGCTGAAATTTCATAGTCCATCTAAACCATAACCCGTAGGACCACATTGCTCTTTTTGAAATCATACACAAGATTATAACCTCACATCTACGCTTAGAATAAGCCCGAACCAGCTATAATAACCCATGCCTACAACCTCAGGTAAAATCCTATGATATACCATATAACCCGAACACTCAAACGGTAGTCTCTATTCGCAGCAGTTGATCACAATAAACAAATACCGATAGAAAACCTTTTATTAGCTAAAGTCTTATTCCAACACCTTCATATACTTCCAACAACAAGTGAAACACGCGATAAACCGCAACCATTCCTCAGATCAACCATTCATGAAGCCACTTCTCTCTGACTAATATCATAATAGATTTCCGGGCCAAACCTCGATATTATCCTTTTGACAAGCTGAGACCAAATCTGTTCTTATTCATTAATGACTCCAACAATCATCTCGAATCCAACACACCACTCTGGTGATATGACACATCAACAGAGGCCTAAGCCACAACTTGCATAATACACAGACCAATGAGAAACGGTCTGAACATACTCAAATCATGACAAATGAGTCAAACGAAAGAGTTGTAACTCAAATTCCTCGGTACCATGACAACACAAGGCTAGGACCCCGTCTCACATCATAGAAATAGAATACGTGAATCACCTCGAAGGATTATAACTCCATGTCTCACTACAATGCGCGATCCTATCCAAACACTGCTACACATGAAGCACCTCAAGTCACTATGATCGAACTCGACAACCGCGCACATTTGATGTGTGAAGTCAAAGAAATTCATTACATCCACGGTGAAACAAATAACATAAGACACAAAACCCGATAGGCCATAACCAGTACTCCATTTATCGAGCAACACTCAATTACTCTTCCGCTCGACTCTATGAATCCTCAATATAATCACACCACATGTGCCAATATCTAACAAATCATGATGTCTCAATACACTAAAAAGCAACTCATAGCTCTCCTTAGATCACTATCAAGCTCAATAACTTTCGAATGAACCCATCCCTCATCAACACAATTTGGGGCCAACCAAGCTAACTCAAGATAAATACATAGCCATATCGACCTGCCCACGAACATAATTCCAAGAAGCATAGAGCTGCTCTTTCTACTACTAAAACTCCTGTCGGAGCCGTAAAATACGGTGCCCGGCACTAAATAAAAACCAAAATCCACAATCTCACCTAGCGACATGTTGTGCCACAAGAAACGCATCCGAAAAAATCTCTCAATACCGGAACTGTATCAATCGTAGAAACCTATGCACTGACATCCGCCACGAAGGCTCGGTTAAGAAACAAAATCCTTCCCAACCGTCCACTAGTCTTTAGAATACAAACCACTCCTCAGAACATAATCAGATGCACTTCGCCACACAGCCTGTGGCATTTTTCTGGCAAAGCCTATAACACAATACTCTAGAATGACCCAACACTGAGACATCCAGTCTACACCCCAACATTATGTCCAACATCAAATATACCAAGTAAAGAAAGATCCACTCGGGCATCCAAATCCCAATAACCGCTAACGATACCAATACACACGATCCACAACCACTACATAGTCTGTACCGGAGAACTCCCAGTCTCCAACTCCATATAGCGCACGAATCACTGTACCTGATCCCAAATTGCACAGTATGAATACATATTACACCTCAATTACCCAATCATTCCACGAGAAATATTCTAAAATTCTCCTGTGCCATCAAACAAACTCATATATCCGCAGTCGATGTAGCAAGAAAGCACCAAAATACCAACGTAGTATCATCAGTGTACTCATATTAACCTTTTTTCCGAGATCTTTAAGCTTCCATTTAGCAATACTATTTCCTTGATCGCCTGAGGCTATCCATTGCCTATGAATTTTATGAACTCCTTTTCAGAACTGAACTGAACTGAAATGTAACTCGTCGAACCAAGAACTTCCGATGAACCAATTAGGAAAAAGAATCATTACACATTCCATGTTTCACATGCCCCAAGAAAATATATATATATCTCTGATCCATGGTAAAACTCAATAAGAACTCTCTCCAAATTCCATTTGCACAAGCTAAACTGCCAGGATTGAATCCAGCTATCCAAACCAAGCTATGCAAGCTGTCATAACTCAATTTCTTTGCTGCACAATACTTGTAAGGGCTCACAGCCTCGTACGCATAAAAAGAATTAATCATGATATTACCATACCGATTCGGTCTACTATCAAGCTATTCCATCTATTTAATTTCCTTTCCGATTCATCATCAACTTGATACCCCTCTTGTTGTAGCACCACAATGGCTCAAGCCGGGTTCACCACACGAGACTCGAAGATAAGACCACGCTGTCTAAGACCGATAGGCCACTGGATACTCTCTCCAATGTTCCCAGAAATACCACATCCCAGAATATTTTACCTTGATCAACCTCCCGAGAATCTGAGTTCGTTACATTACTTTCCATATACCGATACATAAGATCCCATAATTAATATAAAAATACCACACGTCTTGACCTTTTCCAATGAAAACACAGTATCTACCAACTTACGCAACCTGAAGACACCTGATTGTTACATGTAGAATCTTGAACACAATAAAACCACTCTCGAGAGTCATTCACTCTAATTGAAACTACAGATTCCCTACCTTAACGAACAGAATCCCTCATGCCTTATTATCACTCTGACACCGTAGGGTATGATCTCGTTCCAATACAAACAAACATCTTCCTTTTCTTTAATCTGAGCATTCATTATCAATGACAGCCCAAGAAAACCTATTATTTTCACATATCTACGAATCACCATATAACCTTTTGTCAAAATTTTGCTCCACTCATGCCACTCTTGGCTCAATTTCTGCAACAAGAATTGATGCACCGGCATACCTCGAAACGGAACCACATAGCGCATAACCGTGCAATCAGCTAATCAACATCAACCTCCCCAACTTGGCTTGAAGCCATATATCAGGACACACTCTATAACATACAATACTTTTACTCTAATGATGCCACAATATCATAGTGACGTTTAACTCAAATCATTTACTAGTTTATGAAAAAACAGATCATCTAGTATTGAAATCCTCTACAAACCTCATATTCATCCCCACATCAGCCGAGTCCATTCTCTTAATCGGCCCAAATTTTAAAATTATAATACATACCTTTCAATTACACATGAAATATTCTAACGTACACATAAGGAGCATACCATTTAAGAACACTCCGCAGGAGGTAATCCACCTGCTTAGCCTCAAAATAGTATTTCAGCACACCTTCCACCATCATATATACATTACACAATCAATTTAGTCTTCTTGAATCTGAACTCATACTGCCACACATATTGCACTTTACTTTCAAACTAGGAGACACAGAATATTCTTCACGCGCCCATAACTCGGGGCTATACAGTAAATCACAATAGGAATCAAACACTTAACAATTCACCTATTATCCAGCAGACTCCTTCATCACTACCAAGTCATATAGATAAATCTCGCAGTACTAACATAATTATCATCTGGAAGTTCAACCGCCATTCCCGCTAATAGGGATAATACTAAACATATAAGTTCAAAATACTTGATCACACAATCAGTACCTCGGTGCTCAAGCCATAGGAAACTATTCGGCCTCAAGCCCTCCAGACTGGCCCAACATACTCACGAGGATCTCATCTTGCCCCTCGATCAAGGAATCACAAACAATCGAGGCACATGTAATACTGAGCGCTCAAGTGAGCATACAGACGTATGGAAGGAAATTTCAAGAATTACATATAAAGCTTAATTAAGTATGCACGATACGAATTCCAAGAAAATAAAGTTGTTTTAAAGGTTCTGCAGCCTCTCGAGGATAGATACATACATCTCTACACCGATCCGCGAGACTCTACTAAACCTGCTATGACTTGTGAGACCTAGTAACCTAGGCTTTGATACTAACTTGTCACAACCCATCTTCCTGACCCGATCGTGATGGCGCCTCTCGTGAAGGCAAGGCAAGCCAACTAACCCAAATCATCTCTTTAACAATTATTAAACATATATGAATAGATAAATATAACTGAACAACACTAATAACCATTATTTACAATCCAACACAACCCGACCGGGGTGTCACAAGTCATGAGCATCTATAGAATCCTGAACACAACTGCAGGGCCAATAATATACAAAAATAAATTCTGGAATTCTAAGGACAACATTCAATGCCGCGAATACTGACGGTCACCTTGCTCAGCTACAATAGTAATAAGAGTAAATAACAACTCAGCGGTACAAAAACACGCGAAGCACTACGTGCTACATAGGGCACTGAAAATCTTTGAGAAAATAGTAAAACCGTTAAAATTCTTTGGAAAATATCTGGGATCAGTTAAAACATCCTTTGAAAATATTCTTTCCAATTGTTAAGTAAATGAATGCAAAGACAGATAATGCAAATCAGCACATAAGTTAGCCCCTCGGGCACAACAATCCACTAATAATTAACACCGGGGAACCTGGTAAACAGTGCAAGAAGTAGCATGGATGCCAATGAAATGAGAGTGCTGTATGTCATGGCAACTATTACAAATCGGAACAAATGCATGAGTGCAATGCATTGAATATGATGGTACATTCAAGTACCCACTGCGGCGTGCAGCCCGAGCCATCCATATTTATTTATCGTCGACCGCACTCAGTGGGAGTGTGCAAAGATCCGGAGGGGCTCCAACAGTCCAAGCACAAAACAAACCATCTTGTGCCGTCAATAAATACCGGGTCAGTCATTGTTACCTGACCATTTTATATCATACAGTGTTATTGTTAATGTTGACGCCCTATTTTCTAAAGGCAAAATCGGCTTTACGACATTATGGATAAAAAAACTCTTATTCCCTTTTGAGGAATCGGGTTATGGAATTTGAAGAGTCGCCACCTAATGATTATAGTGCATTAGGACACTTTGAAGAAAAGAAGAAGATTTTTGAAAGTAGACCGGAGTTCGGGTAAGGGCTTGAGATTATCTCGAGGGGAAGGTGTTAAGCACCCCTCAAGATCCACTAGTGTGGTTCCTGGTCATACTTAGTTGTGACTTTAAGAAGAGTGGAAGTAAACAAACAATGTTGGCACATAGGGAATACAAATAAGTTAAAAGTTTTGTAAGCAAAGAGAGAAATAAGACATAAGTGGTTTTGGAAAGAAAAACATTAATTGAGGAAAACATTAATTTTTTTTAAGAAAGCATCATATCATGTAAATAAAGAAAAGAGGTCCTAGGTTTAAATATAATACAGATCACTTTGGTACAATACCCTGCAATCATTCTCACACGAGATATTAGCGCACCAGTCATCATATCCATATTCTATCCTTCCCACCCCGTTAGGGTATTAAATGCGATTAGCCTCGTTTACTTATTGCATGCTAATACCCGTCCCAACCTATTAGTCACGGGGTATAGGACTCCTAATCCTAAAAAGGGGAAAAGAAGCATAGGCATATATGGTGTTTCAAAATGATAAAAGACTAAGGCAACAAACAAAACAAGTAGCAAATATTAAGGGATGAAACAAACACACGAAAGGCTCATATAAACCCCATAGATCACATAACAATTAGTGTATCCTGTCTTGCATATACGTATTTGGTCTTTAATAATTAAACCGCGGACATATTAGTTTAACACATAGATTTGGCAAAAGAGTCTGGATTAGGAAACCCTGATCCAATTGTCAGAAGTTGAGGTATTTTTGTACAAACTACTGATTATGAACCTAATACAGGAGAGATTAAAATAGAAGATTGAAAATTACAGAAGTTCAGAGAGGTTTTTGAAAAATCAGCAGAATTGTTTAAGTAAAAGTATAGTGAGATTGTAAAGTAGAGTTTTCAGAAAGTGAGAATGCTTAATAAAGTGAGTTTGAAACCTATTTCGAAAGAGAGCTTCATGAGACAAATAAATAGTTTCATAAAAATAAAATGCGAGTTTAGAAAATTTCAGACAAGTTTGGATGCTTTGTTTGAAAATGCTGAACCCAATGGCCGGGTTATTACTTACACAGAATGAGGTGAGTCGGAAACCCTATAGGCTGGATATCTATACCTTGATTCTTAAGACTCATTTCTGTTATTACACGTTAAGAAAAAGAGTATTTGATTACCCTACAGTTTGCCTAACGTTTCGTGCATTTCCTATAGGCATGATTTCTATATGCAATTAGTTGATTAGTAGGTCCTATAGGCAGGCTTTTTAATGATTTGCGACATGGCTAGACATAGAATCCTACAGACATGATTTCTAAATGATTTAATGAAAGGAATGCAAAAGCCTATAGACATGATCTCTAGGTTATTTAAATGTTGAACCTATAGGCATGATATCTAAGTGATTAAACAACAATATTTATCCTATAAGCATGCTATCTACCCATTAACATATGCAAGTAAATATAAACCACCTCCCATTCCCTTTTACTAATATTTTCCCGAGTTTTTTTACAAGATTATTACAAAACCAGAAGAAAGAAAGTAAACAAAAATACGTCACAGCCTACATTTAGATCCAAACTGCCTTATGAAATCTCAATATCCAATAACATGCGTTTCACCAAATCCGGATTCCAGATTCCAAGGCCTTCTCTTATTTAGAGTGTTTCAAAGTTCCAAGGAGCTTCAAGAGCCCTGGGAATGCTTACAATCTGAAGAGTAAATGTTATAACAGAGTAGTGCAAGTGTGGAATTACCAGCCCTCAGGCATCCAAGTTCAGAGGGAACTCCAGGGTCCCTAAGCATAGCTTACCAAATGGGGTAGAACTTAGGAACTAGGAATGAGTGCAAAGTGAGAGAGGAACCATGGCAGAAGGTGGTCATACCCAGCCATGGCATAGGCTGGCACATCCCTAACCCTTTGCTTAGGTCAAACAAATAGGAGCAGACTCTAGGGAGTCAAACTTAGGGTCTGACTGGTGATTAGGATACTACCAGACCGAAGTTAAAGCTCAACATATAAAGGGGAGAGGGAATGGGAAAGAATTTGAGTGGAGACTTAGAAGAGTTTGATTCTGGATCATGGACAGCAATATCAGATGCTGCTATGATTCAAAATAGTACTAGCACAAAAAAAGGGAATAGAGGGAAGGGATTTCCATACAAAAGCATATACTGACATTAAGGAAAATATAAGACAGCATAACAGACTGAAGATGCAAGGACATAGAAGAACATGCTATAGTTACAGAACATAAACACATAGTGAAGAATGTGTAGAAGAAGAGAAGTGAATACACATAGTAGGAGGGTGTTATTTAACTTAGAAGTAAATACCAGTTCTCAGTTCTAGTATAACAGAGCAACAACAGCAAATAAACAGCCAGACAGTTAGCAGGAAAAACTCAAAAACTTCAGTAGGCACTTGGGAGTTCAAAGGAAGTCCAGAAATATTCAGAGATGATTGTGTATTAGAGAAAGTTGTAGTAATGAAAGTAGTAGCCAGTATATTACAAAGACAGAGATTATTGTGTATTGCAAAAGTGCAGAAAAAAAATGTGTTCAAGCTGTCTAGAGTTGAAAAGGTTGTCCCTTTTTATATGCAAAAACGAGTAAAAAAAGGCAAGGAAGTAAAATTTCAGTCAATCAAATAGGATCTCCTTTAGTCAAAGGGATTTGATTCCAAAAACGGGAATGAGTAATTAAGGAAAGGAAAATAATGAAAACTTTTTCAGAGTAGCATAATAGGGGTAAGTTCATACAACCGATTTAAGGTAAGGAACCCACAGTACATAGTTATGAGAAAATAAGGAAAATACAGTAATCAAACAGTCAGAAATTTAAAAGTCTTGAATGAACTTAGTCATGAAAAGAGGAGAAGAGGTTAAGTTGTAAAAATCAGTAGCAAATCAATCGAGCCTTAGTAATAGGAGATTGAAATCAAGCATAAGCTAGCCGAGTCAATTCAGAGGAAAACCCTTGCATATAAAGCATACCAGTGTCAAACAAGAAAAAAAGATCGGCATAGACAGTTTCAGAATCATAGGCAAAAAGCAAGTTTCAGTTCAGTCTATAAACCCAATACCAGTTTGAGAGCCTAGGGTTTCCAGAGTAGAACCCTATAACTAAAAGCTTGCAAAATCACAAATACAGGGCTTTAGTTCGAGTAGGACACAGAAAGGAGAAAGCAAGCCCTTACAATAAGCCTAAGGAACTCTTTCAGAGTTCTCTAAGGAAATACAAAACACAAGTAGCAATTTAGAAGCAGTAGAGTGACAAAATTGCAAAGGACGAGCTTAAGAGAAAGCTCAGAACTCACGTGAAGTCAGAAGAGAAAAGAGATGCCATAGAATTTTGATAAAAGAAGCAAGTTAGAAACCAAATGAATCCATTAGAGTCAACCAATCTTAGTAGGAGAAAATAACAGAAAGTCATACAGGATAAACGTATAAATCATACTTGTAAAAACCATTAGCAAAATTAACCGAGTAAAATAGGCATAAGAACAGACGAAAATGCATAAGTCACGGCACCAACACATAGATTCACATATAGAAAGAAGAAGAAGAATTGTTTTAGGATTTATTTGAAAACCTAAATTTTGAACAACCTAATTTTAAAAGGGAAAATTGGGGAAAATCATTAAAACATCGAGTAGAGCACAGATCGAAGAAGACAAGGGAAGATGAACCACGAACAAGCTTTTTAGGGTTTCTCAGAAACCCTAGAAATGAGAAGTTCTGGAACGATTTGGTCTTATGTAGGTCTTGGGCATGGCTAGGCCTTTCAGAGCTTGAACACGCCGGAACGCAGCCGTAGAAGCCTAAAGAAATCAAATCGATGGAGGACCTGAATAGGTCTATTGAAGAACAGACGTTGAAAGCTTCGAATAATCATGGTATGGCGTGAAGGGAAGATGGTATAGGCCATCCATGACCTGGGAAGCCATGGACGCCGAAAAAAACTGATTGGAGACGATGATATAGGCGGGTAGGGTTTAGAGTAATAGAGAGAATCTGAGAAGACGAGAGAGTTTAGAGGCGGCTGTATTGGAGAAAATGATAAAGGTTAAGGGTTGGGGTTGAATTAAAAAGGTAGTGTGAACGAGGGCCGTTGACTAAAATAATCAACGGCCAGTATTTAAAGTGGGAAGTGGACGAGTTAGATCAGACGGATTTTAGGGCGGGTTGAAATAAAATTGGGTCGTCAATCAAGGGGTTGAAATTTGGGTTTGAATTGGGTGCAATTTGGGCTAGAATTGAAATTAAATAGGCGAGCTTTTAAATAGCCATTTTTCCTTTTTAATTAATAAAAATAGCGAAAAATTATTTACAAACAAATTGAAAATACAATGCTAATTAATAATATATAAAAAATAATCTAAAAATATTAGGAACAATTTTATTATTATAAAATGCGGTTAATCATAAAATAGGCTATAGTTGCAATTTCATGTAATTTAGCTTTAGAAATTCCAAACAAATTTTTAAATATATGAAAAAATCATATTAATTATATTTTTTTTGTAAATATGAGAATGAAACTCATTATTTTCAACAAACGATAGTTTGGGAATACTTTTGGATTTTTTACTATTAAAAATAGATAATAAATCAATTCTAAAAACCCTTAAAAATTGAGAAAAAAATACCCAAACCGTTGGGAAAGCTTATATATGCGTACATATACTATTCTGAAAGTATTTGAGTATATATATAAAAATATATAGGGAAAAATTGGGTATCAACAATTACCACTGCTTCAAGTCACATCATACAGTGTCCTGGTTACCACTGTTTCAAGTCAAATCATACAGTGTTATTGTTACCACTATATGTAGTCATTGCTGCGAAGCACAACTCGATCCATGCTCAATACCGAAATCAACATAAGCCCTTGGACATTTGTAAATACAGTAGTTCTCAGCCCGAAATATCATTTAAAATATCATTTGAGTTTTCAAACCTCTGAAGTATGACTGAGATTTCAAAACAGTATTTAAAACCTTGGACTGAAACCAAATGATATGCTAAAATAGTAATATCAATGCACGAAGGATTTACATAGTTGGCATGATGTCCAAACATGGAAATCAACCCATTTTATGATGATAACAAGTAGTTCCAGTCAAATACGTTGTAAAAATCAACAACCAGGACGGACCAATTCACAGTCTCCGACGGTGCTACGTCCCACGCTCATATCCGGCATGCAAGTCACCTCAATAAAACACTATCATGTGCAAATCCGGAGTTTCAAACCCTCAGGATATCATTTACAAGTATTACTCACCTCGAACTGGTGAAATCTCTAGCCCGCGAATCCTTTGACCCTCAAACCGGTCACCACGCATGTTGTATCTAACAAAAATCAGAGTGAATACATCACAATATTCAAAGGAAACAATACCCAATCGAAAACAACCGAGAAATAGCAAAAATCTCGAAACTAGCCAAAACTCGAGCCTTGAGCCCGCTTCCCAAAAAAATTACAAAACTCACATTACCGGATTCTTCGTCTCGCCACGAGTCCATACATACCAAGAACTCCCAAATTCGAGCTCAATTGACCTATCAAATCCCAATTTGAAGTATTAAAAACTCAAGCCCTAGCTCATAAATTTTAGGCTCAACTTCCATGAATTTCTTGACCAATTTCACAATATAATCATGTTTTGAACCAAAAATCTTACCTCCAATAAACACTAGTTGAAACCCTCTCAATTGCTCCCAAAAAGGTCTCAAGGTGCTCAACATGGAGGAAAAATACCATTAGCTTGCAGATGAAATGATATTTTAAAACCCTTTTGCCCAGGTCTATTGCCGCTTTAGCGATACAAATGCCGCTTCTGCGACTTCCGCTCATGCGGATTTCCTTCGGCTTTTGCGGTTCTCTCATTCCGCCCGGACCGCAAGCGAGACCGCTCTTATGGTCCACACATCCGCTTTTGTGGAAACTGCCTCCAGCTCTCTTTTCGCTTCTACGATTTTCCAACTCGCTCCTGCGGTCCCAATTCCGCAGAAGCGGAAATACCAGAAGCAACAACAATTATAATTTCATAAGTCCCAAAACACTCCATTTAGCAGCCCGAAATCACCCCGAGGTCCCCGGGACCTCAACCAAAAACACAATAAATCATATTACATTATTCAAACTTATTTCAATTACCAAAATTCCTCAATCAACACTAAAATAATTTATTCTCATCGGATTCAAGCCTAAGTTCTTTAAAAATTTCTGAAATATGCATTAGATAATAAATCTGACCAAAGGACGTCTGAATGACCTGAAGTTTTACACACACATCCCAATTCACATATCAAAACTACATCAACTCTCAGAATTCCATTCCGACCCTCGGATCAAAATCTCACCTATCAACCGGAATTCGCCAAAATACTAACTTCGCCAATTCAAGCCTAGTTCTACATCGGACCTGCAAAATCAATTCTGATCACAATCCTTAGTCACAAATCACTTCCCGAAGCTAACCGAATCACCAAAAATCACATCCAAACCTTCTAACTCATAAGTCAATGTCCGGTTGACTTTTCCAAAACAAGGCTTCCATTAAGAGACAAAATATCTTATTTTCTATCAAAACTGATCCAAATCAACTCTAACACACCAAACACTGATAATGAATCATGAAGAAGAATAAAACTGGGAAAACAGAGTGGTAACTCATGAGACGACGTGTCGGGTCGTCAAAATTGTGATGATTTTTAGATCGATATTGGGTATTTTTGATGCATGAGGGCAGAGTTATCGCATATGCTTCCCATCAGTTGATGCATCATGAGAAGAACTACCTCGTTCATTATTTGGATTTTGTTGTCATTACTTATATGTTGACGATTTTTGAGGCAATATCAATATGGTATGTATTGTGAGGTATTTACAAATCATCGGAGCCTCTAGCACTTTTTCAAACAGAAGAATCTAAATTTGAGGCAGCGGCGATGGTTGGAGCTGCTAAAGGACTATGATATTACATTTCTGAATCATCCGGAGAAGGACAATATGGTGGGCGATGCTTGCGTAGGAAGGTAGTAAGTATGGGTAGCCTTGCTTTCATTCCCATTTGTGAGAGACATCTTGCAGTTCATGTTCAGGCCTTGGCTAACCAGTTCATGAAATTAGAGATTTTGGAGCCCAGTCAGGTTCTAGCCTGTGTGGTTTCTCGATCTTCCCATTTGATTGCATCAGAGAGAGCTAGTATGATGATCCTTAATTACATTTCCTCAAGGATAAGGTTCATCATGGTGATGTCATAGATATTACTATTGCAAATTATAAGATGTTAAGGATGCAGGTCCACATATGTGTGCCCAATGTGGATTATCCACGAGAGTTGATTCTTTAGAAGGCCCAAAACTTGTGGTATTCTATTCATCCGGGTGCCGCAAAGATGTATCAGAACTTTCGAGAAAACTATTGTTGAAGGAGAATGAAGAAGGATATAGTTGGGTTTGTAGCACAGTGTCTTAACTATCAGTAAATAATATATGAGCATTAGAGACCGGATGTCTTGCTTCAGAGGATAGATATTCCATAGTGGAAGTGGGAGCAGATCACCATGGATTTCAAAGGTGGACCCCCACTGACTTTAAGGAAGTTTGAGGCTATTTGGGTGATTGTGGATCGGCTGACTAAATATGCACACTTCATTCCGGTTGATATTACTTATTATGTATAGTGGTTGGCTTAGATTTACAGTAGAGAGATTGTTCACCTTCACGGTATGCCAGTTTCCATCATTTTAGATAGAGGCATGTAGTTTACATTGTAGTTTTGGAGAGACGTATAGCGTGAGATGGTCACTCAGGTTGAGTTGGGTACAACATTTTATCCTCAGACAAACGGACAGTTCGAGCACACCATTTAGATATTGGATCACATGCGATGCGCTTGCGTCATTGATTTTGGGGGTTCATGGGACAAGCTTTTGCTGCTCGTGGAGTTTTCTTACAACAACAACAATCAGTCAAGCATTTAGATGGCTCTGTATGAGGCTTTGTATGAGAGGCTGTGAAGATCTTTGGTGGGTTGGTTTGAGCCGGGTGAGGCTAGGCTATTGGGTACTGACTCGTTTCAAGATGCATTGGACAAGGTGAAATTGGTTCAGGAACGACTCCACACAGTGCAGTCTAGACAAAAGAGTTATGCCAACAGGAAGGTCTATGATGTTTCTTACATTGTTGGGGAGAAGGTTCTACTGAAGGTTTCATCCATGAAGGGTCTCATGAGGTTCGGGAAGAAGGGCAAGTTAAGCCCTCGGTTTAATGGGCCTTTTGAAGTACTTCAGAGGATTGGGGAGGTGGCTTACAAGCTTGCCTTACCACCTAGTTTGTCGAGTTTGCATCCAGTATTTCATATTTCTACGCTCCAAAAGTATATCAATGACCCGTCTCATATTTTGGATTTCAACATGATTTAGTTGGATGGTGATTTGACTTATGTTGTGGAGCCGGTGGCCATTTTAGATTGGCAGGTTCGAAAGTTGAGATCGAAGGATATAAGTTTAGTGAAGGTGTAGCGGAGAGGTCAGCCTGTTGAGGAGGTTACTTGGGAGTGTTGATACCCAATTTTCCCCATGTATTTTTATATTGTCAAAATAGTCTCAAAATAGCATGTACTGCATATATAAGCATGCCCAAGAATTTTGGTATTTGTTTTCATATTTTTAATGATTTTAAAATCAATTTATTGTCCATTTTAGCAGCACAAATTTAATAATTGTTCCCAAAAAATTATCCTTTTTGTGATTAAATATTTTATTCTAATACACTAAGGTATAATTCAAGTAATTTTTTCATATTTTTACTCATTTCTATGATATTTTTAAAGCTAAATTGCATATAATTGCAATTATAGCCTATATTATGACTTGCAGCATTTTATAATTGTAAAATCATTTTCAGTATTTTTAGATTAATATTTATAAAGTTATTAGTTATTTCAGTACTTTTAATTTGTTTTAAAATTATTTTACTTATTTTATAAAAAAATAAGAGGGAAATTGCCTTTTTAACAAACAACCCTTTGTTATTTCAATCTTAGCCAATTTAGACACACCCCCATCAGATTTAGTTGACCCAATACCCAATCAAAAACACCGCAGCCCAATCTCTAATATAACCCGAAACAGCCCTGATTTAATCTCAGCCATTGATCAAATAAGATTAACGACCCAGATCACCTTGCCTTAACTAAATTTCTAACTACCCCTCCCCCCCCCCCCGACCCCTCATTATTCACTATCTCTAATTTGTTTACTCTCTCTCTATCTCTCTCTCTCTCTATCTCTAGTATCTGTAGAAAATCAGTCTATCTATGATATGTGCGCTTTGGTTGTATTAGCATGATTTTCAGGTATAGGTTTTGATGAATGACAAACAATGAAGTCAAGTGTCAAACAACGATATTATATGACAAACAATCAAGAGTGAATGCCAAGAAGCATATTGATGATGGAATTGCATAGACAAGCCAAAGACGAGTTCAAAAGTTCAAGACCAAAGACCCAAGGCGTAGGTCGTTAGGTAGAACAAATGTAAGAGCAACGTTTAGAGTTATCTCGTCTTTTGGCTCAATATAGGTCATCATAAATATGCATAAAATTATTTTATCAAATCATATTTATCATAAACATTTTTAAATACTTCAAACAAAATGATTTTAACGTTTTCATTTTAACCAAAATGAATTCTAAACATGTCTTTCAAATCTGGACAAACAAAATCGATTATGTACTTTATGATAATCGATTATGTTAAAGCAGTGTACACCAGATTTTACAAAGCTGTAAGATAATCGATTATGTACCTTATGATAATCGATTATGTTAAGGCAGTGTACACCAGATTTTACAAAGCTGCAAGATAATCGGTTATGTACCTTATGATAATCGATTATGTTAAGGCAGTGTTCACCAGATTTTTCAAAGCTACAAGATAACCGATTATGTGCCTTAGACTAATCGATTATGTTGAGACAGTGAGCATCAGATTTTACAAAGTAGCAAAAATAATCGATTATGGCTTTTCTGGTAATCGATTATATTAAAGACAGTTGCCAAAGTATTTTCAAACACTGAAAGATAATCGATTATGTACAATCAGACAATCGATTATGTTAAGCATAAAATCGGGGATTGATTTTTGAACGTTGTCAGGTAATCGATTATACGATTTGGATAATCGATTATTCTGCTTAAAATCTGGGAATGATTTTTAAAAGATTGGCAGATAATCGATTATGCAAAATCAGATAATCGATTATTCTTGCATAAAATCAGCATAATTGATTGCCAACTAAGCAACGGACATCCACCCTTTAACCCCTATAAAAAGAGGTCTCTTGAGCTGATTTTAAACACACAACACCTCCCAATAATGATATACATATTGACATTATTTGAGCATCATTTTAGAGCTTTTGTTGAGCCATTTGAGAGACAACTTTGAGTTGTTCATAGAGCTAAATTTGTATCTCTTAATCTACTCTTTTGAGAGAGTTCTTGTTGTAAAAGAGAAAGGTGTTTGAGAAGAACATATCCTCTTATTGATTGTCGGGTTCGCTAAGTACCCTAAGTCTTAGTGTGTGAAGTCTTGTGGTGCGGTATCCACGAGCAAGGTTGAAGTCTTGAGGTGCGGTATCCTCGAGCAAGTTGACATCTTGTAGAGTGAACATCTACGAGCAAGTGTAACGGTTTGTTAGGCACCCGAAAGCTTAACGGAGTTAGTGGAATCTCGAGAGAGTCTCTCCGGGACTGGACTAACCACAAGTTGTGCTGAACCAGGATAAATTCGGTGTGTTCTTTCCTTGCTATTTTAATTACCGAATTTATTTTATTCTTGCAATTTTTAATTTCGCAATATTTATCAATATTCTCGTGCCGCACTATTCACCCCCCCTCTAGTGACGGGCATAAATCCTAACAGTATCTTTTAGAGACTTCTGTTTCTTCCCCTTCTCCGACGAGTCCCTTTATCTTCTCCAACGAGTCCCTTCATCTTCTTCGAAGACCTTCTCCATAGAAGACCATGGATTCCTCACCCTCTAACTCGTATGGTTCTCTCATGCTGGTAAATGTCATCCCTAAGGCCCTGAAGGGCACGGACCCGTCTACTCGCACCCATGTTGTTCCTATTTGTTTAGGCATCCGAAGTTTGATTTCGAGTGAGGCCTGTGACCTTTGAGGCTTGAGCCAGTAACGTTTGACGTTCTTCTTATCTTCTCTGAGATTTTATTTTAAACCTTAATATTTGAAACCTCTGATTCTTTAGATTTACAGTAGATCTACGCATATTATGAGTTATTATGTTGTTTCCTTAAAAAAACTTTCCCGTTTTCTGAACGGACCTTCACTTTAATTTGGGGTTCGAAACCCTTTCTCAAAATTGTTTTCTTTATTTATTTTTACACTATCGCATGATTTTCCTTCATATTTACTATTATTGAAGTCTTTTCCTTGCGATTGCGTCAGTATATGTGTTCGATTATCACGAATGGCTTGAAATTCTAGTGATTCTACTCTGTTTTCCCATTAGGGTATATGGCTTTTCATTTCCTTTGCATGTATAACGTCAATTATGTTGATTCGTACTAGTATCTGTGTGAAACCCTAATTTTAAGACTTATAACCCTAAAAGCTGCTTTTTTTCTGTGTGCTTGCATATGCGTTCATGCTTCACTAATCTCTACCCTATATTGTTTGTCTTTGGGTTCCTTTTGCATACCTGACTCACATGACTCCCAATGTTATATACTAGGGTTTCTAATTTTCATCTAATGTGTGTTTATTCCCTTTAAATCAGTATTAGTTTGCCACTTTGAATCCTGAATGATTGTGACTAGTACTTTACTGATTTTGTGTATTTTCCTTTAACCATGATACTTGCCTTAGAACTCGTTACTTATTTTATGTATTTTCCTTTAAGTGTGATACTTCCTTAACACTCTTTACTGATTTTGTGAATTTCCTTATTTGTTGACGTCTACCTTAACTGATAATTTTTCCCTACAATACTAGGGGATCTCTTACTGGTTTTCAAAATGATACTCTGCCTTATTTTATATGCAAGCATGTCGCCAATTGACTCTTACTTTCCTTAATTCATATGTTCTGTACCTGGTCCTAATCACATGCCTTATTCTTTACTACTCTATGTCTAATTAAAATTAGTCTTTCGATTAGTTCATTTTCATCATTTGTCACCCTGGTAACCGTTTGAACTAGGACTCCCCAATTAAAGGGGAGTACTTACATTGATTGGGATTCTAGTTGTATTTACTTCTATAACTACATTACACTTTACTTCGTACCTTATTTTCTACTCGTTTTTAGAACTATAAATACACTAGTCTTTCATTAACAAAAGGGCATCAGTGAAAAATTCTCAATTCTAAATTCTCTTGTGCTCCTTCTCTCTTTATTCTTTTGCTATGTTGTTATTCTCTGCTCTTGCCTATTATTAGCTGGCTGTAAGCCAAGGCTAAAACTGTGTTATCACTTTATCTTTTGCATCGTGCTCTTTCTCTTTTACTGGTATGTCCTAGTTTCAATTCAAAGCTCCAACAACAATATGATTCTCTATTTGTTTCAACTCTTATTATATCTAGTTTGCTTCTATATGTGGTTCTCCTGCAAAATCTGCAATTAAAATTTATTACTAGCATGTTATTATGTTTTCCCTTCCCTTTGGATTAATATACCCCCTTTTATGTGTGTTTCTAAGCATGACTTGCATACTTGTCCCAAATCCGTATCACCCCTTTATGTGATTGTTCGTTACGTCTATTTTTCTATCACTATTCCATTGATGGCTATTTCTCAACATGCGTGAGCTAGTCCTAGACCTTTGCTGGATTACAGGTTTTGACCTATGTGTCCCTAACCCCCATTATCCTTGTTTGTGTTTGTTGGACAAGCCTTGGTTCTATGGTCTTTGGCTGTGTATGATTCTATCTTTGGAGGTGCTTGTTGTTTATTACTATATTATGCTTTTCAAAAACGGCTTCACTAAATAAACTCTCTTTGTTTTACAAACTATTCTAAGTGAAATTCCTTTCAACCATATTTCTGTCAAAATATTTGCGAACTCTCTTGCACTTCACATTATTCCTAGATACTTAAATTATATCCCCTCAGTGTAAGCACTGTCACACCTCCTTTTTTACTATATACCCCGGTACAGGGGCATAAAAACGTTTTTCCAATTAAAAGAAAATAGGAACGAGATTTGTTATTAATATTCAGAGTCACCACTTGGGAGATTAATGGTGTCCCAAGTCACCAAGTGAATCCCCAACCGAGGAAAAAGATGACTCTATTCACAGTCCGCGAACCAGAAATCCAGATAAGAAATTCTATTAACCGGGGAGAAGGTGTTAGGCATTCCCGAGTTCTGTGGTTCTAGCATGGTCGCTTAACTGTTGTATTTAACTTTTTATCTGTTTTTATTACACGAAGAGCCTATATGCCAATTTTAGTTCTAATCTCTTTTATTTAATATGTATTTATTTAAGCGAAAGTGAACGTCATTTAAAGTGTGCTTTCGGACTACGCCGCCTGAAATGAACTCGCAATCTTAGGCACACTCTATTCAACGTTTTGGGATTTGAATTTTGGTCGCATGAAATGCACACCGAATTTAAGAAGGTAATTTTATTAGAGTCGCATCTAAAAGAGTCAAATGCGTTATTATCTTTTGGGAGGGCCGCTAAATTAGCCAAACGACCCTTCACGATTTTCTAAAGATTTTAGACTTTATTGAGGTCCTCGCAATTTTGCATTTTATTAGGAGAGGCTCGTCCCATTTTATTTTAAAGGATAAGCCTAAAAGAAACTATATTTTCTACTTCTATTTTTATCTCTAATGGAAAGAAAATTCTAATTGATTAATGTCGGAGCTCGGGATTCGAGTTCAAGTCCGGGTCCAAACAAAAGGGCAAACCTTTTAGCTTTAACCCGCTACCTAACTTAAAATCCAAATTCCAAATTCCAAACACTAATTAGACCGTTTGAAGGTAAATGAGCTGGGCCCAAATGGCTTGGCCAATGAGCTCAATTGATAAGGGCAGAAGTGTTTAGAAGGCTTGGGTGATCAAATCCCTGTGGGCTCACGTAATTGAGCTCTATTTGGGCCAAAGAGTGACCCAAGTTGACTGCCCACATCCCTGCCCATATTTTAGCTTTTGAAAATGGGCCTCTCATGTGAGGTCTGTTTGATAATCGTGCTAATGGACCAAGGATCAAATCCCAGCAATGGAAATGGAATGTTGAATCTACAGATTTCTACTTAATATATGTCTTTAAAACCCTACTTAATTGAGAAATTAGCTCGTTGAAATAAATGGAGAGAAGAACAAAGCAATGGTGAGTCTGCCTTATGGGCTTCGCCACAGCCCAAGAGGTATTGGGACAATAAGAATAAGCTCCAACTTAAGCGGCTGTGATGCCTCAGAAGGGGTTCGAACCCCTATGAAGACAATCACCATTCCAACTGCCACAATTGCACAGCAGCCACGATTCCTCATAATCGACAAAGCATTCACATTTGACTAGCAGCTATGAACTCTAAAATTCTCAAATTAGTTTATTAAACTACTCACTTATCATGAACTACATATTTAAATGAAATAACTCAATGTAAATAATCTTTTGTCTTCTTGAACTAGAATTAATTTCAAGTCAAATGTATCAACAGTATCATACTAACATGATCAATTACTAACGTCCTACAGTTCGTGAATTGAAAACCACCTCAAAGTCATTTTCCTTCTAACATGATATTTTCAGTTCATAATATCACTGACAACTACCAAAATCATGTGAACTTCCAAATCATTTCAACAATCCAATTAAACAAAAAAGCCCATTGAACTAACTGCACTTCAAGCCATACTAATTCAACTCGACCATACAACTTTTTGATTTCAACTAATGAATATTCTCAATTAAACCAAAACCACAAACCCTCAAACATTCAATCAAACATTTCAAACTCAATTACAAGACTAGTTATCAAATGTACATATCACTATACTTCAAATCAATTCAAAATTTCCAACTGAACCATCAAAATGAACATTTGTTCCATGAGTTGAGTTCGAGCTTACAGCAGAATTACAAACGTGTACCTGGATAAGGAAAATAAGAAGGAGCAGAATCAGTTTAGCAGCAGCACGCACGAGAAATAGTCAATAAACATGATTTCAGCTCATACTAGGAAGAGTATTTGAAAACCAATCACACCCAAGAAAAACACCACAAATCGATCAAAATACACCAAATAAACTCAAAATACTTCCAAAATACTTCAGCAGACCCAGAACTCGAGCTATGAGACAAACTTTGAAAGCTAAACTTCAGCAATTAGCTGAAGACTTCAATGAAACATTAACTTCTTCCTATTTTTTGTTTTTCTGGAGATTTCTACTGTTTTTTGGATTTTGTTTTGAATTTAAAAGCTAATTCTGAATTTGAAAAATGAAAGGCAAGAAAAAAAACTCAATGCATGTTTTAGGGCTGTAAAATTGAAGACCCCTTCACAAGGAAAATGCCTCACTATTTATAAGCAAACCTAAATAGAGTAAATAAGATTTTAGGGTTTTCCTGTTAGTCCCTCCATTATTTTCAGTTTGGTCCTAGTGTTTCTAGCTTGTTACCCAAGTAAGTGCTTTAAAAAAGCAGAAATCTAAACTTGTACCCTATTCAAGAAGCTTCTAGGATGCTCTTTTAGCCGTAAAATACCCATACTACCCTTACCCCTATTTCAAATTATCAATCCTAATAAAATTACCCTTTTCTGATGCCTAAACTACCCGTACCCACTCTGAAATTTACAGATCCTATGCTAACAGGTCCTAATCCCTTTACCCCTATTGAAAAAAATTAACCGAGTTAACCCAATTCAACTACATCCAATCAGATTCAGGGTAGGAAACTGTTTTGACCAAAACTAAATATAATTACAAATTAATCCTAGCTAAATCCTTATAAAATCACTAATTAAACAAAATCAATAATCAAAATATTAAACTAACTTATCTAAAATCATATAAACCATGGAAATTCATCATGAAGCAATTAATCAAAACAACCAAAATGCATTCAACTTATTCTGCCACGATTAACTCCAAATTGAACGTAATTGACTTGACGAGCCAACACCCAATATTGATCACAAGAGATGAAAAACAAGCAAATGAATACATGGTCTCCTAATTAAATTACTGGTTAAACAAGTTTCTAATAGAGAATGAGAAACAATGAAGTCTAATTGTAAATTGATTACTCGGAAGACACGGTCATGAATTATACTAATTCTAAGAAAACTGAAATTTAACTAAACTAATTATCACAAAATAAATGTGAGCAACACAAGCAGATAGGAAGAAAGAAACCACTAAATAAAACAGACGGAGCCAAAGAAAGAGCAAAAGAGAAATTAAACCATTGATAGACTGAGTAAAACGTGAAACAAAAGAAACACTTACTATGGAAGTCATGCAATCTTGCAAAAAATTCCCTAAAACAGACTCGACTTCAGCAAAGCTAGATTTGAAATAGGTTGAGCCTCAGTGACCTTTGATGCAAATTGTCCATGAATTTGTGAAGAAGATGACAAGGAGACCATCTGGTATCAAAATAAGCTTATTTGGACGGTTTTGTGTTTTTTGGGAGTGAGAAGGACGAGGGGTGTAAATTTGGGGGTGATTGGTGACCGGCGCCTCCACTGGCGGCTTAGGGATTTTAGGGCGGCGGCTATTTAGGGTTCTTGAGTCTCTAAATGATGGGGAACTGAGGGAGGCGTGATGGGGGTTGGGGGGGGGGGAAGATTTCGGACATATATATATATATATACATACATTATCTCGTCCGCTGAATCAACAATCAACGGCTAAGATTCTAATGACGAACGACGTCATTTTGGTTTTCTGAGAGAGTGGACCGGGTGGGGGAATTTGGGCTAGGTTTGGATGGAATTTCCGATTTGGGCCTAGGGTGTTATAATTAAAAAGATCCCGGGTCCGTGCAGCCCCTTCCCCTTTGCCCTTTTTCTTTTTGTTTTGTTTTTCAATTCTCTTAAATTATTTCTCTTTTTATTCCCTTTTTCTATTTTTGTAATTTTTATATTTTTTTGTGGATTTGAAAAGGTTGCAGAAATAAAAATAAAAATCAAAATAAACTAATTAGTTCTTAAAATTACTTCAAAAACTTTTTTGCGATAATTTCACAATTAAAACAAAAAAAATGCAAAAGTACACTATTTTTGTTATTTTCTTCCTATTTTAGTCTAATGCAAATTAACCCCTAATTAATACTAAAATATGAAATTAAATCTTAAATGCAAATGTTTATTTTCATATTTTCATATGAATTATCATGCACAAATAAAATGCAACATAAAATCCACAAAAATTTCAAAAATAATAAAGAAATTATTTTGTTTGAATTTTTTGGGAATTATTCATATATTGGGAAAAACTCACGTGCTCACAGCTGCCCCTCTTTGTTGGGAAACACAAAGATCTTTCGTGCAAAGATAAGTGAGCGGAAACGAGTGTTTTTTTCCCATTTGAATATTCCGTGTGAAGCATTTTTGAAAATTTTGATCGCACCTTGCATCAGAAGTTGCATACATATCCTGGGCTAAATAGGAATCAGGTCAGTGTAGTTCGGGAGTGTCTGGTAGCTGGGACTGCTAGGAGCTATGATTCACTGTGATGGTGCTGCTACTGCTCACTGACCTTCCTTATTACACCGTATCAAAAATAAAAGGAGCTAGCCTAAGCTATGAACTACGAATTATAGAAATCCTATCTAAATTCTTCTAACTTGTTCTTGTACTTCCTTGTTGTCTTGTAGTCTTCAAACTGCTAACTGATATGTTGTTCCTTCTCTCCAAATTGCTAATCTTGAAATTGAATGTATTCCTCTGTTATTTCTGTGGGCTCCCGACTTCATAAAAATAGACAAACAAAGAAAACTTTCTGTCCCATTTTGGAAAATGGGCACATGTTACCGGATATTAATAAGAATTTTGACTAAAACTTGACTCGAAATACCTCTGTTATACATGCGGGCTCCTGATTTCCAATACTTGAATTGCATACCTCCGTTCTTCAGGAGGGCTCCTGACTTCGACTACAACTTAACATTTATCACCTCCATTCTCCAGGCGGGCTCCTGACTTCGACAACTACTTAAAGATTTAACACCTCCATTTTCCAGGCATGCTCCTGACTTCAACAACCTAAAGATTTAACACCTCCATTCTCCAGGCGGGCCCCTGACTTCAACTATTTAATAATTTAACACCTCTATTCTCCAGGCGGGCTCCTGACTTCAACTACTTAAAGATTTAATACATCTATTCTCCAGGAGGGCTCCTGATTTCAAGTAATTAAAAATTTAACACATTTATTCTCCAGGCGGGCTCCTGATTTCAACTAATTAAAAATTTAACACCTCTATTCTCCAGGCGGGCTCCTGATTTCAACACTTAAAAATTTAGCACCTCTATTCTCCAGGCGGGCTCCTGACTATTGAAATTTGAAGTATAGGTCTGTGTTCTCCAGGAGGACTCTTGACTTCAACTTAGACAAAGAAATTGGTTGAATGCTAATATTTGAATTGTAGCACTTTTGTTCTTCAGGCGGGCTCCTCATTTCTAACATTTGAATTGCATGTCTCTGTTCTTAAGGCGGACTCCTGACTTCTGAATTTTGTAATCGAATGTCTCTGTTCTCCAGGTGGACTCCTGACTTCAAATTAGACAAAGAATCTGACTGAAAACGAAAATTTCAATTATCACCTCTGTTCTTCAAGCGGGCTCCTGACTGCCGAAATTTAAACAGTATGCCTCTGATCTCCAGGCGGGCTCCTGATTTCAAATTATGAAATTGAATGTCTCCGTTCTCCAAGCGGACTCCTGATTGCTAAAATTTGAGTTGCATGCCTCTGTTCTTTAGGCGGGCTCCTGACTACTGACTGCAAATGTATTCCTCTATTATCCACACGTGCTCCTGATTTAACCAAAGTAGACAAAATAAAGAAACTTTTTTGCCCAAGTTTGGAAACTTGGTCTTGTTACCACAGACCAATAAGAATAGAAAACTAAAACTTGAATTGCGATAAGACTGAAGTGTGACCTTAAAATTTAAAGACGGAAATGTATGCCTCTGTTATCGGGGTAGGCTCCCCACTTCAACACTAAAATCTAAAGACTGAAATGAATGCCTCTATTATCGGGGCGGGCTCCCCACTTCAACACTTAAAATCTAAAGACTGAAATTTATGCCTCTATTATCAAGGCGGGCTCCCCACTTCAAAACTTAAAATTTAAAGACTAAAATGTATGCCTCTGTTATCGGGTGGGCTCCCCACTTGAAAACATAAAATCTAAAGACTGAAATGTATGCCTCTGTTATCGGGTTGGGCTTCCCACTTCAAAACATAAAATCTAGAGAATGAAATGTATGCCTCTGTTATCGGGGCAGGCTCCCCACTTCGACACTTAAAATCTAAAGACTAAAATATATGCCTCTGTTGTCAGGGGGAGGGGGCTCCCCACTTTAAAACGTAAAATTTAAAGACTAAAATGTATGCCTCTGTTATCGGGGGGCTCCCCACTTCAATTTAAAATCTAAATTGCGAACCCGAAACAACTTGCCTCTCTCTATGCAACTCTTAATTCTTTTATTTCAACCATGCCACACTTGCGGTTTAACTTGATTAATACCTGCTCTTCCCTCACGAAGAATTCCTCGTGACAAACAATTTTTCTGCCCCTATTTCAATCACCAAAAATTTGTTAGTTTAAAAATGATGGTTAGTCGATGGCATCCTTGTTGCACCGTCCTTCCACTGCCTTGCTTTGTATTACCTGACTTGCTCTAAACTGCCTGACTTTCCGACCAACTATCGTGTTCCCCAAATTCTGGCAACCTGAGTGCTTTTGTTTCCATACTGATGTTCAACTTTCCGATCCTTTTCGCCTGAACCTTAACATTTCTCACAACATGTTCCCAATATTCCGCCGATGAAACTTCCATAGACTTCCCTATTCCACTTTACATCACATTATTGTCGACATGCTCTAAGCAGATCATTCTTTACCATCTTCAGAAGCTGGTAATGGGCTTTGAAATCCTCTCCCCTTTGCATTGAACAAAACTGACATCGGAACATTTTAGACAAACAAACCCCAAAAGAATTAAATGCAACGATTTTATGAGTTAAGGATAAGAAGAATCCAAAACCAGATAACTGTAAAAGGGAAAAAGAAAAGAAACTTATCTGACCGAAACACTAGCACCCATGATCATGACATGCATTTCGGACTAATCGGCCTAACTGATCCAACTAACCTGCTTTCAGTTACCATTCCTCGTTGCCAAGAATTTCCATCACTTGATTACTCCAACCAAACCTTGCCCCTTTCGATCGTACAGTTCCTCGAAACAGTTTCACCAACTGACCTTTCTCAGCTTTCCATTTCTCAACTCACTTTCGCCTTAAGGTGCCTGTGAGGGTTTTCACCAATAAAACTCTCTCATTTTATTTCTCTCAGCTTTTGACGCCTTACGGTGCCCATGAGAGTTTTCACCAATAAGACTCTCTCATTTTTATCTTTTGTTTTTCTTGCTTGAACCAGAGTATTGCCACTGCCACAAATTACCGCTACCTACTTGACTTGGCATTTTCTCAAAAATTTATTAGAAGGTATTTCTTTGGACTGTAGTGTATGCTTTTGGATGTGTTAGAAAGAAGGGGTATAAAAGGCTCAAAAAATAATTTCCAATAGGTTAGACTTACAACTTTCGGAATCCGATTTTTCAAAACCGTCACTACTTCTGCCCATGTTTCTTCCCTGGGGACTTTCATATTATTATTTTGGTATGACTGAACCTCGGAGTAAGGCTGCCTATATACCCTTTCGGGAACAATTCAAACGTAGTTCACCTTATCATGATTACCTTTGTTGTTGTGTGTTGTTTTCCTTCTTTTCATCTTCTTTTCTTTCTTTTTTTTTCTCTTTTTTTCATTTTCTTTCCCTTTTTTTCCTTTCTTTCTCCTTTTCTTTACTTCTCTTTTTCTTCTTTTTTTACTTTTCATTTTCTTTTCTTTACTTTTTTTCTTTTCCTTTACTTTTCTTTTCTTTCTTTTATGCTCAGCACCAGTGTTTCTTGATAGTGCCATTGATTCTGAAAAAGGGGTATGAAAAATAAGTAAGTCTCAAAGGGGATGACAAGTGATAAAAGTGTTTGGGTAGAAAAGCAAAAACGCCTTCGTCATTTTATTCTTTAAAATATGCCAAATACCAACAGATACATTCAGAAATAAGGAAATCATACATAATACCTCTTGACCGCATCGGCATTTATGGTCATTTCTACACATTTTCCTTCTACGTATGTCAAATACATTGCACCATTAGACAACACTCTGGTTACCACAATGGCCCCTTCAAGTTCGGGACGAATTTTACTTTTGCTTCAGCCCAATGGGGCAAAATCCGCCTCAGTATTAACTGTCCAACTTTGAATTTCCTCAGGCACACTTTCTTGTTGTATGCTCTTTCCATTCTTCGTCGGTATAGTTGACCATGACATACTGAAGCCAATATCTTCTTGTCAATCAAACTTAACTGCTCAAGGTGTCTTTTCACCCATTCGTCATCATCGATCTCAGCCTCCGCAACAATTCGTAGAGACGGGATTTCCACCTTTGCGGATATTATTTCCTCAGTGTCGTACACCAATAAATAAGGAGTCTCTTCCACCGAAGTACGCACGGTGGTGCGATACCCTAGCAATGAAAAGGCACCTTTTCATGCCATTGTCTCGACCCTTTAACCATCTTCCACAATATTTATTTCATATTCTTATTAGCTGCCTCAACCGCACCATTTGCTTTAGGGAGATATGGCGTAGAATACCTATGGGTAATCTTTAACTGCTCACATGTTTCCTTCATCAGATGACTATTGAGGTTTGCCCCATTTTCTGTAATGATCACTTTCGGCATAACAAATCGACAAAGAATATTCGCATGCACAAAATCCACCATAGCTTTCTTGGTTACAGACATGAATGTCTTAGCCTCTTCCCACTTGGTAAAATAGTTTATAGCTACCAAACTAAACCTGTGCTCGTTTGTCGCTGCCAGCTCGATTGGCCTAATAACATGCATGCCCCATGCGACAAAAGGCCATGGCGCGGATATTGTATGTAGTTCTGATGGTGGAGAATGAATCAAATCCTCATGCACTTGGAACTGATGGCATTTACGCACAAAACTGATACAATCCTGCTCCATAGTAAACTAAAATAACCTGCCCGTAGGATTTTTTTTTTCCAAAACATATCCGCTCATATGAGGTCCACAAACCTCTGAATGTACCTCAAGCATGATAGATGTGGCTTGCCTCGCTTCCAAGCACCTCAACAACCCAAGATATGGGGTTCTTTTATATAAAACTCTTCCTTTGAGGAAAAACTCGCTTGCCAATCGCCGAATTGCTATTTTCTGATCACCGGTGGCCTGTTCCGGGTATATTCCCCTCTTATATATTCCATGATGTCATGAAACCACGACTCTCCATCAAGCTTCTCATCTACCATATTACAATAAACATGTTAATCCCGGACGTGAATCTGTAAATGGTCCACATAAGCTTTGTCTGGGTGCTGCATAATTGCTCCAAAGTAGCCAAAGCATCGGCGACCTCATTATGAACCCTTGGAATGTGCCAAAACTCTATCGACTAGGACCTCTGGCAAAGCTCATGTAAACATTTCTGGTATGGTATAAGCTTTAAATACAACCTTTCCCATTCTCCTTGAATTTGGTATACCAGTAGGTTCGAGTCACCCATGACCAAGACTTCATGGACACCCATATCTACAGGCAATCGCAGGCCCAAGATGCATGCCTCATATTCTGCCATGTTGTTCGTACAATAGAAATGAAGCTGAGCGGTAACAACGTAATGTTGACCTGTTTCATAAATGAGTACCGCTCCGATTCCCACGCCTTTCATGTTCGCAGGCCCGTTAAAGAAAAGTTTCCATCCTCAATTTTGTCTAGTCTTTCAATGTGCATTACCTCCTCTTCAGGGAAATAAGTTTTCAAAGGTTCATAATCTTCATCGACTTGATTTCCCGCCAAATGATCGGCTTATGCATGTGCTTTCATCCCAGTCCGTGTCACATAGATAATGTCGAACTCTGTAAACAGAATCTGCCATTTTGCAAGCCTCCCTGTGGGCATACGCTTCTGAAAAATATACTTCAATGGGTCCAAGCGAGATATGAGGTAAGTAGTGTAGGATAACAAATAGTGTTTCAACTTTTGTGCCACCCAAGTTAGGGAGCAACATGTCGTTTCCAGCTTAGTATACTTAACCTCGTAAGATGTGAAGTTCTTGCTGTTATAATATATACCTTGCTCATCCCTACCCGTAACATCATGCTACCCCAGTACGTAGCTGAATGAATTATCCAAAACCATCAGATACAGGATCAGAGGCCTCCCCAGTTCTGGTGGGACCAACACGGGTGGGTTCAATAAATACTCCTTTATCTTATCAAAAGCCTCCTGACATTCATCGGTCCATTTGATTGCAACGTCTTTATTTAACTATTGGAAAATTGGCTCACAAGTATTCGTGAGCTGAGCAATGAACCTACTGATATAATTCAATCTTCCCAACAAACTCATCAATTTAGTTTTGTTTCTTGGAGGTGGAAACTCCTAAATAGCTTTGATCTTTGACAGGTCTAGCTCAATACCCCGACAACTGACTATGAACCCCAACAACTTCCTAGATGGCACCCCGAAAGCACATTTTGAAGGATTGAGCTTAAGATTGTACCTGCGAAGCCTTTGAAAGAACTTCCTCAAATTTCTGACATGGTCGGACTGCTGTCTAGACTTCACGATCACATCATACACGTACACCTTGATTTCCTTATGTACCATATTATGGAATATTGCTGTCATGGCCCTAATATAGGTTGCCTCAGCATTTTTGGAACCAAACGGAATGACCCCATAACAATATGTTCCCCACGACGTAATGAATGCCGTCTTTTTTGCATCTTCCTCTTCCATTAGAATCTGATGATAACCCGCATAACAATCCAAAAAGAACCAAAATTATGATTAGCACAATTGTCTATCAGTATGTGGATGTTTGGAAATGGAAAATTGTCTTTTGGACTTGCCTTGTTAAGATCCCGATAATCGACACACACCCTAGATTTGCCATCTTTCATAGGCACAGGCACAACATTATCTAACCAAATAGGATATCATGTAACCCGAATGACCCTTGCATCGAACTTCTTGGTAATCTATTCTTTGATTTTCACACTTATATCTGTCTTGAAATTTCTCAACTTCTGCTTGACAGCTGGATGAGTAGCCAATTTTTGAACCACTAAATCGGTGCTTAGACCCGGCATATCATCGTACAACCATGCAAAAACATCATTGTATTCAAACTAATTTAATTATCCTCCTTGAGTGGTAGCTCCATATGAACACTTACTTTGGTTTCCTACACATTATCTAGGTCCTCTAGATTAACTGCTTCTGTGTCATTAAGGTTAGGTTTAGGCTTTCCTTCAAAATGACTTAATTCCTTACTAATTTCCTCATAGGCCTCATCATCGTCACATTCCACTTCATCATCACAATTGATTTCTTGTATTATTATTTCTAAGATTGGATTATGAAATTGGGCCGAAGATTCCTCATGCATTTCATGTCATTTATATCAGCATAAAAAGAACTGTACAGAAAAGAAAAGAAAGAAAAGAAAAAATGGAAACAGAATTAGGAATAAAGAAAGAAGGAAAATTGCATTTCATTAAATGTAAAGATAACAGGGTTTTAACTCATCTAAACGGACGGAACATAGCAACTGAATTACAGGTGAACAAAAGGAAAAGAAAACCCACTACCACGACTCCCTCCGTACTGGAAGAGTAGTAGCATTTTGAATTCTGCGGGCAGCTGGACATCAGGGAAAGGGCATAAATCCTTGTACGAAACACTGACTTGGCTTCCTAAACCGTGAATTTTCCCGAAGGATTGCTCCATCCTTTTGACTTTATGAATCACTTCTTCCTGTTTCGCTTTTTTAACGGGCTTCTCTACTTCTCCTGGGGTCTCAAAATGGGAGTGTAGGTATATGGCTTAGAAGCTTTAAAAGTGGGTTCAAAAGGGTAATATTTAGTGTCATGAGCTTGAAGTAGTGGCTCACTAGATGATCTATGTAATGCGACTGAGAGAGGTGCTACAAAGACTAGAACCATAGGTGGAGGAGGGTTCTGTTTGGGTGGTGGAGCTGGAGGAGCATATGAAGTTGTACCATAGCCCTGGGTGGGATAGGGGAAGGTTGAAGATGCTTGGGGTGGTGGGCTTCGGAGCTTGAGTCAAAGGTGGGATGTAGGATGGGTTGGTGGGATACGATGGTGCCGGGTGCCCCTGGGACCATGCCCGATGCATTTTGGCCATTTGCTCTTTCAGTTTCCTCATCTCTTCTTTCATAGCACCCACGTCTGTTACCTCAACTTCATTTACAGGGTCCACAATACTGATGTTTGCATCCTGTCCTGTCATGTCTACTTTATATTTTTATCGGGTTTTGTACGGATGAGTTTCCAGAATGCTGGATCGACTAACCACCAGTCTATACTCACACATTTGAACAACAGCTTTGTTAGTGATTAGGATTTAACAGATTGGGTGACCGCACGTTGGCATGAATTCACCTATACAGTTAACCAATTCTATTATTCCTTTGCTCGACTGTGTGCGTCATCCCAACTTTTTATTATTTCCGTCACAACTTTTTGTTCATTATCTCTTTTCTCTCTCTTTCTTTCTTTTTCGCTTTCTTATTCTATCCTTTCTTTGTTTTTCCGCTCTTTATTTTTTTTTGCTCTCTTTTCTTACTCTCCTTCCTCTTTTTCCTTATTTTTTCGCTCTTTTCGTTCTTTCTCATTCTCTGTTTCTCTCTTTTTCTCTTTTGCGATTACAGTCAAATCCTATGGAGATTGCCGACGTATCATGACCCTGCACGAATCATACCAACTGTAGTTCATGAAGATAAGTGCGAAAATAAAGGATAATAATAATAACATTTTTTGAATTTTAAATTTCTTTGCTAAAACAAGTTGTTACAAACTAGATACTTCGTGCAGGCTGAAAACAACATATGCAAAACGAACACAGATTCCAAGACTACAAACATTCTTGCAATGAAAAGACAATGAAAGACAGACTCAAAAGGTAGAAAACTACAGAAATGGACTAAGCATACTTTAAAGCCTCAAACTTAGGTGTCCGCGGGGTGTCATTCGGCCTCGACATGGACTTGGGTTAGAAATCATGTTCATACTACTCTAATTCATTCTTAGTTCAATTAACAAAGTTCACTACGGCTGGGACAAAGGTAGTATAAGTCATATCTTCAAATGCTCGACATCTTCTCAAAATGGCGTGACCAATGACTCTGATCCTGTCTTTGGCTCGCTTTTTTTCTATGAGGAGGCGTCTTATCTAATTACTGCATGTCTTTAGGGCCTGAGAATCTTGCCGATGTTGATTCTACAACTGCTGCACTTCTACCTCCATTTGGGCCAATAAGTCGTAGCAATGCCCACTTTCAACTTCAAAGTCTTTAGCCTGCTTAACCACTTTTCCATTGAGGGTAACCACCTTTCTTTTTAAGCCGGCCACAATTTTCTCATCATCCCATTTCAATTGGTTCAAATACTGACGACGTTCTTCTATTTTTGTAGCCCATTGTGCTTTGAGTTATTCTATGACATTCTCGGATTTTTTCAGTTCACCCTGGCACTCCTTAATTTCATTTCTTATCCCCTTTATCAACCGCTCATCTGATGGACTCCTTGGTCGGTTATTAGCGGCTCTCCTCAGTTGTTGGATTTGGGCCCTGAGTGCCTCATTCTCTTGGGCTAGCCTAATCTTTTCTCCTTGATCGGCTGCAACTTGCACACTGTTGTCAAATTCTAGGCTCTCAATTTGTTTCTTTAGTTTGCCTATTTCTTCCCGATAACTCTCTTCTTTCGCTAACCAGCCCTATTGTTCTTGCGAATCATCGGTGAACTGTTGGATATGGGCTCTTTTGAAGGGCCTTTGATGACTCGGGAACCTCTTCCCAAATCATGCACCATATTTTGGGTCCATCTCTCCTCTAGCTAAATTTTGCACTATATTTCTGGGCTCAAGGTACCTACATTCGTTCCACAATTTGCGAAATTTGTCTTCCGGGAAAGTGACTCTTGGATTTAGCTCGATGACGTACTTGCTCAAATCTTAATCTTTAGGGATGACTTGGAACCTTCCCAAGTGACGTAGTACTCGATGGGGAGCATATGGTTGGATGCTCCGAACACCCATTAACAGAATATAACATTCTCCCGCTACCATGTGTATCATCTAGGTAACAGGTACCACCCGAAAGCCCACTCAAATTGATCCGCCATCAGTGATCTCAATCGCGCAAACCATTCTTCATTACCCTCAGGGAGCGCAGCACCTGTTAAATCCCGCTTTTCATATTTTTGAATGCATTTTAAACCAGTCAGACCATGAGTCATATATCCTCCTCGGTGACAGAGATGCTCTTGTATCCAGTTGGAGTAATAAATTGCAACCCTGGAAAAATCCTTCTTGCTACTTACTCGTAGTCAGTACTCTATATATTTCTGACAAAACTAGTGGAACTATAGTGTTGTTGGTCTCCTTTATTGCGACGTCAGCCATCCCCACAAGACCTGTCTCAATTTTCTTGTCCTCCCCCGGACAGATCACAATTCCCAAAAATGCTGTTATGAATGCCAATTGCGTCGTGCTTCCCACTTATTTCTATCTCCAGCATGAGTTAGTCTGAGATGTGGTTCTTCAAAGCACCGAGGAGTACCATACCATTGATATAAGAACTAATGAGCACAGTAACCTTTCAACAAATCATCATTTTGCACCTTTCGACTAATGTTTAGCAAATCTAAAAACCCATGTGGAGACACCGGTCTAGGTGAAAGCAAATATTGTCCCCTTAATTTCCTATTCAAACCCGAATAACCCGCAATCTCCTCTAGTGTAGGCATAAACGCAAAGTCTGGAAAGAAGAATACATTATGGGTTGGATCCCACAACGGTATTAAAGCCTCAACGACATCTGACCTTACCCATTTAATAGGCTGATGAGACCCCCCCCCCCCCCCCAAATTCTGGCCACTCTTTCTTTGATGTTGTCTCCCAAATCGTTCCACCATATGTGGAGTTGAAATGGGACCTCATTGAAGATGGTGAAGGGTTTGTTTTCGTTTGTGCTCATCCTGCACATTTGCTAAGGTGATTAAAAAGAGCAAAAAAATTTATTTGATTTAAAACAAAGCTATTTTTTTTTCCAGGTTAAAATGAGAAACCAATTTATCCAACGCGACCTTTCAGCACTTCAGAAACAAAGATTTTAAGTCTTTGTAGATCAACCGATCAAGATTAAAATATGACCACAAGTGGCCGTTTGTGCAAAATCAACCTTCTGTCGTCCCTTGCGGAAACATTCGGCTATTTATGACAAGACGGCATCAACTTGTTTATTTATGATAAAAATTAAAACTCAGATCTTATTGTGGCTATTCTTGCAAGGGGGAGGTTGGACTCAATAAGGGTTGCCTACGTATCTCACGCCCTGTGAGAATCTAACCAAGCGTAGTTCGGGAAAATTAAACAAACTATTTTAAAACATGACTTTTTTTTCATTTTTAGCATTTCAAGCAAAATAAATAAAAAGAAAACTACTTTTAAAAACAAGACTTTGTTCCATTTTCAACAACCTATTTTCTCTTCCGTTGGCAAATAAATTATTTTGAAACAAGAATTACAAAAATCAAGACTTTTTTTCCATGACAAAACAATATATTTTTCATTTTTCATTTTTGCAAACAAGAAAAAACTAAAAATGATAGACTCTTTTTGAATAAAACAACTATTTAAAAACAAAACATTTTTATAATTTCTCAAAATTTTGGGAGAGTTTTGACAGTACTTGGGCATTGGTTTTTCCAAAACAATCAATTAACTCTCCAATTGCTATTTTTTCTCTTTTTCTCTTTCTCTCTTTTTCTTTTTTCTATTTTTCTATTTTTGTTTAATTTTCTAACATTCCCGAGATCCAGAAGCCAATCAACATGCAAGCCCGAGAAAATGCATAGAAAACAAGTAGGATGCATCAGGATGGTCATTTCATTTAAGGTTGCTAGCCCTAGACGGACCCAACCCCTGTGTTGAGTCCCTTAAGTCAAAATGCAATTGATGCAAATAAGCGTTCCTACTAGGGAACCAGTATGAGGTTGAGTTATTATAGGTTCAAAACCTAGGTGTTTGTTCTTGACCTGGCTTGCCCGAGCGGACAACTCGAGTCGAGGGGGAGGCAGCATCCCGGAAATACAGAACATTCGCCGGTTTTGCAACTTATCCAAACTTCGTTCCAAATTGGGATTGAGACACTATACAAAAAAGAAGTCGTACGAAGTACACCCTTCTTCATGATTCAGAAGACTCAGAGAGGAGATGGGTTTCAGCATAATATGTATACGGTTCACATAATATCAAATCGGTAGAAGAAATGAATTAGCACATTGGCGCAGATCATGTAATAAAATCAAATAAAGCCAAACACAAAAATTATTCCAAGCACGAATTCTGTACCCTGAACAAAACGTTCTGGGTTCCTATCCCCAGCAGAGTCGCCAGAGCTGTCACACCTCCTTTTTCACTATACACGCCCGCAAAGGGGCGTAAAGGAGTTTTTCCAATTAAAGGACAATCGAAACGGAAATTGTTATTAATATTCAATGTCACCACTTGGGAGATTAATGATATCCCAAGTCACCGCGTGAATCCCTAACCAAGGAAAAAGATAGCTATGTTCACAGTCCGCGAACTAAAAATCCGAATAAGGAGTTCTATTAACCCGAGAGAAGGTGTTAGGCATTCCCGGGTTTCATGATTCTAGCACGGCTGCTTAACTGTTGCATTTAACTTTTTATCTGATTTTATTACATGAAGAGCCTATGTACTAATTTTACTTTTAATTGCTTTTATTCAATATATATTTATATAAGAGAAAGTGAACGTTGTTTAAAGTGTGCTTTCGGACTACGCCGCATGAAATGAACCCGCAATATGAGGCACACTCTATTCAACGTTTTGGGATTTGGATTTGGGTCGCATGAAATGCACACCCGAATTTAAGAAGGTAATTTTATTAGAGTCACGTCTAAAAGAGTCTAATGCGTTATTATCTTTTGGGAGGGCCGTGAGATTTGCTAAACAACCCTTCCCAGTTTTCTAAATGTTTTAAGCTATTATTAAGGGCCCCTCAATTTTGCATTTTTATTGGGCGAGGCTCGTCTCATTTTGTTTAAAAGGATAAGCCTAAAAGCGACTATATTTTCTACTTTTGTTTTTGTCTCTAAAGGAAAGTAAATCCTAATTGATTAATGTTGGAGCTCGGGCTTCGAGTTCAAGTCCTGGTCCAAACAAAAGGGCGAATTTTTTAGCTTGAACCCGCTAACTAACTCAAAATTCAAATTCCAAACACTAATTAAACCATTTGAAGGAAAATAATATGGGCCCAAATGGCTAGGCCAATGAGCCCAATTGACAAGGGAAGAAGTGATTAGAGAGCTGGTGGATCAAATCCCCGTGGGCTCACGTAATTGAGCTCTATTTGGGCAAAAGAGTGACCCAAGTTGACTGCCCACATCCCTGCCCATACACTAGCTTCAGCAAATGGACCTCTCAGGTGAGGCCTGCCTGACAATCATCCTAATAGACCAGGATCAAATCCCAGCAATGGGGATGTTGAATCTACTGATTTCTACTTCATATGCGTCTATGAAAAAACCTACTTAATTGAGAAATTAGGTCGTTGAAATAAATGAAGAGAACAACAAAGCAATGGTGTGTCTGCCTTATGGGCTTCGTCACAGCCCAAGAGGCATTGGGACAAAAAGAATAAACGCCAACTTAAGTGGCTGTGATGCCTCATAAGGGGTTCGAACCCCTATGAAGACAATCACCATTCCAACTGCCACAATTCCACAGCAGCCACAATTCCTCATAATCGACAAAGCATTCACATTTTATTAGCAGCTATGAACTCTAAAATTCTCAAATCAATTTATTAAACTACTCACTTACCATGAACTACTGGTTTAAATGAAATAACTCAATGTAAATAGGCTTTTGTCTCTTTGAACTTGAATTAATTTCAAGGCCAATTTTGCCAAGAGTATCGTACAAGCATGTTCAATTAGTAACGTTCTACAGTTCTTGAATTGAAAACCACCTCAAAGTCATTTTCCTTATGACATGATATTTTCAGTTCATAATATCACTGACAGCTACCAAATTCATGTGAACTTCCAAATTATTTCAACAATCCAATTAAACAAAAAGAACCATTGAACTGACTGCATTTCAAGCCATACTAATTCAATATTGCACAACATTTAAACTGACCAGTTCCCACAGTTTCCAGACCATATAACTTTCAGATTTCAACTAATGAATATTCTCAATTAAACCAAAACCACAAACACTCAAACATTTAATCAAATAGTTCAAGTTCACTTACAAAACTAGTTATCAGATGTGCATATCAGTATACTTCAAATCAATTCAATATTTCCAACTGAACCATCAAAATAAACATTTGTTCCATGAGTTGAGCTCGAGCTTACAGTAGAAATACAAGTGTGTACCCAGATAAGGAAATTAAGAAGGAGCAGAATCAATTTAGTAGCAGCACGCACGAGCAGTAGTCAATAAACCATATTTCAGTTAAACTTGCAATCAAGCACAACCTGTGAGCATTTTGGGACTATTTTATAGGAATTTATATTCAAAGCATAGGCAAATAAGGGCATAAAACACGTTAAAATCCTACTTATCAACTCCCCCAAACTTAAACCTTTGCTTGTTCTCAAGTAAATAAAATGAGACCCACCCCTTAAAGGAACATCCAAGTAATTCCAACTATCCTTAAGTAACCTCAACAAGCATCAATTAGGTCTAAAAATTTCCCTCGATACAAATGCATCATTAACACGTTTAAACTTTTAAAAGTATGGATCAAGTGTGACACAATAGCATCAAGAGTTAACTCATTATATTAAATCACTCTCTCAATTACTTTGGTCTTTGTGGATTCCAAACTCAAGCATCCTTAACTCTCCTTAAGAGCCCTCACCTTTTACAGTTAAGCATACCAACTGAGCTTTATAGAGCTCCACTCGTCTCTCTCAAGGAAAGGTCACAAGTCCGGCTCTATGAACAATATTCTTGACCCTTATGTAAGTATCCACTAATGTGAGCATCATCAAACACAAGATCATATAGGGCTTTTGTGGAGTCAATGTGAAGGCGTTTGGGTAAGGGTAGGACATGTTTTGTTCAAATGGGTTAAATCTTCACTTAAGCACTTCTTTTGATTCATTTTGGCACAGTTCTCTTGACTCTTTTGCATATTTCACTTCTTTTCAAGGGGCTATAGATACACCTTTCTGCCACCCTTTTTCTGCAATTTAAAACATTTCTCCTTTTTCTTCTTTTTCCGCACTTTTATTTTATTTTTTTTCGAATCCATGTTTACTCTAGTTCACACTGAGTTTTGTTTTTCATTGCCTTCATTATTTTTTCTTTTGTAACTTTTCCCAATATTTCCTTTCTTGTCTCTCCCCCAAACTTAGACTTTTGCCGGTAATCAATTGAATATTTGGGTGTCCATATAGGTTATAAGTCAATATGAGAATAGGTACGCATCATTGGTCTTGAAAGAGAAAGGTTTAGAGCTCAAAAAGGGTTAACTAGGATTGTATCATTGGTAAGCTTCGAAATTGTTCAATTTATCATTTGGATCAAGGAGAGCCTATAATCACTTCTTAAGTCGAAATTCACTCCAAATTTTATCTCAACAAATATTCGGGTCAAGTTCTAGACTATTGGCTCGGGACGTGGACTCACAATTCTATTTCTTACCACACACACTCAAGGAATTCTAAAGACATAGAGTTGAGGGCCCACAACAACCTTAGATACGATTAAGCACAAAATAGTCCTAAAAGACCACTCGATATTTGTTAGGTCAACACAAGAGTCTCAAAGTCACTACTTTCACCATCTTAAACAAAACCAATCATTTTTTACCATGCGATCAAAAGAAAATGTGTTAGGCCAAGTGAAACCTTGTTTGAGGTACTCTAATTCAAAAATTCTAAAACAAACGAAAAATCAGAAATAGACTAAAACCCTTAGGAAGGTTGTAATGCCATCCATCATTGGGAGAAGTCACCCAGTTCACACAATCTTCCACCCTTGGAAATAACCATTGCATTAATAAAACCATGGTCATATTGAAAATATAGAAAACAAAATGCCAAAAATGAAGCAGAAAGGCTGCGAGTTCGTACCTCATGCAACAAAATAAAAAATTTATATGAAAATAAACCACATAAGAGATGGTACAATGGGGGATTAGAGCATTGAGCGGGACATGAATATACATATAAGAGTATTTAGATACAAACCAAAAGACAGTAAAAATAAAACATAAGCAAACAACTATCTATCTATACACAATCATCCCTAGATAAACAGAAAAAGTAGGAGCCACCCCCATAAATAAAAGCTGGCATTGTCCCCAATGCCAACAATACAATTAAGAATAAAAAATCTACAAGTAGGGTTATAGAAACTCCCTATGTCGGGTCTGTCTGCATCTGATCATGAGTGGCATGCTGGTCCTGAGTAGGTGCGGGAACCTCAGACTGGTTCCCGGACTCATGCTGCTCAGCTGTTGGGACTGGGGCCTGCTCTTGTACCTATGGAATGATGGGTGCATCAGTGGAGAGCGGATCTTGGGGGTCTGCTACCTCAATAACCACACCAACTGAACTGGGCAGCTTCCTCCTTTTCCTTGGAGGCATGGGTGCCTGCTCCTGTTTTGGCTGAGGCATCGGTGCTGCTACTTGGGCTAGATCCCCAAATAGCAAGTCTAAAGGCATCTGATCTACCAATAGCGTGTCTACATCCTTTTGCAGCACTTTCACTGATTCATTGGAAGCTCGTGACTTCCTCATTTTCTTATGCTCGTTGGCAAGCTCTATCAAAACTTTGCCATGTGAATCCACCGCCTTAGTCAAGGCAGTCTGAGTCCTCATAATCTTCTCCTGCTTGTAGAGGAGCTTCTTCAAAGTATCCTCAATGGACTAAGGAACCTGAACAGTGGGGTGCTTAGTGTGCCTCGACTGTAGTTGAAACTAATGGCAACTTGGATGTCACAGCTGACATCCAGTTGTTTAAACTAGCTAAGGTGCGACTTAACTGCTAGGCTATGAAAAGGTGAGCCCTAGAAGATGGGACCCCCGGGTGAGTTGAAGTGAGAGGTCCAGCAGAGGAGGAAGGCATATCATCAACAGAGGTGGTAGCAGGTACGGATGGGACCTTGGTAGAGGGCTCAACAGCAGACTCTACTACAACTGGATCCTGAGACTGGCTAGTTGTTGTAGCAGTAGGTGGTTTGTAGTTCTTGCTCTTTGTGTTATTAGTCCTCTGAACGCTAAACCATAAGAACAGAGTCACCGGCTTGGTCTTGACATCATATCCCTTCTTCTACGCTTTCATGTCCCGGAAATACATTGTAAGGGTGTTGGGAAAAGGATAGTTCCTGTCAGGAACGTGTCCCACATAACAAATCACTGGGGACATTACATTACCCACATTGATAGGGTACCCGGCCATAATGGATGCAACGCGAATTGCCGGGAAAGTGGAATAGTCTGATCCTGAGTATAAGGGTCTAGCCGGCTGCACACGAATGTCAACCACCCTCTAGCCTCAAAGTAAAAGGTCTTCCAGTATATTTTCTTTCCTGCAGGAAACCACTCTACAATAGCACCTGAGATTGCCAAGAACTGGGCCAACCAAGGATGGACATCCTCACCCATCGCCTTTATCCCGAATCCCAAATAGTCATTCAACGTTGATCTATCGAACAATATTGTTTGGATTCGACATTTGGCCACCTTAGTATCCTTGACAATATGAGCCACATTGGCATATGAATTCCCAGAACATGTGCTCATTAACATTTATTGAAGAATCCTGAAAATTTTCCTGTCCAAATCTAGTCTGAAATTGTCGATGTACATTAGGGAGTAAGGGCAGCATGTAACTTGTAATAATCTTCCGTTCCGAAATTAGTTTTCGTACTGGCCACCACTCTCTAAACTTATGGAAAGCCACTTGGCTGAAAAATCGGTCCTCACAAGCTTCCGATTTTCTTGTTCGTTCCACACCCCCAACTTGGGGTGCACCATTGTCTAGGACTTCTTTATCATTGTCATCCTCGTCATATGCACTCTCCCCAGATACTGAAGTTGCGGGGGGTGGAGTATTTCATTTCTGCCTGCTGCTCAACCATCAGACGACTCCCAACTGTCTTTGAAGAAGATGAACAGTAAAAAATATGGCTCAGGCTTGCAAATTTGCGAAAAGGGTTTAATGATACCCGTGATCTCTATTTGTAGAAAAGCTCGTGGTCCCTTTACTTACCTACCAGTGCGACCGCATAAAAGCGATCGTGGACCGCGCTGGCTTTTTTCTCAATGAAACATAGCAGGCACCCACTGTGGACCGCATAAATGGACACCGCCATCGCGATGACAAATGGCGACCGCTTAAATAGGACCGCAACCACGTTTGCAAACTTCAGAGACTCTGCTATTTTTCCAAAGGTTATTTTTGCACTGCCTCAACCTAATCCCTGCAACATCTCACAACCAATTAGCTGAAAAATTCAAAAATATAGAGAAAATCAACGAGAGAAAACAAATATGGGTTGCCTCCCAATAAGCGCCTAGTTTAATATCGCGGCACGAAGCATGCTACTACCACATCACTTTAAATGAATTCGTGCCACCATGTAGCTGTCATCAAACTTTCCCAAATAGTGCTTGACACGATGCCCATTGACTCTAAGAACTTCACCATTCTTGTTCCTTAGATCAAGAGCACCAAACGGGGTCATGAACACAACTTCAAATGGCCCACTCAACTTTTATTTGAGCTTACCTAGTAATAGACATAACTGGGAATGAAACAAGATAACCATGTCTCCAACCTTGAACTCCTTTCCCTGAGCATATTTGTCATGAAGTTACTTCTTTTTGTCCTTATACAAAGACGATCTGGAGTATGCATGGAATCTAAACTCATCGAGCTCATTTAGTTGTTCAACCCTCAGATGTGCAGTAACATCCTATTCTAAGTTAAACTTCTTCAAGGCCCACATGGAGTTGTGCTCTAATTACACTGGAATATGACAAGCTTTCCCAAACATCAACAGATATGGAGACATACTAATCGGAGTTTTGTACGCTGTCCGATAAGCCCAAAGAGCATCATCCAATTTTTTCGACCAATCGGTCCTATTAGCATTGACAGTTTTAGACAAGATGCTCATAAGTTCTCGATTGGATACTTCTACCTGCCCACTAGCTTGAGGATCATATGGGTTTACACCTTATGATTGACACCGTAATTTGAAAGCAATGTGTCAAAATCCTTATTGCAAAAGTGAGATCCCCCATCAGTAATGATAGCTCGAGGAATGCCAAACCTTGTGAAAATATTCTTTTTCAAGAATGGTATCACACTCCGGGATTCATTGTTGGGCAAAGCCACGGCTTCAACCCACTTGGAAACATAATGTACCGCCACAAGAATGTAAGTGTTTCCACAAGATCTCACAAAAGGGCCCATGAAATTGTTGCCCCATACATCAAAAATATCTACCTCGAGAATCGTATTAAGGGCATTTCATCCCTTTTTGAAATTCTGCCAACTCGTTGGCATTCATCACATCATTTTACCATATCACCAGCATCTATAAAGAAGGCAAGGCAATAAAAACCACATATGAGTACCTTTGAGGTCGTTCTCTCCCCGCCATAATGGCCGCTATAAGGAGAGGAATTGCAAGCCTCCAAAATTCGCAATTGTTTTCCTTCTGGGACACATTGTCGGATCATACCGTCGGAGTATATTTTGAACAAATAAGGCTCGTCCCAATAAAATTCCAAGCTATCTCGCTTGAGCTTCTTTTGTTGATTTGAAGAGAGTTCACATGGGATGATCCGGATACCTTACTTGAACTCTAGTTTCTTGATCTAATTTGCTTACCCAATTGGTCTAGAGAGAGTTAATGGGGCAGAATCACTCATACTACCGAGAGGTGTGAGACTGAGTGAAAGTGTGTAATGGTCATAAATAAATCCCAACTATGTCAATTGAACCTAAGAAGCATCTACCTGTCAGTTAGCCACTTAGGTAGTGACGACCCTAGTGCCCTTCTACCATTAGAATCAACTTAGCAAAATTATTGTATTTTAATTTAGTATTAAACCAATAATTCTGTACAAATATCTATAAATCAATAACCCAAAATTGTTTGAAATGACATTAGAAGTATAAATCCATTTCTAGAACTAGAGAGAAATTACAATTCCACTTCTAGCTCCCTGAGGAAATCGATCCCAACTTTAATTTGGGTAAAGGTTATTGGGATCCACTCTTTATATAATAGTGTAGCGTCGAGTTGGTACTGATCACAATTGTATCTTAATTTAATTTTAAACCAATAGTTCTGTTGAAATATCTATAAATCAAAACCCAAAATTGTTTGAAGTGACATTAGAAGTATAAATCCATTTCAAGAACTAGAGAGAAATTACAATTCCACTTCTAGCTCCCTGAGAAAATTGATCGCGACCTTTATTCGGGTAAAGGTTATTGCGATCCACTCTTTCTATGATAGTGTAGTGTCGAGTTGGCAGCGATCACAATTTTAGCACCGTTGCCAGGGACCAATTTGGCATACATTAGGTTGTTTGAGAAGTAAGCGAAAGTGCTTTAGTCCAAACTTGTGAATATTTGTGTAATTATTTTTCTTGTTTATTTATAATTTATTTTATTATTTTGTGAAAAATGGCATCTTATAATAATAACTGGTCGGGCAGTAATGGTTCATACTTTGATGATCCAGGTCCTTATTGTGGAGGACCACGCTATTGGCAAGATTGTTTAAATCCTCCACATAATGAAAATTGGATGGACGATAATTGTTCAAATTTTGATGATCCATGTCCTTATTGTGGAGGACCACACTATTGGCAAGATTTTTCAAATACTCCGCATAATGCAAATGGGATGAATGATACTTGTTCATACTTTGACGACCCATGTCCTTATTGTGGAGGACCACATTCGTGGCAAAATAATTGAAATTCTCCGGGGGTGGATTGTGCACATAATCTCAAACCAATGGGTGGGATATTTGTGATAAATGTGGTTGTCAAAATGGTCATTGGATGATTGTGCTTTTTTGTCCTTCCCTTCCCCAAGACCTCACTATGATGATTTTACTCTTTGTGATGATAATTATAGGGCTATAGAAATGAAAGAAGTGGAGTATGACAAAAATGGAGAGCTTGAAGTTAATGAGAGCCAAGAATTTTCCTTGGATGTAGAAGATGAAAATCCTTCCTTGGCACTTGATCAAAACAAAGAAGAACTCTCAAATTCTCAAATTGAGAGAATTATGCTCAATATGACCATCAGCTTGCAAAGATTGCTTGGGGCTCCCTGTGACCATCAATTTGAAAGTGTGGAAGGAGGCAAAGAAGAGTCCAGTTCTGAGGAAGAAAGTAGCTAAAATTTGACGAATCAAGAATTGAACACCAGCCCAATGAGTACTAACGATGCTGATAAAAACATGGACTTAAAGTGACCCGATGTAAATAAAAATCTGGTTGTAATAAACTCTAGTCCAGGGGAGGAAGATGATGTCAAAGTAGAAAAATTGCAAAATGAAGGCTTGAAGTCACATTTCAAGCATTTTTCAACGTTGGAAATGTGTAGTGATAAGAAAATTAAACTACATGATTCCATAAGGGACTGCGAGGAGAAACGGCAACAACCATACATTTTGAAGTTTGAGGAAACAAGAAAACAAAATGGCATTCCTCACATGGAGCCAATAAGTGCGAAATGAAGAATTTAAGGCTCGGCTCGATAATAAACATACCATCCCCTATCGCTCCGGTCACAAGCTTGATTCTAAGCTAGGTTCCTAGTTCATATCATCCAAGTGGCGAGAAAAGTGGTAATGTTATTTGCGTCGTGCCATGATGTTAAATTCGGCGCTTAGTGGGAGGCAACCCATTGTTTTTAAAAATTCTAGTCGTTTTTGAAATATTCATTTTTTAGAATAGCTTAATATATTATTTTTGACTAATCTATCAAGTTTCAGATTTTTTGGAGTAGATTTGTGAAGGTCGGATTGACCTGGATGGCCAAAACAAGTAGATGGTGCAAAATTGCAGTGTTGAAGCAGCTAAGAAAGACCCTATGCTATTGCAAGCTTTGACCAGTCAACCTAAAATTTTACACTATGCGATCGCAATGGTGTCCCGCGATCGCATAGTGTCAGGTGAGTTAAAATATAAAAAGCCCTGGAAACATGAAAACTCACCCCTTTGCTCAAAATAACTGATCACTCCACTACCAAAGACCCATAAACTTCAATTACTCTCACATCCAAGTATTTTGCAAAGTTTCCATCTCCACTCTCAAGGTATGTGAGTTCTTAACTCTAATCTCTTCAAATTACATTCTAGGTGCTCATCAGGTAAAAATATCCATTTTTCTTCTTCTTTCTCTCAACTTCATGTTTAGAGTTAGAATTTTATATTATTGGGTTGAGAATGACTTGAATGTGTGCTTTCTTGCTGGGTAATGTTAGTTGAGAGAGTGAGTGCTTTACTGTTGGAAAATTTGGGAGTGAATCTGTGTGTAATTTCTTTACAATAGACATGAAAAACGGATGCCCTTGAAATGCTTGTGAAAATGTCCAAAAGAACAAAATCTGGGCGAGGCAGAAAGACCTTAGGCGATCACATATGTCTAAAATGTCCACTGGGAAAATTGCCCTATGCAATCGCATTAGTGTTCCGCGATCGCATAGAATAAAATTTGAGATGAAAATTATTGCACTATGTGATCGCAATGACTGCTACGCGATAGCATAGCTTTAGGCTTAGTAGTGTAAAAAATAGTAGCTTCGCAGATTTTTACCTGGATTTTTTTTGCTCTTTTTCTTTGGCCTAAATGCATTATAATGCAGTTATAAAGTACTCGTTCAAGAATTTAATATTTGGTCTCCATTTGTAGGTACTTTGTGTATGAAATGGCCTCGGAAAATGTTGAAAATGTGCAAGAATATGCCCTCCCAGCTCTGGAAGAAGAGTGTTTTGATGCGACAAGATTCATGGAAGTTGAATGTGAAAGGAATTATGACAAGCTCATGTCAAAGAGCATTGTCAAACAACAGAGCATCCATATGGACTCTATTGAAGCTAAAATGCCGAAATTTTTCCAAAGACGGACCAACAGCGAATGGATATGCTTTGCTCTTAAACCAGTCATGGTGAACTACACAATAATTTAGGAGTTTTATGCAAATGCCATGCGGAGTAACTTCCAGGGGGAGGTATTCATTGTTGTTAGAGGCAAGTGGGTTAACTTTGGCCCCGCGGTGATAAATTCACACTATGGGCTTCCATATGTTGATAATGAGATATACCGAGCTATAGGAAGAGAGAGAGAGAGAGAGAGAGTGAGAGAGGGGAACAATGGCTAGTAGAAAAACTTCACAACGGGGCGAAACCGACTTAGGAAAAAGTTCATAAAGGGGTTGATTCGCATGAATTCACTGAGGAAGACAAGATTTTGCTATCTATTATCTATGCCAGGGTTGTGCCATGAAGAAACAAGATTGAAGTGATGCATGAAAAGGCATTGATGATTGCTTCTATTCTGGACGGCTTTCCTATAAATGTGGGCCAGCACATTCTGAGTGCAATAGAGGAAGCTTGCAACGGAAGAACAAGAAGCCTATTATTCCCCTCATTTATCACTCAGTTGTGTTGTGCTGCTGATGTGACTATAGACCCGACTGATGTTGAGAAGGACCCTCCCGTATTCGATGAGGGGCATCTGGCAAGAAGAAGAAGAGAAGTATTGATGTGCTATCTCCTTCATTTGGGCAGTGTTTTGGTTCAGCCGAGGAATCCGGAGGTGACCCCACATCTAAGCAAGATCACATGACCCCATGGGACCACTCCAGTCTGGGCCTCACACCATGCGTCACATTTCCCATCCGATATATGGTGTTGATACCCACATTCGATAGCTTGTTAAAGGTCTTCCATCAGGTCCATCTGGTGAGGGCACTTCGACTAGGTCGGGTTCATCGAGCAAAATCCACCGACCTTGGATGATGTAGTGCAAGAGCAAAAGGGAATCAAAACCAGGTTAGAAGACTTGAGCTGGGGACAAGGAAAAATTGAAAGGTGATAGGTGAAGTTCAAGGAGCATGAGAAGAAGAAGAGCAATTTCCTGTCGAGGATGATGCATAAGCTAAGCTTACGATGTCGTTCACAAGATTCTTTTGATGATGATGATGATGATGCGGAGCTAAAATTTCCCACCACATCAGACTCTGAGTGATGCAGTATTCAGGGAGCACATTCCACAATTTTATTCTGCCATGTTTAGTTGCACTGGGGACAATGCAATATCTTTAGTTGGGGGTGGCTTCCCATATAACTGTTGTTATGGCAGATTAGTAATGTAGTTATTTTCATTTGTTGTTAGTATATATTGTTGTGATGAGTGACTTTAGTTATATTATTAAGTTTATTAGCTTAATAATTTTATTTATTATTTAGTATCTTAATTTTTTTTATTATATAGCGTATTTTGTCATAGTGGCGATATCCTAGATTTTCGTTATTCCAAGGATGCCAAATTTCTTCTTGAACCGGGAAATTGTAAAAATTTCTTATTCTTGTCACTTTTCCCAATGATGGATAGCTTTCTTAAGGGAATTAGTCTTGTATTTAGAACAAAATTTTGTTAATTTAGAAAAAACAATAAATGGTTTGAGTTGGGCTTTGTGGCCATTGACTAAGTTGTGGCTTGCTTGGTACCAACATAGTTTAAACCTTGGCATATGAATTTTTTGTTGTTGAAAAAGAAAACGATTGAAGTAAAAATGTCATAACTTTTACACTCAGCTTTTGGCTCTTTGATTCACTAAATAGCTTCCTTCATGCTATAAGTAACCTCTTTGAGTCATTTGTGTTAATTGGATTGTGGATTTGTATTCCACTTGAGTTTTCGTGTGCCATGTGTGGTGAGATTTATTTGTGAGTTCTTTTGTAGTACTTGTGGTCTAGAACTTGCCCGGAACGTGGTTTAAGGCGAAATTATAGACTAACTTGGTTTGAAAAATAATATTAGGCCTTCCTTGGGTTGCTAATATGTCATAAATTTCCTGCCCTTCAATATTTTCGCTAGTCAACCCAATTTGAGCCTTTAACCTTATTCTTTGGCAACCATTTTACATGCTTAAATCCTTTGTTCTTAAACGATATAACATTTGGCACCCTACTTCCCTAAGTACCTTGAAAGTATAAATGTAGGCTAAAAGCCTAAGTTTGGGGGTAAAAGTTGGGAAAGTTCTGATATGGAAATTACTTGAAAAGGTAGAAGGTAGTAAGAAAATTGATAAATGATTCATTCCCTAACGAGCAACTCCTTGCGGTATCAATGAATGGAATATCGTGGTTTGCCGACATTACAAATTATGTTGTCACCGGAATCATCCCATGTGAACTCTCTTCAAATCAACGAAAGAAGCTCAAGCGAGACAGCTTGGAATTTTATTAGGACGAGTATTATTTATTCAAAATTTGCACCGATGGTGTGATCCGACGATGTGTCCCCGAAGAACAATTGGGAATTTTGTATGCTTGCCATTCCTCTCCTTATGGCGGCCATCATGGCGGGGCGAGGACGGCCTCAAAGGTACTCAGTTGCGGTTTTATTGGCATGCCTTATTTAAAGATGCTCATGATGTGGTAAAAAGATGTGATGACTGCCAACAAGCCGACGACATTTCATCCCTATTTGAAATTCCGCCGGCTCGTTGGCATACATCACATCTTTTGACCATATCACCAGCATCTTTAAATAAGGCAGGCCAGTAAAAACCACAATTGAGTACATTTGAGGCCGTCCACACCCCGCCATGATGGCCGCCATAAGGAGAGGAATGGAAAGCCTCCAAAATTTCAAATTGTTTTTCTTTCGAGACACATCGTCGTATCACACCATCAGCGTAAATCCCAAGCTGTCTCGCTTGAGCTTCTTTAATTGATTTGAAGAGAGTTCACATGAGATGATTCTGGTGACAACATAATTTGCAATGTCGGCGAACCACGGCATTCAATTTATCAAAAATGCAAGGAGTTACTCGTCAGGGAATGAATCATTTATCTCAAGGCCATAACAAGGCCTCCCCTCCTATTCCAAATGGGACAAGTGGTCCGCCACTTGATTCTCACTCCATTTTCAATCAACAATTTCCAGATCAATTTCTTGAAGGAGCAACACACATCTCATCAACCTTACCTTTGAATCCTTCTTGGTCATCAAATATCTAAGGGCGCAATGATTAGTGGGCACAATAACCTTGGCTCCCGCAAGGTAAGGACGGAATTTCTCCATAGCAAAGACAATGGCTAATAACTCCTTCTCGGTGACTGTGTAGTTCCTTTGAGCCTCATTCATTGCTTTGCTTGCATAGTATACTGGGTGAAACATCTTGTTTATCCTTTGGCCTGGAACAACCCCAACCCCAATGTCACTAGCGTCACATATGAGCTGAAAAGGTAAGAACCAATTTGGTACAGTAATGATGGGGTTAGAAGTCAATTTGAGCTTAAGAATCTCGAATTCCTGAATACATTTCCCATCGAAAAAGAACTTGGCATCTTTCTCGAGCAACTTACACAACAGGTATACTACCTTCAAAATATCCTTGATGAACGTCCTGCAGAAACCTGCGTGCCTAAAGAAACTCCTCACCCCTTTTTACAGAATCAGTGGGAGGAAGCCTAGAAAAACATCGATGTTTCTCTTATCAACCTCAATTCCCCGCTTCAAGATTTTGTTACCCAATGCAATACCTTCCTCTACCATAAAATGGCATTTTTCCCAATTTACAACAAGATTGGTATCTTCGCACTGGGCCAAAACTCGATCCAGGTTTTCCAAGCATTCCTCAAAAGAATCACCAACCATGCTAAAATCATCCATGAAGACCTCCAAAATATCCTCCACCATGGCGGTGAAAATGCCCATCATAAAACGTTGGAAGGTCGTTCGAGCATTACATAATCAAAATGGCATTCGAGAGAAAGCGAATGTGCCATAAGCACATGTAAAGGTAGTCTTATCTTGGTCCTCGATGGTAATTAGAGCTTGGTTGTAACCCGATTAACCATCTGGGAAGCAATAGAAAGCCCTGCCAGCAAGACAATCAAGCATTTGGTCGAGGAATGGCAATGAGAAATGAACTTTTCTGGTTACCTTGTTTAGCCTTCTGTAATCCATATAAACTCTCTATCCGATGACCGTTCTAGTAGGAATGAGCTCATTATTGTCATTGGTCACCACGGTCATACCTTCGTTCTTTGGCACACATTGAATCGGAGAAGTCCATGAACTATTAGAAATAGGATAAACACACTAGCATCTAGCCATTTGATAATTTCTTTCTTCACTACCTCTTGCATCGCCTCATTTAATCTTCTTTGATGTTCAACGGAAGGCTTTGCATCCTCCTCCAGAATGATCTTATGGATGCAAAAGGCGGGGCTTATACCCCGAATATCATCCAATGTCCATCCAATCGCCTTCTTGCGCTATTGAAGAACCGAAAAGGTGGCGTCAACCTACACGTTAGTTAAGCAAGATGAAAGAATGATAAATTGGAATTTGCACCCAGAATTCATTCCTGAGGTGCAAAGGAAGTTGTTTCAATATAAACACCGGTGGTTCCTCAATCGATGGCTTTATCTGTGGAGTTTTGCGATTTTAAAGATCCAAAAATAGCTTTCTAGGCTTATATGAATATGAACCCATACCATGCAATGCTTGCGCACTCCACTCTACAAGAGTCGTCATTAGCGTCCATGTTAAGAAGCACCACCTCAAGAGGTTCTTCAACATTGATCAGGGAACTTGTGTCATCCACTACCACAACTATGACAATGTCCACAAAAGAACACACATCTGTGCTATTTGGTTGTTTCATTAATTTGCAAACATGGAATACCACCTTCTCATCACCCACTCGAAATGTCAACTCACCTACTTGAACATCCACTAATGCCTTGCACGTAGCTAGGAAATGTCTCCCAAGTATAATTGGTACTTCAAAATCTAGCTCGCAATCCAGAATGACGAAGTCGGCTGGTAAAATAAATTTGTCCACTCGGACAAGTACATCATCAATTATGCCCAATGGTCACTTCATCGATCTATCCGCCATTTGAACTCTCATGGAGGTTGGTTGAGGTTTTGCAATTCCTAAATTCTTGAAAACTGAGTACGGCATCAAATTAATACTAGCCCCTAAGTCACAAAGGGCCTTAGCACAATCTGCAATTCCAATTGTACAAGGAATGGTAAAAGCTCCGGGGTCCTCAAGCTTGGGAACCATTGAATAAACTATGGCACTCACTTGGTGGGTCATCTTAGTTGTCTCGCATTCCATTGACCTCTTCTTTGTAACTAAATATTTTATGAACTTTGCATACCCCGGCATTTGCTCAAGTTCCTCAACCAAAGGAACATTAATCGTGAGGCTATTCATCATATCTATGAAATTTTTGAGCTGAGTATCAACCTTTTGCTTTTCCAAGCATTGAGGATAAGGTGGAGGTGGTCAAGACAAGGGTAGCATGGTCTTTGGCATAACTGACTCGGACATGCTAGTCACATGTTCCCTAGCCGGGTTCACTGCATCTTGAGTTTCTACTTCAATGTCATCATCAACATAAGTCCGTACATCATTGATCTCAGTTTTGTCAACCATGTCATCAACATGCACAGGCGCATTGTCATCCATCAACTCAACATCATCCTCTACAACTCGATTTTCTCCCAAGGCATGCACATCATCGATTCTTCTGCTCCAAGTTGTAACTGCAATCACACGGTTGTTGTTACCGCCCTTCGAGTTCACTACCGTGTCACTTGGTAGAGCACCCTTTGGGCGTGAGTTCAAATCTTGAGAAATTTGTCCCATTTGAACATCCAAATTCTGGATCAAAGTATTATGAGAAGCTAATTGCGCATCATGGTTCTTTCTTATCAGTTGATCAAACATGTTCTCAACTCTCCACATATCATTCCCAAAAAAATTTGGACCTTGCAAATGAAAGGGTGGTGGATTGTTCGGTTGTTGGTACATTGGGGCCTTTGAAAGCCCTTTCCCTGGTTGCCTTGGTTTCTGCGGCTATTCCTCCCTCCGTGATTGTTGTTGTTGCTCCAATTATTATCGTTCGCATTCCAATTTCCCTGATTGTTTCCTTGGTTGCCCTCCGATGGATGTGCCCTAATAAGGTGAGGGAGAATTCATCTAGGTAAGTGCGGTAGGACTTGCTATGGCTGTACCTCTCATACAGATAATCAAAAGGAATGTAGGAATCCTTCATACAAGTCAAGTGTGTGTTCGTCTTTAGTCCCATCAGTTTGAGGAAGCCCCTACCCTTGCGATTTTCTGGCATAAGCAAACCTGGAGTCTCCCAAGGAATACCAGCTAACCCTCTTATTTCCTCGAGCAAAGGTGTCATTTCTATGCCCCGAAGTGGAACACGGATCTATCACTATCCCAGAATAGAGTTGTAACCTCTATGATTTTGTTTTCGGGTTGAATATCAAGAAGGGAAGAGAAATTTCTCAAATATTTGCGGACAATAGTCTAATAACTTGAGTGAAGGTCTTCTCACCAACTTAGCAACCTTGGATGAATGTTGGTTACCATGCCGAATCTGGGGACTTCGTGCCTCATTTTCTGCAAAACAAAGTGATAGGCCCTTACCCCACCAGACTCGACTATTTAAACCAATAGTTAGCATAAGCGACATTTAGTTCTCAAAATAAATGCATAGACGTGGTAGTGACCGTTCGGGTTCCAAGGAAACCTAGTGGACTTTGGACAATGCTATCTTAAGGAGTCATTATGCAGACAATATAACTGACTCGGCTAGGTTTGACCATGATGCATGCACAATTAAATAGAGTAAAGTTTCTATGGGATATTAGACTAGTACCCTTGAGCGGACAACTCAAGAGGGAAAGGCACAGATTTGTCGACTGCACCGCTGATCGACTGGTTTTACATCAAGTACTCCTTTGCCAAATTTAGGGGGTGATAATATTGGAAGAGCGCAACAACTCATTATAAGCATTGCTAAGGTATTTGGTTTGGCACGAGTGGAATATGATGTTGAAGATGCAATCACAAGAATGAAATATATTCATGTATTTGCACGTTCATATAATAATGATTACAATGATTGCTCGTAATTACAACAATATTGAAGGAAAGCAGTAAAAGAAAGTGTTAAAGAAAAGAAACAAAGAAACAAGTCAGTTTTATAAAATCAGAAGAGATAAAGACATTAAATAAAATCAACAATGAAGCAATGAAGTCACAAATAACATGAAATGGTAAAATCCTAAAAAGAAAATCCCCATTAGAGTCGTCATGCTGTCGATGCCCCCTTTATTCCTTAAAGGCGAAATTGGGTTTACGACATTTTGGAGGACAACTCTTTTCCCTTTTGTGATTTGGGTTTGTTTTTGAATTTGAAGAGTCTCTACCTAATGATTAAGTGCATTAGGACACAAAAAGAGTTTTTTTGTTGGAAAACCAGTGTTTGGGTAAGGTCTAGAAATTATCTCGAGGGAAAGGTGTTAGGCACCCCTCAAGATCCACTGGTGGTTCTCGGCCATGTTATATTGTGACTTCACATAATCAAGTAGACACTGAAAGATTCAAATATGCAACATTGCAAATAAGCAAAAACGAACTTTGAAGGTAAAAGGTTTACTAAAAATTTGAATAGTTTTACAAAAAAAAAAAAAGAGAAGAAAAAAAAATAAAAAAAGGGAGAGGGGTCCTAGGTTTATAATCAATATGGATCATCAATTAGATATTCAGTAATTGCCCTTCAGAAAAAAAAGGCTATATGAGATATTAGTACAAAGGGAACATAGAGGCTCATAGATCCATCCACAAGTGATCACATAATTAGCATGTCTCGAACATATTTAAGGTCTCAAAGACAAGGGATTAAGAAGCCAGAATATTGAAATACACAGTGAATTTCAGTAAACTTAGAAGTTTAATTAAGACTAAGTGATTTGAAAAATGCTCGGTTTCAGAAATATGACTAGTTACAGTAAAAGGATTTAGAAGTACATAGCAGTTTAGGAGTTAGTGAAAGTATAGATAAAATAGTTAAAACACTTTTTGAAAATAGACTAAACGCATTAAGATATATTAACTGGACGAGACGTATGATAAATATGTTTTAAAATATAACACGATTCTGGGCAGAAGAGGGTAACCCAAAAGAACACATGGATTTCGAGATCATTTAAAAGTAGGGCGAGAATTTAGAAAAACAGAGTGAAGTTCAGAGAATCAAAATAGTAATGAGAGAGGCAGAGTTCAAAATTAAAAGAGGCTAGTTAGTCTTAAACTGGTAACCACGTGATTAATCAATTCCTATTAGGCCAAAAGTTTTCTTACGCGTCGTATACATTGTCTGATCATCTTAAAGTGTGGACATGCATATTTGACTCTGATTTTAAAAGCAATACTTACACAGGACTTGCATTATTAGATTAACCATGCTAATAGGCATTTTTAAGATTGCAATTCAAATATGTGCAATACTCTAGGCAACAGGATGTCTGATGTACAGAGGAGTTCCTTAAAACACAATTTCTACTATGCCAATGCAGTAATGACAAATGTTTTTGGCTTATTGTTAATAATTAAGATTCCTAAGTGAGTACAATAATATGTTGAGAATAAAAGACCTAAAACATGATTTCTAACATATGGAGTGCATGTCCTAAGCAGGTTCTCTATTGCGTAAATAGGTAAATAAATAACTTATAAACATGCTTTCTACCCATAGAAATAAAAATGCATACCCTTCCCCATATTCACTATTAAACCCCTAATCATTCATTTACAAATTATTACAAACCAGTAGTATCTGAATTATAGTAAATAAAACAAAATAAGAAGTTATTCTATAAAGAGCCTTCAATAGGCCCAAATCTTCCAACCTTACTACCAAAATATCCTTTCAAAGCTTGGGTGTGCCAAAGTTCCCTAAGGACCTCGAGGGCTCTTAGGCCATGCTGATGCCCTGACTTACCAACCAGGAGTTAAACATGTGCAGTGTGGAAATACCAGTCTCAGTTTGTCAGAGTTCGGAGGGTACTTGATAAGTTAATATTTTACCCGCTTATCTTGTCTTTAAACCTATACGTTTGTTATATTTACTTATAAAATCGTGTGTTTAATCTCATTTACTTATATTTTACATGTCGCATATGATTTAGAAGTAATGGTGAATAAACCAAGTGAAAACTTCTAAATCACATACAACCTGTAAAATAGAAGTAAATGAGATTAAACACATGATTTTATCAGTAAATATAACAAACGTATTGGTTTAAAGACAAGATAAGTGGGTAAAATATCAACTTATCAAGTACCCTCCAAACTCTGACAAACTGAGACTGGTATTTCCACACTGCACATGTTTAACTCCTGGTTGCTAAGTCTGGGAATCAGCATGGCCCAAGAGCCCTCGAGATCCTTAGGGAACTTTGGCACACCCAAGCTTTGAAAGGATATTTTGGCAGTAAGGTTGGAGGATCTGGGCCTATTGAAGGCTCTTTATAGAATAACTTCTTATTTTGTTTTATTTACTATAATTCAGATACTACTGGTTTGTAATAATTTGTAAATGAATGATTAGGGGTTTAATAGTGAATATGGGGAAGGGTATGCATGTTTATTTCTATGGGTAGAAAGCATGTTTATAAGTTTTTTATTTACCTATTTACGCAATAGAGAACCTGCTTAGGACATGCACTCCATATGTTAGAAATCATGTTTTAGGTCTTTTATTCTCAACATATTATTGTACTCACTTAGGAATCTTAATAATTAACAATAAGCCAAAAACATTTGTCATTACTACATTGTCATAGTAGAAATCGTGTTTTAAGGAACTCCTCTGTACATCAGACATTCTGTTGCCTAGAGATTTGCACATATTTGAATTGCAATTTTCTAAATGCCTATTAGCATGGTTAATCCAATAATGCAAGTCCTGTGTAAGTATCCCTTCTAAAATCAGAGTCAAATATGCATGTCCACACATTAAGATGATCAGACAATGTATATGACGCGTATGAAAACTTTAGGCCTAATAGGAATTGATTAATCACGTGGTTACCAGTTTAAGACTAACTAGCCTCTTTCAATATTGAACTCTGCCGCTCCCATTACTATTTTGATTCTCTGAACTTTACTCTGTTTTTACTAAATTCTGGCCCTACTTTTAAATGATCTCGAAATCCATGTGTTCTTTTGGGTTACCCTTTTCTGCCCAGAATCGTGTTATATTTTGAAAACATATTTATCATACGTCTCGTCCAGTTAATATATCTTAATGCGTTTAGTCTATTTTCAAAATGTGTTTTAACTATTTTATCTATACTTTCACTAACTCCTAAACTGCTATGTACTTCTAAATCCTATTACTGTAACTAGTCATATTTCTGAAACCGAGCATTTTTCAAATCACTTAGTCTTAATTAAACTTCTACGTTTACGGAAATTCACCGTGTATTTCAACATTCTGGCTTCTTAAACCCTTGTCTTTGAGACCTTAAATATGTTCGAGACTTGCTAATTATGTTATCACTTGTGGATGGATCTATAAGCCTCTATGTGCCCTTTGTATGTTCCCATTATGTGCAGTCATATTCATTATGTATGTCACTTAGCATTTTTGACTTTAAACTTAATGGTTCAGCCTAGTCCTTACCATGTAGGAATAGTGGTTCTAAATACCCTCTAGACTTGTAGAACGGGATGGGTAATAGCACGCACTAAGTATTCGGGACCAACTCATATGTTTAATAACCTTTATGGGGTGGGAAGAGTAGAATATGGAGATGATGACCGATGCACTAATATCTCATATAGCCTTTTTTCTGAAGGGCAATTACTGAATATCTAATTGATGATCCATATTGATTATAAACCTAGGACCCCTCTCCCTTTGTTTGTTTTTTTTTTTTTCTTCTCTTCTTTTTTTGTAAAACTAGTCAAATTTTTCGTAAACCTTTTACCTTCAAAGTTCGTTTTTGCTTATTTGCAATGTTGAATATTTGAATCTTTCATTGTCTACTTGATTATGTGAAGTCACAATATAACATGGCCGGGAACCACACTAGTGGATCTTGAGGGGTGCCTAACACCTTTCCCACGAGATAATTTCTAGACCTTACCCAAACTCTGATTTTCCAACTAAAAACTCTTTCTGTGTCCTAATACACTTAATAATTAGGTAGAGACTCTTCAAATTCCAAAACAAACCCAAATCGCAAAAGGAAAAAGAGTTGTCCTCCCAAATGTCGTAAACCCGATTTCGCCTTTTAGGAAAAAAGGGGGCATCGACAACATGGCGACTCTAATGGGGATTTTCTTTTTAGGATTTTACCATTTCATGTTATTTGTGACTTTATTGCTTTATTGTTGATTTTATTTAATGTCTTGATCTCTTCTGATTTTATAAAACTGACTTGTTTCTTTGTTTCTTTTCTTTAACACATTCTTTTACTGCTTTCCTTTAATATTGTTGTAACTACGAGCAATCATTGTAATCATTATTATATGAATGTGCAAATACATGAAAACTTATTTCATTCTTGTAATTGCGTCTTCAACATCATATTCCACTCGTGCCAAACAAAATACCATAGCAATGCTTATAATGAGTGGTTGCGGTCTTCCAATATTATCACCCCCTAAATTTGGCAAAGGAGTACTTGATGTAAAATCAGTCGATCAGCGGTGCAGTCGACAGTTCTGTGTCTTTCCCTCTTGAGTTGTCCGCTCAAGGGTACTAGTCTAATATCCCATTGAAACTTTACTCTATTTAATTGTGCATGCATCATGGTCAAACCTAGCCGAGTCAGTTATATTGTCTGCATAATTATTGGAAACACGTTCTCAAGGCATCATACTAAACGTGTGTTCATATTTGTAGGTTTTGATGAATGACAAACTATGCGCAAATTGACATATGACGAGGTCCAAGCACAAGCGCAAAATTGATATATAGCGAGATTCAAGCACAAGACAAAGATCGAGATTAAGTTTTATTTGAGTCGGTATTTAATTGTGATCATGATCCGACAACTTAAACTCAAGACTTGGCTTCTCTCGTAAAAATATTTCTAACAAATCATGCATGTTTAATTTTAGAGCAAAATGATTTTAAATAATGCATATTTGCTTTAGTCAAAATGATTTTTAAACATGCCTCTAAAATCTGGACTAAGATAATCGATTATGTACTTATGATAATCGATTATGTTTAAGTCAGCTGCTTGACAATCGATTGTGAACTTATGACAATCGATTGTGTTAAGGCAGTGAGCATCAGATTTTTCAAATCTGCATGACAATCGATTGTGAACCTTATGACAATCGATTGTGATGAGGCAGTGTCCATCAAAATTTTTCAAAGCTCAAAATAATCGATTGTGAAGCTAATGACAATCGATTGTGAAGAGACAGTGTCCATCAGATTTTTAAAAATCACAAAATAATTTATTGTGAACATATGACAATCGATTGTGTTGGCGCAGTGTCTTCCAAACTTTTTCAAAGTTATTAAATAATCGATTGTGAACTTATGACAATCGATTGTCAAGAGGCAGTGTCTAAATTGATTTTTCAAGACTGATATATAATCGATTGTTAACTTAATATAATCAATTGTATAACTGACCGTTGCCAAAATGTTTTCAAATACCGTCAGGTAATCGATTATTGATTTCTTATAATCGATTGTTTTAATTAAAATCTGGAAAGGATTTTTTGAACGTTGCTGAGTAATCGATTATTTATTTCTTATAATCGATTGTTTTAATTAAAATCTGGAAATGATTTTTTGAACGTTTCCAGTAATCGATTATTGATCTTAGATAATCGATTGTTAAGCGTAAAATCTGGGATTGATTTTTGGAAGAACTGGCAAACAATCGATTGTGGTAATTTGACAATCGATTGTCACTGAGTAAAATCAGCAATTCTTAATTGGCAATTAGGCAACGGTAATACAGAGTTTTTCAACTATAAATACAGCTTCAATTCAATCTTTTAAGTACAATAACACACAACAACTGATCATACAATTGCTAAAGCTTGCATACTTTATTGCTTATCATTTTATATTCATTACATAAGCTTTTGAGAGCCAAATTCTTGTCAAAAGTTGTTGCGATCTTGAGCGTATTCTTTTTACTCATATCTACTCTTAAAGGAGTGCCTTGTTTGAGTGCTAAGTGTTTTTGTACACTTGAAGGGAAGTGTTAGTCCCTTGTGTTGTAAGAAGGAACTTGTGTTTCCTTGGTTGAAGTCTTGGAGTGTTGTATCTCCGAGCAAAGGTTGTTGAGGCTTGTGTCCTCAAGTTGTAACGGTTTGTTGAGCACCCGTAAGCTTAACAAGTTAGTGGAAATCTCGAGAGAGTCTCTCGGGGACTGGACTAGCCACGGGTTGTGGTGAACCAGGATATATCGGTGCGTTTGTTCTAATTTATTTACTTATCGCACTTATTTATTTCCTGCAATTTTTAAATTCCGCAAGTTTACGCTAATTTTTATTATAACGCTATTCACCCCCCCCCCCCCTCTAGCGTTAAGCGTATTATCTAACAATTGGTATTAGAGCCCAACTCTGTGAAGACTTAATCGTTTGAGAGAAACATCCATGACTTCTTCTCGTGATTCTTTTGCAGGAATAGGTGAAGGACAATGCTCCACCCGACCACCGCTATTCGATGGTACAAATTATACATACTGGAAGGAGAAGATGAGAATATTTGTACAATCAAATAGTTTTCATCTTTGGAAGGTCATAATGAATGGAGAACAAATTCCAACCAAGAAGGTTGAAAATGAATGGGTCCCAAAGTCCGAAGATGAATACGATGTGGATGATATCCGAAAGGTGAAAAATAATGCTAAAGCTATTAATTTATTATATTGTGCTGTAAATGCTGATGATTACAGGAAGATATCTTGTTGCACAACGGCGAAGCAAATGTGGGACAAGCTGGAAATTACGTACGAAGGTACGGACCAGGTATGGGAAGCCAAAATTGATTTCCTAACCCATGCATATGAATTGTTTCACATGAAGGAAGGCGAAAAGGTCGATGAGATGTTTGAACGATTTTCAAAAATCGTAAATGATTTACATGCTCTTAAGAAGACCTTCACGGATAAGGAACTTGTCCGAAAAATTCTCCGAAGTCTCACTTCGGAATGGCGATCCAAGGCCAACGCGATTCAAGAATCCATTGGCATTTCAAATGTCACTATCGACGCATTAAGAGGTAATCTTAAAACTTATGAATCTACTATACTTAACTCTCTTGTTGATGATCAAAGGAAGCAAAGAATCGCTCTCAAGGCAAGCACAAGCCAACCTCAAAATGATGAGGACGGAGACAACGAGTTCGGACTCGTTATCAAGAGATTTCAAAAGTTCATGCGAAAAGAGTATGAACCAAAGGGCAAAAAGCAAGGAGATCAAATAAAGTGCTATGAGTGCGGAGAAACCGGGCACATTAAATCAAATTTCCCAAATGCTAAAAAGGAGAAGAAACCCTTCAAGAAGCAACGAGCATACATATCTTGGGGAAGAAGAAGACGAAGCCGCAAATCTTTGTCTTATGGCACAAGAAGACAACAAAGAAGAGGTATGTCAAATTTCTTCCAAAAATTTCTTTTCCCTTGAAGAAATGCAAAATGCTTTTGATGAGTTGTATAGCGAATTTATTAAAGCTTCAAAAATTGTTAAGAGTATAAAAGAAAATGCTTCTTTAAAAGAAAAAGATTTTCAAAAACAACTCTCTTTTAAAGAAAAGGAATTGGAAAAACTGATTTTAGAAAATGAGAAGTTGAAAGAGGAAAACAAATTTTTTGGCAAGAGAAGCGCCGACAAGCCCGAGAATTCTAGAAATTGTACTTCTTGCATGCATCTCAAAAATGAAGTAGAAAGGCTTAAGGGCACCTTAGATAAGTTTAACTCTTCTCATAAAAACTTTAATGAAGTGCTTGTTAATTTGAAGTCGACAAAGCATGGCATAGGTTTTAGAAACGAGCCTAAAGAGAAAGTTGAAGCCAACCCCCAACCACCTAAGGCTCAACCTAGGATAAATAAAACAAATGTTCATCCTAGATACAACAAACCTAGATATGGTTTTCATCAATCGCAACCTAAAAATAATCATGAAAGAAATAATGCACATTCTAGGCCAAGTTCTAAATTTTGAACCTTTTAGAACACCTAGAAATGACCTCCAACCTAGAAACAACTATTCTAGAAATAATGCATATCCTAGAACAAATGGTAGGAGAAATGACTTTCATGATTTGCGCAATAGTTATAGTGTCAAGAATAGAGTAAATGAATTTCGTCCGTCCAATTACTATCAACCTAGAAGGATGCAAAATCCTAACGTGACTTGTCATTATTGTAGACGAATTGGACATATTGCTCCTGCTTGTTTTACACGACATAGACATAGCACTCAATCGCATCACTATGATTTGCCTAACCCCCAAGGACCCAAAATGGCATGGGTACCTAAAACTCATTAATCTGTTTTGTAGGTATGTTTGAAGGGATCAAGTGTACTATGGTACCTTGTTAGTGGATGCTCCAAGCACATGACGGGAGACGAATCCAAATTCCTTCAACTAGAACACAAGAAAGGGGGAAGTGTTATTTTTGGTGATAACAACAAAGGAAAGATTATCGGCATCGGATCGGTCGGTAAGGATGAAATTTCTTCCATTAAGCATATATTACTTGTGAAAGGTTTAAAACATAATCTCTTGAGCATAAGTCAATTATGTGACAAGGGAAATCTTGTTTTATTTGATTCGGATGAATGCTTAGTTTTTAGACGTAGTGATTTTAAAATGATCCTTCGTGGTTTTAGAATGGATAACATTTATATGGTTGATCTTGCAAATTCTTCACCCGAATATGTGAATTGTTTAATGAGCAAAGAGGATGATTCTTGGTTATGGCATCGTAGAGTAGCTCACATCAACATGCATCTTTTGAACAAATTGGTTTCACAAAATTTAGTTGTTGGTCTTCCAAATTTGAAATTTGAAAATGACTCTATTTGTGATTCTTGTCAAAAAGGGAAGCAAACAAATGCATCTTTTAAATAGAAAAATATTGTTTCAACTACTAGACCATTGCAATTGCTTCACATGGATTTGTTTGGACCATCTCGCATTGAAAGTCTTGGTAGAAATCGTTATGCTTTTGTTATTGTTGATGATTATTCCAGATTTACTTGGACTTTATTTCTTGCCCATAAAAGTGATGCTTTTCGGAATTTTAAATATTTTCTTAGACGTGTTCAAAACGAAAAGGAAACAACCGTCACCTCAATTAGAAGTGATCATGGGGGAGAGTTTGATCACAATCTCTTTGCGGACTTTTGTGACGAACTCGGTATCGAGCATACCTTTTCCACTCCACGAACACCACAACAAAATGGGGTGGTGGAAAGGAAAAATAGGTATCTCGAAGAGATGGCTAGAACCATGCTCGAAGAGGCTAAGATTCCCAAACATTTTTGGGCGGATGCCGTGAGTACCGCATGCTACATTTTAAATAGAGTAGTCATAAGGCCAATACTCATGAAAACCCCTTATGAACTCTACAAGGGAAGGAAACCAAATATCTCCCATTTTAGAGTATTCGGTTGTAAATGTTTTATTCATAACAATGGAAAAGATCAATTGGGAAAATTTGATGCCAAATCCGATGAGGGAATTTTTATTGGGTATTCTTCACGTAGCAAAGCATATAGGGTATTTAATAATAGAACCCAAACTGTGGAGGAATCCCCCCATATTGTGTTTTCCGAAAATAATGCTCGCTTGGCGAGAAAGGATTCTTGTTCTGATCTTGCAGGTATTCTAAATAGTTTAAAAGACAAAGTACAAGAGGAAACTCCTAAGGAAATTCAAGATGAAATCTTGGAACAATCAACGGAGGAAACGCCAAAATTGGAGAAAGAAACGGAAATGCCTAACGAGTGGAGGACAATCAAAGATCACCCTCTCGAACAGGTAATTGGCGACGTCGGAGAAAAGGTAAGTACCCGAAACTCCCTTAAGAACACCTTAGGACATACTGCTTTCGTTTCTCAAATTGAACCAACAACCATCTCCGAAGCAATTGGGGATGAATTTTGGACCTTGGTAATGCAAGAGGAGCTTAACCAATTCAAACGGAATGACGTTTGGGATTTGGTGCCAAGACCCGAAAATCATACCATAATTGGTACGAAATGGGTTTTTCGAAACAAACTAGATGAAAATGGTGTAATCACTAGAAACAAAGCTAGGCTTGTAGCAAAAAGCTATAATCAAGAATAGGGTATTGACTATGAAGAAACATATGCTCCCGTAGCTAGATTAGAAGCTATTCGTTTATTGCTTGCTTTTGCCTCTTCTATGAATTTCAATTTATATCAAATGGATGTGAAAAGTGCTTTTCTAAATGGTGTTATTCAAGAAGAAGTTTATGTTGAACAACCCCCCCGGTTTTGAAGATTTTAAATCTCCCGATCATGTTTTCAAACTCAAAAAGGCTCTTTATGGTTTAAAACAAGCTCCCCGAGCTTGGTATGAAAGATTGAGTAAATTTCTATTGGAAAATGATTTCATTAGGGGGAAAGTTGACACCACTCTTTTTGTTAAGCGTAAAAACAATGATATTTTATTAGTTCAAATCTATGTGGATGATATTATATTTGGTGCTACTAACAATGTTTTGTGCAAGGAATTTTCCAATTTAATGACAAGCGAATTTGAGATGTCTATGATGGGTGAGTTAACATTCTTTTTGGGATTACAAGTAAAGCAAATGAAAGAAGGTACGTTCATTTGCCAAGCGAAATATTGCAAAGAATTGCTGAAACGATTTGAAATGACCAATGCAAAAGAAATGGCAACCCCCATGAGCACATCCGATCATCTAGACAAAGATGAGAAAGGTAAGGAAGTCGACATAAAAAAGTATCGAGGTATGATTGGCTCTCTCCTTTATCTTACTACTAGTCGTCCGGACATCATGTTTAGCGTGTGCTTATGCGCTCGTTATCAATCGTGTCCAAAGGAGTCTCACCTAACTGCGGTGAAATGGATATTGAAGTATCTTGTTGGTACTGTAAATGTGGGTCAATGGTACCCCAAAGGTTCTTCATGCCAACTTGTTGGCTATTCCGATTCTGATTTTGCTGGATGCAAATTGGATCGCAAGAGCACTAGTGGCACTTGCCATTTGCTCGGTAGCTCTCTCGTTTCTTGGTTTAGCAAAAAACAAGTAAGTGTTGCGTTGTCCACAACCGAGGCTGAATATGTAGCCGCGGGGAGTTGTTGCGCTCAAATCCTTTGGATGAAACAACAACTCTTGGACTATGGCCTAAGTCTTGATCATATCCCTCTTAGATGTGATAATACTAGTGCCATATGCTTGACGAAGAACCCCGTTCTTCATTCGCGAACAAAACACATTGAAATTAGACATCATTTTATAAGAGATCACGTTCTCAAGGGCGATGTCGAAATTGAAATTGTTGAAACCAAAGATCAATTGGCCGACATCTTTACAAAGCCCTTAGAGAAAGAGTCCTTCTTCCGAATTCGTAGTGAACTCGAGATCCTTGACTCCACGTTGATCTAAGTCATGCATTGCATTTTCCCTTTCACATGTTTTCTAACTTGAGCGTCGGAGTCGTCTAACGAATTTTTGCAGGTATCGCCCTAAAGGCAGGGGGAATTATAAAGCTTGACGCACAGAACAATCGATTTCTCTTTTATATAATCGATTATCCAGTATCAATAATCGATTGTCTTGACATTATTTGCGTTATTATGTCTGAAATTGCAGATTTAATAAATAAACAAGTTTTTATAATTATTCTATATTTTTTTTGCTAATGGCAAAAGGGGGAAGATAACGGGTATGCACTCTCAATACTTATCGGCATAAATTGAGGGGGAATTCATATATTGAGGGGGAACTAATTCATATATATATACTTGTTGCATATCTTTACTTGTCTTGAATCGTCATTATGAATTGCCTAATATGCATATCCCGCTTAAAGTTTGCCATTATCAAAAAGGGGGAAATTGTTGGAAACACGTTCTCAAGGCATCATACTAAACGTGTGTTCATATTTGTAGGTTTTGATGAATGACAAACTATGCGCAAATTGACATATGACGAGGTCCAAGCACAAGCGCAAAATTGATATATAGCAAGATTCAAGCACAAGACAAAGATCGAGATTAAGTTTTATATGAGTCGATATTTAATTGTGATCTTGATCCGACAACTTAAACTCAAGACTTGGCTTCTCTCATAAAAATACTTTAAACAAATCATGCATGTTTAATTTTAGAGCAAAATGATTTTAAATAATGCATATTTACTTTAGTCAAAATGATTTTTAAACATGCCTCTAAAATCTGGACTAAGATAATCGATTATGTACTTATGATAATCGATTATGTTTAAGTCAGCTGCTTGACAATCGATTGTGAACTTATGACAATCGATTGTGTTAAGGCAGTGAGCATCAGATTTTTCAAATCTGCATGACAATCGATTGTGAACCTTATGACAATCGACTGTGATGAGGCAGTGTCCATCAAAATTTTTCAAAGCTCAAAATAATCGATTGTGAAGCTAATGACAATCGATTGTGAAGAGACAGTGTCCATCAGATTTTTCAAAGTCACAAAATAATCGATTGTGAACATATGACAATCGATTGTGTTGAGGCAGTGTCTTCCAAACTTTTTCAAAGTTATTAAATAATCGATTTTTGAACTTATGACAATCGATTGTCAAGAGGCAGTGTCTAAATTGATTTTTCAAGACTGATATATAATCGATTGTTAACTTAATATAATCGACTGTATAACTGATCGTTGCCAAAATGTTTTCAAATATCTTCAAGTAATCGATTATTGATTTCTTATAATCGATTGGTTTAATTAAAATCTGGAAAGGATTTTTTGAACGTTGCTGAGTAATCAATTATTGATTTCTTATAATCGATTGTTTTAATTAAAATCTGGAAATGATTTTTTGAACGTTGCCAGTAATCGATTATTGATCTTAGATAATTGATTGTTAAGCGTAAAATCTGGGATTGATTTTTGGAAGAAATGGCAAACAATCGATTGTCACTGAGTAAAATCAGCAATTCTTAATTGGCAATTAGGCGACGGTAATACAGAGTTTTTCAACTATAAATACAGCTTCAATTCAGTCTTTTAAGTACAATAACACACAACAACTGATCATACAATTGCTAAAGCTTGCATACTTTATTGCTTATCATTTTATATTCATTACATAAGCTTTTGAGAGCCAAATTCTTGTCAAAAGTTGTTGCGATCTTGAGCGTATTCTTTTTACACATATCTACTCTTAAAGGAGTGTCTTGTTTGAGTGCTAAGTGTTTTTGTACAGTTGAAGGGAAGTGTTAGTCCCTTGTGTTGTAAGAAGGAACTTGTGTTTCCTTGGTTGAAGTCTTGGAGTGTTGTATCTCCGAGCAAAGGTTGTTGAGGCTTGTGTCCTCAAGTTGTAACGGTTTGTTGAGCACCCGTAAGCTTAACAAGTTAGTGGAAATCTCGAGAGAGTCTCTAGAGGACTGGACTAGCCACGGGTTGTGGTGAACCAGGATATATCGGTGCGTTTGTTCTAATTTATTTACTTATTGCACTTATTTATTTCCTGCAATTTTTAAATTTCGCAAGTTTACGCTAATTTTTATTATAATGCTATTCACCCCCCCCCCCTAGAGTTAAGCGTATTATCTAACAATAATGACTCCTTAAGATAGCATTGTCCAAAGGCCACTGGGTTTCCTTGGAACCTAAACGGACACTACCACGTCTATGCATTTATTTTGAGAACTAAATGTCGCTTATGCTAACTATTGGTTTAAATAGTCGAGTCTGGTGGGGTAAGGGCCTATCACTTTGTTTTGCAGAAAATGTGGCACGAAGTCCCTAGATTCGGCATGGTAACCAACATTCATCAAAGGTTGCTAAGTTGGTGGGAAGACCTTCACTAAAGTGATTAGACTCTTGTCCGCAAATATTTGAGAAATTTCTCTTCCCTTCTTGAGATTCAACCCGACAACAAAATCATAGAGGATACAACTCTATTTTGGGATAGTGATAGATCCGTGTTCCACTTCGGGGGCCATGAACTGACACCTTTGCTCGAGGAAATAGGAGGGTTAGCTGGTATTCCTTGGGAGACTCCGGGTTTGCTTATGCCAGAAAATCGCAAGGGTAGGGGATTCCTCGAACTGATGGGACTAAAGAAGAACACAGACTTGACTTGTATGAAGGATTGCTATTTTCCTTTTGACTATCTGTATGAGAGTTACGGCCATAGCAAGTCCTACTGCACTTACCTAGATGAATTCTCCCTCACCTCATTAGGGCACATCCATCGGAGGGTCTTTGTATTTGTATTCTGATTTTTCGGGATGATAGTGTTCCCTATGAAGAAGGCTAGGATGCACACCAAACTAGCCATAGTAAACAAGACATTGATGGAAGGAATTGGCAAGCAACCTTTCAGTATAGTACTTATGATTGTTGTTGAGATATATCGGGCCCTGGAAAGCTGTCAATTAAGGGACAATCACTTTGAGGGTTGTAACTTATTGCTCCAACTTTGGCTCATGGAGCATCTCTAAATGGGCGAATACCGGTAAGAGATTGTGCATAGAGATTCCATCAACCAAGGCAAATGAATTGTATGACCGACATGTTCGCTCAGCCAGAAGATGTTGGAGGATGGGTAGAGTTATTTAAAAATCTGAAAGAATATCAAGTTCAATAGATGTTCGAGTGGTTCCCTACGGAAGAGTTCATTGTCCGATCTTAGGATGCACCATTTCTCATACTCAAAGGTCTGAGGGTAACTTATTCTTATGTTCCTCTCCGAGTCATGAGGCAGGCAGGAAGAAAGCAGATTATACCAAGAGTCGACAAAATGAGTCACTTCAGGGCAGACTTCCAAGCTGATGATAGCCCTCACAAGTGCCAAGCTCACTACATGTGGCACTGCAAAATCATATTGGGGAAAGATTCTATTGATCCGGACAGGTACCAAGCTGGTTGAGCGCCATACTACTCATGTTGGTTGGAGGATAATCACAATGGTTTTGGTCAGCTTGGGTTTGTTCAAGGTCATAGAATTGTCGATGAAAGGGCCGAAGTACAGGTTAAGTATAACCAATTGTGCAAAAGTATTTGAGAGTGTGAAAGCAAACATTGGGAAATTCAAGAAGCACATCAGAAGTTGATTAAGGGAAACGAAGGAGGAAACTTCGCTAGAGCCTATTTACTGCTGGGACTGCGCGAGATGGTGCAGCTGTTCGATGGAGCTAAAGATACCGAGTCCTGGGAAGGTCCTTCTTGGACCAAGTAGTTAGGATCATTTTCCTTTTTTCTTTGAAATGTAATAAGGCCAATGGCCGTTAGTAATATTTTACTTTCTGTTATTTAGTGTCGTTTTGGGATTCGTCTTAATTTTATCAATAAAATGAGGTATTTAGTATTATAAGTTATCCAAATTAACTTATCGCTAGTCCTACATCGAGCATAATGAGGCACCCAAAGTAGGACACGATTTATATCCTCAAACTATGTGTTTAAATATTGTAATTGTTTCTTCACATAATCCGTACTAATTACCTTTTTGATTTTTTTCTTTTATTTTTATTCCCCTCCCCAAAGGTTAGTTCGTTCACTCTGGCCTTGTCATCACACTCTACAAGATCCAAGGGCCCTCCACCTCCTCCTCCTCCTCCTCCTCCTCCAAGTCCTATCAGAAAGAAGAAGGCAAAAATGGAATACTTGAGCAATATCATAGAGAAGAACTCGGGTGAACGGGTAGAGGTTACTCAGGGTATTCAGGTTTCCAAGGAAAGTGCCACCCAACTTGAGAAAAAGATATTGAAGTTTCAAGAAGAACTTAACCAAGTTCGCAACTTGGCGAACTTGTTATTTTCCCTTACCACTCCCGATATCAACTTTCCCACTACTCAAAATCCTGCACCTCCTTAGAACATCCCGACACCACAAAAGCAACAACCTCAATATTGCAAAATATGCCACACTTTAAACAACACTCGATTGCTCGTCTCTGAACCGCTAAACACCACAAATGATCCTCTCCACAATGCTCCCATTTATGTGGAAACCATGTCGTACTACACTCAGCCAATTTCAAGCACACCTTAGTCTGATGACAAAGACTTTCTTATCAGGAACCTGGCCATAGAACTAAAGAAGCAAACTAGCCGAGTCCATGGTGTTGAGGGAAACAAAGATATTGAGGAGTTAAATTATGAAGACCTTTGCATTCAGCCAGATGTCGAACTTCCTGAGGGGTACAAACCTCCCAAGTTCGAAATAATTGGTGGAACGAGAGATCCAAGAGTCCATTTGAGGACATACTGCGACAAATAGGTCGAACTAAAAATAGATGAGAAGATCCGCATGAAGCTCTTTATGAGAAGTCTGAAAGGGGATGCTCTATCTTGGTACATTAGCCAAGTCCCCAAGAAGGGGACAAGGTGGGTAGGTATGGCGTCCGATTTTATGGACGAGTTTAGATTCAATATGGAGAATGCACCAGGCATATTCTACATCCAATATTTGAAAAAGAAACCAACAGAGATATTCTGCGAGTATGCTACTCATTGGAGATCAGAGGCTGCTAAGGTCAGGACGACCTTAGAAAAAGAACAAACGAACAGGTTTTTCATCCGAGCTCAAGACCCACAATATTATGAGAGCTTGATGCTGATTGAGGGCCAGAAATTTTCTAATATCATTAAGCTAGGAGAAAGGATCGAGGAGGGCATTAAAAGTGGTATGGTTACTAATTTTAAAGCATTACAGGATACCAACAAGCTTCTGCATTCTGGTAGCACATCCAAGAAGAGGGATGTGAATGCCGTGATGGTCGTACAGAGAACAAAATCCCCAATAAACACCAAACCTACCCATCACCTCTGCTCACATATCAACCTAACCCAAATTACCAAGCACTCTTACCGTCTTACCAAATTCCACCACCCGCTTACCAATCATCTCCACCTCCCACATATCAATCCACTTCACCCAGATACTCTCAACCCGCACCTGTCTACCAAGCTTATAATACTCAACCCTCTCAATACCAATCACCTCCCACTCACCAAAACTTTCCTAGACCTCGACCCAACTTCGACCATAGACCTCCCAAACAATACACAGACATCACTGAACCAATTGACCAGCTATATGAAAGGCTCAAAGCCGCTGGTTACATCACCCACATCCCTGCCATAACTGCAGAAAATTCTTTTCAATGGGTCAGCCCGAACAAAACCTGTGCATACCATTCCGGCATGAAGGGGCATACCATTAATGAATGCCGCTCTCTAAAGGATAAAATCCAAGCTTTAATTGACAACAAGATCGTCATGGAAAAGAACCTGCTTCTAATGTTTGCAACAACCCTCTGCCGGACAATAAGGGTGGAGGCGTTCACATTATCAAGATACAAGATTATTGGGACCCCGAAGGGTCAATGGGATTAATTAGTAAGGGTGATGAGCCAAGGAAACCAACAGTCAAACTTAATCAGATTGTTCTCCAAATCCAACCCTCTGGGGGAGATGAAGTAAATATGTCTATACCACTCGAGTTCAAAGTACCTTCTTCTACAAAGACGCTCGGACCAATTGAAGTTGAGTTTTGAGATCCAAGAGCATCTGTGCCTTTTGAAGTTGTTGTGTTACCTCCAAGGGGACCCATTCTAATAGCAATGTCAAACATAACACCATTCCACTCAAAGTCCATACCACGGGATTACACGGCCAAAACAAGAAGGAAAGGGAAAACCAAATCTGGGGAAGCAATTGCAGCACAAGGAATGACCAGAATCAGCAGGGTTTACACTCCATAACATGTGGCAGAATCCAGTAAACAAGCCTCTGGATGACCAACCGTCATTGAAACATGGCCTGATGATCTCTGGAGGAAGATACAAGCCAAAGAGTATTCGATCATAGATCACCTGAATAGATGCCAGCCCAGATCTCCATCTTAGCTCTGATACAAAGCTCTAATGAACATAAAAATGCCTTATTGAAGGTACTAAGCGAGCATATGTGCCCAGCAACATAACTGGAGGAGAAATGGAGAACATGGTAGTGCAAGTATAGGAAATTCATAAAATCACTTTCCACGAAGATGAGTTGCCACCAGAAGGGCTAAGCCACAATAAAGCATTGCATATCACTGTGCAACGCAAAGATTATTTCATCAACAGGATTTTGATTGAGGAGGATCCAACCACAATATTTATCCATTGGTAACTCTTAGAACATTGGGGAAGAGCCTGCATGAGATCAAGTATGGAGCCATCAATGTCAAAGCTTTAGATGGATCCCAAAGGTCCACTATTGGGGAAACCAGTCTGTGTATGAAAATGGGACCAACTTGGTTCGACGTTGATTTTCAGGAGATAGACGTCCCAGCCTCTTAGAACTTGCCATTAGGACGGCCTTGGATTCATGGTGTCGGAGCTGCAGCATCAACCCTACATCAAGTAGTGAAATTCAAATGTAATCATCAAGAGGTAAATATTCATGGCGATGGTATCAATCCCATATACAATCGCCAGACCATCCTGGTGATTGGAGGAAGAAGGAAAATAGGCAGAAACACCTACCACCACATTAAGTGAGGTAACACCGTGGACAAGGATAAATGGTGGGATAACAAGATTGAAAGTATTTTAAATTGGTATATATATGAGCCCGGAAAGGTACTAGGAAAGAACCTCTAAGAAATTGCTAAACACATCAAGCTGAAGAAATATGGCACCCCTTTTGGTTTGGCATATGAATACACTTAGGAGCAGTTCAACCACTAGTCACCACCATGGCGCAATCTCGACGATCCACTGGAGCATCCGATACCTCACTTGGAGCAGATTTTCCAAACAGCAAATTTCATATATCGGTCAGAAGAATAGGAACCATTGGCGGCAATAAGGAATTTGTTTCTGGAAGATGATAATACGAACTGTTGCATCATTTTCGAGGAGGAAGAGGATGAAGGCTCTTCCATACAAGCTGTGAGCCGAGGATCGGACTTCAACAATTGGTCTATAAGAACTACCAGGGCCTGAAAAGCTTTGGGGTAGCAAGGATGAACAAAGCAAATGCATTATATTTCACTTTTTTATTTTATTTCAATGTTTCTTTAAATTCGAAGAGAGCTCGAATGTTCAAAACAATTATGAAATTTATCAAAGCATTTCAGTTTCAAATAAATTTGGCTCTTATTATTTTCTCTATTGTTTACTTTATTTACTTAGCATTACTATTACTTATCTCGATGAACCGACAATTGTGACTTTCAATGAGAACAGGGTTCATCGTAAGTCGCCGACTAATAAAACTGGATCCATTAAAGGTTAATGCCATTCGAGAATTTCCACAACCAAAGAACAAGAAGGACATGATGAGTTTCCGGGGGAGACTCAACTATATCAGCCGGTTCATAGCTCAGTCCACTATCATTTGTGAATCGATCTTCAAAATGTTGAAGAAGGATGCCACTACCAAATGGACTGATTGTCACACCTCCTTTTTCACTACACCTGTAAGGGCATAGAGGAGTTTTTTGAATTAAAGGACAATCGAAACGGGATTCGGTTGTTAAGACATTCAGAGTCACCCCTTGGGAGATTTATTGTGTCCCAAGTCACCGGTTGAATCTCGAATCGAGGAAATTATTGACTTTGTTAAACAGTATGCGCACCAAAAATTCGAGTAAGAAATTCTTTTAATTCGGGAGAAGGTGTTAGGAATTTTCGGGTTCCGTGGTTCTAGCACGATCACTCAACTATCATACTTGGCTTATTTATTTGATTTTAGAACATGTTTTAACCTATGTGCATTTTAACTTTAAACCGCTTTTATTATTATATTTAAACAGAATTGCAACGTCGTTAAAATATGTCTCGAACCACGTAAATGCCCCCGTGGTATTTTACACATTTCAATTTCGTTGGGATTGGGATTTGGGTCACATAAATGTGCACCCAAATTTTAGGAAAGAAATATTGTTCAAAACACGCCTAAAACAACTATGATTTTGCACTTTGCGAGGGCCATGGAATTTGATAAATAACACACCTCGAGTTCTAAGTGTTTTTAAAGACATAATTAAAGAGGGCACACATTTGTGATTTTATTTTGGCGCAGCGCACCTCAATTTACATTTTTAACGAATGTTTCGTCTAAACCTCGGAGGGCAATAGACTATAAGTTATCTACCATGGATCACCTCCAAGTTACTTTAACTAGAGTCTCCAGAACCGCTAAGAAGTTAACTAACTATCAGTTAATGCTAGCTAAAACTAAAATTTCTAGTAGGAAACTGAAATCAAAGTAAGCCAATTATTTCGTGTCTTGTAGAACCCACCTTAGTCTAATGAATTTAGAGGACAAATCATGATCAGGCCCACCTGAAAGGTCCAATTAAATAAAAAACCATATTAGCCAACATTTTTAGGAGGCCTGGTATGTAAGATGTTGGGCTCCAAGTAAGCTCAATCTCAACGTCTCCAAAGTACTGTGAACCAACCCCCATATTGAACTGTTGGAACTAGGGGTGTTCATTGGGCGGATTGGGCGGCTTTTTACTCTAACGGTTTGGCTTAACGGTTATCGGCTTTTAAATGTATTCATTCGTTAGCAACCCGATAAGATATCGGGCGGATTGGTATCGGGTTAGCTCTTATCGGGCGGTTACTGGGCGGTTTATCGGTTTAATACCTAAGGGCTCAAATATATTCTGTCCGCACACTAGGACATAACTAAAATTTCCTGTGCATGACATTCAAAGGCATCTGACCTTGCCATGGATTTTACAATTGACAATGAAACAAAGAAAAAGAGAAGATAAGATACATTGTCAGGTTTACAACAATTGGTCACAAATTTTTCAAGATACAGTGCGCCCATAGCATAGGCAAGAAAGATAAGAGGTTCTTTCCCCACTTCTCCTTCAATGAAAACCAAAGTTGACACAAGTTAACTCTCTCATAATAAAATGAAGATGATAAAGTCTCATAATATATTAGTCTGAGAACTACAATCTTGCTAATAACAGAACCTAGTCAAAGCAAAAGATTCATAGAGACAATAAGAACTGGTCGCAAGTAAGACTGGGTGCTGGTGTTACACTTGCATCAGGTCAGGTAGGGATAACAAAGTGACTGAAAGAACCTCTACCTTTAGAGAACCTACTGTATAGTAATTTGGTATTTGGTATTTTTATTATACACTTATGCTTATTCATTTTTAAGGTTTTTAGTTTTTTATATTTAATATATATAATTATATAAATAAATATAAATTATATATATATATATATTCTTAACGGGTTAACGGATTACCCGTTAAGAGAATTGAATAATCCGCCCCCAATCCGATAAGCCGTTAATAAAAAAAATTTAATCTGTTCCCCGTCCGTTAAGCCGTTAAGCCGTTACCACTAAGCCATTAAGCTTCGGTTTCGGATCGGTTTTCGGTTTCGGATCGATTTTGAACACCCCTAGTTGGAACGCAGATAAAGATATAAAAAAACAAGCAGAATATTGATCATGAACTAAAAAAGATGAAACCATTTTAGACCATTATTTAAAGGACCAATGGACAATTACTACTGCACGTAACCTTGATTTTCAGAACTCCAAATTAAACATAAAATAAAGATGAAACAATTTAAAGCCCCATGAAGTCAGTCGCATAACATTCGACAATAGTGGTTATTTATAAAATAAAAACTGGCATGTACATTCTTATGAACACAACTTGTGGATAATTCTTTTAGTTGTAAACACTTTCAAACAAATCATGAAGTCTCACACAGTATGCTAATAACAACAAATGCAGATGTTAAATTCAACCAAAGATAGACACAATCTCAAATCTAATCATAAATTCAGATTCATTTGCAATTTGACCTAACAGGCGTACATATGATTAGCCTGAGATCAAAGTATTACACCCCAAGCTATACATGAATAAGCTTGGATGTTTGATACATGAAGGGACTAGATCTAACACACATAGGATGAATTAATCAAATATACCACTCTCATATGCACTCAACCAAACAAACTCACTGGTAATATTTGTATAGTGAAGTAATACAAACTATGGTTTAAACATGACTGAGCATCACAAATTCCAAAAAACTTCCTACTTCCTCATTTCATTTCCACTTTGAGCTTCAAATTACATGGTTTGAGGAATATGTGCCTGGAAAAGTGAATGCAGGGAAAACAAGAAGACCAGCTCGGCAGATGCAATTTCAAATAGCAACAGTCAACAGAATCATCCAGCAGAACCAGTTTATAACCAGAATCAAATAGGAATAGCAGTAGGAAACAGTTCTTTAACAGCAAACCACAACAACTTCAAAAAAAACTACCCTAAGAAAACCCATTTCAATCCATTTGAACACAAAGAATCACAAGATCTTGCACAAATTGAAGATATGGGGAAATCACTAAATAATCTTCAATGTAACAACAACTTCCTTAAAATATATATGCCTTCTTTTTGTTTTGCAATTTTCTCTCTAATCTCTTCAAAAAATAATAAAGTATGCAGCCTTTTTGGGGTTCTTTAGCTACCAAAAATCTGAAAAGAGCTTCTCTTAGATATGCCTTTATAGGTAAACTGCTAGGGCAGCCTTAAAGGATTCAGTTTTTCATTTTTAGATCATTTATAATTTTCAAATTTTCTACTTAGTCCTCAATTACTGACTTTTTAGCCAAGCTAAAATATCTAAAAGCTGAAAGTTGCTAGTAATCTCTGCTAGAAGCTTCCTCTTTCAGTTATGAAAAGATTCCCTCACATAAACTATCCAAATTACCCCCCCCCCCCCAACACCCCTGAAAATTACCCTAACAACCAAACCCAAGTCATCTGACACTAGTGGGTCTACAAGCCAAAATTAGATCCCGCTTGGACCTTTTGAATTTCCAACGCCCAATTAGAGCAATCAATGACTCCCCATTTTAAAAATGACCCAAAATTTCCAAAGAAAAAAGACCTAGAAACCTTTTAACATGTAATAAAATAACTATGAGGATACATGAATCAATTGATTTAATCAACATAACAAGTAATGAATCAAAGTAAATCTAATTAAGATAACTAGTGTGAAAATAATAAACCAAAAACTTAACCAAACTAAATAAGTCACAAAAATGGATTTCACAAAGAAATACAAAAACAGAAAGAAAGAAAGGAAGAAAAAGAAAAATCGGTTTGAACTCAGAAGGTGAATTAACTTTCCAAACGGATTGATATAAGAAGCTAGGTCAAAGAAAAGGAAGGAGAAGGAAAATAAACTAACGAAAGAAAGAAAACAACAACGGAGAGGAGAGGCACTTACCAAATCGACTGAAACCCAACGAGGTCAAAAGACCCAATGAGACTAAGGTCATTCGGTTGTTCTTTGTGAAGAACAAATTGAATGACATCAATCTTATTGAATCCGACCTTCCAACTCGAAGAAGAGTCCTCCTATAACCATGCATGCTTCCAAATTCGTCGGAAAATGACTTTACATTTTAGGGCTCATCCTCTGATTTGATATTCGGGAAGCTCTGAGAGCATTTGATGGAAACGAGTGATGGATTTGGGACGAGAAAGGCTTGGGAATGCTGTGGTGTCAGTTTTGGATCCGTTGGTAGTGGTGCCACCACCTTGCGGCGATGAAAATGGGGGCACCTAGCTAGGGTTTCGGGTGAGGTCTCTAATGAGACGAGAGGAGGGAGATGAATGAGAGGGTAGGGGGGCTTTCAGACATATTTATATTAAGCAAGGGTTAGTTCAAGACCGTTAAATCATCTGAGATCAACGGTCTAGATTAACATCGGGTAAACGGCATCGTTTTGGACGGGATGGGGGATGGACTGGGCTGGAACTGGAGCAGGTTTGAGGACTAAAAACTTGGGCCTGATCTATTAAATTCAGAGACATGCCCAAAAGACTCAACTCTTTGAATCTTCCCCTTTTTCTTTTTTCAAATTAAACCTATGATCTAAATTATCCCTTAATAATATTATCCTACCAAATCAAACTAATTAGCTCTAAATGACAATGACCACAAATAATTAAATACCAAAACAAAAAAAAGACCACTTAAAATTCCAAAAAGTAAAATTAAAAGAAAAAGTAAACTATTTTTGTGAATTTGTATTTTTGTAAACTCCTAATTGCTAATATGTAAAATTAAACCCTAGATACAATGCACATATATTTTTTGTAGTTTTATATAAATTCAAATGCACAAATAAATACAAGCAATTAACATAAAATGCCACAAAATCAACAAAATTACATATAATGAAAAGAAATTAGCTTGGTTTAAAATTATGGGAATAATTCATATAGGGCAAAAATCACGTCCTCACAACTACCCCTCTTTGCTCGGAAACACGAAGAGTTTTCATGCAAAGATAAGTGAGCGGATACGAGCGTTGAATACTCCGTGTGAAGCATTTTTGAAAGAGTTGACCGCATCCTGCTTCTGAGGTTGCCTACATATCCTTGGATAAAAAGGAATCAGGTCAGTGTAGTTTAGGCATGTATGATAGCTGGGATTACAATAAAGTTGTGATATCACCATTGCTGTTGTTGCTGCTACTGCTTTCTGATCTCCCTTATTACACCATGTCAAAATAAAAAGAAGTTACACTAAGCTATGATCTATGAATTACAAAAATCATATCTATATTCTTCAAACTTGCTCTTATATTTCTTCCTGCCTTGTTGTCAAGTATTCTCTCGGTGAAATCTATTGTTGCCGCTTCGTATTGTAAACTAAGATGTTTTCCCATCTTCAGATGGGTGCCTGACTGCTGAACTTGATATTTATTTCTCTGCTATACAGGCGGGCTCCTGACTTCAAAACTTGAAAGTATTCCTCTGTTATACGGGCGGGCTTCCGACTTCAAAACATGAAAATGTGTTCCTCTGTTTACGGGCGGGCTCCCAACTTCAAACTTGGATGCGTTCCTCTATTATACGGCCAGGCTCAACTACAAACCTTGAATGTATGCCTCTGTTATACGGGCGGGCTCCCGACTTCAAAACTTGAAATGTATTCCTCTATTATACGGGCAGGCTCCCGACTTCAAATCTTGAAATTGTACTTCTCTGTTATAGGGGTGGGCTCACGACTTCAAAACTTGAAAATGTATGCCTCTGTTATACAGGCGGGCTCCTAACTTCAAAGCTTGAAAATGTATGCCTTTGTTATACGAGCAGGCTCCCAACTTCAAAGCTTGAAAATGTATGTATCTATTATACGGGTGGTCTCCCGACTTCAAAGCTTGAAATTGCATTCCTTTGTTATACGGGCGGGCTCCCGACTTCAAAAATTTAAAACGCATTCCTCTGCTATACGGGCGAGCTCCCGACTTCAAAACTTGAAAATGTATTTCTCTGTTATATGATCGGGCTCCCGACTTCAAAACTTGAAAATGTATGGCTCTGTTATACGTGCGGGCTCCGATCTTCAAAACTTGAAAATGTATTCTTTCTGTTATATGGGCGGGCTATCGACTTCAAAACATGAAAATGTATTCCTCTGTTATACAGGCGGGATCCTGACTCCAAAACTTGAAAATGTATGCCTCTGTTATACGGGCGGGCTCCCAACTTCAAAACTTGAATGTATTCCTCTATTATATGGGCAGGCTCCCGACTTCAAAAATTAAATGTATTCCTCTGTTATACGGGTAATGTATTCCTCTGTTATACGGGTGGCACCTGACTTCAAATCTTGAAATGTATTCCTCTGTTGTCCAGGAGGGCTCCTCACCTCAACAAAATAGACAAAAACAAGGAAAATTTCTTGCTGTAGTTTGATAGTTGGGCACATATTATCAGACATTAAAAAGAATTTGAAAATTGAAACTTGAATTGTAACACCTCTATTCTGCAGACGGGCTCCTGACTACTAAAACTTGAAATGTATGCCTCTGTTCTCCGGGCACGGTTCCTGACTTCTGAAACTTTAAATGTATGCCTCTATTCTCCAGACGAAGAAAATTTTCTGCCCCAGTTTGGAAGCTAGGTACATGGGTGAGCGTTAACTGAATTATTCTGCCAACAATTACTAAGAATTTGAAAGTTAAGTCCTATTATCAAGGGAGGTCCTGACAACTTCTAACAATTAAGAACCTAAGTTATATCTTCTAAAGGTATTGCTCTCACTATGTCATGTTATCTATATGGGTTTCTAAACTACATCCTATTATCCAGGAAGGTCCTGACAACTCCTACTTGAATCTTATCCTAAACATGCAAACATTGAAACCAACTTATATTCCTTTAGAATAGACTTATGCTAAATTATGTTACTCATGATTATTTTGAATTTTAACTAAGCCACATTTTCCCGGAGGGTCCTGAGAGTTTATGGTCAAACCTTTTTAGGTGCTTGCTCTTTCCCCTACGGAAAGTTTCTCTGAAACAAATGAAATTTTCTGCCCTATTTCAATCAAAGAAAAACATTGTCAGTTTAAAATGTGGTGGTTGGTTTGTGGCCTTGACCTTTAAGGTAGATTGATCATTCACTTCCATGATGGCTGATTTCCACTCGAAGACCTTGCTTGTTTATGGACTAACCCCTTTCCAGTCATCCTCATCACGTAAAATACCTTTCCTTCGTTTCAACCCAACATCTTCTGTTTGTTGCATTGCATGAACCGGCATCTCCCCAGCCCTTGTTTCTCACATGAATTTCCAAAGCACTTCCATCCCCTCCCCCCTACCGCCACTCCGTGTATATGTTGTTCTTTCTTGACTTAACCACTGGCCTCGACCTTGAGATCTATTGATTCTTCACTCATCATGATAACTGATTTCCACTCGAAGACCTTGCTCGTTTCTTGACAAGCCACTTCCCTTTGTCACCCTTAATATAGAATATGCCTCTTCTCTATTCAAACCCTTATACCTTCTATTTGGTGCATTGCTCATGAACTGACATTTACTAGACCTTTGTGTTTCACATGAGCCCCAAAGCATGTTTATTGCCACCCACAGTATGTTGTTCTTTCTTATATTAAAATCTCTAACTCCCTGACCTTGAGGTCTATTGCTCCTTCATTTTCCATGATAACTTTTATTTCTACTTGAAAGACCTCGCTTGTCGATGGTTAACCATTTCTGTTGATCTTGCCGCCGAAAATACCTTTGATCTGTTCACCTTAACCCTTCATCTATTGCGTTGTTCATGAATTGATATACCAAGCCATTGTATTTCACAAGGATCCCCAAAGCATGTTGATTATTACCAGCTCAGTGCTCTTGTTATTTTTCCTGAGTTGTGACACTTTTATGTGTAGCCAGACCCCGTTTTGTGCAATTGAAAAGTTGGTGGCAGATTTTCAAGTCATTTCTCACTTGTTATGACCAAACAGACTCAAGATGAGGAAGTAAACAAAACAAAAGGAACAGAGTGAAGGACAAATGGAAGGGATGATCCCAAACAAGAAAACTATGAAGTAGAAACCTATCAAATGTAGATACCAACTCTAATGATCATGGCATGCACCTGTAGATATTCTGTCAAGAAAATCTGATATTCAGCTCTTGTTGTACCTTTTCGCCTTCAAACTGCGTTTCAATGCTCCGCCTATCCAATCTGATTCAAAATCCTTATTTGACTTGTAGTGCCCGAGGGTTTTTCACCATCAAGCCTCTCTTGTTTTGTTCTTTCTCTCAACTTACAGTCGCCTCAAGGTGCCTGTGAAGGTTTTCACCAATAAGACTCTCTCATTATTGATTTCTCTCAGCTTTCATCGCCATCAATAAGATTCTTTCATTCTTTATTTCCTTTGTTTGTACCGGAGTATTGCCCCTGATATGATTCACCTCTACTTGCTTGACTTGGCATCTCTCGAAGACTGATCGGAAGGTCTTTCTTTGGACCGTAACATGGGCTTTTAGACAGGGTTAGAAAGAAAGGGTATAAAAGGTTCAAAACAATTCAAATGGGTTAAAATTACAACTGTAGGAATCAGATTTCTCACAACAACCACAACTTCAGCCCCAGTTCCTTGCTTGGGGCATTTTGGATTTTTATTTTGATGGGACCGAACCGTGAGGCTTCCTACGTATCCTTAAAAGGAAACGGATCAAACGTAATTCATGTCATAGAAATCACCTTTTTGTTGTGTTTTTCTTTCATTTTTATTCATTTTTCTCTTCTTTTCTATTCTTTCTTCATTTTCTCTTTTTGTTGTTTTGTTGTTTTTTTCTCTTTTCTTTTTCTTCTTTTTTCTTCTTCTTTTTTTCTTTTCTTCTTGTTTTCCTTCTCTCTCTTTTCATTCTTTTCTTTTCTATTTTTCCATTTGCTTATCTTTCACGCTTGTGTTTCTGATCTTTGCTACTGATTCCAAAAGAGGGTTATGAAAGGAAATAAATAAAGCTCAAAGGGGATAACAAAGGATAAAGTGTTTAGATAGCAGAACAAAATGTCTTCGTCATGTTAGGATTTATGCCTGTCACTAGAGGGGGGTGAATAGTGCGGCACGAGAATATTGATAAATATTGCAGAATTAAAATTGCAGGAATAAAATAAATTCGGTAATTAAATTAGTAAGGAAAGAACACACCGAATTTATCCTGGTTCACCACAACTTGTGGTTAGTCCAGTCTCCGAGAGACTCTCTCGAGATTCCACTAACTCTATTAAGCTTACGGGTGCCTAACAAACCGTTACACTTGCTCGTAGATGTACACTCTACAAGACTTCAACTTGCTCGAGGATACCGCACCTCAAGACTTCAACCACTAAGATTGAGGGTACTTAGCAAACCCGACAATCAATAAGAAGATATGATCTTCTCAAACACCTTTCTCTTTTACAACAATAACTCTCTCAAATGAGTAGATAAAGAGATACAAAATAAGCTCTATGAACAACTCAAAGTTGTCTCTCAAATGGCTCAACAAAAGCTCTATAATGATGCACAAATGATATCAATATGTATATGAATAATGAGAGGTGTTATGTATTTCAATTCAGCTCAAAAGACCTCTATTTATAGGTGTTATAAGTCGTATGTCCGTTGCTTAATTGGCAATCAATTATGCTGATTTTATGCCAAGATAATCGATTATCAGATTTGGATAATCGATTATCAGCTTACCGTTATAAAATCTGGAAGCTGAGTTTATGCAACATAATCGATTATCAGATATGCATAATCGATTATTTTGTTACAGTGTTCAAACACTTGGCAACGGATACAAGATAATCGATTATGCACTTCTGATAATCGATTATTTTGCTGTTTTGTAAATTCCAATTTACACTGTCTTAACATAATCGATTATCAACATAAGCATAATCGATTATTGCTGTCCAGCTTTGAAAGACATGTTTAAAATTCATTTTGGCTAAAATGAAAATGTTTGAAATCATTTTGTTTGAAGTATTTGAAATATGATTTGATAAAATCATTTTATGCATATTCATGCTGACCTATTGTTGAGCCAAAAGACGAGATAACTTTAAACGTTGCTCTTACATTTGTTCTATCTAACGACCTATGCCTTGCGTCTTCGGTCTTGAACTTTTGAGCTCGTCTTTGGCTTGTCTATGCAATTCCGTCATCAATATGCTTCTCGGCATTCAATCTTGATTGTTTGTCATATAATAACTTTGTTCGACACTTGACTTCATTGTTTGTCATTCATCGACTTCGTTGTTTGTCATTCATCAAAACCTATACCTGAAAATCATGCTAATACAACCAGCACACATATCATAGATAGAATGATTTCATGTCATTCTAATCTCCAAAACATGCCAAGTGCAAACTACATAATTAAACAAACCAAGGAAAACATTTGTAACATCTTTTTATTGTACCAGGCCTGATAACCATATCTACACCTTCGCCTTCTACATCTTGTTGAATACAAAGCACCATTTTACAACACTCTCACTCTGCGTACCACGAACGGCTCCTATCAATTTGGGTAAACGTGTCTTTAGTGTTTCCTTCATGTTCTATCTGACCCAGTTTCACACAATTCGGGCTTGAAATGGTCTCAAAATGCCTTTACGTATTTCCCTCAAGCGCCCATATCATCTTTAACATTGTTTCGTTGCTTCATGACTGAACGAGCTTTTAAATATCAGACTCAGAATTATGCGTGCATGTCATGTCACCAGAACCAGCATAAAAACTGTAAATGGAGGAAAGAACTAAACAAAAATAACCAGAAATGGCAAAAACGTAGAATTGCATTAGACAAATGGTGAAAGTGTTTAAACAACAAAACAGACTACATAAATTGGGTTCAATCCTAAAACAAACCTAGATAACACTGAATGAGATATTACGAATAAAGGAACTAGCATAATAAAAGGATAGGCGGGTTTGAATCACAAGACAATATCCGGATTGCAACCCTGAAATAACTCGGACAGGAGAAACGACAACAACATAAACCACCAAAACTCCTCCCTGGCTAACCAAGAAAAGAGCGTCTTTCCAATCCTCAAACTCAACTTCTTAGCCACTGACATTTGCATGAACCTCACAAGTCTTCATCACATTGTTCCTAACAAGTTTCCTTTGGGTTCCCTTTTGCCGACTCGTTCTTAAGGTCAAGCTCTGATAGCACTGAAAGCTTAGCGGCATGTGGGCCTCCGTAGCCCCCAGAAAAATTCTCCCACTCCTTTCTCAAATAATACATACCCACCCCGTACATATCATTATGCACAAGCGACAGACTCTGGCTGGTTCCTGTAGCATCTGGATTTTGCATGACAATTATGCCTACATTAATAAGCTTTTGAATCGCAAAGCGACGGACTTTGGCCGATGCCGGCTGCATCTGGATTTTGCACGACAATGATGCCTACATTAATAAGCTTCTGAATCACATTCTTTAGATTCCAACACTTCTCTATGTCATGTCCCGGGGCATTCAAGCAATATGCGCACCTATGGGAAAAGTTAAACTTCTTTGGAAGAGGGTTTGGTATTTTTATCTGGATAAGCTTCAACATACCCGAACTCCTTAGCCTCTGGAACAGATTGGCGTATGACCCTTCTAATATAGTGTAGGCTTTCTTCTTCTGCAACCTCTCATACCTAAATGCTTGATTGGGTCGGAAACCTGATCCAGGGGGGTTTTGATAGGCTCGTGGGGGTAGATAAGCATTTTGTGGAGCCGGGTACTGAAAACGTGATGTATGACTCTGGGAGTTCAATAGAGCGAAGTAGCATTGGGAAGGGTCACCCGGTGCACCAGGATATCCACGGGGATGGTATCAGGGCTGGGATTGTTGACCAGAAGAACTCATCAGTTCATATTTTCTGCTCCTTCCTTCCCAACCCAAGCTTGCTGGGATGTTCTGAATGTCTTTCGACCAACTCACAATTTTGCATGAATTGATTCCCTCTTCTACTAACCCCCCCCCCCCCCCCCATTATTAACACCTCATTGAAAGTTCAACACACGATCGAAATCAAATCATTGAATTATGTGGGCCCCTGGGCTTTTAGGAAAAGCTCGACTATTTTTCTTCGCCAATCAGGGTACTGACTCAAGTAGCTTGCTCCCTCAATCTGAGCCCAAACTCCCTAAAGATTTCCTCCGGCTTCTTTTCCATCTTAGATAGGAGGAGTGGTCTGGGGTAATACTTGATTTGCTTTTTAAGTATCGGACAAATTCTTGAGCCATGTCACCCAATGTAGGCCACTTATCAATATCTTGACAATTATGCCAGTCCAAAGCTGCCCCAGTTAGGCTCTCACTGAAATATGCCATCATCAAGTCATCTTTCTCTCCCACGAACATTCTATCTAAGAAATTGGTTGAATGAGGCAAAAAAGTCGGGATAGGTAGAAGGGGAAACTCTCTTTTTCCCAATCGCCCATGGCGAAAACAAAGATGGCGTAGACCCGGTCAGGTAGTTAGGGAATTCGCACTCGCTGTAACAGAACTTGATGGGCGAGCTCTTTACAGTGGGGGATTCTAGGCTGGCTAGGGATATTTATAAGCTCTATAGATTAAGGGATATTAGATAGAGGCTGGACGTTCTTTATCCGGAAGATGATAAAAAAAAGAAAATAAAAAGAAACAAACAGGTATGAAAGCTATAATTGTAAACCACGATCGAATCTATGGAAGCATTGGTTTATACATTCCTCTTAGTCTCGACTCTAGGGATAATTTTTTTCGCTATCTTTTTTCGAGAACCGCCTAAAGTTCCAACTAAAAAGAACTAAAAAGGTGAAATAATTCTTCATTATCTCAGTTGAAGTACTGAGCCTCCCGTTTCCCTCTATTGCTGGAACCGGCCCGGTCGCAAAGAGAGCAGTCGATCGATTCTTACAACTGGCACTGAGACTTTACTTTATCAACCGGAAAAGAGCTCTTTCTCGGCATCCTCTCGCCATCCCAGAAGTTTACTTCTTTGCTGGGCTACTGCTATTCGTCTAAGGTTTCGGGACAAGAGGAGAGGCGGTTTCGAGTGCTCATGTGCCAATTTCGGGTGAGGTAATGCTAATTGGCTTCTTATTTCATTGCAGTAAACCTTCAGGTGAGCTACCGTATCCCCAAACCCATCATACAAGCTAAATTTGTTACATTAAACCCCATGGGTAGGCGAATGTCAGGAGACACGGATGGTTCTTTATAATCTACGCTACCTTGACCCCTCATTCCTTGCTTGTCCCTTAAGGACTATTCTATCCTTTTCAGCTTCCTGGGTACCCTATCTAGCCCTTCTCTTCCTGCAAAGTTTTTATTTTCAACATGAGGCTTATCACGTGGGCCCTGCTTGTGCGAGTTAGTAACCTTATGAGAAACCTCGGAGGGGTAATACTGGCATTATGAGCTTTAGGTGGGTGCTTTTTGTCAGGGATAGTGGATGTGACAAGAGGGCACTTTTGGGGAAAGATAGTTGGATGACAAGTTAGTGAGCTACTATGGTGGTTGGGAAAGCTGTGATAAGCAGGTAAATATGTAGAGTGTGGAGGATCGCCTGGCGTTATGTCTGGAGTTTGGGCAAGGACAGCATCTAGAATGCTGGGTGGTGGCAAGGGTGGTGCTTTCCCAGTCATCCAAGCCTAATACATGTCTGTCATGTGTTGTCTCAGCATCTTTACCTCTTCTACCAACCCATTGCCCCGTTCAACCAGCTACTTTCGGGCACCAGTATCAACCTACTCAGGTATGTTGTTCTTTGCCATTGTCTTTTGCCTATATGTTGTAGAGAAGAGTTACCACCATAAACCAACTACCTTTCTGCTATGAATATGAGAAAAATGAGGCCATAACGTTAGCGTTAGGGTATTTAACATATTGGTAATCGCACATTTGGGAAATGAATGCACCTAAGCAGTTAACAGTTTCTAATATGCATTTGCTCGACTGCTTACGTCATCCCGCCTTTCCCTATTCCCAATTGCAAACTTCTCTCTTTTTTCGTTTCTTTTCCTTCTTTTTACTCTCCTTTTTTCTTTCATTCTTATCTTTTATTTCTCGTTCCCTCTTGTTTTGCCATTGTCTCTTTCTTTTTGTTTCTTATTTTTCTCTCTTTTTGTTTTTCTTTTCCCTCTTGTTTTTCCTCTCTTTTCTTTTTTTCTCTATTGGGTTACGGTCGAATCCTATGGAGATTGCCTGCGTATCATGACCCCGCATGAATGAGACCAAGCGTAGTTCTTGGAGATCAGGAAACAAATCGACGTTCTCTTTTCCTTTTTACCCCTTTTTTTTACCTTAATGACTCTTCTAGTGAGAAAATGGAAGTAAAAGAAGCAATTTTTTTGAATTTCTAGACTGAACGCTCTATAACCTACTTTTGACTCAAGCTTAACAAGCATTTTGTTTTTCTTTTTTCCTCTTTTTGAAACAAATGCTCTATTAGGAAAAATCCTAGGATTTAAAAGGTTTTTTATTCTTTTTTAGGAGGAAAATCTAATCATAAACCATAGAAAAATGTTTCAAATTTTCATTTGATATCTTGACGCAAGATTTCGAAGCAAGCAATAAAAATATTTTTGGATTTCCATTTTTATTGCCTAGAAGAGAAACTCTTAAAGTAAACCAAGATAAAGTATGTTGTCTATTTTCTTCTATGTGTAATATCCTAAAGTTCTAAAAAAATTATTTTTCACCAATTTTCCAAAGAAAGACCTCAAAAAAATCTTTTTTTTTTTTGGATTTTGGAATTAACACCATAAAGAAAGCTTTTTAAAAAATTACCAAAAGAAAATTCACTTTTTATTTTTAACTTTGGTCATAGAGAATTTTTTTTTCATTTCTAGCATTAGTATTCTAAAGAAAACTTATAACGAAAATACAAAATGCAACATCTCTTTTTTTAGATTTTTGAGTTACAGCATATTTTTCAGACGCAAAATACAATAGTAATAAAAAAAACTCGACATTACTATCCAAAATTAGAAAGTAAAAGATGACATAAAAAATCTCCTTAAGCAACATTTGAAAGTAGTGATCCTGGGAAATCTGTCATGCTCAAACTCCGGCAAGTAAATCCACACATGTATGAGAAAACTTAAATCAACACTATGTGAGACAGTAAAATTCCCCATTTGACACATGCAAGACATGGCTGCGATTATTTTTCAAATATTAACCTATGTAGCTAAAAGTGGCTAAAAATGCAAGATTTGGCTAAGACCCCGCGAAGTCAAGAACCTAAACTCACTAGGAAGACCGGATCCTAAGTAGGTTTCCTACGTATCCCACCCCGAGAGACGAGAATCAGGTTCGCGTAGTTCGGGCAAACAAAACAAACTATATTATAAAACAAAATCTTTTTTCCATTTTCTTTTTTTTTCATTGGTAAATTAATGAACCATTTTTTTAAAAAAGACTCTCTTTTTTCTTTTCTTTTTTATTGGCAAATAAAACTAACTATTTTTGGAAACAAAAACTTTTTTTCTCGCTTTTTTCATTTTTTCAAAAATCCGTCAGAGTTTCGGCACTATTTGGACATTGATTTTTTCCAAATAGGCAATTATCTCACTTAACCCTCTACACCACTATTTCTCTCTTCTTATTCTTTTTCTTGGTTTTTTTTTCAATTTTTTCTAATATTTAAAATCCGGTCAGCATGCAAGTTCGAAGTAAATAAATGCACAAACAGTACGTAAGATGCATCAGGATGGTCTGTTTTCAATTTTTGTACACCTATCCTAGACAGACCCAACCCCTGTGTTAAGCCTCCAATTTCAAATGAACATGATGAAAACAAACGTTCCTACTAGGGATCCGACATGAGGCTAAATTATTCTAGGTTCAAAACCTAGGTATTTGTTCTAGATTGTGTACCCGGGCGGATAACTCGAGTCGAGGAGGGGGTTACGTACCGAGGACCAAAAAGATTATCCTACTTAGTAACTTGTCCAGGCCTCTTTCTTATTTCAAGGTATGACACTAACAGAATAGGAAGTCTCGACCAACGAGCACTTTCATAACTTTTTATATGTTTAGTTCAAATAATATCAAAGATGTAAAAGCATCATTTTGCACATTAAGCCCAACATGTAAAAATATCATATAATACACAAAGCCAAGTATAACAATTAGTCTAAGCATTAATTCTTGAACACTGAACCAAAAGTTCTGGGTTCATATCCCCAGCAGAGTCACCAGAGTTGTCATACCTCCTTTTTCACTACACCCGTAAGGGCATAGAAGAGTTTTTCCAATTAAAGGACAATCGAAATGGGATTCACTTATTAAGAGATTCAGATTCGCTACTTGGTAGATTTATGGTATCCCAAGTCACCGGTTGAATCCAGAATCAAGGAAATTATTGAATCTATTAAACAGTATGCGCACCAGAAATCTGAGTAAGAAATTCTGTTAACCCGGGAGAAAGTGCTAGGCATTTCCGGGTTTTGTGGTTCTAGCACGGTCGCTCAACTATCATAATTGGCTTATTTATTTGATTTTAGAACATGTTTTAACTTATGTGCATTTTAACTTCAAACTGCTTCTATTATTATTGTTAAAAAGAATTGCAACATCGTTAAGGTCTTGAACCACGTCACATAAATGCACCCGTAGTTTATGACACATTTTAACTTCTTTGAGATTGGGATTTGGGTCACATAAATGTGCACCCAAATTTTAGGAAAGTAATATTATTAAACCGCACCTAAAGTAATTACGTGTTTGCACTTTGCCAGGGCCATGGTTTTTGCTAAATGACACGCCTTGAGTTCTAGGTGTTTTTAAAGACATAATTAAAGAGGGCCGCACATTTGTTATTTTATTTTGGCGCAGCGCACCTCAATTTATTTTTGTAATGGATGTTTCGACTAAAGCTCGGAGGGCCACAGACTATAAGTTATCCACTATGGCTCACCTCCAAATTACTATAACTAGAGCCTCCAGAGCTGTTAAGAAGTTAACTAACTATCAATTAATGCTAGATAAAACTGAAATTTCGAGTAGGAAACCGAAATCAAAGGAAGCCAATTATTTCGTGTCATTTAGAACCTACCTTAGTCTGATGAATTTAAAGGGCAAATCATGATTAGGCCCATGTGAAAAGCCCAATTACATAAAAAACCCACATTAGCCAACATTGTTATGGGGCCTGGTATGTGAGAAGCTAGGCTCCAGGTAAGCTCAATCTCAAAGTCTCCAACGTACTATGAACCAACCCCTATATCGATCCTTTGCAACGCATGTAAAGATAAAAAAACAAGCAGAATATTGATCATGAACTAAAAAAGATGAAACCATTTTAGATAATTATTTAAAGGACCAATGAACAATTACTACCGCAGGTAACCTTGATTTTCAAAATTCTAAATTAAACATGAAATAAAGACAAAACAATTTAATGCCCCATGAAGCCAGTCACAGAACATTCGACAACAGTGGTTATTTTTTAAATACATTATTACGAACACAGCTTGTGGATAATTCTTTGAGCTGTAAACACTTTCAGACAAATCATGAAGCCTCACACAGCATGCTAATAACAATAGTTGCAGATCCAAAATTCAACAATAGAAAGAAACAATCTCAAATCTAATCATAAATTCAGATTCATTTGCAATATGAACTAACAGTCGTACATGTGAATAACCTGAAATAAAAGTATTACACCTCAAGATATACATGAATAATCTTGGATGATTGATACATGAAGGGACTAGATCTAACACACATAAGATGAATTAATCAGACATACTGTGTGAGGCTCGTTAATTCATCTTACTCGATTTGGGTTATAAACTGGTTCTGCTCGTTGATTCTGTTGACTGTTGCTGTTTGATATTGCATTTGCCGAGCTGATCTTTTTTTTTTCCTGCCTTCACTTTTCCAGGTATCAACGAGCTGGTTCATCTTATGTGTGTTAGATCTAGTCACAGCTAATATTTATATAATGAAGTAATACAAACTATGGTTTAAACAAGACGGAACATCACAAATTCCAAACAAAATTCCCACTTCCTCATTTCATTTCCACTTTGAGCTTCAAATTACATGGTTTGAGGAATATGTACCTGGAAAAGTGAAGGCAGGAAAAAAAAAAGATCAGCTCGGCAAATGCAATATCAAACAGCAACAGTCAACAGAATCAATGAGCAGAACCAGTTTATAACCCAAATCGAGTAGGAAAAATAGCATGAAACGTTTCTTCTTTAACAAAAAACCACAACAACTTCAAAAAAAACTACCCTCAAATACCCATTTCAATCCATTTTAACATGAAGAATCGGAAGATCTTTTAGAAATCGAAGATTTGGGGAAATCACTGAACAATATTCAATGTAATAGTAACTTCCTTCAAAAATTTATGCCCTCTTTTTGTTTTGCAATTTTTTCTCTAATCTCTACAAAACAAATAGTAAGGTATGCAGCCTTTTGGGGTTCTTTAGCTACCAAAAATCTGAAAAGAGCTTCTCTTAGCTATGCCTTTATAGGTAAACTACTAGGGCAGCCTTAAAGGATATAGTTTTTCATTTTTAGACGTTTTCCAATTTTCAAATTTTCTAATTAGTCCCTCAATTACTGACTTGCTAGCCACGCTAAACTATTTAAAAGCCTGAAATTGGCTAGTAATTCCTGCTAGAAGCTTCTTCTTTCAGTTATGAAAAGATTCCCCCATTTAAACTACTCAAATCACCCCCCCCCCCAACACCCCTAAAAATTACCCTAACAACCAAACCTAGGTCGCCTGACTCTGACTAGTGGGTCTACAATCCCATATTAGATCCCACTTGAGCCTTTTAAATTTCCAAAACTCAATTAGAGCAATCAGTGACTCCCCATTTTAAAAATGATCCAAAATTTCCAAAGGAAAAAGACCCAAAAACCTTTTGACATGTAATCAAACAATATGAGGATGCATGAATCAATTGACTTAATTTACATAACAAGTAATGAACTCAATTAAATCTAATTAAGTTCACGGGGGAGAAAATAATGAACCGGAAACTTAGCAAAACTTAGCCAACTAAAAAAGTCACAAAAATGGTTTCAGAAAGAAAGACAGAAACAGAAAGAAAGAAAGAAAGAAAAGAAGAAAATGGAAAACAGAGGAAAATAGGTTTGAACTCAGAAGGTGCATTGACTTTCCAAATGGATTGATATAAGAAGCTAGGTCAAAGAAAAGGAAGGAGAAGGAGAGTAAACTAACGACATAAAGAAAACAACAAAGGGGAGGAGACGCACTTACCAAATCGCCTGAAATCAAACAAGGACGAAAGACCCAATGAGACTAAGGTCATTCAGTTGTTCTTTGTGAAGAACAAATTTAACGACATCAATCTTATTGAGTCCGGCCTTCCAACTTGAAGAAACGTCCTCTTATAATCATGCATGCTTCCAAATTCATCAGAAAATGACTTTAGATTATAGAGCTCATCCTCTGATTTGATATTAGGGAAGCTCAAAGAGGATTTGAGAGAAACGAGTGACGGATTTGGGACGAGGAAGGCTTGGGAATTCTTTGGTGTCAGTTTGGAGTCCGTTGGTAGTTGCGCCGCCACCTTGTGACGGTGGAATAGGGGCGGCTAGCTAGGGTTTCAGGTGAGGTCTCTGATGAGAAGAGAAGAGGGAGATGAATGAGAGGGGTAGGGGGCTTTCAGACATATTTATATTAACCAAGGGTTAGTTCCGAACCGTTTGATCATCTGAGATCAATGGTTGAGATTAAACATAGGGATATGGCATCGTTTTGGAGGGACGGGGGCTGAGCCGGGTTAGGGTGTATTGGGCTGGATCTGGAGAGGGTTTGAGGACTAAAAACTTGGGCCTGATCAATTAAATTGAGAGACTAGCCCAAAAGACTCAACTCTTTGAATCTCACCCTTTTTCTTCTACAAATTAAACCTAAAATCTAAATAAACTCTTAATAAGCTTATCCTTCCTAATTAAGCTAGTTATCTCTAAATGACAATGACCACAAATAATTAAATACCAAAACAAAAGAAAGACCATTTAAAATTCCAAAAACTAAAATTAAAAGCAAAAGTAATCTATTTTTGTGATTTTGTATTTTTGTAAACTCCTAATTGCTAATATGTAAAATTAAACCCTAGATGCAATGCACATATATTTTTTGTAATTTTATATGAATTAAAATGCACAAAAAAATACAAGCAATTAACAGAAAATTCCACAAAATCAACAAAATTAAAAATAATAAAAAGAAATTAGCTTGGTATGAAATTATGGGAGTAATTCATTTAGGGGAAAATCCATGTGCTCACACTGATGATTGCTATAAAGCCTTCGATAGAATCAAGGAATACTTGTCAACGCCGCCAATTTTGGTTCCGCCCTAACCAGGTAGACCTCAATTGCTCTACCGTGAAGTATTGGATGCAGCATTCAGTTGTGTTATGGGACAACATGATGAAACGGGGAGAAAAGAGCAAGCCATCTACTACTCGGTAAGAAGTTCACCCCGCACGAGGCCCGGTATTCTCTATTAGAATGCACTTGTTATGTTCTGACTTGGGTAGTTTTGAAGTTGTGGCAATATTTCTGTGCTTATACTACCTACCTCATATCCAGAATGGGCTCGCTAAAGTATATCTTTCAGAAGCCCATAACACCGGCAAGCTAGCCAAGTGGTAAATCCTGCTAAGTGAATTCGACATTGTTTACGTAACTTAGAAGGTAATCAAAGAACAAGCATTGGCAGATTTCTAAAACCCCATGGATGGAGAATACGAGCCTCTAAAGACGTATTTTTCTGATGAAGAAGTATATTTCATAGGAGAAGATATTGCAGAATCCTATGATGGTTGGAGATTGTTTTTCGATGGAGCAGCCAATTTCAAAGGGGTTGGCATAGGAGCAGTCTTAGTATCAGAAACCAGTCAGCATCATCCGGTGCTGCCAAGCTCAGATTCCCATGCACCAATAATATGGCCGAGTATGAAGCATACATCTTATGGCTCAAACTGGCCATCGACATGAACATTCAGGAGTTGCTAGTAATCGGAGATTCAGACTTGCTCATACATCAGGTTCGGTAAGAATGGGCAACCAAGAAATCTAAGATACTTCTTTATTTGCATCATGTATAGCAGTTGAGGAAGAGGTTCACGAAGATAAAATTCCAGCATGTTCCCATGGTCCAGAACGAGTTCGCCGATACATTGGCTACCCTATCATCAATGATCAAACACCCAGATAAGAATTTTATTGATCCCGTCCCGATAAAGATTTATGATCAGCCAGCTTAATGTGCTCATGTCGAGGAAGAAGCATATGGATAACCGCGATTTTATTACATTAAGGAGTATTTGACAATAAGAGAGCACCCAGAATTTGCAAACTCTACTCAGAAGCACACACTTTGGAGGTTATCTAACAACTTCTTTCACAACGGAGGAATCCTCTACAGGAGGACTCCTAATTTGGGATTACCAAGGTATGTCAAAGCAAAAGAAGCATCCAGGTTATTTGAAAAAGTTCGTGCAAGGACATGCGGTCCACATCTGAATGGTTTCGTCTTAGCAAAGAAGATGCTCCGGGCAGGATACTTTTGGATGACTATGGAAATGGACTACATCAAGTATGTCCGAAAGTGCCATCGCTGTTAGATACATGCAGACATGATAAAGGTGCCTCCAAATGAGCTTACTGCAACAAGCTCACCATGGTCGTCTGCCGCTTGGGGAATGGATGATATTGGATCTATCGAGCATGCAGCATTGAACAGTCACAGGTTCATTCTGGTGGACACTAATTATTTCACCAAATGGGTTGAAGCAGCATCATATAAGGCAGTGACTAAGAAACTCGTGGCCGATTTTGTCTGCGACCGTACCGTTTGTTGGTTGGGCATCCCGCAGTCAATCATCACTGATAATGGTTCAAATCTCAACAATGACCTAATGAAAGCAATGTGTGATACATTCAAGATCAAATACAAAAATTCTACAGACCTCAAATGAATGGAGCTGTAGAAGCGGCCAACAAGAATATCAAGAAATACTGAGGAAAATGATAGAAAAGCATAAATAGTGGCATGAGAAATTATCATTTTCTCTATTAGGATAACGCACCACAGTCCGCACCTCAACTGGGGCAACTCCCTACATGCTGGTTTATGGTACAGAGGCATTCATTCCCGCCGAAGTAGAAATTCCCTCCTTTAAAATCATACAGGAGCAGAACTTGAACACGCAGAATGGGTAAAGAGTCGCTACAAGCAGTTGGCTCTTATAGATGGGAAAGAATGAATGCAGTTTGCCACGGTCAGCTTTATTAGAATAGAATGTCCTGAGCTTTCCACAAAAGAGTCAACCCGAGAAAGTTTAAAATAGGGCAGCTGGTGTTGAAGAAAATTTTTCCGCATCAAGATGAAGCCAAAGGGAAATTTTCTCCAAACTAGAAAGGCCCATACGTGGTTCACCGGGTTCTAATAGGAGGAGCCCTTATACTTGCAGAAATGGACGGAGAAGTCTGGCCGAAGCCAATCAACTCTGATGCAGTGAAGCGATACTATGTGTAACCATTTATGATTTTTTTTCTAATGTAACTTGAACCACGCCTGACCTGATTCCTGTTTAAGAGGGGATATGTAGGCGGCTCTATGGGTTTGGTCACAATTAATAAAATTTTCATCCCCTCCCTTCCCCCCCCCCCCCATTGGAAATTGGGGTAGAATTTTGAGGAGGACCCTCAAAATTCAGGAGTAAGAGAGGTTGCAATGTATTGAACCACGTTGTAGTCGTCGGTTCATCTAAAAAAGAAAACTATTATCTTCAATTATTCATTTACATTACATTTATTTTATTAAATCATGCATGACTATTATCTGAATCGCCTTGCTTAGCAACGCTAACCCAATGATACAAAGCGGCAAGTAGGACGACCAAAGTCTACGGGAGGACAGACTAATCCCCTTTGAAAAACTCACAATTTTTCTTTGGATGCATGCACTCAAGGCGTAAGTCATCAGATACAATTACACACTCATACCTTTTTAGGAACACGACTCTCAGAATCCTTGCCTATTTACACTCGTCCGCACATGACATCCCTAGTAGCCATAATATCATAATCAGCTATTATCTATCATCTAAGATATTTAATTACTAGTCGATTTTTATTCTCTGCATTGTATACGGCTACTTTTATGCCTTCCGAGACAAAGAATTGTCTCATCTGCGTCTCTCTGCATTGCATAAGGCTACTTTTCTGCCTTCCGAGGCTAAGCATTGTCTCCATCTGCATCTCTCTGCATTGCATAAGGTTAATTTTCGACCTTTCAAGACTAAGCATTGTCTCCATTTGTATCTCTCTGCATAAGACCACTTTTCTACCATCCGAGACTAAGCATTGTCTCCATCTGTATCTCTTTGCATTGCATAAGGCTACTTTTCTGCCTTCCGAGGATAAGCTCTACCTCCATCTGCATTTCCTACATTGCATAGGGCTACTTTTCTGCCTTCCAAAGTTAAGCTCTACCTCCATCTGCATTTCCTGCATTGCATAAGGCTATTTTCTACCTTTCGAAGTTAAGCTCTACCTCCATCTGCATATCTTTGAATTGCATAATGGCTATCTTTCTGCCTTTCGAGACTAAGCATTGTCTCCATTTGCATGTCTCCGCATAGTATAAGGCTAACTTTTTGCCTTCCGAGACTAGGCTCTTTCTCCATCCAGCATGGCTAAAATACTACCACTTTATTTTCTTGCATGGCTGAATACCGCCACTTTTTATTTATGCCTTGCATCGGCTGAAATATCGCCACCTTTATTCATATCTTGTATTGGCTGAAAGATTGCCACTCTCTATATCTCATAGGATGAAAGATCGCCACCTTTTGCACTTCATAGGCTAAAAGATCGCCAACCCGTCCGAAGGCGTCATTGTTTGAATGCACCATTTCATAGCCTGAGAACACCATGCCATGGCATGAGGATCCCATTTTATCTCCTGCACATCATTATTCAAAGGCATCATTGTTCGGAGGCATCATTCTCATAGTCCGAGAACATCATTTCATATCCTATGAATCCTTTATCATACGTTTCATGGCCCAAGACGTCATTGTCTGAGGACGTCATCCTAACCGTCCAAAGACAACATTCATGGTCTAACTGGAACTGTCATCACGTTTAAATTTATGCACAATATATGTTCAAATTGCTCATTTGCAGGTACACCGTCTAGCAACAGTCATCTCAACAGGAGCGATTCCGCTCCAGTTCCCGCAACCTATCAGACTTCAACTACCTTACCCATCGGGTTCGTCATTCGAATTCTCCATCGGCACGTTCCGCGGATGGATTTTTGAACTACATATGGCCTAATTCCTATAAGACCAGGGATATGTGGGCAGCTCAGGAACCAGAGCTCAGTCAAAATTCTTCAAATCGTTCATTCGGTCAAAATTGGCTGTCATATCCTTACACGACAACTCTTTCATTCTTTCGATAAAGAGGGGCAGCTGTTGATACTCAATATTTTCCCATGTAATTTTATATAATAAAAATAATAACAAAATAGCATGTACATTTATATATAAGCATACCCAAGAATTTTGGTATTTTTTCCTTATTTTTAAAGATTTTAAAATCAATTTATTATCCATTTTAGCAATACAAAATAAATAATTGTTCCCAAAAAATTATCCTTTTTGTCATTAACCTATTTTATTATCATTTTTACACCAAGATATAATTAAATTAATTTTCGTATATTTATACACATTCTTTTGGTATTTTTAAAAGCTAAATTGCATATAATTGTAATTATAGCCTATTTTACAATTAGCGGAATTTTATAGTTGTAAAATCATTTTTAGTATATTTAGATTAATATTTATACGTTATTAACTAGTGCAGTACCTTAAATTTGTTTTAATATATTTTTAATTATTTTATAAAAAATAAAAGAGGAAAATTGGCTATTTAACAAAAAGTCCTTTATTATTTCAATCTTAGCCAAATTTAGACACACACCCATGAGATTTAATTGACCAAATACACAATAAAAAACACCCCAGCCCAATCTCTAATATAACCCAGAACCCCGATTTAATCTGAGTCGTTGATCAAATAAGATCAATGGCCCAGATCACCTTGCCTTAATTAAATTTCTAACTACCCCCCCCCCCTGAACCCCTCATTCTTCACCGTCTCTTATCTCTCTACTCTCTATCTATCTCTAGTATCTTCTAGAGAATTCTATCTCTTTCCCTTCTCCGGCGAGTCCCTTCATCTTCTCCAGCGACCTTCTCCATCGGAGACCATGGATTCCTCACCCTCTTCCTTGTATGGTTCTCTCATGCTGGTAAATGTTATCCTTAAGGCCCTCGAAGTTCGAGGACCTGTCTACTCACACCCATGGTGTTCCCATTTGTTTCAGGCCTCCGAAGTTTGATTTCGAGTGAAGCATGTGACATTTGAGGCTCAAGCCAGTAACGTTTGAGGTTCTTCTTATCTTATCTGAGGTTCTCTTTGAAACCCTAAATGTTTGAAACCTCCGATTCTTTTAGATTTACAGTAGATCTACGCATATTACAAGTTATTATGATGTTTCCTTTAAAGCTTTCTATTTTTCTGAATGGACCTTCACTTTTAACTTGGGTTCCGAAGCCCTTTATCAAAATGGTTTTATTTAATGATTTTTAACACTATCTCATGATATTCTCTCATACTTACCATTATTGAAGTCTTTTCCTTGCGATTGGGCCTGTATATGTGTTCGATTATCATGAATTGCTTGAAATTGTAGTGACTCTACTCTATTTTCCAATTAGGGTTTATGGCACTCTTCGTTTCCGTTGCATATATCATGTCTACTATGTTGAATCGTACTAGTATATGTGTGAAACCCTAATTTTCAGACATAAAACCTGAAAGCTACTCTCTTTTTTCTTTGTGCTTGCATATGCATTCAATGTTTACTAATATTTACCCTAGGCTGTTTGTCTTTAGGTTCCTCTTGCATCCCTGACTCATATGACTCCTAATGTTATATACTAGGGTTTCTGATTTTTGTCTAATGTGGGTTTATTACTTTTAAATCAGAATTAGTTTGCCACTTTGAATCCTTGAATGATTGTGACTAGTACTTTACTGATTTTGTGTATTTTCCTTTAACCATGATACTTGCCTTAGAACTCGTTACTGATTTTATCTATTTTCCTTTAACTGTGATACTTTCCTTAACACTCTTTACTAATTTTGTGAATTTCCTTATTTGTTGACATCTGCCTTAACTGATAACTTATTCCCTGCGATACTAGGGGATCTCTTACTGATTTTCAAAATGATACTCTACCTTATTTTATATGCAAGCATGTCACCAATTGACTCTTACTTTCCTTAATTCATATGTTCTGTACCTGGTCTTAATCACATGTCTTATTCTTTACTACTCTATGTATTATTGAAATTAGTCTTTCAATTAGTTCTTTTTCCTTATTTGTCACCCTGGTAGCCGTTTGAACTAGGACTCCTCAGTTAATGGGGAGTACTTACATTGATTGGGATTCTGATTGTATTTACTTCTATAATTACACTATACTTTACTTCTTACCTTATTTTCTACTCGCTTTTAGAACTATAAATACACCACACTTTCATTAACAAAAGGACATCAATGAAAAACTCTCAATTCTACATTCTCTTGTGCTCCTTGTCTCTTTCTCCTTTTGCTTTGTTGAAGTTCTCTACTCTTGCCTGTTATTATCTAGCTGTAAGCCAAGGCTAAAACTGTGTTATCACTTTGTCTTTTGCATCCCGCTCTTGCTCTTTTACTGGTATGTCCTAGTTTCAATTCAAAGCTCCAACAACAATATGATTCTCTTTTTGTTTCAGTTTTTATTATTTCTAGTTTGCTTCTTTTGTGGTTCTCTTCTGAATCTGTAATTAAAATGTATTACTAGCATGTTATTATGTTTCTCTTCCCTTTGGATTATTATACCCCCTTTTATGTGTGTTTCTAAGCATGACTTGCATAATTGTCCCAAATCCCTATCACCCCTCTATGTGGTTTTTCTTCACGTCTGTTTTTCTATGACTATGCCATTGATGGCTATTTCTAAACATGCTTCAGCTAGTCCTAGTCATTTGCTGGATTACAGGGTTTGTCCTATGTGTCCCTAATAACTATGATTTCTACATATTTTATAGCCATTTTTACATGAGCTTTGTAAATTAATTGCCATATATTAGCCTCAAAATACTTACAAATTGCAATTGATTGCAGGTTTGAGTGACAAGACGATAAATATCAAAGATCGGCTCAAAAAGGAGTGAAATCTGCCAAGTGTCAAAAGACAACTGAAGTGGTCAACAAGATGACCTGCGAGGACCGCACTGACTTGGTGCGCGGCCGCGCAGGAGAGTTCAGAGGCTGGGACAGTTCAAGTTCACCCTGCACAGTCCGCACTATTTTGCCATGTTGTCGCACATGATAGTTCAGAGACCTTGCAACTTGCATGATAATCCACGCGGTCCTCAATCATTTCTACGCGTTCGGCACTGATGGAAGTTTAGAGACCCATAAAATCAAGGAAAAAGCCCACGTGGCCGCATACCAAATTAGTGCGGTCTGCGTGGGTGAAAGTTCAGAGAGTTGAGTTTTCGGAAAAATCTATTAAGTGGCTGCATCCCACTTCTACGCAGTCCACGTGTCTCAGCCTACACGGCCACGTGACATATCTGTGTGGTCCGCATCCCTCAGTTCTAGAAGCAAGACTTGAAGACTTATTGCCCTCCGTGACCGCGTGACATTAGTAGGCCATCCGCGCCAGACCCTCAGGGGTATTTTTATCCGATTTTTCCTGTGTAGTATAAATAGAATATTTTACTTGTATAGGTTAACTTTGGTTTTCCAGAATAGCTGCTGAGTTCGAGACTTCGTATTGTTAGCCTATTTTGGGCGATTTCTTCTAGTTTTTAGTGGATTCAAGTAAATTATCATTGTAGTTAATTATTATGTCAATGTCATCTATTATATCTTTAATTTCTGTTACTACTATGTCTAGCTAAACTCATTAGCTAGGGTTGTGGCTCAACCCTAGTGTGGGTAATTAATGGGTGTGATTGTTTAGTGCATGAATGATATTGGGTATTTGTTATTTGAATTAATCTTATGTTTACACTAAGATTTGGTTGTTGCAAACGCTAAGTCTAGCTTCGTGGGTCTTGACTCTTCTTCAGAAAGAGAGTCTATGATCCCAAGATTAATTCCACCAAGGAATTGGGAAGGACCCATGAGAATGGTAGTCCCAATCAACGGGTTAAACCTTGAGAGAGTAATTACCCAACTTGAACCATAAGTTGCTTGGGCAAATTAACCTACCCAATTGGTCTTGATAGAGTCAATTGAGAAAAATCACTCTCCCTACCGAGAGGTGTGAGAGTGGATGCAAATGTGCAATGGTTATAGCATAAGTCCCATATTCATCATTTGTACATTAGAAATCTCTACATATTAGTTGACCACCTAGGTACATGCCATGACCTAATGCCATTCTCTATATTGCATACAACTTAGAATCATAATTTTAGCATAACTTATTTTTACAATTGTAGCTTAATTGTAGCTATTACTCAAAAGAAAACCAAATATGTTAGAAGATCAATTAGGAGCCAAAACGCACTTCTAGGCTTAGCAAATACACAACTCCAAATCGAATCTCTGTGTGGAGAATTGATCTCGATACCACTATCGGGTAAAAGTATTAGCGCTGGCTCTTTCTTAGGATTGAGTCTGCACCGATCACTTATTGGCGTCATTGCCGGGGAGCTTTACGGTGTTTGACTCTTTGTTGGCTAGTTTTATGTTTTTCTTCTTTTTCCTTCTTTTACTTACTTTGTTTGTGTTAATTCACTCAGGTACCAATGGCTTTAAACGCACAAGATGCTATTAATGTGGGAGTGAAGGATGTGGAAGACGTAGAACAAGAGGAGATTTTACCCCAAGCACAAAGACGGGGTAGAAATGCTAATGCTAATGCTAATGACAACATAGCAGACCCTTCTCCACCTCCACCAAGAGTAGCACCAAGAGTTCTACCCAATCAAGGTTACACAAGTGCAATAGTTCCTCCCCGAATCAGGGTGGGGAAATTCCAAATCACCAATGCCATGCTCACTTTGCTCGAACAAAGAGGGTACTTCGTAGGCGCCTCAGACCAAACCGCATACAAGCATTTGAAAGGGTTTGTGGATACTTGTTGGGAGAGCAAGCAGACAAATGTTTAGGACGATGCACTGAGGTTAAGGATTTTCCCCTTCTCACTTCGGGGGAAGGCATTGGATTGGTTGGAGAGACTCCCAAATCATTCCATAACTACGTGGGATGAGTTGGCCGATAAATTCTTTGCCAAGTTCTTTTCTCCTAGCCATATGGCGAATCTTCAAGATGAGATTGTAGCTTTCAATCAGTTAGCCGATGGTAATTTTATGAAGCTTTCATACAACGAAGCTTGTGATGTTCTTGATGAAATGGCCGATACTTCTTCGGCGTGGAAAACCCGGGCTAATTTTCCTCAAGGTGATCCTAATGTTACACTTGCATAAGGAGTTGCATGATCACGGCCAAGACACTGCCGAACTCACAACAACAATGAACCAATTGGCTAAGGCGCAACTTCAACAAGTTCAAAATCCGCACCAAGTCAATGCCATGGAGGGATTGAATATGATGAAAAGAAGGAAAATAGGACAACAACAACCTCAAGAAAATTTTGACAACAATAATGATTGTGGCGGATATTCGAATGAAGGTTTTGATGACCAAAGTGAGAAAGTCCAATATGTCAACAACTACCAAGGGAATTGAGGTAATCAAGGGAATCAACTATGGAGACCTCAAAGTAATTAGGGTAATCAACAAGGTGGCAATTGGAATTATAATAGCAATCAATGAGGCAATTAGGGGAACAATAACTCGGGAAATCAAGGTAATTGGAACGGAAACAACAATTGGAACAACAACAATGGTGGTCAAGGGGGTTGAATAATAGTGATGGTCAAGGTAATAGGGGGCAAGGCTTTCAAAGGCCCCCAATGTATCAACAACCCAACAACTTGCCTCCGTTTCAATCTCAAGGTTCGAGTTCATCGGGCAATGACATGGGTCGAATAGGGAACATGTTTGAGCAAATGATGAAGAAGAATCATGACTCCGATGCTCAATTGGCCTCCCATAACACTTCAATATGTAACTTGGAAGTACAACTCGGGAAAATTTCGCAATCTCTCAACACTCGCCCAAAGGGTGCTCTACCAAGTGATACGGTAGTAAACCCCAATGGTGGGTATAATAATTATATGATGGCGGTAACCACCAGAAGTGGAAGAGGCGGTGATGTGCAAGCCTAAAGAGGAAATCAAGTTGTAATTAATGAAGAAAAGTTACAAAATGATGAGATCCCGTTGGTAGTTGAGGATATTGTTGAACCAAATGCAAGTGATGATGTGAGAATTGAAATTAATGAGGGTGAGGAGGATACTCAAGAAGCTGTGAACCCGTCTAGGGAACACGTCATTGATATGCCCGAACCAGTGGTGCCTAAAGCCAAGGCACCCTTGTCTAGACCTCCTCTGCCATATCCTCAAAGGTTGGCCAAGCAAAAAGGTGACAATCAGTTTAAAAAATTCATTGAGATGATGAAGAGTTTGACTATAAATGTGCCATTGGTGGAGGCACTTGAACAAATGTCGGGATATGCAAAGTTTATGAAGGACTTGGTTACTAAAAAGAGATCATGGAGTGTGAGACAATCAAGATGACGCACCAAGTGAGTTACACTGTACACTCCATGGCACCAAAGCTAGAGGATCCCGGAGCATTCACAATACCATGTACCATTGGAAGTGCCGATTTTGCAAAAGCCCTATGTGATTTGGGGGAAAGTATCAATCTCGTGCCATATTCGGTTTTCAAGACTTTGGGTATTGGACAAACTCGTCCAACTTCTATGAGGCTTCAAATGGTGGACCAGTCAATAAAGCAGCCTTTGGGAATTATTGATGATGTCCTTGTTCGTGTTAACAAGTTCATATTGCCGACCAATTTCGTGATCTTGGATTGCGAAGTGGATTTCAAGGTGCCTATTATTCTTGGGAGGCCTTTCCTAGCGATAGGGAAGCTCTTGGTTGATGTAGAAGCGGGAGAATTGACCTTCCGTATTGGAAATGAAAAGGTGGTGTTCCACGTGTGCAAATCAATGAGGCAACCAAATAGCACCGAGGTGTGCTCGTTTGTTAACATTGTCACGGCGGAGATAATGGATGACACAATCGCAATGGCAAATGTAGAGGACCCACTTGAGGCCGTGCTATTAAGCATGGATGTTGATGATGATGACGGAAGGGTAGAGTGTGTGAATGCATTACATTGCATGGGCTCGTATTCTTATGAGCCGAGGAAGTTATCTCTTGATATTAAAAATCGCAAAACTCCACCTACCAAGCCGTCTATTGAGGAGCCATCGGTGTTGGAGTTGAAACCACTTCCTCCTCACCTCAGGTATGAATTTCTTGGTCCTAATTTCACTTTTCCAGTTATTCTTTCTTCTTGCTTGACTAACATGCAGGTGGACGCCACTTTGGCTATTCTTTAAAAGCGCAAGAGAGCGATTGGATGGACCTTGGTGGATATTCAGGGTATTAGCCCTGCATTTTGCATAAACAAGTTAATATTGGAGGAGGATGCTAGGTCATCTCTTGAACATCAAAGGAAACTCAACGAGTCCATTCAAGAGGTGGTCAAAAAGGAAGTCATCAAGTGGCTTGGCGCGAGTGTGGTGTATCCAATTTCTGACAGTTCGTGGACTTCTCAGGTACAATGTGTGCCAAAGAAGGGAGGAATTATAGTGGTTACCAATGACAACAATGAACTTATTCCAACTCGTACTGTGACGGGTTTGAGGGTATGCATGGACTACCGAAAGTTGAAAAGGTCACTAGAAAGGATCATTTCCTATTGCTGTTCTTGGACCAAATGCTTGATCATCTTGTAGGCTGGGCTTTCTATTATTTTTTGGATGGGTATTCAGGATATAACCAAATTCTCATTGCCGCAGAAAACCAAGAAAAGAAGACCATCACTTGTCCCTATGGCACATTTGCCTTCTCTCGAATGCCATTTGGATTATGTAATGCACCGGCGACTTTCCAACGATGTATGACGGCAATCTTCATCCACATGGTGGAAGACATATTAGAAGTTTTCATGGATGATTTTAGTGTGGTAGGGGACTCATTTGGTGAATGCTTACAGAACTTGGGTCGTTGTTGGCCCGATCCGAAGACACAAACTTGGTTTTCAATTGGGAGAAATGCCATTTTAAGCTAGAAGAAGGAATTGTGTTGGATCACAAAATTTCAAAGAGATGGATTGAGGTTGATAAGGCAAAAATCGGGGTGATCTCAAGGCTCCCTCCCCTACTTCTATCAAAGGGGTGAGGAGTTTTCTTTGACACGCGAGTTTCAACCGAAGTTTCATAAACGAATTTTATAAGGTAGTTAACCCGTTGTGTAAATTACTAGAGCAATATGCCAAATATGTGTTTGATGAGAGATGTATGGAGGCTTTCGAGCTTCTAATGCAAAATTTGACGACTACCCATATCATTACTGCACCAAATTGGAGCTTGCCTTTTGAGCTCATGTGCGACGCTATTAATGTTGTGGTGGGTGCGATCTTGGGCCAATGAATAAATAAAATGTTCCATCTGATGTACTACGCAAGTAAGACAATGAATGAAGCTCAAAGGAACTATCCGGTCACCGAGAAGGAATTGCTTGTCATTGTTTTTGCTATGGAGAAGTTTTGCCCATACCTTATGGGGGCCAAAGTGATTATTCATACCGACCATGCTGCCCTTAGGTACTTGATGATGAATAAAGATTCAAAAGCAAGGTTAATGAGATGGGTGCTTCTTCTTCAAGAATTCGATTTGGAGATTGTTGATAGAAAGGGTAGTGAAAATCAAGTGGCGGACCACTTGTCTCGATTGGAGGAAGAAGGGAGGACATTGGACAGCCTTGAGATAAATGATGCTTTTCCAGATGAACAACTCCTCTCGGTTTCAATGCTAGACATGCTATGGTTTGCCGACATTGCCAATTATCTTGTTACCGGTGTTGGTCCCATATGAGCTTTCTTCTAACCAAAGGAAGAAGCTCAAGTGGGATTGTTTGGACTAATATTGGAATGAGCTGTATCTTTTCAAACTTACACAGATGGTGTAATTCGCCGGTGTGTTCCCAAAGAAGAGCAATTGAGTATTGTGGAAGCTTGTCACTCCTCGCCTTATGGTGGCCATCATGGCATGGTGAGGACGGCGTCTAAAGTTTTGAGTTATAGGTTCTATTGGCCCTCTTTGTTCAAGCATTCCAATGACTTTGTCATGAGGTGTGATGAATGCTAATGTGCCGGAGGGATTTCCAAGAAAGATGAGATGCCCCTTAACACAATTCTAGAGGTTGACATTTTTTATGTTTGGGGGATAGACTTTATAGGACCTTTCGTAAGTTCTTGTAGCAAACCTACATCTTGGTAGCGGTTGATTATGTCTCGAAATGGGTTGAGGTCGTCGCTTTGCCCAAAAATGAAGCTCGAGTGGTGATGTTCTTGAAAAGGAGTATCTTCACGAGATTTGACACTCCACTTGCTATCATCAGTGATGGGGGTTCTCACTTTTGCAACCGGGATTTTGACTCCTTGCTAGCCAAGTATGGGGTAAATCATAAGATTACCACTCCTTATCATTCTCAAGAAAGTGGCCAAGTTGAGATTTCTAACCAAGAGATCAAGTGTCCAAGACTGTCAATGCAAATATGACCGACTAGTCAAAGAAATTGGACGATGCTCTTTGGGCTTATCATACAGCTTTTAAGACTCTGATTGGTATGTCTCCATCTCGGTTGGTGTTTGGGAAAGCTTGTCATCTTCCGGTGGAATTGGAGTATAAGGCCATGTGGGCCTTGAAAAAGTTGAACTTAAAATGCGATGTCGCTGCAAATCATCGGGTTAAGCAACTGAATGAACTTGATGAGTTTAGGTTTCATGCTTGCTCCAGCTCATCCATGTATAGGGATAATATGAAGTACCTTTATGACAAGTATGCTAGAGGGAAAGAATTCAAGGTTGGCGATATGGTTCTCCTCTTCAACTCCAGGTTAAATTTATTTTCGGGCAAACTAAAGTCAAAGTGGAGCGGTCTATTTGAGGTGGTTAGTGTTACTCCTTTTGGTGCCATTGATCTCAAAAGCAAGAATGGTAAAGTATTCCGGGTCAATGGGCATCGCGTCAAGCATTACTTGGGCAAGATTAATGACAACCACGCAGTGGCGCTTATTTATTTGAAATGACTGTGATGGTAACATACGTCGTGCAATGATGTTAAATCAGGCGCTTCTTGGGAGGCAACCCATGTCTTTTGTTTTTCTTTGTTTTTCTGTTGTAGAATAGGATTTTGAACTGATAGTTTGTGAAGTAATGCAGGGATAATGTTGAACCAGTGTAGGACAAAGATGAAAAAATGAACAGTCTCTAAATATTGCCCATGCGGCCGCGTACCAAAGCAGTGCGGTCCACGTGGGCTTGAGCAGCAGAGAGTTCAGTCTCAAAAGATTCAACGTGGTCCGCATCCCTTTCTGTGTAGTTCGCGTGTGAAAAATTAAAATGGCATGCTCTCTTATAAAATTCCCACGCGGCCGCGGTCTAAAACAGTGCGGTTCGCATGGGAAAAGCAGCAATCACAAGTCTCTAATAACTTCCATGCATCCGTGCACCAAAACAGTGCGGTCTGCATGGACTGAGCAGTCAACTATTAACTTTTGAAATCCAGTGCGGTCTGCGTGACATTTTAGTGCGGTCGCACTGGTGGGTAAGTTGTAGGTCCCAGGGTTTTTCTATGAATAGAAGCCTTGGGCCTCATTTGAACCTTTTCACAAATTTTCATCTGGAGCTAGTATTTTCACTGTACATTCGCATCTCCTGCTCATTTAGTTGATTTCTCATTAATCCCAGGTAACAACTCATGTTTATTTTACTCATAGACTAATTTTTGTTTCTTTTAATTACACTCTACTAATATAACTTGTTAATTTTGTCATTTTTCGTCTTGGTTAACTGTGATTTAGATTTTTATTGTTTTGGTCGAATCATGGGGCATAAATGCATGCTAATTATTTGAGTAGGGATACCTAGGACTCACATTGTGAACAAAAATGGGACTTAACGGAAAAATATCCCGACTCATTTATATTTGCCCTACGCGGCCGCGAAGCATTTTTTCGTGGTTCGCGTGGCCCCTTGTGTGCAATGAGGAACCTTCTTAGCGCGGTCCGCATGACATTTGTGCGCGGTCCACGTAAGCCTAGCGCGGCCGCAATCCAAATCAGTGCAGACCGCATGAGAAGAGTTCAAAGAGGTCACGTTTTGGTCTCTCACCTGCGCGGACCATGTCATTTCTGTGCAGTCCCCACTGAACCAACGTGGTCGTGATCCAAATTAGTGCAAACTGTGTTAGTTTAGTTAGAGAGATGTGTTTTGGAACAATTGGCCTATGTGGACCGCGTGCATTTCTTTGCAATCCGCTTCCCTCTGCATGTGTCACTATGTGTGCAACTATTGCATTCAATTGAATTGTCTACTTCATTTCATGTGCTTTAAATGATACTGTTAGACGTGTATTTCTTGCAGACAATGGTGCAAAAACGTGGGGGCAAAGACAAACAACCCGGGAGAAGTGGTTCCTCCCGAGGGGGAGCAGCAAAACGAATTGTAAAACTCACTCCTCAAACCAGGGAGTTAATAAAGAAAACTCGGAAGATAATCCGGAAAGCTGATAGAGCTGCATCTCATTCCACGGGGAGTGACTATGCACCTTTGACTTGTGTCACTTCAGAGTCTCCCCCCATGCACATATACAAATCTTTGTATCTCCAGGATTCCCCTATCCTGATCATGAGGATGTTATCACCTCCAAGAAACCAGTAAATATCATCTCGGACTCGTCTGATGAGTCCAGAGCAGAAAAGGAAAATGAGGAGCAATACTCTACTTCTCCAACATTCACTATCAGGGGAGAGTGAAGGGTATGCTGAGGGAGGTGAACCACAGGTGGGAGGCATAGAGCAGACCAGAAAACCAGAGGCATGGGCAGATAGGTTCATTAGTGAGGTAGCCTTCCATAGATTCAAGGAGTGGTGGCCCAAGAGGAAACTGATTCCGGAGAGGCAGTTCATAGATGCGGATCTAGTTCCTCACAACCCTCACGTGCAAGCACAATTCCTCATGAGACAGGGTTGGAGCTTGTTTAAGTAACGTGTTGGGTTGGCCAATGAGCACATGGTGAAGGAATTTTACAGTAATGTTCACCACATAGTTCGGGACTCCAAAGCGACAAAAATGAGGGACAAGAATGTGTTATTTGCTGGGAAGTCGCTGAATGACTTTTTATGTTTGAAGAAGAGGATTAATCTCAGTAATTTGAGAAGCTAGCAATGAAAGAGGAGGTTCATCCGTGGTTGGCTGAGCACTTAGCAACCCCGGGTATAGTCCCTGTCTGGTTGAAAGCACATGCGAAGATCTTCAGGAGCACCCTGAACTTTGAGGCTAAGGGTTGGTTGACATTTGTATGCAGTCGACTAGAACCTTCCACACATGATAACACAGTCCCCCTTCCCCTAGCTGTATTGGTAGCATCCATCATGGCCTACTTTCCTCTGAATGTCGGCAATATCATGTTGAGGTTGATTTCTACTGTGGGATAAGAGACTAAAACCAACTATCCCTTCCCAAACAAACTCTCCCTGTACTTCAATGAAAGGGATATGAAGAAAAAGAAATATGATATGAAGGTGCCTCCGGTAGCCCCGTATCCGTGGTATAATCAAATAGGTCGGGATAACCCAAAGAAAAGCAAGAAGAGTCAGTCATCCACTTCCTCCGTAGCTGGCTAGTCTGAAGAGCCATTTGCTATTGAGCAGCCCACCGAGCCTGTTACTAATGAGGCATTGCCCCCAGCTCCTACTTCCACAGTTGACCCTTCCATGGCAGATGATCCGGTAATTCCTTCATCTAAGACTCACCGGTTCACTGCCAACCATCTCACTCACTCTCTTGCTAGTTTGAACAACTGGATGTCAACTGCGATATCCAAGTTGTCCACATTGACCACTACTGTACATCCACATGGAGCACCAGTTATTGTTGAGATTCCTGCTTCCATTGCGGATACACTAAAGACGATCCTGGCCAGCCAGGAAAAGATGATGGAGGAGTAGGGTAAATTATCCAAATCAGTTGGGGACCACAGCAAAGCACTTGACAAATTGGCTAAGGAGCACAGGAAGCTAAGGAAGACAAAGGCCTCAAAGGTCGGTCGCGAAATTGAGGGTGGATGTAGACAAGATGGTGGCGGATTAGATGTCGCTTGATCTATTTTTCGGGGACCCTGTTGCTGAGCCAGCAGCACCACAGCCATAGGCAGAGGAGGATAGGACAAGGAAGAAGAGAAAGCTCCCTAGCACGGGGGTAACAGTGATCGAGGTGGCTACAGTTCAGGTGGGCCCTCCCAGTACTGCAGATGTTGAGCCCTCTTCAGTTCCACCAGTCAATGAGCCATTAGGAGCAAACACCTATCCCAGCAGCACAGCAGCAGCATGATGGGGACCAGTCTGAGGTCCCCTCTAGTACATAAAACATGACAGCTTTTGGCCAGCACAGGGTGACTGATGAGGTTTGAGGGGCCGCTCTATGTCTTTTGCTGACTTTTGATGTTTTATTTGGTAGTTAGCATTGGGGATAATGCTAGCTTTTATTCGTAGGGCTGTGGCCTTACTATTTTGATTGACTATTGGATTACTGTATATATTCCCTTTTTTTAGCTTGCTGACATTAGTAGTTGGTAGATGGTCTGTATATAACTGTTCATTCTAGATGCTTTTCAGATTCTATGTAAATATTTATCTCCCCCTAGTTGTATATTCTACTCTCCTTTTGTACATATTCAATTGATTTTCATTTTGGTTTTCTATTTTTGTTAAAACATTTCATTTTCATTTTAGTTGCAAAGTTAGGCTCATAGCCTTTTTGGTTTTATTTTGGCATTTGCCATAAGCCATTGGCTTTTTTAATGCCACGGTTCTTTCCAAGGGTAGAGTGTTGTGCGAACCGGGTGGCTCTTCCCAATGATAGATGGCATGATAACCTTCTTAAGGGTTTGAGTCCGTTTTTTTTCCTTTTTGGTTTTCAAGTTTTTGTAGTTAAGGGTACCTCAGGCAAAGCTTAACTTGGGCCTACAACATTTGCCTTTGATCCTATGATCAAGGATATTAGTTGTGTTTAAGATGGTGAAAGTTGTGGCCTTGAGACTCTTGCGTTGACTAAACAATCATCATGTGATTTGAGAAGTGATTATAGGCTCTCCTTGATCCAAAAATGCCAATTTGAACAATTTCATGACCTACCAATCAAATGATCCCTAGTTCAACCCTTTTGAGCCTTGAACCTTTTTCTTTCATGAACCAAGTTACAAGCCTATACCTGTTCTCAATTAGACCTTCTCTTGGCACCCAAATCTTCCTTGAGTAGTGGCAAATGTCTAAGTTTGGGGGGGGGGGGGGGGGACAAGAAAGGCATCAATGTGGTAAAAAGGAATAAAAGCAAAAGAAAAGGAATGAAATGAAAAAGAGAAAAAGACAAAAAGAGAATAAGAATCAAAAAGGGAATCAAAGGACAACAAAAAAGTAAAAAAGGTACAGAAAAGTAGATAAAGGTAGAAAGGTTGTGAATTGGAAAAGAAAGAGTGATAATGTGTCTCTTTAACCCTTTGAAAGAAGTGAAGTACTCAATTGAGTCAAGAAAGTGTGCCAAAATAAATCAAAAGAAGTGCTTAAGGGAAGATTGAACCATTTGAAAAAAATCATATCCCACCTTCACCCAAAAGCCTTCACAATGACTCCTCAGAAGCCCAACTTGATCTTGAGTTGAGGGAAGCCTACATTAGTGAATACTTACATGAAGAGCAAGCATATGGTACTTAGAGCATGACTTAGGGCCTCTTCTTTGTGAGAGATGAGAGATAGTACATTCACCTCGATCTGTGTGCAAATATTCTAAAAGGTGAGGTTTACTTAGGAAAAGTCGAGGATGTGTGAGTTTGGGTTCCACAATGACAAAAGTACTTGAGAAAGGGTCCTTGATGAGATGTGTCAACTCTTGATGCTCTTGTGTCACACTTGATCCACAAGTTTTCAAAGTTTTAAATGTGTTAATGATGTATTTGCATTTAGGGAAATTGTTAGTCCCAACTGATGCTTGTTGAGGTTACTTTAGGATGAACATGAATTACTTGGGTGTTTTCCATTGAGGGATAGGTCTCATTTTATTTTCTTGAGGATAAGTAAAGGTTTAAGTTTAGGGGAGTTGATAATTGTGATTTCTACATGTTTTATACCCATTTTTACCTGAGCTTTGTGCATTGATTGCCATATATTAGCCTCAAAATTCTTACAAATTGCACTTGATTGCAAGTTGGAGCGACAAGATGATAAATATCAAATATCGGCTTAAACAAGAGTGAAATCTTCCAAGTGTCAAAAGACAAATAAAGTGGGGAACAAGATGACCTGCGCATACCGCACTGATTTGGTGTGCGTCCGCGCAGGAGAGTTCAAAGGCTGGGACAGTGCAAGTTCACCCTGTGGTACGCACTATTTTCCACGCGGTCGCGCATGATATTTAGTAGACCTTGAAACTTGCATGATAAGTCACGCAGTCCGCAATCATTTCTACGCGGTCTGCACTGATGGAAGTTCAGAGACCCAGAAAATCAAGGATAAAGCCCATGCGGCCTCACACCAAATCAGTGCGATCCGCGTGGGTAAAAGTTTATAGAGTTGAGTTTTGGGCAAAATCTACTACGCGGCCGCATCCCATTTCTACGTGGTCTGTGTGTCTCAGCCTACGTGGCTGCGTGACATATATGTGTGGTCTGCATCCCTCAGTCGTAGAAGCAAGACTTGAAGAATTATTGCCCTCCGTGGCTGTGTGACATTTGTACACGGTCCGTGCCAGACCCTCAGAGGTATTTTGGTTCGATTTTTCCTGTGTAGTATAAATAGAACATTTTACTTTTTTAGGTTAAGTTTGGTTTTTCAGAATAGCTGATGAGTTCGAGACTTCGTATTGTTAGCCTATTTTGGGTTCTTCTAGTTTTAAAGTGTATTTAAGTAGATTATCATTGTAGTTAATTATTATGTCAATGTCTCTAGCTAAACCCATTAGCTAGGGTTGTGCTCAACCCTAGTGTGGGTAATTAGTGGGTGTGATTGTTTAGTGCATGAATGATATTGGGTATTTGTTATTTGAATTAATCTTATGTTTTCACTAAGATTTGATGGTTGCAAACACTAAGTCTAGCTTCCTAGGTCTTGACTCTTCTTGAGAAAGAGAGTCTATGATCCCAAGACTAATTCCAACAAGGAATTGGGAAGGACCTATGAGAATGGTAGTCCTAATTAACGGGTTAACCTCGAGAGAGTAATTACCCAACTTTAACCATAAGTTGCTTGGGAAAAATAGCCTACCGAATTGGTCTCGAGAGAGTCAATTGGGCCAAATCACTCTCTCTATCGAGAGGAGTGAGAGTGGTTGCAGAAGTCCAACGGTTATAGCATAAGTCCCATATTCATTATTTTTGCATTAAGAATCTCTACCTGTTAGTTGACCATCTTGGTACATGTCACGACCCTAGTGTCTTTCTCTATATTGCATACAACTTAGAATTATAATTTTAGTATAACTTAGTTTTACAATTGTAGTTGATAAATTGTAGCTATTACTCAAAAGGAAACCAAAAAATGTTAGAAGATCAATTAGGAGCCAAAACAAACTTCTAGGCTTAGCAAATACTCAACTCCAAATCGAATCTCTCTGTGGAAAATTAACCCTGATACCACTATCGGGTAAAAGAATTAGCGCCCGCTCTTTCTTAGGATTGAGTCTGCACCAACCAGTCCCTAACCCTCATTATCCCTGTTTGTGTTTGCTGGACCAGCCTTGGTTCTGTGGTCTTTGGTTGTGTATGAATGTATCTTTGGAGGTTCTTGTTGTTTATTACTCTATTCTGCTTTTCAAAAACTAATTCACTAAATAGTCTTCCTTTGTTTTATGAAATATTCTAAGTTATATTCCTTTTAACCCTATTTTTGTCAAAACATTCGAACTCTCTTGTGCTTCACTTTATTCCTAGATACTTAAGTTCCACCCCCTCAGTGTGAGCACTGTTTTGGGGACCTCCTGAGTACCCTCCAAACTCTGACACACTGAGGCTGGTATTTCCACACTGCACATGTTAACTCTTGGTTACTAAGTCTGGCGTGAGTATGGCCCAAGAGCCCTCGAGGTCCTTAGGGAACTTTGGCACACCCAAGCTATGAAAGGATATTTTGGCAGTAAGGTTTGGAGGATTTGGGCCTATTGAAGGTTCTCTATAGAATAATTTCTTATTTTATTTTATTTACTATAATTCAAATACTACTGGTTTGTAATAATTTGTAAATGAATATTTGGGGGCTAAATAGTGAATATGGGGAGGGGTATGCATGTTTTTTTCTATGGGTAGAAAGCATGTTTATAGGTTTTTATTTACCTATTTGCACAACAGATAACCTGCTTAGGACATGCACTCCATATGTTAGAAATCTTGTTTTAGGTCTTTTATTCTCAGCATGTTATTGTACTCACTTCATAATCTTAATTACTAACAATAAGCCAAAAAACTATCATTACTGCATTGGCATAGTATAAATGATGTTTTAGGGAACTCCTTTGTGCATTAGACATCCTGTTGCATAGAGTTTTATACTTATGTAATTGTCAAAACGCCTATTAGCGTGTTTAAACTATTAATACAAGTCCTATGTGTATCCCTTTGAAAATCAGAGTCAAATATGCATGTCCACTCTTTAAGATGATCAGACAATGTATATGACGCCTAGGTAAACTTTAGGCCTAATAGGAATTGATTAATCACGTGGTTACAAGTTTACGACTAACTAGCCTTTTTTAATTTTGAACTCTGCCGCTCCCATTCTTATTTTGATTCTCTGAACTTCACTCTGTTTTTTTACTAAATTCTCGCCCTACTTTGAAATGATCTCGAAAGTGTGTATCCATGTGCTTTACTGGGTTACCCTTTTCTGCCCAGAATCGTGCTATATTTTATAAAAAATATTTATCCTATATCGCGTCAAGTTAATGTATCTCAATGCCTTTACTCTATTTTCAAAAAGTGTTTTAACTATTTTATCTATATTTTCACTAACTCTTAAACTATTGTGTACTTCTAAATCCTATTGTTGTCCCTAGTCATATTTATGTAACCGAGCATTTTTCAAATCACTTAGTCTTAATTGTAATTCTGCTTTTACTGAAATTCACTATTTATTTAACATTCCGGCTTCTTAAACTCTTGTCTTTGAGACCTTAAATATGTTTGAGACGTAATAATTATGTGCTCACTTGTGGCGGGATCTATTAGCCTCTATGTGCCCTTTGTATGTTCCCCTTATTTGTAGTCCTATTTGTTATGGATGTCGCTTAATATTTTTTCCTAAAATCTTAAGGGTTCAGCTTAGTCCTTACCACATAGGAATAGTGGTCCTAAATTTCCTCCAGGACTTGTAGAACGGGACGGGTAATAGCACGCAATAAGTATTTGAGGCCAACTCAAGCGTTTAATAACATTTACTAGGTAGGAAGGGTAGAATATGAAGATGATGACCAATGCACTAATATCTTATGTAGCCTTTTTTAGGGGCAATTAATGAATATCACATTGATGATCCATATTGATTATAAACCTAGGACCCCTCTCCCTTTGTTTGTTTTTTTTTCTTCTCTTCTTTTTTTGTAAAATTATTCAAATTTTTTGTAAACCTTTTACCTTCAAAGTTCGTTTTTGCTTATTTGCATTATTGCATATTTGAATCTTTGATTTGTCTACTTGATTATGTGAAGTCACAATATAACATGGTCGGGAGCCATACTAGTGGATCTTGAGGGGTGTCTAATACCTTCCCCCTCGAGATAATTTCTATCCCTTACCCAAACTCTGGTTTTCCAACTCAAAAACTCTTTTTGTGTCCTAATTCACTTAATCATTAGGTGGCGACTCTTCAAATTCTAAAACAAACCCAAATCCCAAAAAGGAAAGAGTTGTCCTCCCAAATGTCGTAAACCCAATTTAGCCTTTAAGGAAAAAAGGGGGCATCGATTGGAAGACCAAAGAGGAAATGTAGACCATATATCCACGCCTATTTGTAACTTCAGATATATTTCTAGACCCATTCGAGAACGAACGTATGTTTAAGAGGTGGAGGATGTAACGAACCGTCCTGTTGTTTGAGAGTTGTAGCCATGTTCCCCAATTTACTTGTCCTTTAGTGCTCTACAACTGATACATGACTTACCGGATTGGTTGTTTCACGTTCGAAGAGATTTCAGAGTTAATTAAGACACTTAGTCTCGTAATTGAAAGCATAAGTTAAAAACAAGTTGACTGGATGTCGACTTATGTGTAAACGACCTCATATTTGAATTTTGATGATTCTATTAGCTCGTTGGGTGATTTTGGACTTAGGTGTGTGTCCGTATTGTGATTTGGAAGTCCGTAGTGGAATTAGGCTTGAAATGGCAAAAGTTGAAATTTTGAAAAGTTTGACCAGGAGTGTACTTTTTGATATTAGGGTTGGATTGGATTTTCGAACGTTGGAATAGGTTCGTGGTGTCATTTGTGACTTGTGTGCAAAACTTGAGTTCAATCGGGCATGATTTAATAGCATCTGACGTCGTTTGTAGAAATTGAAAATTTTCAAAATTCATTAGGCTTGAATCTGTGTGCAATTCATGTTTTTAATGTTGTTTGAGGTAATTTAACGGTTCGACTAAGTTCCTATGATGTTTTGGGATTTTTTCCATATTTTGTTGAAGTCCCTAAGGGCCTCGGGTTGATTTCGGATGATTAACGGACCAAGATTGAAGTCGAAGAGGAATTGAAGTTTTTTTTTGGTCACTAATGGTGCAATCGCACCTACGAAGTGGTCACCATAGGTAAGAGCCCACAGAAGTGGGAAGGAGCCCGTAGAAGTGGAAAGGATAAAGCTTGAAAGTGACAGCAAGTGTGAGGTTCTTTCTACACCTGCGAGGCCGCAGATGCAGGCATGTTGCGCAGAAGCAGAAATGGGTGCACAGGTGCGGTAGATGAGGAAATAATACATACATATATATGTATATATGCATATATATATATATATATATATATATGTATATATATATATATGTATATATGTATATATATATATATATATATATGTATATATGCATATATATATACACATATGTATGTATATATATATATGTATGTATATATATATGTATATATATATATGTATATATGTATATATATGTGTGTGTGTATATATATATGTATATGCGAGGATTCCGAGATTTTTCACCATTTCTATCATTTTGAGCTTTGGTTTTGGAGGTTTTTGAGAGGATTTTCAAGGGGATTCTTGAGGTAAGTTCCTTGTGTTCATTTTTCTTCAACGATTATGTTTCCCCCGTTGACTTTCCACCTAGCTAGTGTTGTTTTTAGGTGAAATTTGGGGGTTTGAGGCTAGGGATTTGTAGATTTAGTTTTGGGGATTTGAATGACCATTTGATGTCGAATTTTGATAAATTTGGTATAGTTAGACTTGTTAGTGAATAAGGTTTTAGGTTTTGTGACTTTTGTGGGTTTCGAGATGTGGGCCCGAGGGCCAGCTTTTGGCCAATTTCGGATTTTGGCTTATAATTTCGTATTTTTCTTGTAAAAATGATTTCTTTAGCTCGTATTGATTGTATTGTACTACTTGTGGCTAGATTCGGGACTTTTGGAGGCCTGCTTGCAAGGCAAAGCGCATTGTAGTAGAGTCTTGGTTCAGATTGAGGTCATTAATAGTTTTAAATCTGGTTCTGAGGGTATGAAACCCGAATTTATGCGTTATGTGATTGTTTCGGAGGTGATGCACATGCTAAGTGATGGGTGTGTGAATGCACAGTAGGATTTGCGACTGGATCCATTCCTTGAAGCTGTAAAGTTGAACAACTTCTTGTTAGACATATGTTCTCCATGTGTTATAGAAATTGGACTGTAAATCATGTTTAGGCTATGTGTTGGTACTGTAGGGACCCACATAGGCCATGATACTTGTTGAATTACTTGCTAATTGCTACTTGTACTCATTCATAGTCTTACATGCATATCTTACCTCAGTCTCTGTTATTCCTTGTTGATACATTATATCATTTCTGTTTGGGCTGATTTCCGTGACTACTGAGAGCCCGTGAGATTAGAGAGGTTGATGAATAAATGATGTCGCGGGTCTAATTGTGATATATTGATACCATAGTACATGAGTCGTCCGTGCGGATCCTGATATGATACTATAGCATGTGAGTTGTCCATGTGGATCTTGATATGATACTATAGAACGTGAGTTGTTTGTACAGCACATGAGTTGTCTGTGCGGATATAGCACTTGGGCTTGGAGCCCCTCCGGAGTCTGTATATCCCAGTGAGCACAGATACCTATTAACTTTGAGTGTCGAGTGCTGAGAGCCGAGTTATGAGATATTGAGAAAGACTGAGTGATTGTTGCCCTGAGAGGTTGTATATGCTTTCATTGTTATTGCACTTAGCGGCTATATGTCACTATTTTAAAATTTCTACGAGATATTATATCCGATTTCTTCTTCAAATTGGCAGAAATAAACGGAATTGATTTTAATTGCCAGATTGGAAAGCATGCCTACTTTCTTGTTGAAACTACTGAAAATGAATTATAACTGTGTAGCTCGTCACTATCTTTCAATTCCTTATTTATTATTATTACTTACTGAGTTGGTTGTACTCACACTATACCTTGCACTTTGTGTGGAGATCAAGGTATTTTTCAGAAACGGTGGGTATTGATATCGTGCACGATTGATCTTTGGAGACTACGAGATAGTTGCCCGGCGTTCGCAATCATTGTTCCTCCTTCCTTATCTTTTCTTTATTTGTACTTTATTCATACTTTCATAGTCATTTCTCTTCTATAGGGGTGATGTATATATGCTCATGTGCTCAGTGACACCCCGATATTTGGAGCTATTTCTGCACTTCTATCTGAGTTTTACCCTTTTTTATGAAAACTCTACTTATTTAAAATTACTTGATTCATTTTCGGTTAATGTTGGGAGTATTTGAAAATTGTTGATTTGCCTAGTACCACGATAGGTGAGATCACGACAGGTTATGTTTAGGGTCGTGACAGTTCTGATGATATCCTTTCTTTTTAAATTCACGTATTATGCTAATGTAACAATATTTTTCGGCATTTAAATAGTTTTTGTAGTATTATATATAAAATTTCTCTTATTAATTAAATTTATTGTTCCTTCATATAAACAAATATATAAACCATCATGTGCATTGATACTAGTATTTAAATGCACATTAAGAGTATTTTATCTAATTTAGCATTGGAGCACATTATCTTAAGGGAGAGAGTGTAATTTTTCTTCTTATTTAAAGACACTAAAAAGGAACATAATTTCTCTCTTATATTCTTTAAAGTATTTTAAAGAAAGAAAGATGAGAAAAAGAAAGAAATAAGAAGTCTTTGTTATGAAATAATAAAAGAACAAGAGCAATATTGCAGAGAAAGAGAAAGAGAAAATTCTTACTTGAATTTTGGGGTGATTTACAATGGGGTAAGATCCCTCTATTTATAGGAGGAAAAATGACTTAGCCTCAAAGTAAAACTCTCTACAAGTAGACATTCACTCTAAATAGAATTCTATTCTTAACACTCCCCCTTGAATATCTACTCAATAATTAATGTGCCTCGTTAAAACCATAACTAAAATAAAACCCAGTGGAAAAAACATTCTAGAAAAAGAAAAAGAGTACACATGTTTAGATATGCGTCTATTGGTTGCCTCGTTAAAAACCTTGCAAGAAAAACCCAGTGGGAGAAAACCTTGTAAGAGAAAAAGAGTGCAATGCGTATTAACTCCCCCTAAAGAGAGTATCAATTTCACATCCTTGAGCCTTCGCATTCTAATCTTGTGCACCATCTTCAAGAGATCGTTGGTAGAGATTTGATAAACAAATCAGCCATATTAACAATAATGAATATCTTCACCTTGAAATCATAACTCGTGATAGATATATAATGTCTTTACAAATATCGTGGAATGGCTCTTCAATATCTCCATAAAGGTATCCTCGCTATCACATTATCATGCGTATAGTTATAGCAAGATACATTGTGCATAAACCGCACTGAGGAAGTGGTACCTTAAGATCAAGAATTGTAGATGCTTCAAGCAACTTAAATCCTTCATTGATTGTCCTATAAGTTAAGTCATATAAGCCATATTATAGACTTTAGATGCATATCAAGTTTTCATGTCATGCTAGACAAATAAGATATCGAAAACTGATTGCACATACCATTGACTTTATACTTTTAAGTATTTGGACTACATGTCCAAAACTACATGTCTTTCAAATGGAATCAATTCTACTTGAATTGTATCTCTTCCATATTGCCAATACATTTGTGTCTATATTCGATAGACTTAAGATCCTCATCTATACTTAGTGTTATGATAGATGTCTTCGACGAACATGCTATATCGGTTCCAATAAATTTTCATAAAGACATACATATAGATCTTTTCATTCATATATTCAGGTACCTGAATCTCTCATGAGATTTTATGAAGTGTTATGTCATGTGACCTTCTAGATCACTTGCCTCCTTTATTATGATCACTTTGATCATTTGCTCATCTTCTTTATCAAGAAGTTCTATTTGAAACTCATTTGTCTATATGCTTAATGCGTACCATAGACTTTGTCCTTCTAGGACTTAATATGAGCATTTGCAATGAGAATATAGTTACTTTCTTTGGGTCAATAAATGCGTATGGAATGCTTTGCAATATGTTTCAAATGAATTATCTTTTTATGAACTTCAAGTTCATATTATGATATTCGAGGATCTATATATACAAATGATACTCCGTTCCAAGTAACTTTTTCTCAAGTGTTTATCATGTCTCCCCCTCATGTTAGAAAAACTAACTTATTTCCTCAACTTTGGGAACCCATCTTTGTGCATCATCGTGTTAATATACAATACACATAAATAATAATAAGATGGAACTATTTGGCTCCTGACCCTGAACCATTTGTGAGGGGAGAAATAATATACTTTCGTATATAACATATATCAAACTGATATAGTTTTGTTCTCATAAGAAATAGTTTAGCTATTAAGTGGAGGCACTCAATAAATTATTTTGCTAAACCAGCTGTGATGTAAACCAACTTATCAAGATGAACTATCTTGAATACAAAATCTGGAAATTATGCTATAAATCAAACTATTGAGCAAGTTACCTCGCAAACACCATGTTGTGGGTTAATAATAATCGCACATGTAACCATCTCATAGATGCATCTTATGTGGTATACATGGCAGATGAATGGGCCCATATTCACCTTTGATATTTCTAGCATTCATGGGATTCAATCCCAACTTTAGTTGGTCAATTAACTAATGAGAGCAAGCAACATAAGAGAATTCATAAAGAAATTTCTAGTTCTTTAATATTTACCCATGTGAATTCTCTATTATTTTTGCACATCATATTTAAATTAATATGACTAAACCAGCTATGCCAACTGGATATCAATAAACTCCAGTTTATTGTGATATGTGTTTTATGTCAATAAAGTTCTACTTTATTGTGGCATTCTTTTATTTGTGTAGTACAAACTGGAGAATAAAGCGGGTAGCTTTTCGCATACATATTATTCTGCTACAAGTTGTAGTAATAGAAGATATAAAATCTTTCCTTTATTTATAGTCTCAATACAATCAACCGCTTTCGCATATACTTTGGAAACTGAACAATTTTCTTTGAGACTTACTACAACATAATACCTTATTGGTAATCAATTGTGTTTCTCCAAAATAGTATAATTGGCTCTTACAGAGTTCTCAGTTGATTTGGTACTGTCACATATTCATCAACATCCATATAGTGAATATTTTCTTTAAAGAGAAAGTTGTGCCATTATGGTTACAGTCAAAATTATATGCAAGATATGTTTCTTGCATTAATGTAATTCTTTAATATCACATTGCCAAAATATTTAGGTGTACAATAGGTACGTGACCAATGACCATTCATGCCATAATAATGACATTATTTTCTTATACCATCTCAAACCTCTTTCTAGAGGCGAGTGTGGTATATTCACCACCACTAGCACGTTCATATTCTTCCAAGAATGAATATCTATTCATAAATTAGATGTTGTCACACTCACATTATGATGAACAATAATCATCTATATGTGCTTTGTAAAATCTCATATTGTCAAATTGATGACAAATATTACTTTCGCAGAGAGAAAGATAATTTTGAGAATCCTTATTATTCTCATTATCACAATGTTGACAATTATAATTTCGTCTATTGTCACGTCCACATCCATTGATACCTTTACGGTAATAATTTTGTCTTCTTTCAGACTTATCACATACTGCTATCACATTCTCTAAAGTGAATGAGAATGGAGCAAATTCAATGGGACGTGTTTTCAATTCTTTGCCCACAATCATACATGAATTTAATCATGGCAAGGCATAGAAATTTTACCACGTTGGTGGTTATAATATTTTTCAAGCTCCATTAGAGTTGCAATCAAAATCTACCGTCTTTGCTTATATTTAAAATCAAATTATAGAATTACAAGAATTTGAAAGAGAAAAGTAAAATACTTACCTTAAATCTAGAATTTAATCATGAAGGAAGTTCATAGAACAATTACCAATCATTATACTCAATCTTAAAACTTCTACTCAATTGGTTAGAGTCTCGTGCTGATAACGTATTATGAAATAATAAAAGAACAAGAGCAATATTGCAGAGAAAGAGAGAGAAAATTCTTATTGAATTTTGAGGTGATTTACAATGGGGTAAGACCCCTCTATTTATAGGAGGAAAAATGACTTAGCCTCAAAGTAAAACTCTCTACAAGTAGACATTCACTCTAAATATAATTCTATTCTTAACGGTCTTCACTTAATTTTCTTTTCCATTTTTTACTCTTTGGACCGTGTCCTTTGCTTCTCATTCCTTTCTTATACCTCGAACATAGGATTAGGAGATGAGGGTAGTGTAAGGAGTAAACCATAAACTTTGGGGCTTTGCCTCTAAATTCCTAAAAGTAATGGTAGTAGTAAGTCTTTTGTAATAAATCTTGTTTGGCCAAAAGGGAAAAGAAAAGAAAATAGTCCATTATTTGCGGCCAATCACGAAAATAGTCCCCAAATTCCCAAAACAGATTGGATTCGGCAAAGTGCGCCCCAAGTTTTTTACCGTAAAACTAACTCTAGCTTTGTTCGGCACTGTGTGTGTGTGTGAAGCAGCAATAATCCGTCATGCAGATCTTCGTGAAAACCCTAACGGGAAAGACCATAACCCTCGAAGTCGAGAGCAGCGACACCATCGACAATGTCAAGGCCAAAATTCAGGTTCCTTTTTCTTTTCAATCCGTTTTGGCTTTTGCTTCTATTCTTTTCAGCTATGCATTTTAGTTTTCGGCCTTTTTCTTTTGTTTTATTTCATATCTCTTAGGTTGCTATTTGTAAATATCTCGCTCTAGTTGTCATATGTTTCACGAATTCCCACATATTTCTCTAGTTTTTGCTATTTAGGGTTATGGCCTTTTTAAGTTCTTCCCCAGGCTAGCTGTTCGGCTAATAGTTGAAAAGGAAGAAGGGTCATGAAAATCAGAAGATGAAAGGGCACTATTATTTGCACTCCTAATTTTGTGTCTTGATTAGCTTTAGCGTTAAAATACGAATGCCTCTATTTCCATTGAGTTTCGAATCGTGCACCATTAGCGTCGGGGATTTCTCAGTTATATAAAAAAGGCATTAATAACTTTTCTTCTACTGTTCTTCAGAAGTAGTTTAGGCATTCATTCAGCTCTAATAAGGATTAAGAATGCACCCAAAATAATTCCACTTACTTGGAGAAAGGAACACAATACTAGATGTCCAATCCAGTTGGAAAGTGTCTTCCTTCTGGTGGAATTGGAGCATCCTTTCTGATATATTTGGTATAATGGAAGAACCCCATTCATTCTTCTATTTGTTCTATTTAACACTAAAGGAACAATTTAATGACTAGAAAATTCGAAAGGGACATCCTGTTGGTGTTCAGGGGATTTGTATTAGTTCAAAATTTTAAAATATAAACAACACTACTGTTCCAAAGTGGTTGGGGTCAGCTATACGAATCTTTATATCTATTATTCCGTTTATCTCAAACTAGCTCTCTAACTAGGGATTCTCCTTTAAAAGAAATAGGTCATGATTGGCTTGGTGGTTGACATACCTCATTTTGTATTATGACTTGTGTTGCATCCCTGTTTCTCTCAAATTTGCAATCCTAAAGTTTGGTTATTGTGCTCTGCTTCTTCTCTTATACTTTCCCAAAACGTGCTAGTTTGATACATATAGTGATGGTGAACAATTGACATAGGCTTTCAAACCCAAAAAAAGAAAATAAATTTAGTCTTTCCCGTCTCCTGCTCCCCCCCCCCCTCCCCCAACCCCCCAAATAAAAAAACACCCCCAAATAAACATTATTCTTTAATTTCTGGGGTTAATGCTTGCTTGTAGAAGTGAATATTAATATATTATACTATTAGGCATTAGCTGATGGTAAGCAACCCCCACTTCCAGTCGAGAGGTTGTGAGTTCGAGTCTCCCCTAGAGCAAGGTGGGAAGTTCTTGGAGGGAAGGATGCCGGGGGTCTATTTGGAAACGACCTTTCTACCCAAGGGTAGAGGTAAGGTCTGCGTACATACTACCCTCCCCAGACCCCACTAAGTGGGATTATACTGGGTTGTTGTTGTTATTGTTATTAGGCATTAGCTGATGAGTAGCTGGATTTATTGCTTACCAGGACAAAGAAGGGATACCTCCTGATCAGCAGAGGTTGATTTTTGCTGGAAAACAGTTGGAAGATGGTCGAACTCTGGCTGATTACAATATCCAGAAAGAATCAACACTTCACCTGGTTTTGAGGCTCAGGGGAGGAACTATGATTAAGGTGAAGACTCTCACTGGAAAGGAAATTGAGATTGATATTGAACCCACAGACACCATTGATCGAATTAAGGAACGAGTTGAGGAAAAAGAAGGAATACCTCCTGTGCAGCAAAGGTTTTCTTCTCTTCTGTTTTACTCGTTTTTTCACTGTGTAATTGTGTTCTTTATTCTACATTTGCTCCTCTTAACCTTGTGGCCGAAAAGAAAAACTATTTGTTGTTTCTATAATACTGTGTACCTGGCCTAGAAGCTTGTTGGTAAAGTTCTTTCTGAGCGTGTAGTGTTCTCTCTGGTACTTCTAGCATCCTTTTAACGTTATTTTTTGCAATGCTCTATTTTATACTTGTAGATATGTACCTGTTTCCTAGAATTATAGCCCCCATACTTCTCTCAAATGACAGTGAATGCAAGATAACAATAGTCACTAAACATAGGATATTAACATGCAGATATCTATATGATTTTTCTTGGATACTTTTCGATATGGATGCTTGGTTGTGAAATTGAAATTGAACCTAAATTATGTTTTTAATGCTACTCCCTCCATCCCAATATATGTGATGGTATTTTACTGGGCACGAAGTTTAAAAAGAAAAACTTTTGAAACTTGTAGTCTAGAGTAAGTCATAGATAGTTGTGTGGCTATGAATCATATCATCTCATTGAAGATAAAATGGGCATTTTAAAGTTAAATTTGTTGCTAAATATGTCATTCCTTTTGAGACCGACGGAAATGGAAAGAGTATCACATAAATTGGGACAGAGAGTATGTTGTTACTTATAAGTTAAATTCTAGTAAGTCTATGTAGTGTTTGAACTTAAAAACTCAAGTATGGCTTCAAAGCTGGTAAATTGAACAAATATGTTTTAACAAATTTTTGGTATTGGCAATTGGGATTTGCTTCCTTGCTGTTAAGACCAGTAAATGTAATATTCAGAACTGGCCTTACAGACCTGAACTGGCATTTTAAGAGCGTTGTCTGAAAAATTCAGCAATATCCTTAGCCATTTCCTAACAGGCTATTTTTCATCTAGGGGTGGCAAAACTAACCCAAACTTGTTTGACCTACCCAACCTGCCGAAGATGTAATGGGTTTGGGCTAGAACAATTATGAAGATGGGCTGTTTTGGGCTAGCCCAAGTTAACCCATCAAAAATCATCAGCCCAAATGGACTCAATGATGATACCCAACCTTGACCCATGGAAATGTTCAAACTTAAAGTTCTACCTTGACCCATGTTCTGCAAAATATTTTCTAATGTTTCATGTTTGGTTGGTTTAAATGCTTGAAAATTATTTTCTTTATGAATTTGTTTTTCTCTAATTAGTGAAAAATATTTTTCGTATCAAGACAAGGGGAAAAAAATTCACAACTTTTTTTCAACCTTCCCAATCTCAACCAACCCCCACCTCACCCCCACTTTCACCCAACCCCTACCCCCCCACCCCCTCCTCACCCCTTCCTCACCCCCCTAACTCTCACCCACCCAACCCCACCCCTATCCCGACCCCCATCCTAAATACATGAAAATATTATTTAGAATACTTTTTTTTCATGGTGTTGAAAAAAGTACTTTCTTTCATATCAATAAAATGAGTTTTTTTATTAAGTAGAAAAAGTATTTTCTTTCATTTCAACAAAATGAGTAATTTTGTGGAAAAGAAAATACTTTTATACATCATGAAAAGAAAGTATTCTTTTTGCTAAACCAAAAGAAAATACTTTTTCTACATAATGAAAAAAATTAGTGATTTTGTAAAAAAGAAAACATTTTTTTTTACATCATGAAAAGAAAGTACTCTTTTTGTTGAAATAAAACAAAAATTCTACAACTTGAAAAAAAGTACTCATTTTGTGAAAAAGAAAATACTTTTTTTACATCATGAGAAAAAAATACTTATTTTATTTAAATGAAAGAAAATACTTTTTCTAGATCATAAAAAGAAAATATTAATTTTGTTTTTGAAATAAAAAAATACTCCATCTGCAACATTAAAAGAAAATACTTTTTCTATAACACGAAAAGAAAGTACTCATTTTGTGAAAAAGAAAGTACTTTTTATATTCTTTTTGTTGAAATGATAAAGAAAATATTCTTTATGCAACATTAAAATAAAGTACTCTAAATAATATTTTTGTTTAGGGTAGGAGTTGGGGGTCAAGGATAGGCTGGGGGTTGGGGCGGTGGGAGGTGGGTTAGGGTGTGTGGAAAGTTCTAAATTTGCTACTTTTTTATTTTTTCGATCTTTGTTCATTTGGCATGAATTGACATTTATTTCAAAACATAAGATAATTTTTAAATATGATTGTTTAAAAGTTGAGAATATTGCAATGATTTGGATCAGTTTTGGGAGGGTTAGGTTACAACCCATTGTTTAGCCCATCTTGACCTAACTCATCTTAATTTAAGTGAACCTTGGGCAGGATTTCCAATGACCCATTTAATGAGTCAATCCATCATGACAAACCCAACCTATTTTCCACCACTGTTTTCGTCGTTGACCACTGTCATTCACCAAACACAATGATGGGCATCCAAGTTAGTTGATCACAATCTCATATCTGTTCCTTGGAAATGAAAGAATGCATGGGATTTTTGCATCTTTAAAGGTCCTGCAAATGAAGTGTTATTATTTTTATAACAACTTCAACAACGACCAAGTAAAATCCTACAAGCGGGGTTTGCGGAGAGTAGTGTACGCAGACTTTATCCCTATCCCGATGGGACAGAGATGTTGTTTCCGATAAACCTTCGACTGAGGAAGATGGAAAGAAAACGAGAAGAGACAATATATCAGTATCGTCAACAGAAACCATAGAAATAGCAACATCATAAAAATCATAAAATAGATAACATGCAATAACAATAACTAGTAATTAAGATTCGGAGTTATGAAAAACAGAAGGATAGTGTGGACACAACATTAACCACCAGCCGTCTATGATCAACCCTATCAAACTAGTTTCACCTCCGGGTACGAAGTAGAAAAAAGGTCGATTGCCTCCTAAACTACAACCCTAATTCTCGACCTCCGCACCTTCCTATCAAGGGTCATGTCCTCGGGAATTTGCAGACGTGCCATGTCCTGCCTGATCATCTCTTCCCAATATTTTGCCAAAAGTGTTATATTTTTTATACGGAAAAGGGTAAGAACTGCCTCTAACGTATTGACGACAGTTTAAAAATGCCCTCTGTTAACCTATTTTGAAAAAAATGCCCCTCCTGTTAAAATTCTGGCATATTTGTGCCCCTAACGTATTGACTCCAGTTTAAAAATGCCCCTACCGTTAACCTATTTTGAAAAACATGCTCCTACCGTTTTAAATATAAGTACAGTCAGTTGTGAGACTTATGGGCACAAATATGCCAAATTTTTAACGGTAGGGGCATTTTTTTCAAAATAGGTTAACAGAGGGCATTTTTAAACTGTCGTCAATACGTTAGGGGCAGTTCTTACCCTTTTCCCTTTTTTATATATGAAAAATGTCGACTGCTTTCTGCACCTTTTCTTTGTTTTGTTTTATAATTATTTTGTTGGTAATGACAGTGAGTGCCTTTATGAAAGGCCTTTGCTACCTTTCTTTCTCGCCTTCCATCTGTTTTCAGGTTTGATATAACAGAGGATAAGAACTATCATCAATCTCATCTTCAGAAATTTTTTTAGAACTTCTTATGGTGTTTTTATGATCGTTAACTAGTACTTTATGGACCGGGAAGTACCATATTCATGGTTTATAGAAATCCGCGTGTCTGTATTTGAAATTTTCACCACATTTAGCTCTATTTTAGTTTCATAGTTATAAGTGCAAAAAGCCAGCAACTATGGGAGTTTGATCTAATGTTATTCTATGTAAATATTCATGCCAGCTTCTTAATTTACCTGTACTGCCAGCTGCACTGGTTCTACGGTCATTGTGTTCGTACCAACTTCTTAATTAACTTATAGTACTAGATATGCTGGTTTCCCCATTTATCTATTTGAGGCAATTGTTATACCAGTCATATCTGTGGTTTATTGCAGGCTTATTTATGCTGGAAAGCAGCTAGCTGATGACAAGACCGCTAAGGATTACAATATTGAAGGAGGTTCTGTTCTTCATCTCGTTCTTGCATTGAGGGGTGGTAGTCTTTAGAATGCTCCGAATTTGGGTAAAAATGTGCAACCTTTATCCACGAATTTATCATGACAGTTCTCTTTTGTTTTCTTTTTACCTTTTCTCATGTAAAACATGAAAACTTGGTTAAAGCTGACTAGCTGAGATTGATTTCCCCTTATAAACGTGGAATGGTGCTTGCTTTGTTATTTTTAGATCCCATGGCAGTGGTTGCATCAACTATTGAGATGTTTGGGTCCCCAATAGGTAATAAGTGGATACTTAGTGCGCCATGTCGCCCTAATTCACCATGCCAATCCTTTAGAATGAAATCCCCTTGTCTGTTTTGGTTTGACAGTAGAGGACTGGTTTCTGAAATATCTTTGTGAAACGGTGCAAAGATATTGATATCACTTATGTGCAGAGGGCCTTTGAATCCAAAGTGATACAGGAAAACCCCCCTTCCCCAGTCGCTATCATAGTTGGTGAAGAGAATGATACGGTCTCCTCCTCACTTTGTTAAACAACTCTTGAAATAGACTGGCCTTTTTTGTTCAATCAGAAAATTTCAAGTATGGACGACATAGTACCTAAGTGTATCTAGTGTGCGCCCAATGAAAAAGTACAACCACCCCAACAACAAGAATAAGGGGATATCGTACAACTGTTTGGCCCCTCGGGGGGTGAGGGAAACGTGGCTGCATTTTCTACCTACATTGTAGATAATTGTAGCGTTGGAGGCGCACCCCATTAGTCAAATACTACAATTCCGATTCAGTACATTTGCTTGCCTGCCAAATTTATGTCAGATAAAACTACTACGCAGTCTGATTTAATTTATTTTACATGATTTGACTAGATATTGTGTTTAAGAAGAAATAAAGATTGTTGAAATTTGTGATGTTAAATATACCCTAACATTTGTGTTGCTATAAAATTTTGAAACTTGTGTGTTAGTCTTAACTATTGTACTCCAGTAAAAATAACTTGGTTAAACAATCGTCGCTGCTGCTTCTAGACTGTCGGAAAATGATTTTGCAGAATTGTTTCGAACTGGGACCCACAAAAGCCACATGTCCGAAACCCGGAATAGAAAGGGATCTTCGTAAAGTTGATCATTATGAGTCTTACGACGAATTTGATTGGCAGGTTCAATGGCAACGAGAAGGGGATTCATTATCGGTCACCCAGGAGTATTTAGCCTTGCAAGGTGGTCCTTGCTGATTCACACGGGATTCCACGTGCCCCATGCTACTCGGGTCAGAGCATAAGCTAGTGATGCTTTCGGCTACTGGACTTTCGCCATCTAGGGTGCAGCATCCGGGCTGCTTCGCCTAGCAGCACGACGCTTGTATTGCTCTCCCACAACCCCGTTTTCACGGTTTAGGCTGCTCCCATTTCGCTCGCCGCTACTACGGGAATCGCTTTTGCTTTCTTTTCCTCTGGCTACTAAGATGTTTCAGTTCGCCAGGTTGTCTCTTGCCTGCCCATGGATTCAGCAGCAGTTCGAAAGGTTGCCCTATTCGGGAATCTCCGGATCTATGCTTATTTTCAACTCCCCGAAGCATTTAAAGCCTCCTACAGCTAGTGTATACTGCACATAATAAAACTTTTTAGCTACTCCAGTTGAATAGTGAGAAAAACAATTGACCGGCATGATTTCTGATGTATAAGATTTTGAGGGTCTTTCCGAGATTATATGAACTTTTTTTTTTGGTCCATCCAAAAATAATTACCTATTTCTAAATTTAAAAATAATTTAGCTTAACCTTTTAGTTTTATCCTTAATAAGAAACTTTATAATCACACAAATACGTTGGACGCTATTTTAACTTGTTAAGATCACTGTATTGGGCAAATTTGGTTCCATATGTTCTTGTGCTATCTACGCACGACCTTGACATAGAGACCGGTCAAACTGAGGCCGACTCAAGTAAGGTCGATCCCAGCAAGTGGACGGACCGAGTGACATGACTCAAGACGACGTCGTTTGAAGCTCTGACTCCTCCGTACACTGAGACCACCAACCTCTGTACTTTTCTTTGATTATTTCGAGGAAGGTCCCTTAATATATAGAGGGGACCTTCCCTTTGTAAAGGCTGATGTGTATTTTGCTATTCAGAATATACAACTCTCTCTCTCTCTCTTGTGTAAAGATTATTACTTGCCTTATTGTTCTTATATCTCGAGATATCTACATTATTATCACCGATTTTAGCTATACGATATCTCTAGTTCATATTACGCTTGATTCCGATTAAACCTTATTATTTTCGATTGTTCTTGAGCCTAATAAGTATTTACATAACTTTTTAGCCAAATAATTTGGCGCCGTCTGTGGGGATTTCTTGAATCAAAGTTGTAGTTTGCTTCTAGAGATCCTTCAAAAACCACTTTCTACAACCTAGAATGGCTGAAAGCAACGCAAGAATGAAAGTTATCGTGGATGTTAGAGCCGATCTCATGGGCCCTTTCAACACGGCCACTGAAGGGGATGCTCTTGTACCTTGATAAACGTGGAAAACCCACCTTCCCCTTCTGAAGATCTGGTGGTTCCACAAGAAAAAGAGGTTTTTATATCTACAACTAAAGAAGCACCCCTAGGGTAAAGAGGTTGCTGGAAGAGTGGTTGACAAATGCTCTAAGCCAGTTTAGCTGGGAACCCACCCCAAAATGCTAGATGCAAACCAACGACAGACCATGTCATAGCCGAAGATGAACTCGAGGTCGCACGAACAAACAACGTGCCCGTCAAATGCTCAAGCCCACGGGGGTACACTCACAGCCATCCTCAAAAAGATGGAGGAAATGGAAAACGAAAATAGGTCGTTTCGCAACCAGATGAATGAGCACCAAGAAAGAGTGGACAAGATCCCGGGTGCGCCTAAGCTGCTACCAAAGCGAGACATAGGAAGGATCGTTGAACAACCCTGCACAGAAGGAGCTGTACCATACCCCATCCCAAAGACCTTCAAAATGCCCCCCTACTTGAAGGTATATGACGGGACCTCAGATCCCGAGGACCATCTGATTCACTATGTCACGACAGTCAAAGGTAATGATCTATCAAAGGAGCAGGTACAATCCGTACTTCTGAAGAAGTTCGGCGAAACGCTAACAAGAGGGGCCCTAACGTGGTACTCCCAGATACCGGCCAAAAGCATCTCCACTTTCGAGGAAATGGCAGATAAATTTGTCACCATCCACGCAGGAGCCAAGAAAGCGGAAACACGGGTCAACGACATTTTTGCTGTCCGACAGGCCTCAGGAGAAGGGCTCAGAGAGTTCTTAGCCAGTTTCAACAGGGTTGGAATGAGCCTACCAAACGTGTCTGAAGGCATGGCAGTCGCAACTTTTCAAAACGGACTCAGCAGGGACGGCTCACGGGCAACCAGGAAACTGCTTAGCCGTCTTATGAAATATCCCCCACCACCTGGGAAGAAATTCGCAACGCCTAATGTGCCGAGGAACGTGGAGACGAGGACAATCTTAATGGCCCGACCCGGCGGCTAATAACGGTGAACCCAGAAATTCAAAGAGACCGATGCAACGAAGGACGACGAGAGCAAGTCCCACGCCTCAACAGGGAGAGGCACCAACCATACATCAGATCTTCGCATCCGCCAAGGCACGCGGATGCCTTACAACGACATGTCGCCCCACTGAGGAACGACAGAGGTATGCCTCCTTTACTATCTGCACATAACTTTTGTGTATCTCTTTCAGAAGTAGTGTACGCACTGGAGAAGCTGGGCAACAAAGTACAATGGCCGGTGAAGATGAAGCCGACCGCGCTACCAGAAAATCAAACGCCCTATGTGAGTTCCACCAGGAACGGGGGCACAGAACCGAAGACTGCATAGGTCTCCGGCAGGAGGTGGTCTGGATGTTGAACCAAGGATTCTTGAAAGAACTGCTCAGCGACAAAGGAAAACTCAACTTCGCGCGCGCGGGCGGGAACAACCTCACGGCCTGCCAAGGCCGCCCTAACCAAAACGCACCATCAACATGATCATTGGGGACGGCAATGACTCAGCAATCAACCATGTCAAATTCACCACCACTCACAAATTAAAGCGGACCATCGCTCACGAATTGTATGACGACTTCGAAGATAGTTTCACCTTCGATAAGTCTGATACCGACGGTTTGTTTTCCCCCATTATGATTCTTTAGTTATTACTTTAGGCATAGTAGATAATGACATTAAAAGGATTATGGTCGACGATGGTAGCGGCGCATGTATCATCCATCCAAGAGTCCTTGCACTAATGGGACTCGAGGATAAGATAATTGCACGCTATATAACACTAACTGGTTTTAACAATGCAGTGGAAAGAACCTCTGGGGAGGTTACGCTGCCGTTTTGGCAGGAGGAGTTACGATGGAAACCAGTTTCAATGTAGTGAACCAGGAAACGGAATACAAGGCCATCATCGGACGTCCGTGGATACATGCCATGAGGGCAGTCCCCTCCAATTTCTATCAAGTGATCAAATTCCCTACCCCATGGGGGGTGTACAACATACAGGGCGAGCCGCGCACCACCCAAGAGTGTTATAAAATAGCTCAAGATTACACGCACACCAAGCAGCTCAAAGGAGCGAGTGCGAAGGAATAGCAATCAGCCCTGTCGGGGACTAAGGTCCACCCGACAGAGGACGCCATCAATGATCCCGAAAACATTGAGGCTAACAAGGCCACGGTCGAAGATCTCAACCCCGTCCAGCTGAGCAACATCGATTCCACAAAAAAGGCTTATATAGGCCACGAACTTTCAAATTCAAGTAAGTATCGTGAATTTCTATCTAACCACACAGACCTGTTTGCTTTTTCTCATGCAGATATGCCAGGGATTCCACAAGAAATTGCCTCCCACAAACTGACGTTCCGCTACACCCGCCCGTGCGGCAGGTAAGGAGAAAAATCAATGTCGTCATTAACGAAGAAGTAAGTAAAGAAGTAGACAAGCTGCTGGCGAACGGTTCCATTAGGGAGCCCAAGTATCCGGAATGGGTCGTCAACTTTGTAATGGTAAAAAGAAAAATGGGAAGTGGCGGATGTGCGTGGATTTCACCGATCTAAACAAAGCATGTCCAAAAGATTTGTTCCCACTACCCCACATCGACCAATTAATAGACGCAACGGCAGGGCATGAGTTGTTAAGCTTCCTGGATGCGTATTCCGACTACAATCAATCATGATGGTCGAGGAACATCAAGAGAAAACGACCTTCATTACTCACCAAGGAACATACTACTACAAGGTAATGCCCTTTGGGCTCAAGAATGCGGGGGCTACATACCAAAGGCTGGTGACTACGATGATCAAATAGCAACTCGGCAAAACGATGGAGGTTTATATTGATGACATGCTAGTGAAGTTGTCAAAGAAGGAGGACCACCTCGATCACTTGAAAGAAGCCTTCAAAATATTAAGAAGATACGATATGAAACTGAATCCTGAAAAATGAGCCTTCGGCATAGCCTCGGGAAAGTTCCTAGGATTTCTGGTGTCACAAAGGAGGATTGAAGTCAACCCAGACCAGATCAAGGCAATAGAAGCCATCCCAGAAATACTAAGCAGCAAAAAACAAGTGCAAAAGCTAATGGGTCGAATAGCGCCCTCTCCAGGTTCATCTCACGCTCCTTCGACATGTGCCATAAATTCTTCGGTGTATTGAAGAAATACCAGGGACTACAATGGAACGAAGAATGCGTCAACGCCCTGAGAAGTTTGAAGGCATATCTGTCATTGCCAGCCCTACTAGTCAAAACCAACCCAGGCAAACTGTTGTTGGTATACTTGGCCATATCGGAAGTCGCGGTTAGCGCCATCCTACTGCGCGAAAATAAAGCTACACAATCTCCTATCTATTACATTAGCAAAACTTTAGTGGACGGCGAAACCTGGTACCCACACCTTGAGAGGCTGGCATTGGCACTCGTAGTAGCTTCATGAAACCTGTGACCCTATTTCCAATGCCACCCCATAAGGGTAGTAACGACCTTCCCTTTAAGGAGCGTCTTACACAAGCCCAAACTCTCAGGACTGCTTGCCAGATGGGCCGTTGAGCTCAGCGATCATGATATCACATACCTTCCAAGGACCTCCATAAAGTCGCAAGTCCTAGCCGACTTCATTGCCGACTTCAGTGCGAAAGTCCTGCCAAAGGCGGAACTCGAGGCACAACGTGCATCCTCCAAAAATGACCTGTGGGTCCTTCATACGGATGGCACCTCCAATACATCGGGATCGGGACTGGGACTCGTTCTTGAGGTCCCCATGGGCAAAGCAATTCGCCAGCCATACGATGCCCGGAAATGACTAACAACGAGGCCGAGTATGAGGCCGTTATTGCAGGCATGAGACTAGCCACCAAGTATGGGGCTCGCCGAATCCTCCTCCACTACGACTCCCAACTTGTGGTAAACCAGATCACTGGGGCTTATCAAATCAAAAAGCAAAGGCTACAAAAGTACTAGACAGAAATCCGTAACCTGATGGCTACATTTGATGAATGCCGCTTCGAACAAATTCCCAGAGCACGGAATATCGAAGTGGACGGCCTGGCAAAGTTGGCCGCAGCCACCAAAAACATTAACAAAGAAAGTGTGGTCACGCTCCTCCACTCGGCCATTGATCACATCGAGGTACTTTCTTTAAACCTAACCTGGGACTGGCGCAACCAGCTCATATCTTATTTGCAGGACGAGACATTACCCCCGATAAAGAGGAGGCGAAGAAACTTCGCGTACAGGACGCCCAATACTGCATGATTAACAACGACCTTTACAAAAGGATGTTCGGTGGCCCCCTGGCCAAGTGCCTAGGGCCAAACCAAACAAGGCCGGTACTCGAAGAAGTGCACGAAGACCATTGCGGCGCTCACACTGGAAACCGTGCCCTTGTGCGATGCATCATACGTGCCGGCTACTACTGGCCCACCATGAAAAAAGAGGCAGCTGAATATGTCCGACGATGCGAACAATGCCAAAAGTACGCCCCAATGATACACCATCTAGGAGAACCCCTCCATTCTGTCACTTCCCCCTGTCCATTCATCAAATGGGGAATGGATATAGTCGGCCCACTACCCGCAAGACAAGGAAATGTACGATTTTTACTTGTTTTAACTGACTATTTCTCCAAGTGGGTGGAAGCAGGTGCGTACGCGTAAGTACGCGAACAAAAAGCCATCGCCTTCATATCGAAGAACATCATATGCCGCTTCGGCATCCCCAAAGAAATCAGCTGCGACAACGGGCGTCAGTTCATCGGTCAAAAAACGACCGAGTTCTTCGAGAAATGGCGCATCAAGAGGACCATGCCATACCACCCCGCCGCCAACAGCCAAGCGGAGTCCTCCAACAAAATAATTTTAAACATACTGAAAAAGAAGCTTGAAGACGCCAAGGGACTATGGCCCGGACTCTACCTGAAGTCTTGTAGGCACACAGAACTACACCCAAGTCCGGCACCGGGGAAACCCCGTACTCACTAGTTTATGGAACCAACGCGGTCATACCTATCAAAGTTGGCAAACCCAGCCTAAGGTATTCGCACACCAGTGGAACAGAAGACGACACCAGCAGACTTCAAGATCTTGATGAAACCGAAGAAAGAAGGGAAATGGCCCACATCAGGATGGTAGCCCAAAACAACAAGTCGAAAGATACTACAACAAAATGGCAAAAATAAGGCCACTCAATGTAGGAGATTACGTCCTCAAAGCCAAGACGTTGGCCTCCAAAGACCCAAATGAAGGAAAACTGGAAAGAACCTTACAAGATCACAGCGGCAGCCGGGAAAGGAGCATTCCAGCTAGAGACAATGGAGGGAAAAATGCTCTAGAACAACTGCAACGTCGCTCACCTCAAACAATTCTACTTCTAAAAGGCGTCCCCTAAGTCGTACTCTTTTTCTCTTACCCGGGTTTTGTCCCAATTGGGTTTTCTCGGGAAGGTTTTTAACGAGGCGGCAAAGGGAACACCTGGAGATGTTTGCAGTACACTTGTATCATATCAGCCTCTCCGTGTACTTTCCAAGCCTGACATGATACAGGGACTGAATTAGTGCCATCTCCAATGTATTGAAAGGCTACAGCCATCTCCAAATGTATGAAAAGGCTACAGCCATCTCCAAATGTATGAAAAGGCTACGGCCATCTCCAAATGTATTAAAAGGCTACGGCCACCTCCAAATGTATGAAAAGTCTACGGCCATCTCCAAATGTATGAAAAGGCTACGACCATCTTCAAATGTATGAAACGGCTACGACCATCTCCAAATGTATGAAAGGGCTACGACCATCTCCAAATGTATGAAAAGGCTATAGCCATCTCCAATGCACGAAAAGGCTAAGGCCATTGTTTTTACACGGCTAAGGCCGTCGACTTTTACATTGCTAAGGCCATCGTTTTTACACGGCTAAGGCCGTTGAATTTTACATGGCTAAGTCCATCGTTGTTACAAGGCTAAGGCCATCAAATCTTACATGGCTAAGGCCATCATTTTTACACGGCTAAGGTTCTCCAATTTTACATGGCTAAGGCCATTGTTTTTACACGGCTAAGGCCGTGAAATTTTACATGGCTAAGGCCATCATTTTACACGGCTAAGGACATCAAATTTTACATGGCTAAGGCCGTCAAATTTTACACGGCTAAGGCCGTCGAATTTTACACGGCTAAGGCCATTATTTTTACACGGCTAAGGCCATCGAATTTTACACGGCTAAGGCCATCATTTTTACACGGCTAAGGCCATCAAATTTTACATGGCTAAGGCCATCTAATTATACATGGCTAAGGCCATCGTTGTTACACGGCTAAGGCAGTCAAATTTTACATGGTTAAGGCCATCGTTTTTATGCGGCTAAGGCCGTTGAATTTTACATGGCTAAGGCCATCATTTTTACACGGCTAAGGCCGTCAAATTTTACATGGCTGAGGCCATTGTTTTTACACGGCTAAGGCCCTTGAATTTTACATGGCTACGGCCATCATTTTTTCACGGTCAAGGCCGCAAAAATCTTACATGGTTAAGGCCGCCGTCGAACACGGATTAAGGCCATCAGATCTTACATAGATAAAAGCCATCGTTCTATGCGGCTAAGTCCACCCTTTTGATGTAACTAAGGTTGTCCAAAATTTACGTAGCCGAAGCCATTATTTCTACACGGTCAAGGCCACCCAATGACCCACTTAGCTTCAACTACGGCAACAAATACAACAAGGTTCCAGAAAACAGAAAAAATTAACTGTGGCAAAAGTCATATGTCTTTATCTTCAAAAAAGGTCAACACCCATGATACAAAAATCGGTATTTACAAACATATTTACAAAAAATCCTAAAGGCCTCCGCCACTCTGATTATCCTGCCCCGCCTGGTCCTCATGTGGCCCATCTTTATTCTCAGGAGGATATGCCTTGGAAATCGAAGAGCTGGACTCCAAATGGTTAACATCTACAGAGTTACCCCCTCCCAGACTGGTAATTTGGGACTATAGCCGGCCGCTTCACGGGAAGCTCTAACCAACTGGCGTTGGCTCTCAACTTCCGCTTCAGATGCTCGCCCGGCCGCAAAATATTCTTCAAGTACGACCAGCCGAGCCTCCGCATACACCCACATCTCATGTGCCTCACGAGATGCATTGGCCTGTTCAAGAGCCCGCTTGAGGTCCTCAACCTCGGCTTTCTTGGCATCAAGTTCCGCCGTTAAGGCCGCAACCCGAGTGCGCAATTTCGCCGCCTCCTCTGCCACTACCTGGACGAGCTGTAATTCTTCATCCTTAGATTGAATAAGGATCTCCATATCCGTAGACCGAGCAACAGCGGCCATGAGTTGTTCGTCAACTTTCCCCAGCTCAGCCACCCTCTTCTTCAACTGCGCCTCAGACTGCATGAGGCCCTCATGGAACACCCTAAAGTTAGGGTCCTGTTTATACATATCGGCCAAGGTTCGATGCGCCTCACGTGTCCTGTTATACTTCTACACCAACTTAATGTACTTGGCCACTTTCTTCTTCAGACGTCGACCCCTCTCCGCCTCCAAGATAAGAGTCTGAAAAAAGCCGAAAAGTAAGTGCAAGGAAAATCATCCTCCACAAATAAAAAAAAATCAATCAAGTCAAAAGACATACCTGCAAGGCCGCACCCGCCACTCTTCGGGCCATGTCCTTGTCACTGGTCTCTGCCAGGGCCACGCTCTCGGCACCCGCACATAAAAGTGTCATACTGGTGGCCGCCTCCTCACAATTTTTCAACAAATTATAATGGCTAGGAATCACTATGCGACAGGAAGACTAGACAGCCACCATCTTCACTTTGTCCAAGGACCTGCCTTCTCTTCTTGCGTCCTCGATGGCGATTTCCGGGCTCGCCACATCCACACATTCACCCGCTCTCTCTGCGGCCGCCCGCGATCCGCCATCCCGAGCACGTGCCCCGCGGAGGTCAGTAACTACCTCTCTTCTAACAGCAGACCTCCTCGAGCAAATAGCTTCAGCCATGAAGACCACTCTGGACTCACGGCGGGGTGGCTTAACCTTCTCCGTCTGTGTGACCACCGCCTTGCCAGCACGAATCCGGCATCTCTTCATTTCCAGTGACTCTTCTTCTTCAAGGCTCCCCTCCGTGGGACGCAAGTCAGGCTCAGATGGCGTTACTTTGATAATGGGCGTCCTTATGGAGGCAACCTCGGGGACGGCCCTAGGCACAGCCGCCAAAATCTCCTCGGGCGTCATCTCAAGCGCGACCCCAAGCAGCACCTCAGACGTCGCCTCGGGAGCCGCCGTTGATGCGGCCTCTTGCCTTGAAGGGGGAGAAGCACTGCCCCTAGACGTACCTACGAGGAGCACATCCTCCTCTTTAGAATCAGACGCCGCCCTAGAAAGGCTGGCCACAGTTTTCTTCTTCTTCTTCTGCGCCTTCTTCGAAGCACCCCGACCTACCAAAACATGTATGATTTGAACAAGGAAAATTAAGGGGAGTCTCCAAGCCAGAACGGAAAGGAAAAAACAAGCAAAGCCGTTACCTGTCGGGCCATAGAGCTTGAGTAATTCTGGCCAGGTGTGGCATTTCTCCGCAAATGATATTAATGCTCTCACTGACAACCTAATGTCATTAATCCGTCGAGGAATGCGAGTTGTCACTACATAAAGGTAAAAAGAAATCTACGATGATTAAGCCGACGAAACAATACTGCCACAAAAACTGCATACAGAAACACTTACATGCTATGTTCCATGCCTCCGGAAACCCTTCGGGGTTAGACGATAGATGCTCAGTACGAACGTAGAAAAATCTCTTCCAAAATTTACGACTGGCCTGGTCGTCGGCTTGCACCACAAAACTCTTCTTACCCCGACGTACCAACTGAACCATGATACCTCTCATAAAGCTCATGCTGAACATGTGCAACAGGTGGTTAACGGAGACCTCTTTCCCAGCCTTAGCCGCGTAGGTGGTAAGAATCCTACACACCTTCAGCGCGTACGGGGTAAGTTGAGCCGGACATGCCCCATACCAACGGCAAAGCTCCTCCACCATAGGATTGAGCCATCTCAACGTAATCAGGAATATTGTACGACTTCCTGAGATCAGCCAAGTGAGATGACGTCAGCTTACTAAACTCCCAAGGAGGGAGTTTACATTTGTTGTTAAAATCCTTCCGTATGACCATGTCCTGCGGAAGTATGTTGGACATTGATAGAGGAACGAGGACTTCCTCGGCTCTCTTTCCCCATCGTCTGAGGACGATGAAACCCTAGAAGGGGCATCACCCTTGGTCTTTTCGCTATCGTGGCGACGCTTAACCATGATGAAGGTTATGAAATAAAGACGCTTCGGGTACACAGGGTTAGATTCCCGGGAACAAAAATTTTAAGAAGATTGACGAGTACCAGAAAATGATTGAGAAAATACTCTCTGAAAAGGTTCGAAAGTTGAATTGGGTTCAACCTCTCCTCTACTTATAAGGAAAGGTACACAAAAATCGAAAAGTCATGATTTGAAAACTGGCGCGGGAAACCAAAACTCCACGTCATGTCCTGAACCACCTCGGGAGCAAAAGTAATGATCACGCACGTGATCAATGATGTCATCCTCAAAAGGATCCCTAAAAGGAGGTTATATGTCAACGACATAACACCTTCGCATATGATCACGCCCTTTTTTCACAGTATCTACAGGTATGGCCAAATTTCTAGAAAGGTCGAGCACGAATGTTTGTTCGTTGAAGACGTCTCTCGGCTACGTCCCCAACAAACGGAGAGACTATCTGTATTGGGAAAATTTGGTTTTCTATGTTCTTATGCTATCTATGCACGACCTTAACATAGAGACCGACCTAACTGAGATCGACTCAAGTAAGGTCGACCCCAGCAAGTGGACTTACCGAGTGACATGACTCAAGACGACGTCATTTGAAGCTCTGACTCCTCCGTACACTGAGACCACCAACCTCTGTACTTTTCTTTGATTATTTCGAGCAAGGTCCCTTAATATATATAAAGTGGACCTTCCCTTTGTAAAGGCTGATGTGTATTTTGCTATTCAGAATATACAACTCTCTCCCTCTCTTTTTCTTGTGCAAAGATTATTACTTGACTTATTGTTCTTACATCTCGAGATATCTACATTATTATCACCGATTTTAGCTATACGATATTCTCTAGTTCATATTACGCCTGATTCCGATTAACCCTTATTATTTTCGATTGTTCTTGAGCCTAATAAGTATTTACATAACTTTTTAGCCAAACAAACAAATTCCAAAAATCTTAATTTTTTCTTAAATGTTGTGTACAGTCAAACATATTCACAAAAATTGAAACGGAGTGAATATTATTTTATTTTTCCATAAATACCTTACTCAAATAAACCCCCTAAACTCTTTCCCTAACTTCATTCTTTCACTGATTAACCACAACTTTATCAACTGAAGCATCCATAACATCTACACTATGATGATCATTTTGATCTTGATCACTATCTTCATCATAGTCTTGGGTTTCTTCATGTGCAATAGGTGCCTTAGCAATTGAAACTGGATAATAAAAACGATACCAAACTCATCTTGACTATAACTGATAAAGATGCACTGTTTAGTTGTGACATCCAGTTTTAATCTCTCATCTTTAGGAACATTCACACAAGCTTTATACCCAAAAACTCTCAGGTGATCATTAGAAACATCTTTGGCAAACCAAAATCTGTCTGGGACATCACTATCAAAGCAACTGCAGGAGACAAATTGATAAAATAGGCAACAGTGTTAAGTGTTCCCGCCCAAAATGTATTTGGAAGTTTATCATCTGAAAGTAAGCATCTAACTCTCTCAACTAGAGTTTTATTCATCCTCTCTGCCAAACCATTCAATTGAGGTGTCTTGGGCGGAGTTTTCTGATGACGAATTCCTTTTTTCCTTGCAATAGTTATCAAAGGACCACAATATTCACCACTATTATCAGTACAAACACATTTTAATTTATTCCTTATCTGTTTCTCAACTAAGGCCTGAAATTCCTTAAACACGCTAAGTGCTTGATCTTTAGATTTCAATGGATACACCCACAGCTTACGAGAATGATGATCAATGAAGGTTACAAAGTAAAGTGCATCACCTTTTGACTTTACTTTAAAAGGACCACACAAATCGGAGTGTGCTAGCTCCAATAAATCGGGCTTTCTTGAGCGAGGATTGCTATAAAAGGAAACCCTTTTCTGTTTGTCAGCTAAACAATGGATACACCTTTTCAGCTTTGCTTGTTTCACTCTAGAAAGAAAACTTTTCTTAGCCAAATACGTAATCCCCCTCTCGCTCATATGACTCAGTCTTTGGTGGCACAATTTCGATAAAGTATCACTTTCCACCAGATTTATGGATTCATTGAGAATAGAGCTTTGTGTAACATATAATTGACTAGACTTGACTCCTCGAGCCACTACTAACGAGCCCTGAGTGAGCTTCCATTGGCAATTCAGAGGGCATTATGGTAACCTTCATCGTCTAATCTTCCTGCGGAGATCAAGTTGAAAGGAAAGTCTGGAGCATACTTGACATATTGAAGAGATAACGTTGAACCATTATTAGTTTTCAAACAAACTGTGCCAACACCAAATACCTTAACTTCACAGGCATTTTCCATCGTTAACACTCCAGAATCAACAGGAGTATAAGATGAGAGAAAGTCTTTTCTTGGTATTACATGTGAGGTAGCTCCAGAATCTACTATACAGCTCGTCTCATGGATTACCAAATTAATGACATTTTCATCATATGCAAAAATAAGGTCATCTTGAACAATAGCAGCAATATTGTTCTCGTTACTTTTCAACTTCCTTTCCTTTTCTAAGTGTTTTGATTAACTTGCGGCAAAACCTTTTGATGTGTCCTTTCTTGCCTCATGTAATATTATAGTATTTGGACCTTGACTTACTTCTACTTTTACCTTTATTCTTTGAGCCTCTTGTTCTGTCTCTCCCCCGGTCTTCTGTAACCAAGATATCTGCTTGTGGGGACGAACCCTGAGATTTTTCTCCTTACTTCCTTGTTCAGCACACCACTCTTGGAATATTCCAAGGTCACCTTACCTCCAGGAGTTGAATTTGTCAAAGAAACACGAAGAGTTTCCCAAGAGTCTGGTAGAGAATTAAGAAGCCAAAGTCCTTGTATCTCATCAACAAAATTAACTCTCATTCATATAGCTGAATAAGGATGCCCTAAAGTCATTTATGTGATCAATAATAGGGTTAAATTCCTTGTATTTAAAGGTCATCAATTGCTTTAGCAGAAACAATTTGTTGTTCCCGATTTTTGAAGAATAAAGAGTCTCTAGCTTTTCCCACAATGATCTCACATGTATCTCATTCACAATATGGTTGCGCCCATTGTCGTATATATCCACATACTTATTGGTACTCGAAATCTCAATCTTCATCGGATATACTCTCGGGTTTATGAGCTGAAAAAATGGGTAGATGCATCTTCTTCACGAACAAAAAGTTTTTCATCTTGCTTCTCCAAATATTATAATTTCTTCCATTGAAACATATCTTCTGCTCATATTTGCCTCCACTTCGTAACAACTCGGATAAATAACCAAGTCTCTGATACCAATTGTTGAGACAAAAAAAATAGGTATCATGCGGAAGCTAGCAAAGCAAACCCTCAATGACGATAAATCATACAAGAAAAGAGAAATATACCGAAAGAGACACAAACATCTAACGTGGTTCAGTCAACTGACCTACGCCTGCAGTGGAGATGAGCAATCTACTATAATAAAAAAAGAGTACAAAATATCATGAGAATAACCCCACGAAAGAGCAAACACAAGTGACACAATAACACTTGTCTTGTAAAGTTCTCCATCTAAACAAGACTCTCAATCCCCCTATGGCTACATTGTGGATGCTACTGAATGAGAAGGAAGGATCCTCAATTTATAGAAGTTCAAACGTTTTCCTTCAAGAAAAAGGACTAGCCAAGTATAGGAGAATTATAATTCCCTTCTACAAAAAGGAAAACCCAATTAAGGTAATTATATTGCTCTTTCCTTCGACAAATAAGAAAATCAAATAAGGTAAGAAAATTATGGCAAACACCTAATAATTCTCCCCCCTTGGCCTGAATTTTCTGACAAAATAAACTTGATCCACCTTCTTCACATAGCCTTCAACAGGTTGTATCTCCAAATCTCCATCATGAAGTTTGTCTCGACGTGCGTAGCACACCGGTCAAATTTCTCAGACAAAAATCATGATTATTATCAAATAGGTTGCGGCTAGAACTAACCCCGCCAAAATGAACCTATCTTGAGCCTCGCTCTGATACCACTGTTATGTCAAGGAAGAGGCAAACCCAAAAATAAAGAAGATAAAAAACATCAAATTTTAACGTGAAAAACCCTTCAAATCGAAGGTAAAAACCACGGGATCACAAAGACCCAAAAAAGCTCCACTATAACAATAAGAAGGTTACAAAAGTTCTCCAAATTGGCTACACAACAAGTACAAAATATGAAGCAACAATAGTAACAAGAGCAACAACTAATCAATTGAAGAAATAGTAGAATCCACAAAAATAATGTTGTTGTTTGAGACTCGAAATCGGATGCTACGAGCCTCCAAATCCGATCTCCATCAGTCAAATCCAAGAACAAGATGTTATGCACATCCAGTCAAAATTTCAGCCCGGTCCAATGATTAACGAATCCAAAAATGTAATTCGAATATTGGCTGGTCGGAATAAAAATCTCCTAAAAAATAAATATTTTTGTTCTCTTTTCTCTCTTCTCTCTTCTCTCTTCTTTCTTGACGAAAGCTCTCTCAAAAATCACTCTTATGTGATTAAGTCTTTCATAGATTTATATCAATGAGAATAGAATAATTCACCAAGATTATCCTATTTGTTGATTGTCACACCTCCTTTTTACCTACACCCGCAACGGTATAAAGGAGTTTTTTTCCAATTAAAGGACAATCGAAATGGGATTTATTTATTATTAAGTTTTAGAGTCACCACTTGGGAGATTTATGGTGTCCCAAATCACCGGTTGAATTCCGAATCGAGGAAAGGTTGACTCTGTATTATTGTCCGTGAACCAAAAATCTGAGTAAGGAATTCTGTTAACCTGAGAGAAGGTGTTAGGCATTCCCGAATTCTGTGATTCTAGCACGCTCGCTCAACTGTCATATTTGGCTAAATATCTGATTTTAAAAACATGCTTCAACTTATGTGCTTTTTAATTTTAATTCGCTTTTATTTTTATTTTTAAATAGAATTGCAACATCGTAAAAACACGTCTCGAACCACGTCACATAAATACACCCATAGTTTTTGACATATTTCGACTTCGTTGAAATTTGAATTTGTGTCACATAAATGTGCACCCAAATATAGGAAGGTAATATTATTAAAGGCTGGGCCTAAAGTAACTGGCGTATTATTAACTTTGCGAGAGGCCATGAAATTCGCTAAATGACACGACCCGAGTTCTAAAATATTTTTATGTAATAGTTCAGAGTGCCATGCTATTTATGCATTTTATTTGGCGCGGCGCACCTTGGTTTTATTTTTAAGGTCAACCTAAAAGAACTATTTTATCAAGTATTATCTCTAAAAGGGCTAATTAGTAATTATCACAAGCAACAAAAGATCCGGGCCTCAATATTAGACCCAAATGTAAGCAAGGAAATTTCTATTATTGGAGACCTTTTTGGGTTACCAAAATCCAGTCGAGGTCAAATTATTAGGACTGCTTCAGCACTGGGCCTTACACATGCAAACCTTAGGCCCAAACTCTATTTACACGAAAGCGGTCCAGTTCAGCCCACAGATGAATCAAGGTTAAGCTCTAAATCATGAATGGCAGGGGTTAACATTCAAATCATTTTTTTTAAAAAAACAATTGCCAAGTATACATGATTTTATGTAGTTGTGAGTATGCTATATTTAGTTTTGAACAAGTCAGCACACTATAATGCTTGTATTATGACTACATTAACATCATTGAGCCATTTTCATATTCTAAATTTAGTTATCACGGTATAGTAAACCAAAAACCAAACAATTGTGGTCTAACACAATAGGAAAAGTAATCACGTAACTGTAACGGCTCAACAATCCCAAATCGAAGAGTCCTAATTACACAAATCGTGTAGTATTTCATATAAACATGATTGCCTTACAGTTTTCAAAACAAAACAAAGCAGGAAAAACAAGGATCAACTCAAATAGCATTCATCAGTTAACTCTTCAACATCAGACCTAAAGTGATCCCTTCACAGTTTTATACAAGACTAGGAGAGTACCTAGAAATTGAGATAATAAGAAGAAGGAAAGGTCAGCAACAGCAGTGAACAAGAAGATGACCAAACACAGCCCAGAAACAAGTTCAATAACCAGAAAGTGTACGAAATCAACAGGATCAGTAAATCAACCAAACGCAGCTTGAATAGAACCCAAATGTACTCGAAATTACACTCAGGAACAATTTCTGAAATCGGCAACCAATAAAACAGCCCAAAACAGTCTCGAGTGAGCTCAAACTCACCCGAGATGAACCCATGACACTCTAGAAAACTCCAACAATCAAACCTTAGGCTAAATGATGCAAATCCAACACTACATTCTGAAATCAACCTAAAATCTCAATAGAACAATACCTTTTTTGAATTTTTCTGCTTTTTTCTTTTTGTTTTTGGTTTTTAGGAACTAAATCTAGAAGTTTGGATTCGAAATCAAATCTTCAGCTTGTGAAGACTTGTGGAAATTTTAGAGGCTGAAAAACTTATTAAACAAGGCAATGCCATGCCTTTCTTTAGGCACAAGTGAGGGCAACCCTCAGCTTTTCTATTTTCTTTTTAGTCCCCTTTTTATTTTTAGATTTTAACTAATTAGTCCCTTATTTACTGACTTGTTACTCAAGTCACTACACTTATTTTTGTGAATTTCAACTTAAAACCCTTTCTAGAAAGTCCTAGGGGATTCCATTTTCAGTTACTAAAATATTCTTTATTTGGAAAAACCCATATTACCCCTTATTCAATCTAAAATTTACCTCAAACTAGAATTAACTAACCCAGCCCCTTAACCATGGTTAATTACCAAAAGCAAAGGGAAATTCAGCTAAAATCCAAACAGACCCTATAATTGAACTAACATGGAACTTAAATCTAACTGAATTATTAGTCCAAACTAAGAGAATTCACCAATCAAGTCAAAAATTAAAACAAAATTGAACTGGGGTCGAATCATTCGTGGCAAACATGAATTACTCACTCGACAACAATCACGAATTCAAACCAGCAGAAAATCAGAGCAAAATTGAACCAAAAACTAAAGGCTAAACCAGAATCAATTATCATAAAGAAAATTTAATTAAATACAATAAAAACCTACTGGCTTATTTTTAATTTAAAACTACATCCTAGCATACTGACTAACAACAAAAAACTATAACGGCAAAGCTTAAATGAACAACTTCGTATTGTAGATTAGTAGAATTCAGACAGAACGAAGTGAACAAAAATAGAAACAGATAGGATTACTGATTCCAAAAACAAAACTCAGATCAATTATTCATGAAGTAAAACAATGAAGAAGAGAGGATAATTCAAAAATAAAAAGAAGAATAAACAACTCACTGATTTTACGTCTTCACATGGCTAACCTCGAATTTTGATTTTCAATTAATGTTGCATGCATATTTAGTCCAAAATAGACATATAACATTAATTTAAAATCAATTGAATCCTTGAAACTCCTAAAATAGGCTGAAACCTCGAACCTTAAATCTGAAATTCATGGGGTTCTACTTAGATTTGAAAGGTTTCGAATTGGGTTTCAGAATGAGGAGACCAAGGAGATTGTAGGGTATAATTTGGACGAATTCGAAAAGGTATGGTTTTTGGTTGGATTTTCAACTGAAGATTCGAAGAATTTGGTTGTGATTTGGAGAAAACAGAACCCGGATTGGTGATGAGGAGGAAGAGGAGAAGGCATGGTGTGGATTTGGAGGCTGAAGGAGGTGGCGACGTCGGAGAACTGACAGAGAAAACTAGGGCGGCAGTTCTCTAGAGTTTGAGATTGGGTCTCTGATGAGGGTGAGTGAGGGAGACGGGTTCGAGAGGGAGGGGGGAACCGTTCGGACATATAAATATCAAACAAACCACACTTCAGGACCGTTGATCATATCAACCTCGACGGCCCAGATTAGAGGACGACCAAACGACGTCGTTTGGTTTAGTGGGGAAAATGACCGGGTTGGGAAGGAATTTGGGCCAAATTCAGTGGGTTTTGATCCGATTATGCTGCCTTAGGCCAAAAATTGGGCAATTTTATGAGAGCAAATTGTTTCTTCTTTTTTTTTTTCCTCTTCTTCCCTCATTTTGATTTTTCTTGATTTTATGATTTTTTAAAACAAAAATTTGTTAAATGCAAAATCAGAAATAAAGACCCAAATTGACTCTAAGCATATACTACTTAATTTCCAAATACATTAATTTCTAATTAAACGCAAACTAAGACAATTAAAAGTATAAATGCAAAAACAACTATTTTTTTATTTTCTTTATTTTTTAAATAACTTAACTACTAATTAATCTTAAAATGTAAAATTAAATCCTAAATGCAAATGCCAAGTATATTATTTTTTTTTATATTTTCTCATTAATTATAATGCACAACAAAAATGCAAACAATTAACATAAAATATCACAAAAATCCATAAAATTGTAAAATTAGAAAAGAAATCATTTTGTTTGAATTTCTGGGAGTAATTCATATAGGGTAAATATCAAGTGTTCACTTAAATCATGAGTGGTGCTTTCTCTTAAAGCGAGAACCCACTCAAAATAGGAATAAATCGAATCCAATTCCAATTAGGATTGAAAACCGAAAGAGAATAGGATTAGGCCATTGGGCCTTTTCAGCTGAACAACATGGGCATGAGCCCAACACTCCAAAGCACCCAAACTTCAGCTACAAAACTCCACTAAACTCCCACAAAAATCAGCTCCCAAAATCTCTCTTTTACAGCCATAAATCACCTGAAAATGCTATTAGCCAAGGTCTCTTTCGAGTATTCATTTTTTGTATTTGGGTCTCGTTTAACTGCATCATCCTTTACTCTTGATTTGCTTTTTTGTTGGAATAGGGTCATGTTTCAATTACTGCTAATGCCCTTATTAAGAAGAAAACTTTCATATGTCAACAATAGAGCTATAGTGGAAAAAAACTTAGTGACTTTTTTCGAGACCCTATATTTGTAACTTAGGCTTCATACACTTAAAATTCTTGTTCCGCCTATGCTGGTATGTCTGCTTTTTCTGTTTTCTGTTTTTTCTATACTACTCCGGTAAATATTCAGATTTTGTGTACTATTTAAGTTGTTTTACTAACAAACTTTGAATTATTAATTTTATTTATATTATAGCTTATGAACGGACTTTAGTTTATCATAAAATAATTTACATAATAAAAGAACAATTTTATCTTATATTGACCTAAGTTGTTTTAGTTTTGATGATTGACAAAGGAACACTTGCATGAACTAGGTCCATGTACGTTGTACACAGTTCACGGTTAGGTTTAAGCACAAAACATGCACGTGAAGGGGAAAAGTATAAATGGTTATATCTGATATTCCTTAACGAAAATGTTGCACAATTGAGCGGGACTCCTTACTTGAAGACTATCCAAGATAAGGTAAGAGTTAGTTGAAGTTGGACTAGAACTCTTTCATTAAGGAAGAGTAAAGTATTAGAACTCTAGTTAATCCTTATTCTACTAACGTGATAAATATCAGTTCTCTTTTAAATATGATCACACACATATAGAAGTATGAAAGTACTAATTGAGAGAAAAATAACAAGACATTGTGAATAATTACTCTAAGACTTAAGACTATGTCAGTATACGAATAGTTTAAATGTGTCCATATTGCTTTTCATATTTATGACGCGCATATATATCTGGTAAAAGCTTTTCCTTCGGTAATTTATTTTGCCCGTTCCAGTTCAACAATAGATACAAGGCTTAATCAGATCAGCTAATTCGATAATAACAAGTCTCTGCCTGCTGAAGACAATTTCTTCTATATAATTGTTGGGACAAAGATATACTTGACCATAGCAAAAAATTTGTGAAGCTAACCTTTGAGATATTGTCTTTACTCTTACGTCAAAACATGTATATATGTATATTGTTGCGATCCAAATCCCAAACCTGATCGTGATGACGCCTTTCGTGGGTCAGCCAACAAAACAAATTCCTTTTAAACAGTTATTAACATATATAACGTTAAAACATGATTAACATAGTCAAAAGCGTGGAAGTCAATGATAACAACAGGGAATCATCCCGTCACAACCCAACATCGGGGTGTCACTAGTCACGAGCTACTACAGAGTTCACTAAAGAACTACAAATTCGGAAATGGGAACAAAGTTTGAAAATAATATGATCAACATAAAATAAGGGAGAAGATCTGGTGCCGCAGACGCTAGCGGTCACCTGGCTCAGTTACGATAGCAGATCTTCAATCCGCTAATAACCTGCTACCGAGCGAACAATATATGCAATTATACGCAAGGTGCAGGAAGTAAAGTGAGTGCTTCCAACTCAGCGGTAATAAAGAGTAAATAATAACTGAAGGCAAGAAATCACGTAAGAGCACTCCACCATGCAATATGGGACAACACAACCATTTGAGAAAAACAATAAGTCCAGGAAAATTCTTTAGAAAATATCTGCCTCAATTTAAAATCACTTTTAAAATATCTTTTACCAACGGTTAAGCAAGTAAATACAGGACAAGCAGTGCAAGTCAACACAAAAGTCAGCTTCTCGGGCACAAGCAAGTATGCATCATTGAGCTCACAACTCGCCCTTCAGGCAATATTCTTATCTCTGATCAGCCATTGTTACCTGGCTCATTTACATCACACAGCGTCACTGTTACCACTGTCTCAAATTTATCCACTATGAAAGTGATCAGACAATATCAGAACAATAAATACCTCAAGAAATGACACAAACAACAAATTGTGTACAAATGTATGAATGCAATGCAATGCATATGACGGTACACTCCGTTACTCGCTGCGGTGTGTAGCCCAATCCATTTAACGTCGACGGAGCTCACTGGGGGTGTGTACAGACTTTGGAGGGGCTCCTACAGCCCAAGCGCAATTTTAGCCAGGTATTGTCATAAAACAGATTCTCGTCCTCAATATCAATATATATAATCGATGCAGCGTGCAGCCCGAGCCACCCATATATTCATAAATCACTATGACACTGCTTCGGTGCGCAACCCGGTCCATGCTCAGTCCAGAAAATGCATATAAGCCATTTGGGCAATATTAACATGATAGTCCTCAGCTCAAACGTTGATAAAATATTGTTTTTAAGTTTTCAAAGGTTAGAAAGTGATTGAGATTGCAAAACGGTATTAAAACCTTGGACCGAGATCAAATAATATGCAGGTAATGAAAAAATAGTAATATCAATCCCCAAAGGGTTTATATAGTTGGCACGAAGCCCAAACATGGCAATCAGCCCAAATTAGGATGATAACAAATAATTTCAGTCAAATATGCAGTAAAATCAATAACCGGAATGGACCAAGTCACATCTCCCAACGGTTCTCTACCCCACGCTCATATCCGGCATACAAGTCACCTCAATACAGTACTATGATGTGAAATTTGGGGTTTCAAACTCTCAGGATATCATTTACAAGTATTACCCACCTCGAACCGGCAAAATCTCTAGCCCGCGACGCCTTTGCCCCTCAAATCGGCCTCCACACACATCGAATCTAACCAAAACCAGAGCGAATTCATCACAATATGCTAAGGGAACAATGCCGAATCGAAAAAATCGGGAAATAGCCAAAATCTCGAAACTAGCAAAATTCGAGCCCCGGGCCCGCTTCTTGGAAAATTACGAAACTTACATTACCGGATTCCTCATTTCGCCACGAGCCCATACATACCAAGAACTCAAATGACCTATCAAATCCCAATTAGAAATATCAAAAACTCAAGCCCTAGTTCCTCAATTTTAGACTTAACTTTCATGAATTTCTAGACCAAATCCACAATATAATCGAGTTTTAAGTTCAAAGATCTTACCTCCAATCAATCCTCTTCGAAACCCACTTCATTTGCTCCCAAAAAGCTCTCAAAATCCTCAACAATGATGGAAAAATGACTTAAACTCGTGGATAAAATATTTAAAACCCTTCTGTCCGCTTCAGTACTTCCTTCTATGCGATCACAGCCCAAGCCATGCGATCGTAATGAACAAAATCCCACTGTCTCAACATGGCCTATGCGATCGCGGCCAAACTCATGCGAATGCAGAGAGCAATTCGGCTGGACCCTAAATTCCTACTATGCAATCGCATACACTCTAATGCGAACGTAGAGCACAACTTCTCAGAACTATGCGAGCGCGAGCCCCAGGCAGCGAACGCGATGAGCAAAACTCAGGCACTCAAAAATCCTTCTATGTGATCGCGGTCATACCTACGCGATCTCATTGACTAAAATCCTCTGCTACAGCTGCTGCATTTTTTTGCAGCTCTTCAAGTCCAAAAACTTTCTGATAGACCATCCGAAACTCATCTGAGCCCCCAGGACCTCAATCAAAAGTACCAACACATCTTAAAACATTATTCAAACTTGCTCCAATTATAAAAACACCTCAACTAACACCAAAACCATCATATTTCATCAAATTGAAGCCTAAGTTTTTCAAGAACTTCCGAAACACGCTTGATCAAAAACCCAATCAAGCGACGTCCGAATGACGTGAAATTTTGCACACATATCCAAAATCATCTAACGGAGCTATTGCAACTCTCGAAATACCATTCCGACTCTTGGATAAAAATCTCACATATCAACCGGAATTCGTCAAAATTCTAACTTCGCCAATTCAAGCCTAATTCTACACCGGACCTCGAAAATCAATTCCGATCACACTCCTAAGTTACAAATCACTTTCTGAAGCTAAACAAATTACTGAAAATCTCATCCGATCCCTCTAACTCATAAATCAACATCCAGTTATAACTTTTCCAAAACAAGCCTTCCTTAAAGAGACTAAGCGTCTCATTTCTCATCAAAATCAATCCATATCAACTCTAACACGTCACATACTGATAATGAAACATGAAGAATCATAAAATGAAAAAAACGGGACAGTAATGCATGAGACGACGGGTCGGATCGTCGCATATATATCCCCTAATTTAATTGACAGGTGGTCGAAGATTGCATCTCAGTTTCCTGGAAGAACAGACAAAGAGATTAAAAATGTATGGAATACACACTTAAAGAAACGATTCAAGAACTCAAAACTAGATGGTTGTGCTATTTCAATTTCTTCACATACTGCCAATGAGGGAGAACTCAGTGATGACGACGGTGATATGAATATGCTAATGACACCATCGAGCCAATGCGTAAACGACAATATGATAACAGACAAAGAATCCAAACAAACGTCAAAATCTTGCTCTCCCTATGGTCCAAATGTTGATATGGATTGGATATTGCAATTGAATAATCTTGAGTACCTTCCGAGTATCACCGTGCATGATAATGAGGGGATGATTGAAATCCCATTTGGAATTGATATTTGGGACATGCATGTTAGATATAATGAGCCCTTCTCCTAATTCAGAGTCCTAAATGGGCAATCACTCTGATCAGCCACTTTGCCAAGGCTTAACAGAATTCAATGTCAAATGTGGTTGAGATACTTTGAAAATGAAGTGGGTGTAAGGCCTCATTTGTTTGCACTTAATAGAGGTCTGAATTTTAGTTATTCAAATTTTAAATATTAAGTATGTTTATTTTAAAGTCTGAATCTTAATGATTCATATTTTAATTATTAAGTATGTTTATTTTTTCACAACCACTTAATGGGTCTGAATATGTCTGTATGATTAAGATCCGTAACATAGACTTAATTTCATTAATACACTATCACATATTCATTATTAACTGCCACCATCGCCAAGCATTATCAATTACCACCATGCCACCATCACCACCATACTCAACCACCACCACCACCACCGTCACCACCACGTCATCATCATCCTCAATTATAATTTTCACCATTATCTACCATTGTCGACGCCCCCTTTTTCTGAGGAGAAATTGGGTTTACGACATTATGGGTGGAATGACTCTTTTATCCTCCTTTTGAGAAATTTTAGGCTATGGAGTTTGGAGAGTCTTCACCTAAATGATTATAGTGCATTAGGATAATTTTTAGAGAAAAGAAGAAGGATTTGAAAGAAAATCAGAGTTTGGGTAAGGTCTTGAGATTATCTTGAGGGGAAGGTGTTAGGCACCCCTCAAGATCCACTAGTGTGGTTCCCGCCCTTGCTTAGTTGTGACTTTAAGAACAGTAGGAGTAGACAAGCAAAGTTTGCACATAAGAAATATAAACAAGTTGACAATTTTGAAAGAAGAAAGGCACAAGTGAAAAAAGAGCCTAGTTTGAAGAAAACATTAATTTAAATAAAGGAAAAGCAAAGAAAGAAGAGTCCTAGGTTTAACTATAATATGGATCATTCGGTGCAATACCCAGCAATCATTCTAACACGAGATATTAGCGCATCGTTATCATCTCCATATTTTATCCTTTCCACCTCATTAAGGTATTTAAACGCGATTAATCTTGTTTACTTATTGCATGCTAATACCTGTCCCGACCTATCAGTCCCAGGGTATTTGGACTTTTAATCCTAAAAGGCAAGAAACGGGATATAGGCATATGGAGTTTAAAAGGGTAAAATACTAGGGCACCAATCAAAACAAATAGAAAATAAGTGGGGTACGAAGCAAACACTTAAAGGCTCCTACAAAACCTCGTAGATCACACAATAATTAGTTTAACATGACTTGATATACTGGTTTGGTCTTTAATGTTAAGAATTAATAGGGGGACGAATCAGTTTAACTCATAAAGTTGGATATAAAGTCCGCATCAAGCTCCTCGGGTCTGATTGTTAGTTATTGAGGTCTTAATGCAGAAGAGTTTAAAAAAAAAAGTAAAGACCGTAATAAGTTTGTAAATAGATTTGAAATCAGCATACTATTTGAGTAAAAAATGCGAAAGAGCTTATGAAAGAATTTTAGAGGCAGGAATATCTTAAGAAAAGAGTGAGTTACAGGAGTATTTTTTAAAAGACAATTTCAGGGACTAAGTAAAACGTTTAGGCGTAATGTTTAAAAGAAGTTTTTAGGAAAATATGCATATTTGAAGAGTTTTAAAAGCATACTGTTTTACAAGAGTTTTTATTGAAAACAATACTTTGGGACATTAAGGGCCAGTTAACGGATTGTTATTGTTTAAAACGAATCAGAAAAGTTGAGACGGAATCCTATAAGCATGATATCTATATTGGATTTTTAAAGCTTATTAAAGAGTTGGTAAATAGATGAACGTTTAGTTACCCTACAGTTTGCCTAACGCATATGCATTTCTTATGAACATGGTTTTTATATGCAATTGATTAGGCGAATGTTAAAGTCCTATAGGCAGGATCTCTAATGTTTTGCAGCATGATTAAACATTAAACCGTATAGGCATGTAATCTAGGTGACTTTAAAGTATTAAACCTATAGGCATGGTAACTAGATGAGTTTAAGCATTAGAACATTCTATAGGTATGATTTCTAGATAATTCAAACCATAAAAGACCTATAGGTAGGATTCTACCCTTTGACTTATACAGGCAACATGAACTTATCCCACACCCTTACCTAATATTTTCCCCAAGTTTTATTGCATAGTTATTACAATACTGGAAAGAAAAAGACTGAAATAAGTACATCAAAACTAAAGTCAGATCCGAGGAGGCTCAATGCAACCTTCAATATCCAACGCATGTGTTTCACCAAATCCAGATTCCAGATTCCAAGGCCTTCTTTTATAGTGTTTCAAAGTTCCAAGGGTTCAAAAGCCCAGGCAATGCTTACACTCTAAATATGGAGAGTTGTAACAGAGTAGTGCAATGTGTGGAATTACCAGCCCTTAGGCATCCAAGTTTAGAGAGAACTCTAGGGTCCCTAAGAATGGCTTACCATAGTGGGGTAGAACTTAAGAGCTAGGAGTAGGTGTAAAGTGAGAGAGAAACCTTAGCAGGAGGTGGTCATACCCAGTCATGGCATAGACTGGCACACCCCTAACCTCCCACTCAGATTCAGACAAATAAGAGCAAACTCTTAAAGAGTCAAACTCAGGCCTGAATGATGATTAGGACATCAACATACCCAAGTTAGAGCTCCGCACATTGAGGGTAAGGGAATGTGAAAGCAGTTGAGTAGAGAATTAAAAAGAGTCTAGTCCTGAATCACATACAACAATTCATAATGCTGTTATGACCCAGGACAAACTCACATATAAAGGGAACATGGGAGAGGTATTAACATGCTTGAAAGTAATTAAATAGTGCAGGAAAGCATAAATGAACATACAAAGAAAGGGGTAGAAGCAGAGAAATTGAATAAGGATGCTTATAGAGCATAGAAGGGCATACCAGTTATAATTCTAGGATAGCAGATTAACAGCAGCAAACGGACAGCCAGAAATAAACGAGAACAAACTCAAGAAACTCAAAATGTTTAAGAGGAAGCAGTGTAGAATGCTCAGTAGAATGTAGAGAAGAGAGATTTGAGTATGTGTGTGTGTTTTTTAATTCAGTTGTTCGTGTATTTTAAAGAAAAGGAGTATGGTATTTATAGTTTGAAACCATGCCAGTAAGCAAGGCAAAAGAAATAATTCAGTATCAATCAGAATCAATCAGAAGAAAGGAATTCCTTTAATTAAGGAGTCGACCTTGAATGGTAAAGGGAAGGGTTTTATTTAAAAAAAGAGAATCAATAACACATTGTGCAATAAAGGGTAAATACATAAGAGAAGTTCTTCAAATATGTGGTTCAGGTAAATAAGGTAAGAATAAAATCAACTAACACATAGTAAATCAAGGAGTTAAAGATTCGAACTCAATAATGAATCAAGTCAGAAAATATATCCAGATTAGACAAGGGAAGAATCAAATAAGCTCACATAATAGTAGTCTGAAATCAATCCTCACAAATTAGGGTTATTCCGACGGAAAAATGTCTGACTATAAAGAGTGCATGAATTTTAAACACGCAAGGCTACAATTAAACAAATCGAGTGGTCATGTAATCAAAAGTAGAAGAACATAGCTATGAGAAAAATCAGAAGGTCTTGCAAAGCTTAGCAAGAACCAGAGAACATGAGACGAATTTTAGAAATTGAGGTTTTGAAATCAAACATGAAGCAACCCAATTGCACATAAATGGTGTGAAAACCCCAAAATCTAGGGTTTCCCTCCACATATTAAATGTAAAGACGAAAGCATACAAAATCAGGCAATGTAAACTCAGGGAGTCAAGGAGCATAAACATCTCATGGAAGCATGATGAAAGAAAACACAGTAAAAGAAGCCACTAGGAAACCCTAGGAGGGATCACAGTAAAAGAAAACTCATGGAAATCATGGTGACAACACTTAGGAGTTATCGTAAATCAAGATACCGTAAAATAACGTAAATAGAACAACTAAAAATCAAGGAAAACCTAGGTTTGAGAAGACAAACAGTTTTGAAAGCGAAAACTTGAAATGATGTAAGAAATACTTTGAAAATCTCAGAAATAGCAGGATCTAAGGCAGATCTAGATAAAAACAAGAAAACCTCAAAATGGCTTAGGGTTTCAGAGAAACCGTAGAAGATGAGAAAGGCCTGGAAAGGGGATGGTCGGAGCTGAACGAGTCAGAGATGAACTCGTAGTGCTAGGACACGCCGAAAATGAGCATGGCCATAGAACCTGAATCGGAGGAGCTCTGAGCCAGGGTCTTCAAGGTCGGACCTTGAAACTTCACGCAACAAGAGTATAAGGGCGCGTTAGGGTGAGTACGGGCCACCCAAGGCCTGAGATGCCATGGTTTCCGGTGACATAAGGTGGAAACCGGTGGAAAGGGGCTAGGGTTTCGAATAGGAGTTGAGAGGATTAGGGGAAGAAAGGGTTTCAGGGGCGGCTATTTGTGGGGAATGAATTAGGGTTAGGGGTAATTAGGAATTGAAAAAGGTAAGGGTGAGTGTGGGCCGTTGATCAAAATGATCAACGGTCAGGATTAAAAGAGAAAATCGGCCGGGTTTGGTTAGTCGGGTCTGAGTCGGGTGAAAATGAAATTAGGCCGGGGATTTCGGGTTAAAATTGGGGTGCAAATTAGGCTATTATTGAAAGCAAATGAGGCCAAAATTAAAATAGCCATTTTTTTTCTTTTGAATTTATTAAAAATAGTAAAAGATGTTAAAAATCAAATTAAAAATATTGGGTTAATAAAAAATATGTAAGTATTAATTTAAAAATATTAGGAGTTATTTTGTGATTAAAATTACTATTAAATCTGAAAGTGGGCTAAATTATAATTTTATGCAATTTAATTTTAAAAATACCAAATGAACTTGTAAAATTATGCAAAAATCATGTAAATTATATTTTTGTGTAACGTGAGAATAAAATAAATTATTCTCTAAAATGTCAAATTTGGAAATAATTTTGGTTTTTATAGTTTAAAAATAGACGATAAATTGATTTTATAAATCTTAAAAAATTTGAAAAAAATAACAAAACCTTTGGGGATGCATATACATGCTATTTTGAAAGTAGTTTGAGTATTTAAATACATAGGAAAAAATGGGTATCAACAACCATCACCACCGACTAGCCCCACCACTCCGACCATCATCATTCTCGCCCACAATCAACAGTCATCCACCTCAACTACCACAACTGACCACCCTATCACCATCAACAGCCACAGCGGGCACTGCCCATCATTATAATCTATCATCACTTTCCACCACCTTCCTCAATCACAGCTACTACCACCACCCGCCATTATTAATTATAACAACTCACCACCACCATTCTCAATCATAATCACCACCACTATCAATCACTACTAGCTACTAGCATGAACCACCATCATCAACCAAAACTACCACTAACCACCAAGTCGGCATTCATCCGTTAGTCATCACCACCAACAACTATTATATTTTAATAAATTATATATTTTATTGATATAATATTAGATTAATTAGTATTTCATTTGAATTTTTTAATTAATTTTCAAATAAAGATAAATTTTATATATTCAAATGTTAAAAATCAAACAGTCTTAATTATTTCTATAGGAATCTCTGGTACTTTCAATTTCATGATTGTATTCCCTCTTGGTTGAAAGGAATTCCTATAGATCCAACAAAAAAAGTAGCCATCGCTGTTAAGAACAACCGAGATCCAATGAGAATTTGCGCGTAGCTTCTGGTCTTTGACATAAAAAAAGAAGGTTGTAATAACGAAAGCAGTGGTAGAACCTCGTGAACCGGGCATACTATTGAAGAACCTTCTGTGAACTTTTCTTCTCTTATGAAATTTCTACTCAGCTTGAAAAGAAAAGAAGCCTCGCTCTTTCCCATAACTTCTCATACCAGACCAACTCACTAAAATGCAAATAGGGATAAAAAATGTGGTCAATATCACGAAGAATAAAGAGATACCTCAAGGCCTCTTCGATCTACTTGACGACTTCACCAACGCTTCTGGTCTCAATAAGAAAAGAAAATTGTTGATATCACGAAAAAACATCCTACGCAGGCTCAAGGAGGAAGCGACTTTTTTCCAAAATTCCCGGGAAAATGAAATGAACTTCTTTTCGTAAGCCAAGAAAGTCGCCTAAGGAAAGTAGAAGTCTATGCACACTACCCTAATTTTTCAGGGAATGGACCATCATTCAATGCATATTGATTTATAATCTGTGTTGGATCGCGAACCTTCTCTTCTCTCAGATATTAATCGTAGAGAAAACGGAATTTCCACAATAAACGTAAATCCCTCTAATATCATTTGAGAATACAAACTCTTGTTGCTACCAAAGAAACTAGGGTAAACCAATGACATCGTAGGTGCTTGCGATGGGACGGAGTCTTAAGTGATTCCAGGGCTGGGATCACGAACGGAGCGTGGGGTGGGGTTCAATGCCTAACAAAAACGGCCAAAAGAAAAAAAGGGATGTATGACTGAGGGGAGGAGAGAAAGAACGCATGCATGGAGGATGTATGGCTGAGGGGAGGAGAGAAAGAACGCATGCATGGAGATTCTGTCTGTCGGAGGTTCGAGAATCTATGAATCAATCAAATCTCCCCAAGTAGGATTCGAACCTACGACCAATCGGTTAACAGCCGATTGCCTTAGCTAGTGATCCAGGCTGTTTCCCTCTCGACGATGAAGCTTATCCCCCATCGTCTCTCTAGCCGACCTTGACCCCAGTTATTTTGAGGTTATATCTAGTATTCAGAGTTTGCCTCGATTTGGTACCGCTCTCGCGGCCCGCACTGAAACAGTGCTTTACCCCTAGATGTCAGTTCAGCTACCACAGTGGAAGTGGGACGAGATAGCCATGGACTTTGTCTCTGGATTTACGAAGACTGTGAGGCAACATGACGCCATTTGGGTGATTATTGATCGGCTGACCATAATTTTCTAATCAACCCCCTTCTGGATTGGTCTATGAGATATGGGACGCACTTGGTGCGCTTGACTTTCTTCAAAATTCTTTTTTAACCAAGTGTTCAAATGACACTGTTTGGGGTATTCTACCTCAGCAACGACGTACGAGCACGAGTGAAGTGGCTATCATACAAATCTATTTACGGATCTATATGCTTCGATTGGAACTGGAAGTTCCAGAACAGGTGGGATAGAAGACCAAGAGCGCTTATGTATCATCTCCTGTCGAAAAGCGAAAAAACCCCTTCTTCTATATGAGACCTAGCTCTTTCCTCCCTTTACGGTTTTGGATCTTCCAAATCATTCCCGCAGGAGATCCGGACCCATTTTTTCTGATCCTTCGAGAAAAAGATTCATTCTCTTAATAAAAAATAGGAGGTTTAGCAGAAAGACGTATATTCCTTGCTCATTATCAAAACGTGATACGCGGAACCTTGGTTCGTGAATTTTCCAGTTGGAATTCCTTGAATATTCTACTCGAAATCTTGCTTCTAGCTCAGCTGGAGAGGCCTAGCCTGATCTGAGAAGTGCTAATTCGGTTCAGATAGACTTCATTCAAGAATGCCACCGCCCCGAGATTCCGGCCGGGGAGACCATTCAACAGAGATTCTGACTTTCCAAGGGTATGAAAGGAAAGAGAAGAGGGATATTCCGATTCAGCTCTTACTGTTCGAGAATGCACTACAATTGAATCAGAAACTTTTCAATCAAAGCGACCCGGTAAAAAAAATTAAATGGATTGAAGTAGAGTTTTCTCGAACGTATCAATAAGCTAGACCAATACCTCTATTTTTTTTTCTCTTAGCCTTTGTTTGGCAAGCTGCTGTAAGAGTCTGCTTTGAATGATCCTTTCACTCTTCGAAGGTGAGCGAAGTACTCCGAACTCTGGTTATGGAAGAAGGAACCGAGAAGAAGGTATCAGCAACAACTGGCTCTGAAGGGAGAGTTGAGCGGAACCAGGCATAAGGAGCAACAATCGCTATTGATAGTTCCCCCGCTAGGGGAACGTTAGAAGGGGGACATGCTCTATGTCCACTGATTCTCTCTCGAAATAGAAATCAAAATGGAATTATAGGAAAGAAAGAATAAAAACAAAAAAAGAAAAAAGTAAGAAAAAAAAAGACATCCCCCCTTTTTGCTTTTGCAATTAGATTCTTTTCTCGCATAAAGTCTTACGCTCTTATCGTCAACCTTCGTGGCTTTTTTCTCGTTTGGTCTCCATCGTTGGCATTATTGGAAACAAATCACCCAACTGTTATTCAAAGCCCATCTACACACTCCAGATGCTTCCTTTTGAGCTAGTCAAGCAGGCGTTGAACACGGACTGAGACTTCCCTTTTGGGCCGGTTGTGGGCGAGGAGGGATTCGAACCCTCGATGACTTAAGCCTCTTTCTTAAGGGCCTTTAAAGATCGGCCATTATCGGACTCTTCATATGCTTTTTTTCACCGGGCTTGGACCATGTCTCCCGAACAATCTCAGTATACACTAAGAATTTAATACTCAATAAGAAAAGGTGTTTACTAAATAGAAAAATCCCGATTTCGATCATCTTTGACACCTCCTCCGTGCCGAGATTTAGTCGCACCTAAAGGAAATTTGAAAACCTTACTAATAGAAAGGGGACGCGCTCAAGCGTGCGAAGAAAGCTCGAAGAGCTTCTCTTATATTATAGAAAGGTTTGTGGAAATGAAAGATCTCCCTCCAAGCCGTACATACGACTTTCATCGAATAAAGCTTTCCGCAGAATTCTAGCTCCATTTTCTTGTTCCTGAGCGGAAGGTACGCTCAACCCCTGATACATTGCTCTTTCTTAATCCTTGCGGCCAGGGATAATGAGTCGGTTGGCTGTTTCAGATCTTAATACATATCTTAATATATTCAGATGTGTATTCAGATTCAAATGTTACATCCCAAGACGAATTAAGAAGCTAGCTCATCCTCCCATGCAATTATTCAACTTTGGTCCTTCACCCTGCACCTTCAAATATTAATGTTATTAGCTAGCTAGAAAATGAAAGGAACCTAAGAAGCATCAAATGTTAATATTACTTGTATACTACAGAAAGATAATTAGTGCAACTTTAATATAGTAACATTAGTCACTATATTTCCAGAAATTGTATTTTTTTAATAGAAATCTGGGCAGGTAGCGACCAAGATTGGTCGGTATTGCCCAGAAAATTATTTTTTTATGGTGAAAAGCGACCAAATAGAGACCAAAGTTGGTCGCTTTACTTGATATATTTTTGGCAGAAACTGTCTGTTTTGACAGCTACACCACATGCTAGCTTACCAAACATCCTAAACAGGCATTTTATGCCAACAACAATAATTAAAAGCCATAATCAATATAAATAACACATTAAGCTAACAAAACTAAGTTAAATAACAACAACAACAATTAAAAGCAACAATAAATACAACTAACACATTAAGCTAACAAAACTAAGTTAACGCTTATTACAAGCCCATTCGAACTAAAAAGAACTAACATAATAGAATTAAGTTTTTTTTCTCTAGTTCAAAGTATATAAAGTACTCACGGAGTGTTCTTTCAACATCCTCGTCCAAAAGTTGGATTGCCTCGCCCGATTCATTAGGTGGTTGACTGCGTATGAATTCACCCACGTCAGCTGGATGTGAAGCGAACCTATATGAAAAATTCTATATATTGAATTACTATTTCAAATTTATATAAAAGTAAATCAAAATATTTAATGAAAAGTAAAAAACTTACATGTATATCGTCGAGGATTGACCCTCCTTTTTGAATCAGTCTCTTTCTTCTTCTTTACAATACGAGTTTCATTGAATAGCTCATCTTGCTTCATTGGCATCATAAAGCTGTCTGGTGTCTTTGGTGATTATCCTTGCGGTACTATTACTCGGGATGAACTTGAATACAGAGAATAACTTGGATACAGTACTCTTTGATCAATTGTTGATCTCTATAGATACAATGATAATGAGAAGGCAACGACATGTGTTTAAAAATAGTGATGGTGTAGGTAGGATTTAACATTTTACAGAGGAATTCTCTACCTCACTTTCCAAGAGGAAAAGAAGTTTGATTGATAGTTTGATGAAGACGGAATCTTTTCCGTTGGTCGTGGAAGTTCCTATAAAGCGGGGATCATAAGACTCTATGATGACAAAGATTATAGGAAGTTTTGTTCTAAACTTTCTTCCAAGTCTGATCCGTACAAGCTTAAAGTGATATTAGTGATATTTCTTCGGATTCAAACAATGATTTAATGGACAAAAGTATGGAAATGCTCTTAAAAAGAATTAAAGGTAAAACATTTTTCTTGGTAGAGAAGGATGCTGAAAAATATTTTACCTTTAATTCTTTTTAAGAGAACTTCCATACTTTTGTCGGTCAAATCATTATCTGAACCTGAAGAAATATCACCTATATCACGTTAAACTTGTACGAATCAGTCTTGAAAGAAAATTTAGAACAAAATTTCCTATAATGTTTTTCATCCTAGAGTCTTATGATCCCCATTTTATGGGAACTACCATGACCAATGGAACACATTCCGTCTTCATCAACCTTGTCATTCTCAATTAAACTTCTTTTCCTCATGGAAAATGAAGTACAGAATTACTCTATAAGCTCTTCTTTTATCTACTTAGGAAATACTAAATTCCTACCTACACCATCACTATTTGAAACACATGTCATTGCCTTCTCATCATCATTGTCGCTAATGAGAATAACAATTAAAGGCACATTTTTTCAGGTAATGTGTCTTAGTTATTTTTGGTGAAAGTTCCATTGCATGTCTAATAATGTCATCAACCTCTTCGTGTTACTATTACTCGGGATGAACTCGGATACAAAGAATAACTTGGATATAGTACCTAACAGGGTTTGTGTTTGATCAATTGTTAATCTCATTAGCTATAATGATAATGAGCAGGCAACGACGTGTGTTTCAAAATAGTGATGGTGTAGGTAGGATTTAACATTTCCTAAGTAGGTAAAAGAGGTTATAGAGAAATTCTCTACTTCACTTTTCAAGAAGAAAAAAAGTTTGATTGTGTCACGACCCAAAATCCACTAAGGGTCGTGATGGCGGTGGACACTGCTGTCAAGCAAGCTAACCAAATTACTTAGTCAAATATTGTTTTAACACTTTTAGAAACACGTGATTTTTCTTCCATATTTAGAAATTTTTGAAAAATATAGTTCAAATAACATCTGAGAGTTAAACAATTATTTATAATTTTTCAACCATCCTAGAACTCGGAATCACAAGTACATGAGCATCTACTGATAAGAGGGATAAAAATACAACCTCCGTCCGGAATACAGTAAACAGAAAGTAAATACAATGCTGGAAAGGAACTACCCTAGCTGCGGTCATATCAAATGATGCAACTCACCTAGTCCCAGAATCGCCCGTGCTGCTACGTCCAGTAGACCACTGGAATTACTTATACCTTAGCAACAAAAAGCACAGTAAGTTTAGTATGAGTACAAAAATAACGTATACCCGTTGAGTGTCCCACCTAATACCGAAGGAGTAGAGACGAGATGGTCAATTTGGACACTCACTAGCAGTCCAATGACTATTTATCCTTAATCAATATATTCAAGCAGGGGATTTATTTTATAAGCATGATTCTAATCCAGATATAGGAAAACAAGTAGTCATATAATTCTTTCATGGAAAAGTTTCTAAGATTTATTGTTATTATTAATAAATGATCTCGAGCCATAATGTGGCATAAAAATAACTCAAATAAGTTCAAGACAACAGCACAAACATGCGCAAATCATGCCGAGGTCGACGGCCCGCTTCAACAGAAATGTAAAATGTGCACTGCCAAAGGTCGAGCAGCCAGTATCGTAGATGCATCCATTTCAGCGAAGCGATCGGCCCGTTCCAACAGAAATATAAACACACGCAGACAAATAATCAGTCAAGAAGTCATCATGGAGCAGATATCCAAGAAAGGCCAATTCTCTTCAATAATTTGAGAAAACCAGAGCTTAAGTCTTTTAGAAATCCATTTATTAATTTAATGTGATTAAAGCATTCCAAGCCATCAATGAGTTCACAAATAATCCAAGTATAACATGCTTTTGGGCCCTAGTCTACCTGGACAATAGCATAATAGTAGCTACGTATGGGCTCTCGTCACCTTGTGCATACGTAGCCCCCACAATTAGGAGCACATAATCAGATTAACTCACCTACGGGGTAATTTACTCCACACAAGATTAGAAAGGAGACTCACCTCGCTCTGAAGCGTTCCTTCAATAACAAGAATATTCTCCAACATTAATTCGAAGCCGAACGAGCACCAACTATATAAATAAAGCAAGAACTAGTCAATAAGTGCTCACAAAGTTGAATTCCAGCTAATTAAATGATTTCCTAACCTTTCCCGCAAGTTTTTAAAATTCTGACCCCGGACCCACGTGCCTGGATTCCGGGATTTATCGAAGGAAATTACTCTTTATAACCTAAGGATTACTAATATGTAATTTTTAGTTAATTACATAACTAATTAGGTAGTTAAATCATAATTTTATCAAAATCCTAGGTCTAACTCTAACTCATGATTTTAATTGATTATTAGTATTAAATCTATGTAATGTTATTTAAGCTAATAGTGAGTGAGAATTACTTACCTCCTGATATTAGGAAGAAATTTTCTCTTGCAACCTTCAAAATCGCCCAAGTGTAGTGAAATGAGAGAGAAGGAGCTTGGTTCATATTTAATGAACCCTTACTGCCCCGGAGATTTTCACATATGCGGACAAATTACCGCATAGACGGTGTCCGCTTCTGCTGAAAAAAACAGCTTTTGCGGTTTGGGAGCACTGTGGACCGGACCGCTTCTGCGGTCTTGCTTTCGCACATGCGGGACCGAAGAGGGCCGCTTATGCAGTATTCACCCTTCCTGGTCCTTCCGCTTCTATGACCAGGTGGCCGCTTATGCAGTCACTGCTTCTGCGGTCAAAGTGCCGCAAATGCGGTTTTGATAGAAGCATCAACCTTGCTTCCTTTTAAAATCGCACTTCGCTCAAACCTCGACGACTAGACGCTCGGGGCTCCTGAGCCCCTCCCCAACATACCGACAAGTCTGAAATCACGATGCGAACCTTGTCAAACCCTCGAAACACCCAAAACAAGATAAAATCAAGGAATCGGACCCCAAAACCAATTGATTCAATTTAATGAACTTCAAGTTCTTAATTTCCCTTCAACGGGTCAAAACACCCTTAAGCTACTCGAATTGACAACAAATTTTATGGGTAGGTCTTATATGATATTACAGACGTAGGTTTTTAAAGCAAATTTTACAGCAAGATTCGGAACCAGAATCCGAAACTGATATCTAGGTTTTTAAATAAATACGTACATTCATTAATTCCTTAAGACTTCAATTTAACAATTTTACATAAAAATTCTGTACTCAGGCTGGGGACCTCGGAATTCAATTTTGAGCTTATTCCCAGGTCCCATATTTTTCACGGACCTTCTGGGACCGTCAAATCACGAATCTAGGTCCGTTTCCAAGAAAGTGTACTGAAGATAAGTTTGGCCTTTTAAGAAAACCTTAAGGAAATAGTTGGTTTCACTTAAAACTCTCCTAAATTCCAAACTAATCACCCCGCAGGTCGTAATTTAGATAAATAAAGCGTGGGGAGTTTTATTTAAGGGAACATGATTCTAAATAGGAAAACGACCAGTCGAGTCGTTACATTCTCTCCCACTTAAACATACGTTCATACTCGAACGTGCTAAGAACTATATCGAACCAGCCTGAAATCACTGTTTTGCACCTCATGGACCTTCCCGTGCTACCACAACTTAGTTGCGAACATTAGCTCGATAAATTCTGAAGATAATTGTTACTCAAGCAAATAGGCCTTATAGCTCAATTCTTAAATCTGGAATTCTACGCCAGGCTTGTTTTCATCAAGAGATCACCAAATCACTCACTAAACGCTGTCCTCAAACATGACCGCATAACTTTGCTGGATTCTTACTTTGCAACACAAAATCCATGGGACCACGATAATATTTTTGGTGATCAACTTAGACAAAATTCAACGAATCATATGCTCCCATCGCACCTCACAACCTACATAGGTCTTTCTATAACTTTAATAACACTAACACGACAGAAGAGATGCGACGTAATTCATAACCAACTGCCGAGTTATCAATTCAATCGGTCAATACTCCTGACAAGCATCATCGCTTAATCATGAACCATCTAACGGTCTTAGCTCCTTAATACACTTCATATAATCAAATTGCACTGATCCTAAATCCCATAATCTCATCTCACTCAGTACGAACTTCTAAGGCAATAAGACATCCCGAACATGATCAAAAGTCCCATATGATGCCACAAGGTACCAATAGGCTACCACTCAGAATGCGATACAAAAATGAAGCTTAACTCTGAAAGGAGATCTAATTACCTCGCCCGCGAATCATACATGCGACGGGGGCTCACATCTAGAAATAGAATCCTGGGAAAGATAGGAGACAGAACACATAAAAGCAAATATGGGGGGGACTGCACTGAACATCACACTATTGCAGCGCGCAACCCGATCCAAACAGCATAACCATGGTGGCGTGCCACCCGATCCACACAATATAACCATAGCAGCGTGATACCCGATTCACACGATATAACCATGGCGGCGTGCCACCCGATCCTCACATAGAACTCAGATAAGGAGATACACATCGAGCTAAATTTCTCACCACATCAAAATACCGAGTATCGGTCATAAACACGCTGAGGTGCATAATACCATCCCCAAGGAAACATATAGCGCCATAGGGTACAAAACTCAAGCACAACTGAGGTGCGTTACATGATCTGAATCTCAAGAACCATCCTGCTCATATAACATCACCGATATGCGGAACCTCAACATATAAGAAATTTACCAAGCCGTTTCACAACTCATACGGTGCAATACATCATTACCTAGAATAGATGATGATAAAATAACACCCCGATTGTTCCTCCATAGGGAACGCTCATTGAAATGAACACAATTGGCCTGATATAAAGCCATGTTCACAAATAAATCAATCCACTGATCTCAAGACAATTTTTTATTGCACCAACTTGTCTAATAAACTTTCAAAGGTTCATAGTAACTCCCTTTTTGCCTCATAACACACAAGAACAACCGTCATGACCGGAGCAACCTCCTCAATTCATAACCCAATAAACAAAGTGCCCTCCAGGCATAAATTCTCAAACTAATGATTTTACCACAATCCTCATACTTGGTTTAAATCCCTAGACAATCATGTGACTACACATCACACTTATAAAATCTCCCCATGAGACAACTCCCAAAATCTTCCGAATAATTAACGGGTCCGCACATCTAAACCATCGGATACACTAACACTCAAAAGCGATCCAGAATCCCTAACAAGGATCCAAAGCCTTTCTCACAAAATACCGATCTCAAGTGACACTAAAGACAATACCAATTCACTCAAAACACTTCCTTCCTGGCTAATCCGAGCTCGTGACATCAAAGTCATTACCAAACTGTAACCTTGATCCTCACATCAAATTCCATACCACTCACGGCACCCAACGTGCCGATATATGATAGACAAAATTTCTATCACAACTCTGGAACCACTGATAGACTAAGAGTTCATTATATAAAACTTTTCATTTAACTCGCTTCAGAAGAACTATAAGAACATACAGGCGAATTCTCATAACCATCGAATATGCCAACCTCTAAGTATTGGTCCAAGCCACCATAACCCTTCCGGGATCCTCCTACTCATAATCGGCCATAACAGAAGAATGATTCTGAATAACATCAATCACTGCAGCCGACATGCATCACACGCACACGCACCGCCACATATCACATACATGACTTGATCACACTAAATGAACTGATCACTATTACCAATATTCCATTTCAAACTATGGCTAATGAATCTACCTCCTTCCAATTTATCCTTGATTGCCTTAGAAATAGTACTAACTCTATTCAACACACAACATACTCCATCTACACTCACCTGTCTCGATTCCCACGAATTGTTTCATAACACTCAAATGCTATACCCCAAGTCAAAATATCATAGGAAATTCTGGGCGCCTTCTCATAAGCTGCTACAAAGCTTGATTCTTAGCTGCACTCATAAGCTCAAAATTATCGAGCACCACACTTAAACTCATGAATTCACTAGGATCATTACTGAGAGCCACCCGCTATGACTTGGCCCAGAATACAATCAGCTCCACCAATCTCACAACACATGAATACCCTCTCGACGAAGCATCCGGCAGAATCACTTCTTCTGAAACATGCATATATACGAGGCATAAATCTTGAATCTTTTTCCAAGTCTGAACATGAGCCAATAAGGCCTGTAACATGCCTCCAAAAATTCCTTTACTCAAATTACAAATTATGGTCTATTCTCATAGTTGAAATAACCCATCAATATGCTAATAACCAGAAATCATGCATGTAGCTAATCATACAGCCCAATCATAAGCAGTGGGACTCTCCCACTTAGCTTGAAGCCATCATTTCATACTTCCCGAGTTCGCGTGTCACGACCCTAGTCCACCAACCGCAAACCTGTCATGACGGCACCCAATCTTCGCGACTAGGTAAGCCTAACACGTTGCGAAAATTCAGCCATCTTTACCGAATAATAAATAAAACTGAATAACATAAGGAAATGTATCGAGTGCCGCCTGGCACATACATGTCGACTAAAAGTAAAGTATAAACCTCCAAGACCCGGAAACTCACGGGCAACACAGACTAAGAGTAAAATATAACATAGGTCTCAAACATCCAGAAGTATCTACGACAAGCGAGTATATGAATAAAATTGCTAGCTAAAGGTAGAATAGAAGAAGACTCTTCGGCTCTGCGGACGCGGCAGATGCATACCTCAACCCTCCAAATGTAGCTCCGAAAACTCTAATAGCGCGCCTGACCAGAAGTACCTGGATCTGCACAACAAAAGTGTACAGAAGAGTAGCATGAGTACACCACAGCGGTACTCAGTAAGTGCCAAGCCTAACCTCGATGGAATAGTGACGAGGAAGGTCGAGGCCCCTACTGATATAAACATAAAAATAAATATGAAATGAAATAACCGTAGGAAATATGAAATCTCAAATATCTAACAAAACAATAAGAAAAATGGAATAGACTATATTACAATTCACAAAACAAGAACAACCATTACAGGCTATTTATCATCGCGGACCTCCAGGTATCCCGAGGATCTCCCGGTATCCTCATCATACACACAAGGTATCTCCAAGTATCTCGAGCACCTCCCAGTATCCTCATCATATATGCAAGGGATCTCCAAGTATCTCGAGGATCTCTCGGTATCCTCATCACATAAGCAAGGGATCTCCAAGTATCCGGAGGATCTCCCAGTATCCTCACCACATAAGCAAGGGATGTCCAAGTATCCCGAGGATCTCTTAGTATCCTCCAGTTATTCAGTCCTGCCCTGGGATCTCATAGTATCCCCGCCAGAAAATCAACTCTGCACTGGGGATCTCTTAGTATCCGCTAGTCAGGTAATTCAGTGTCGAGGATATCTTGGTATCCCGCACTTCTAAAACTCGAAACAAAATACGAATAGGAGAAACTCCAGGATGCCATCCCGTAGTCCCAATAGTAAATACACCACAGCAAACCAATATTTAACGGCAATGAAGTGAAATTACGAACAACAAATAAAATCGAGAATCTAACATGCTTCACAAGAAGAACAATATTGCAATTTAATCAAATAAGGCAGGTAAGTTGCTAACATGCTTTTCCTAATTCAAAACAAGTGAAGTTTCATTTTTTTCAACAATTAAATATGTGAAGAAACACAGTCTAATAAGCCAAGTAAGGTGAATTTTCAACAACTAGCACAAGTACAGGCCCGTAACCTCGCGCACAAGGCATTTAAACAATGACAAGGATATCCTAAGGGGAAAGGTCCCCCACACAAAGTTAGGCAAGCCACTTACCTCGTATTGGTACAAAATCGCTAAGAAACAATGCCCTTGCCATGAGTATTCGACTACGAGTGGCCCAAATCTATTCAAACCAATTACACATTGTAAATAACATCGCAAGTAACTAATTACACAGTTAAATTAAAGTTGAGGCGCAAAAATAGGTGAAATGACCAAAACTCCCCTCAAGCCAACATCTCGGAATCAAATAATTTTCACATTTTCAGAAACCTCGTACTCTCACGAGTCTAACCATATAAAAATCTCCCAAATCGGAGGTCAAATACCCCTTCAAATTAGCAAAGTTAGGTCTAAGAACTTACCCTAATTTTCATTCAAAATCCGAAATTAAAGCTTGAATTCGAGGTTAGATTAGTGGGTTTCAGTCATAGAGGAGTAAGGAGTCATTACCCAATGTTTACCTATGAAAATCCTTCAAAACATCTCCCAAAACCGAGCTCTCTAACTTGAGTTTTTGTAAAAATTGAAGAGGCTTCATTTTTTAAAATATATGTATTGGTCAGGGATTTGTTCATCGCGAATGCGGAGAGGGGATCGCGTTCACGGAGAGGAAAATTCAAGAGGGTGAAGATTTCTCTTTGTGAACGCGAGTATAGGGCTGCAAACGCGAAGTCCTGGCATTGGGACCTATGCAAATGCGACACGGGACACGCGAACGCGTAAAAAAGAAAAAGGAGAGGTCCAGAGCTGACCCTATGCGAACGCGTTGGCAAGGACGTGAACGCAAAAGAGGGGGAATCAGGGCTTCGCGAATGCATGGGGAGGGACGCGAACGCGATGAATGGAAAGGGTAAAGCTTTGCGAACGCCGGGCTTCCTCCGCGAACACGAAGAAGGATAGCAGACCTGCAATTTTCTGTTGCAATTCTAAACTCCAAATTGCTCCGTTGAGCATCCGAAACACACCCGAGGCCCCCGGAACCTCAACCAAACCTACAAGCATAACCCGTAACATCATTTGAACTTGTACTAATCCTTAAACCACCTAAAACAACACCGGAAACTCGAATTAATCAGTGATTCAAGCTTAAAAACTTCAAAACTTAACCAAACTCGCTTTCGATTCAAAACCAAACCAAAACACGTGTGATTGACCTGAAATTTTGCACGCATGTCCCAAATGATATGACGGTGCTACAGAAACTTCCGGAATACTGTTCTGATCCTCGGATAAAAAATTCACTATCGGACCGGAAATTTCAAAATTCTAACTTTCAGCATTTATAGTCTAAATGAGCTACAGGCATCCAAAATACATTTCGAATTGACTCCCAACCCCAAAATCACGTAATGGAGCTAACGGAACCATCAGATTTCCATTCTGAGGTCGTCTTAACACTTTTCTGATTACAGACCATTTTTTAACACTTAAGCTCTCATTTAGGGACTAAGTGTCCCAAAACACTCTGAATTCTGTTACCGAACATCCCGGCAAACCAAAATAGTAGAAATGAACTTAGGGGAAGCAGTTAATAGGGGAACGGGGCGTAAATTCCAATGACGACCGGCCGGGTCGTCACATCCTCCTACACTTAAACATTCGTTCATCCTCGAACGAGCATAGAGAACATACCTGTAGTAGCAAAAAGATGAGGGTATCGGCTGTGCATATCCCGCTCGGTCTCCCAAGTCGCCTCCTTGACCGGCTGACCCCGCCGCTGCACCTTTACTGAATCTATATCCTTTGACCTGAGCCTTCGGACCTGCCTGTCTAATATCACCACTGGCTCCTCAACATTGGACAAGTCATTGTCTAACTGGACTGAAGTGAACTCCAACACGTGAGACGGGTAACCATGATACTTCCAGAGCATCGAAACATGAAATAATGGATGGACCTCGGCCAAACTGGGAGGTAAAGCAAGCTCATAAGCAACCTTCCCAACCTGCTTCAAAATATCAAATGGACCAATGAACCTCGAGCTCAACTTTCCTTTCTTTCCAAACATCATGACGCCTTTCATAGGCGAGACCCGAAGCAAAACCCGCTCGCCAACCATAAAGAAAACATCACGAACCTTCCAGTTTGCATACCTCTTCTGTCTGGACTGGGCCGCACGGAGTCTGACCTAAATCACCTTAACCTTCTCAACCGCATCCTGAACCAAGTCAATCCCCAATAATCTGGCCTCGTCCGGCTCGAACCAACCCACCGGGGACCTGCATCTTCTACCACATAAGGCCTCATAAGGCGCCATCTGAATACTGGACTGGTAACTGTTGTTGTATGCAAACTCAGCCAATGGCAAGAACTGACCCCAAGACCTTCTAAACTCAATCGCGCACGCACGGAGCATATCCTCAAGAATCTGAATAGTGCGCTCGGACTGCCCGTTCATCTGGGGGTGAAAATTTGTACTCATGGTCACTCTGCCCAACTCATGCTAGGACGGCTCTCCAGAACCGTGATGTAAACACTGAACCTATGTCTGAGATGATAGAAACTGGAATGCCATGCAGACGAAGAATCTCCCTGATATAAATCCCTGCTAATCGCTCTGCTGAGTAAGAAGTGCACACTGGAATGAATGAGCGGAGTTGGTCAGTCGATCCACAAAAACCCAAATAGAATCAAAATTCCTTGCTGTCAGAGGGAGACCAGTCACAAAATCCATCGTGATATTCTTCCATTTCCACTCCAGAATCTCCATCTGCTGGAGTATCCCTCCCGGTCTCTAATGCTCAGTCTTCACCTGCTGATAGTTGAGACATCTAGCTACAAACTCTACTATGTCCTTCTTCATCCGACTCCACCAATAATGTTACCCCAGATCCTGATACATCTTCGCGGCACCCGGGTGGATGGAGTACCGCGAGTTATGGGCTTCAGCCAATATCAACTCCCAAATATCATCAACATCGGGCACACAGATCTGCCCCTGCATCCTCAACACCCCATCATCTCCAATAGTCACATCATTAACATCGCCATGCTGAACTATGTCCGTGGGGGTCCTTGGGCACATGCAAATGAGGGTCATCATACTGCCGCTCCCTGATACGATCAAACAATGAAGACCGAGAAACCACACAGGCTAGAACCCGACTAGGCTCCGAAAGGTCCAATCTTACAAACTGACTAGATAAAGCCTGAACATCCATCGCCATAGGTCTCTCTAAAGCTGGTAAATATGCCAAACTCCCCAGACCCTCTTCCCGGTGACTCAAGGCATCGGCTACCACATTGGCCTTGCCCAGGTGATAAAGAATAGTAATATCATAATCCTTCAGTAGCTCCAACCATCTCCTCTGGCATAAGTTTAGATCCTTTTGCTTGAACAAGTGCTGCAAACTCCGATGATCGGTATAAATCTCACAAGGCACACCACACAAATAATGACGCTAGATCTTTAAGGCATAAACAATACCAGCTAACTCAAGGTCATGGACATGATAGTTCTTTTCATGTACCTTCAACTGTCTATATGCGTAGGCAATCACCCTAGCGTCCTGCATCAATACCGCTCCAAGTCCAACTCATGAGGCATCACAATATACCATATAGGACCCCGAACCAGTAGGAAAAATTAGAATAGGGGCTGAAGTCAAAGCCGTCTTGAGCTTTTGGAAGCTCGCCTAACACTCGTCTGACCACTGAAAAGGAGCACCCTTCTGGGTCAATATAGTCCTAGGGGCTGCAATTGACGAGAATCCTCCACAAAACGACGGTAATACCCCGCCGGGCCAAGGAAACTGTAGATCTCTATAGTGGAGGAGGGCCTGGGCCAACTCTGTATGGCCTCCACCTTCTTCGGATCTACCCGAATGCCCTCACTCGATACCACGTCGCCTAGGAATGCCACTGAACTCATCCAAAACTCACATTTTGAAAACATTGAGATATAATTTCTTTTCTCTTAGGGTCAAGCACTATCCTCAGGTGCTGCTCATGATCTTCCCGACCCCGGGAGTATACAAGAATATCATATATGAAAACAATGACAAACGAATCGAGAAAGGGCCTAAATACACTGTGAATCAAATGCATAAAAGCTGCTAGGGCGTTGGTAAGCCCAAATGACATGACAAGGAACTCATAATGAACATACCAATCCTGAAAGCACTCTTCAAAATATCTGACTCCCGAATCTGTAGCTGGTGATAACCTGAGCGCAAATCAATCTTAGATAACACCAGTGCGCCCTGAAATTGGTAAAATAGATCATCAATACGAGGCAAAGGATATCGGTTCTTCACTATAACTTTGTTCAACTAGCGATAATCGATACACATGCGCATAGAACCATCCTTTTTCTTCACAAACAAGACAGGAGCACCCCATGGTGAAACACTGGGTCGAATAAAACCCTTATCAAGAAATTCCTATAACTGACCCTTCAACTCCTTCAACTCAGGAGTCATACGGTAAGGAGGAATAGATATGGGGTGAGTTCCCGGCAACATATCAATACCAAAACCAATGTCATGATCGGGTGGCATGCCCGGAAGATCAGCTGGGAACACATCGGGGAAATCTCGTACTAGTGGAACAGAGTCAACAGAAAGGGTACCAGTACTGAAATCTCTCACATAGGCTAAATACGTGGCACACCCCTTCTCCACCATATGCTGAGCTTTAAGAAAAGATATAACTCTGTTGGGAGTGTGATCAAAAGTACTACTCTACTCAATGCAAGGAATACATGGCATAGCCAGCGTCACGGTCTTAGCGTGACAATCAAGAATAGCATTATGGGGTGACAACCAGTCCATGCCCAAGATAATATCAAAATCAACCATATCAAGTAATAAAAGATCTGCCCTGGACTCAAAACCATGAATAGTAACCAAACACAACCATTATATGCGATCCACAACAAGGAAATCTCCCACGGGAGTAGAAACAAAAACAGGAGAGCTCAAGGACTCTCGTAATGTATCCAAATGCGGAGAAAAATTAGATGACACATAAGAATAAGTAGATCCTGGGTCGAATAGAAGCGATGCCTCTGTGTGACTAACCAAAATAGTACCCGTGATAACAGAACTGGAGGCGACAGCCTCAGTATGATTAGGAATGGCATAAAATTTGGCTCGGTTCCTACCTCGAGGGCGACCTCTATCTCCATGATTTCTGCCCCTGGCTGGATGGGCAGGTGGGTGGAAGCTGGAGCTGGAACAAGGGCCTGAGAATCCTGCTGGGCACGCTACTACTGAGACTGCTGCAGAGGTGCGCTCCTCCCGAGCATAAGGAAATCCCTCACTACATGGCAGGTATCCCCGTACTCATAAAAAGCTCTGGGAGGGCGTGGTTGCTATGACTGGCTGGACCCACCCCTACTAGACTGACCTCTGGAGGTACCCCGCGCAGGAGGCGCACTATAAATCGGGGGTGAATAATAAGGCTCCTCAGATCTGGGAGGAGCTGGAGTACTGCTGGGTGAAGGAAGATCTGAGTGAACTAGGCGACCTGTAGAGCCCCTACCATGACGTCCTGCTCCTGAAGTACAGGTACCAATAAAATAACCAGACTCTCGAGACCTCTTGGCCTCTTTCTCCTCTCTCTCCCTGGCATGCATACCCTCCATCCTCCTGGCTATAGTCACCACCTGCTGATAGGGTATATCAATCTCCAACTCTCGCGCCATGCCAGACCTGATGGAAGGAATAAGACCCTCGATAAACCTGCGAAACCTCACGAACAGTGGCCACCAAAGCAGGTGCATGCCTGGCCAACCTAGTCTAACGAATGGCATACTCAGAGACAGTCATAGGGCCCGGGCGCAAGTGCTCAAACTCTGCGCGCCATGCATCTCGGAGGCTATGGGGAACAAACTCCCTCTGAAACATATCTGAAAACTGAGTCCAAGTTAGGGAGACATCCTCGCCTGGACTTCTAGCTCAAAAGTGCGCCACCAGTCATAGGCAGCTCCCCGAAGCTAGAAAGTTGCAAAGGAAACCCCACTCGAAATAGTAATACCCATGGTGCAAAAAATGCAGTCACAATCCTCCAGAAACCCCAAGGCATCGTCTGTAGCTTGCCCGCTAAAAATAGGAGGGTCATACTTCTTAAACTGCTCCAAACTATGCTGCTCAACCTCCAAAGCAGGTACCCAATCCTCGGGCTGAACCGGTATTGTAGGCTGAATAGGAATAATATCTGGAATCGGCCCCATGTGCACCCTCTGCTTTGGAGTGCGAGCTGTAGGAGTCTGGGCCCCTCCCCCGGCCTAAGACGTAGCTCAGGAGGTAGAAGTAACCCTGCCTGCGACAGCGTTGTATACATACTAATAAACTGGGCCAATACCTCTTGAACAACTGAAGTAGTGGTGGTTGTGGGCGTCTCTGGTGCTTAAGTACTGACTGTGTCCGCTGGTGGCACCTCGGAGACTACTCGCGCAGGTGATTTGGCTGCACCCTACGCACGTCCATGACCCCTGCCCCTAGCTGCTGCAGAAGGGGGTGCAAGTACCTGATCGTCCCGGGCCGTTCGTGTCGTCACCATCTGTGAGAGAATAGAAAACAGAAGTTTAGAATCGGTATCAAAAACATGGCATGACAAGGAATTCAATAAAGTGAAGATTTTTCCTAAATAGTGACATAGCCTCTCGTAGATAAGTATAGACGTCTCCATACCAATCAGCGAGACTCTAGTAAACCGTCATGTATCTCGTGACTCCTATGAACCTAGAGCTCTCATACAAACTTGTAATGACCCTAGTCCACCAACCGTGAACCACTCATGACGGCACTTAGTCTTCACGACTAGGTAAGCTGGAGACGTTATGGAAATTCAGCCATCTTTACGAAACGATAAATAAAACAGAATAACATAAGGAAATGAATAGATTGTCGCCTGGCACATACATGTCGACTAAAAGTAGAATAGAAACCCACAAGACCCAGAAACTCACGGGCAACACAGGCTAAGAGTAAATATTGCATACGGCTCTAACATCCAGAAGTATCTACGACAAACGAGTACATGAATGAAACTGCTAGCTAAAGGTAGAATTGAAGGAGACTCTTCGGCTCTGTGGACGCGGCAGATACAAAACTCAAGCCTCCAAATGTAGCTCCAAAAACTCTAATAGTGCACCTGACCAGAAGTACGTGGATCTGCACAACAAAAGTGTGCAGAAGAGTAGCATGAGTACACCACAGCGGTACTCAGTAAGTGCCAAGCCTAACCTCAATAGAGTAGTGACGAGTGTGAGCATATGATTTTTGCCCTATATATGAATAATTCCCAAAAATTCATACAAAATGATTTTTCCTCATTATTACAATTTTGTGAATTTTTGTGTTAATTGCTTGCATTTTATTTGTGCAATTTAATTCATTCGAAAATTACAAAATATGCATTTGCATTTAGGATTTTATTTCATATTTTAGGATTAACTAGGAGCTAAGTTGTTTTAGAACAAAATATAAAAAGAAAATAACAAAAATTGGTCCTATTTGCGTTTATAGCGTTAATTGGCATTTAAATTAGGAATTTGGGTAGTTGGTAATTAGGGAATATAATTTTAGTATTAATTTGGTTTTTGTTTTTAATTTTGAATTTTTAATAAAATCATAAAAAAAAATATACAATATAAGAAATTGGAAAATAACAAAATTTGGTAGAAAAATTACAAAATGGAAAAAAATAAAGGAATTAATTGAACAATTGGAAGAAAACGGCTTAACATGCGGGCTGCCCAACTGAGCCAGTTTTGAATCTAATTTCAAGCCCAAGTGCACAAGCACACCCGCCCAGGCCCAAGCGATTCCCACCCGGTCCGCCCCAATAACTAACCAAACGACGTTGTTTCTAGTCGTTGATCATGGACGTTGATTTTCAATCCTACGGACAGAAGCATCCTAGGATGTTCTATATAAATATGTCTGAACAACCCCCCCCCCCCACCCTGTTTCAGTCATCTTCCTCACCCTTCACAAACCCTAGCCACGCCGCCATGAAACCCCCAGGTCACCAGTGGCGGCGCTGATGCCAAATGCCACCAAACTTACACCCTTTGTTCTCCTTACCTTCCTCTTTCCAACCATACTACCCATTTACCTCGAAGCATCACCAAACCCATCGAATATTAGATAAAAGATTCGATCCAAGTCACAACTTTGCCCAAACTAGCTCAACTCTACACCAGACAGTCTTCAACCTTTCCTAGGTGCAAATCTATGGTCAAAAGCTTTCGAATCCCGCTGAGGCTCAACGGATTTTGAATCTAGAGTTCAACAGTTTATGTTTTGGTTGGAAATTTTCTTACGGTGAGTCATCTTTTAGTTTTATAGTTTAATTAGTGTAGTTAATAGTTTCTTCTTCTCCTCTATTTGATTTGGTCATTTTAGCCATGAGTTTTTTTTCTTTTTTTTCTATATCCATGTTTTGTTGTTCATTTTTGCTTCTTAGTAATGGGTCCATGTTTAGCTGCTTAACCATGTTTAATTAGTATAGTTCGACCCGATTAGGTTTTATTTGTCTTAATTTCAAATGTCGGTTTGAATTCTGCAGTAAGTTCTTTATAATTTTGTTTCATGTGTTTCGTTTTATTTTTCAATTTCTGCTTTTGTTATTTGGTTAGGTCTATTTCATTGAGCATTGTCTTGGTTTTTAGTCAAGCTTTAACCTCAATTCTTCTGCTTTGATTTGGCATCAATGTTTAGGTTTAAATCGTTTTAGGGTATTTTTTATCTCTTTGCTTTAAATTCTGTTGATAGCTTGAATGCGCAGTTGTTAATTACTAATTGTTGATAGCATAATTAAGTATATTTGTTTATCCTGTTCGTTGAGGTTTAAACTTAGGGTTTTGATTTGGATTAGTTACAGTTTATGATTCAACTTAATGCTGAATAAGGTAGATGTAATTGGATATAGCTGAATAGTTCATTTGTAGGTAACTATAGTTAAATCTTAGCTAAGGTAAAGGTTTAAGTTTAGTCAGTAATAATAGGGGGTTTCAGGGGCATTTTAGGGATAGAAAATGGTAGAATCTTTAGGTTTTATAATTTTAAAGCATGGGCAGGGTAGTATGGGAATTTTAGGGATATAGAACATTCTAGAGTGGTATTATAGTGTAGATTTCAATAAACTAAGGTGGTTACTTGGGAAACAAGTTAGAATAGTAGGGGTCTAAAGTTGAAAATAGTCAAGGACTAAAAGGAAAAGCTGAAATGTGAGGGTTGCCCTACGTTACTTCTATATAAAGGCATTCAATGACTTGTAAAAGGGTCTACAATTTTTCAGCTGAAAACCCCACAAAAAATTCAAATTTTATTCCATTTTTCAATTTCATTTTTAGTTTTCTCTAGCATTTAGATACAAAAATATAAAAAAAAGGATCCTCCTTTTCATTTAGTTTCAGATTAGTTTGACATTCATATACAGAAAAACTACACAAATATATACAAAAAAAATAGAGAACCAAAAAGCGATGATGATTGTTCCATTGGTTTAGATATAGTTTCAGCCAAGATCTCTTGTTATTTTGTTGTTTGGGTTTCAATTTTGAGTTGTTTGAATCAGATTTCAAGGTTGTGGTTGGTTGCTATTTTAGTGGTCTGGATGTATTTTTGGGTTGGATCTGCTGGTTCTTTCTTTAAAAACTAGGTTTAAGCATCTCTGAGTCTTTTTCTTTCGTCTGGGTTGTTGTGTTCCATGTTGCTGTTGGTTCTGGATAATTTAAATCGTCGCTAACCTTTTTCCAATCTCCCTGTTCTGCTAAATCCAGGTACACATCTTGAGGCCTTGTTGATGTAGCTTCATCTTTGAAATTGAAATGAGAACGAGACTGTTATTTGCTGTGAAATGAAATTTCTTATTGTATTTAATTAAATTTTCAATGAGATTCAGTAGTGGTTTGTTTGCTGTTTATATTGAAGTTACGGATCGTATGGACATTGTATGTAACTAGAACTGTTTTGGATTTTTTCTTTTTTTTGAATTTGTTCATTGGCAATGGAATCACTGAACTAGTGGCCGTAACAGCACAAAAATGATTTTGGAAGCACAAGTCGTATTAGTACTAATCTATATTACTACTAATATTACTGTTCCTTAATTCAAATTAGGAATCAAAATGGGATCACATAGAATTTGTTCTTAAGACCTGCTAACTAGAACTTGTGGTATTTTTTTTATCTGGTAATCTCGTGTTCAATTCAAATCAATAATCACCATTATATAGTTTAGTCATTTCACTGGACGCTTAGTATCTGCTTGCATAATTGATTCAAGTCATTTGGAATAAAATATTTGCTTCGATATTGATTTATGTGTTACTGAAAATAGAATCCCGATGGGGAATTATCCATCGAGATCGGCTTGGAAATTTGCAGCCTCCATATACGCTTGGGCTATAAACCATGGCCAAAATTGTGGTTGGAAACTAATTGAAGCCATGAGATTTCGAATGAGATCTTGTGCAGTTTGGGTCTCAAGATCTCTGAAATGTAGACTCAAGTCCAATGTTATTTCTTACTTGGCTTGCCACGGTTCAATGACAAACTAAATAGGCCCTCTTTCTCAAAACCAATGATAGAAAATGTAGTTGCTTTTAAATTGTCACATTTAATAAAATAACGAGATGAGCCTCGCCAAACAAAATAATTGTGGGGCCCTCGATGTTGATTATATATAAAATATTTAGAACTCGTGAGGGCCGTTTAGCGAATTTCACGGCATTCCCCAAATAATAATACGCTAGACTATTTAGACGCGTCTTAATTAAAATACCTTCTTAAACTCGGGTGTGCATTGATGCGACCCAAATCCAAATCTCGGCGAAGTCGAAACGTATTGATGACCACGGGTTCCTTCATGGAGACGGGGTTAGAAATACGTTTTCACGACGTCGTAATTCGTATAAAACAAATAATGATTGAAAAAATGGTTCGAATCAGTAGATAAGACTCGCCGAACAAAAATTAACGTGGGGCCCTCAATAATTGACTATTAAAAAATGATTAAAATTTGGAGAGGCCATTTTAGCGAATTTCAACGGCCTTTCCCAAACATTATTACGCTAGAACCCTTAAGCGCGACTTAATTAAGTTACTTTCTTAAACTCGGGTGCGCATTGAAGCGACCCAAATCCAAATCTCGACGAAGTCGAAACGTGTCGATGATCACGTGTACACTGGTGGTGACGTGATTATAAATACATTTTCACGACATCGCAAGTCTTTTAAAATAAATATTGGTAAAAGCGGTTTATAAATAAAAGCATAAGTTAGCATGTATTAAAATCATATAAAATCAAATATGACATTTAAGCGACCTTTCTAGAACCACAGAACCCAGGAATGCCTAACACCTTCTCCCGGGTTAACAGAATTCCTTACTCGGATTTCTGGTTCGCAGACTGTAATACAGAGTCAATCATTTCCTCGGTTCGGGATTCAAATTGGTGACTTGAGACACTATAAATCTCCCAAGTGTCGACTCTGAATAATTAATAACCAATCCCGTTCCGATTGTCCTTTAATTGAAAAACCCCCTTTACTCTCCCTTTGCAAGGGTGCATAGCGAAAAAAGGAGGTGTGACAGCTCTGGCGACTCTGCTGGGGAAAAGAACCCAGAACGTTTTGTTCAGGGTTCAGAATTCGAGCTTAGAATAATTGTTGTATTTGGCTATATCTGATTTTTCCTACATGCTACATGCTTAATGTGCTATATGTTACCACTTTGATATTATCTGAATTGTATATAAACTGTGCCAACACCCTTCTCTCTTTACCTCTAGGGATGTGCTTACTCGTTGAGACTCCCTATTTTGTTAGTGTCATACCTTTAAATAAGAAAGAGGGCGGATAAGTTACTAAGCCGCCTGACCCTGCGGGTCACCGGTAAGTTGCCCCCTCCTTGATTCGAGTTGTCCGCTCGGGTACATTGTCTAGAACACCGACCTAGGTTTTGAACTTAGAATAACTCGACTCCATGCCGGATCCCTAGTAGGAGCGCTTATGTGCATCATGCTGCATTTGACTTAGGGGACTCAACACAGGGGTTGGGTCCGTCTAGGGTTAGCAACCTGAAATAAAAAGACCATCCTAGTGAATCCTACTTGTTATCTACATTTATTTGTTCGAACATGCATGTTGACCGGTTTTTTGAATGTCGGAATTTGAGAAAAGTCATAAAAAGAGAAAATGAGAGAAATAGCGGTTAGGAAATTAATTGATTCTTTTGGAAAAACGGATGCCCAAGTACTGTCGGAACTCTGCCGAAACTTTGAGAAAATATAAAAGTGTTTAAATAGTTGTTTTATTAAAAAAAAGTCCATCAATTTTTTTTAGTTTGTCTTGTTTGCAAAAATGGAAAATGAAAAATAGTTTGTTTTGTCATGAGAAAAAAAAGTCTTGATTTTTGTTCTTATTGTTTCAAAATAGTTTATTTGCCAATGAAAATAGGGTGTTTTATTGAAAAAAAAAAGTCGTTATTTTTTTTTTCGAAAAATAGGTTGTGTTACAAAAAAAATGAACAAAAATAGTTTTTATTTTTAATTGGGAAAAATAGGTTGTTTGTTGAAAAAAATCGTTATTTTGTCTTGTTTTCAAAAATTGGAAAGGAAAAATAATTTGTTTTGCCATGAAAAATGTGAAAGGAAAAAGAGTCGTTATTTTGTCGTGTTTTCAAAAATAGGAAAGGAAAAATAGTTTGTTTTACCATGAAAAATGAAAAGAAAAAAAAGAGTCTTGATTTTTATTTCAAAATAGTTTTTTTTGGTTTTATTATTTGATGAAAATGAAGGAAAAAGAAGAGCCTTTTATTTTTTTTTCGGAAAAATAGGTTGTTTATTGGAAAAAAAGAAAGAAATAGTATTTTACTTTAATTTAGAAAATAGATTGTTGGAAAAATAGGCTGTTTTACTGTTGAAAAAAAAAGAAAAAGAAAAAGAGTCTTTTTTTAAAAGTAGTTTCTTTTTATTTTATTATTTGCTTATGAAATGCCAAAAGAGAAAATGAAAAAAAGTCTTGTTTTAAAATGGTTCGTTTAATCTGCCCGAACTACGCATGGTTTGATTCTCACGGGGCGTGAGATACGTAGCAACCCTCATCGGGTACAACCTCCCCATTACAAAAATAGCCCAAAAAATGTCAAAATTTTAATTGTTGTCATAAATAAACCAGGTGACGCTGTTTCTGTCGAAAGTAGCTAAATGTTCCCGAAAAGAACCCCGGAAGGCTAACATTGCATAAATAGTCAGGTTTTGATTTTTTGACCCTCACAGCCTTAAAGTCTTCTCCCTCGAGGCGCCAAAAGGTTGTGTTTGCAATATCTGGTCATTTATTTTAATCTGAGAAAAAACAAAAGAAGAGAAAAAAATGAAGTAAAGAATTATAAATAAGTCGGGTGATGCCGTTTAGCAAAAAATAGCCTAATGTTCCCAAACGGAACGCCGGAAGGCTTACTTTGCATAAATAGTCACCTTCAGTCATGTTTTGATTTTAGACCCCCACAGCCTTAACTCTTTCGTCCTCGAGGCGATGAAAGGTCGTGTTTTGTAATGTCGGGTCAGTTATTTTAGGAAAAGAGTCATAAATTGGGTGATGTCATTTTTTGCAAAAATAGCCAAATGTCCCCAAACGAGACACCGGAAGGCTGAATTTGCATATAAGCTACCTTTGGTCGTATTTTGATTTTTGGACCCTCACAACCTTAATATCAACGTCCTCGAGGCGATGAAAGGTCGTGTTTATAATGCCGGGTCGTTTATTGTTAAATTTGAAAATGAAAAAGTCATATAAGTCGGAGGCCGTGTTTTGAGAACCAAAATTTTCTTTTGGGAAAAGAGTATAGATGGTTTGGTTTGTTTTCTTTGAGTCGAATATTAATCGCCTCTATAAATGTGCAGGACGAGCACAATGGAAAATGAACCTTTTTCAATATTAACAAAATTCCCTTTCGAGTTGAAATTATAGTAGAATGACTTGGATGAAGAGGGGCAGGATGAGGTGAAGAAACATCTTAAATGTCTCACGGGTTTATTAGACATCAGTCCTCGAGGTGACATCATCAGAGCATTTGTTACTTTCTGGGACCCGGCACATGATGTCTTTCACTTCTCGGATTTAGAGTTAACTCCAACGTTGGAAGAGATCGATGGGTATATCGGACATGATGAGATTCCACTAAAAGAACAATATTTGGTTGCTCCAAGAGCTATCACAGTGCAATGGTTTTTAGATATGTTGAAAATACCCAGGACAGTCCACAATCCAGATTTGGCCCAGGGTTTTTGCACTCCCCGATTCCTATATGATAGATACGGCCATGTGGAAGGGTGTAACAACCCAGATATCCAACTATGCAATAAGAATAACAGGCGGAAGTGGGATGATCACAGGAGAATGGCCTTCATGATAACCTTTTCGGGCATCTTAGTGTTCCCAAGGAAAGATGGGAATATTAAATACAAATGTGGATGGGATTGTTAGTGCTTTGTTTAGCAAAGGTGGGAGTACTCTGGCACCAATGATTGTGTCCGACATATTTAGATCTCTTACTACTTGTAAAGTTGGTGGCACGTCGACGGGGAGCATGGGTATCGTACTTCCGGACACTCAAGGCCAATCAGATACAGTGGACTTTGGGATGGTTGCCCGTAGGAGAGATCATATACATGTCAGCTGTTGGATCGCATTTCCTTCTCATGGGATTGCATAGCATCCAGCCTTATGCTCCTTATCGGGTTCTGAGAAACCTCGGGAGATACCAAATAATTCCACCCTAGGAGGATTTGAGCACCCGAGTGATTGAGATTAGCCGGGATGGACAATTTCCTGAAGCAAAAGTTCTCCAATTGTGGAACGGAGTTCAATGCTTACAAGAAAAATACTTGGGTGTCGGATCGGGTCAGGGGTGAAGTGGCACCAAATTACCTCATGTGGTACAAGAAAGAGCTTGAATATCAGAGACCAGCCAAAAGACCTCACGTCCAAGATTTTGTTGAAATATCGCGAGAGCAGTGATTAGAAAAAGAAGAGAGTTACCGCGTTGAGATTGGGAAGTTAAAGCAACAAGTAGAAAGTTTGAAATTCGGAAACAGCGTGCAAGTCGTTGCGGACCAAGGGGAAAAGAATAAGTTAGTTCAAGAAAATGAGATGCTCAAAGCCCAAATCCAAAAAATGAAGGTAGCCACCAAGAATCAAGAGAGGAGTGTATCAGATCAAAGACTCATAAAAGGTTTGAAAAACGAGATCAATGAGTGTCGAGGCGAGTTGGAAAGGTCAGAGAACATCAGGGCGGAACTCAAGGCACAATGGGCTAAAAAATCCGATGAGCGGCGTCAATACCTACAGCAACTGAAAAAGTATCATGTAAAAGTTGTAGCTAACTTACAGGAAGAAATAGTGGCCCTTGAAAATAAAGTGGTAAAACAGGCTAAAAGCATTGAGATTGAGAGCGGGCATTGTTATGACTTGCTAGCCTAAATGGAAGTAGAGGTGCAGCAGTTACAAGATCAACACCTCCAAGACTCGCAGGTAGTGAAAACATGCAGTGACCAGATAAAGCGTTTGATTATGGAGAAAAGGAAAACGAGGAACAGGATAAGGGCCATTGGTCATGCCATTTTTAGGAGATGCCAGGCATGCGAAGATAGGACCCTGTCTACTTTCGTCCAAGCAGTGATGATATATGTGAAAAGAACTATGAATGATTTGGAACAACTAGAAAGGGACTTGGCAGCTAGGTCCACGGTGAGGCCGAACGACGCCCCGCGGACACCTAGGTTTGAAGCACTAGAATATGCCTAGTTAGTATCTATATTTTCCTATTTTTGAGTCGGTTTGTCCATGGTTTCTTTACTTAAGTCTGTAGTTTTGGAGTTTGTAGTTGGTCTTAGTAGGCGTCTTTCCTTTTGCAAAGTGTTAGTGGTTTGTATTATTACTGAAATATTGAAAAATTCCCAAACTTTATTTTCATTTTACTTTCGCATTTATTTTCATCAACTACGCTTGGTCTGATTCGTGTAGGGTCATGATACGTAGGCAATCTCCATAGGATTCTACAGTAAAGAAAAAAGAGATGGAAGGAAAAGAAAGGAAGAAAAGAGTGGAAAAACAAAGGTGAGAATAAAAGAAAAGAAAGAAAAGAAGAAGCGGAAAAACAAAGGTAGAAATAAGAGTGGGAAAAGAACAAGAGCGGAAAAACAAAGGTGAGAATAAGAAAAAGAAAGAAAAGAGCGGGATAGATTGAAAAATGAAACAAAAATATCGGGTTGATACATGTGGTCGAGCAAATGCATAATAGAAATGATTAACTGTATAGGTGCATTCATGCCAACGTGCGGTTATTAAATCTATTAAAACTAATCATTAACCAAGTGTTAGCTTAAATGTGTGAGTTGAGGCAGGTGGTTAGTTGATTGGCAGTTCTGGCAACTCACTCGTACAACACCCGGTCGAAAGATAAGATGATTGGACAGGAATCTGACTCCAGCATTGTGGACCCTACAAAAGAGGTCGAGGCGAAGGATGTGGTTGCCCTGAAAGAAGAGATGAGGAAGTTGAAAGCACAGATGGCTGAAATGTACCAAGCTTGGTCTCAAGGGAACCCGGCACCTTTGTACCCTGCCAACCTATCCTATATCACACCTTTAGTTCAATTTCAGGAGCCTCCTAACACATTCCCATATCACACCCAGGGCTATGCTACCACTTCATACGCTCCTCCAACTGCACCACCCAAACACAACCCTCCTCTATCTTTGGCTCCAATCTTTGTGGCACCCCCTCAATCCACGTTACAAAGATCATCTAGTGAGCCACTATTCCAAGCTCACGACTGCTCAATATTACCCTCCTGAAACCACTTTTAAAACTCCTGAGCAGTACACCCATACCCCTCATTTTGATATCCCCGAAGAAGTTGAGAAACCACTAAAGAATGCAGAACAAGAGGAAGTAATTCGTAAAGTCAAAAGCCTGGAGCAATCCTTCAGGAACATGCATGGTTTAGGCCGCCAGGTCAGCGTGGCATACAAAGACGTATGTTCATTTCCCGATGTTCAGTTGCCTGCGGGGTTTAAAATGCCAAAGTTTGACTTATATGAGGGGCACGGTGACCCAGTAGCCCATCTACGTGGTTTTTGTAGTAAGATGAGAGGTGCTAGGGGAAAAGATGAATTGTTGATAGCCTACTTCAGGCAGAGCTTCAGCGTGTCTGCACTGGAATGGTATACCAGACAGGACCCTAGCCGATGGTACACTTGGGATGACTTGGCACAAGCGTTCATTAGCCACATTCAATATAACCTCGAGACAGTCATCGCTGAAGTTTGAGAAGAAGCCAGGAGAAAGTTTTAGAGATATTGGTTTTTGATGGAGAGAGCAAGTTGCAAGAGTGGATCCCCCAATGAGAGAAAACGAGATGGTAGATTATTTTCTGCAAATGTTGGAGCCGACATACTTCAGTCACTTAGTGGCTTCTGTGGGTAAATCATTTAATGAGGTAGTGAATATGGGCGCAATGATTGAAGAGGGTTTAAAGTCTAACAAAATTTTGAGTTATTCAGCGCTGAAAGCAACCACGCAGGCCATACAAAGCGGTATTGGTGGTGTGGTAGGTAAGAAGAAGAAGGAAGAAGTGGCCACAGTGGAAGCTAGCACCTGGTCCAGGCCCAGCTATCCTCCACCCTACTATAGCCAACCAAGATCTCACCACCCAAACTACCCATACACCCCATACGGCACACCACAACACTATTACCCACAACAAGAACCCCACTTCTCTGTCCATCATGCCCAGACATACACGCAGCCCCCGGCACATCCACAATGGCATGCACCGGCTCCCCAAACCACATATACACCCCCACAAAACACCCATCCACACCCCAGGGCTAACAGACCAGGACCCGGCTTCCGCCCGAACAAAAATTTTCGGAATGAGAGGGCCTCAAACAAAAGAACCTTTACCCTATTGGGAGAATCCTACACCGCGTTATTCCATAGACTTAAGCAGTTGGGAATGTTAACCCTGATTGCGCCCAAAGTACCAAACCCACCTCTCAAAAACCTGGACCGGTCGGTCAGTTGTGAGTATTGCTCGAGAATGCCAGGGCATGAAACTGAAAAATGCTGGAAGTTGAAGAAGCAGTACAGGAGCTTATTGACAACCGCCGAATTGAAGTACAGGCCCCGGAGGCGCCAAACATCAATTAGAATCCGCTGTCGGTACATCACGAGACTAAAATGATTGAGTTGGTACACAAGGATGGGGGATTCAAGAAGCACTCACAAACCATGATGATGATTCGTGCTGTTGAGGATAGTTCAAGAGAAAACACGACATGGGAACAGATAGGGATGAAGTTGAAAGGTAAAAATGATAAACCAATGGTAGTGATGGGGAAAGAATTATCTATTGTTGCAAAGAAACCAGAACCAGTTAAGTTGGTAGTACCAGGGGCGTCACCCGCGCCCGTGGTTGTTGTAAAAGGTGCTTACATAGAGCCAGTGATCATCAAGCCAGTGATTCAGTTACCCGTGGTTGATAGCAGAGCTGTGCCATGGAAATATGAGAAGGTGATAGTAACATACAAGGGAAAAGAAATTGAGGAAGAGAGCTGTGAGGCGCAAGGGTTGACTCGATCGGGACATTGCTTCGCCCCCGAAGAGTTGAGAAAGGCTAGGGCTACTAAAGACAATCTAGCATTGGCAGAAAGCCATTACAGAGGAAGAAGCAGAGGAGTTTCCAAAAAAGATGAAGGTACAGGACTATTCTATTGTCGAGCAACTGAAGAAAACACCGGCCCAAATTTTGATGTTGTCATTATTGATACACTCCAATGAACATCGCCGAGCTTTGATGAAAATACTAAATGAAGCGCATATACCTGATAAGATTTCAGTGAACCACTTGGAAACAATTACTAATAGGATCTTCGAGGTAAACAGGATAACGTTCTCGGATGATGAGTTGCCTGTAGAAGGAACCAAGCACAATAAAGCTCTTTACTTGACAGTTAAATGTGAAGACTCAGTGGTGACCAGGTTATTGGTAGATAATGGGTCTAGTGCCAACATTGGCCCGATGTCGACACTGAACAAGTTAAAGATCGATAATGACAGAATCCCAGAAACAGAGTGTGTGTCCGGGGTTTTGACGGGGGCGGAACCGACACAGTGGGGAACATTATCCTCGAGTTAATCATTGGCCCAGTTGAGTTCACCATGGAGTTTCAGGTGTTGGACGCGGCGATGTCATATAATCTTTTGTTGGGAAGGCCATGGATCCATGCAGCTAAAGCAGTGCCTTCTTCACTGCATCAAATGGTCAAATTTGAATAGGATAGGCAAGAGGTAGTGCTACACGGAGAAGACCCCACGAACACTGCAAGTGGTGATATTGTGCCCTTTGTAGAAACTGATGACGATAAAGGCCCATGGGTATATCAAGTTCTTGACACAATCAATATGAACAAGGTACTAGAGGCAAAAAATATCCCACGTCCCCAAGTAGCAGCCGCAACTGTCATGGTGGTTTCAGAAATGATGGGTAATGGGTTTGTCCCGGGAAAAGGTCTGGATGCCAAGCTTCAGGGCATTGTTCAACCAGTATCCTTGCCCAAGTTGAATCCTTGCCCAAGCCAACAACAGCAGATATCAGAAGGGCCCACAAGTTGAAAAAGAAAGCTTGGGTTCTGTCTAAACCAATTCTGCATCTGTCCAAGTCCTTTGTCAGGCCGAGGGTCAAAAAGCAGTTAGCAACACAGAGGATGGGTTCATTGATGGGAGCAGAGGGTAATTTGGATAGAGTGTTTGAAAGGGTATTTGTAGAAGTAAACATGGTTCGGGCTGGTGAAGGTTCCAGTAATGTAGACATTCAGTACGGTGGGCCACATGCTAGGATCAATAATTGAGAAGCCACTCCTCTGCCAGTTCGGAGGGAGGCGCGGTAATGGGACTTTGTTTTTCTTTTTGTTTTCACCTGGATTATTCCAGGGTTTGTAATCCTTGTGACTATGTTCAGTACGTTTGGATGAGATAAGCCATGTTATCTTTATGTTTTAATGAAATGCAATTTCCTTCTTTTTTTCCTAATTTCGTTTCCATTTTCTTTCTTTTCTGTGCAATTATTTTTATGCTAATATCAATGACATTACATGCATGAGGACTTCTTGGCCCGGTCTTATAAGCCAACCTAACTCAGAAATAATAATACAAGAAATTGAATGTGATGATGAAGAAGAATATGATGATGAAGAGGAATATGATGATGAAGCATATGAGGAAATTAGTAAGGAATTAAAACACTTTGAGGAAAAACCCAAACCGAACTTAAATGATACAGAAGCAGTTAACCAAGGGGATCAATATAATATCCGAGAAACTAAAATAAGTGTTCATCTGGAGCCGCAGCTCAAGGAAGAAATAATCGCGGCATTGTTGGAATATAAAGACGTTTTTTCTTGGTCCTATGATGATATGCCGGGTTTGAGTACCGATCTGGTGGCCCACAAATTACCTACCGATCCATCACTCCCACCTGTTAAGCAGAAATTGAGGAAGTTCAAAACAGACATAAGTGTGAAGATCAAAGAAGAAATCACTAAACAGTTCGATGCAAAGGTCATTCGGGTCACATGGTATCCCACCTGGTTAGCTAGTGTTGTGCCTGTACCAAAGAAAGATGGCAAAACCAGGGTGCGTTGATTATCTAGACCTCAACAAGGCAAGTCTAAAAGACAACTTTCCATTGCCCAACATCTACATATGGATTGACAATTGTGCCAAACATGAGATTGGTTCTTTTGTGGATTGTTATGTGGGTTACCATCAGATCTTAATGGACGAGGAAGATGCAGAAAAGACGGCATTCATCACGTCGTGGGAAACATACTGCTATCGGGTCATGCCATTTGGTTTGAAGAATGTTGGGGCAACTTACATGAGGGCTATGACAATGATCTTCCATGATATGATACATAAAGAGATTGAGGTGTACGTAGATGATGTGATTGTGAAATCAAGGCAGCAGGCCGACCAAGTCAGGGATTTGAGGAAATTCTTTCAAAGGCTACGCAGGTACAATCTCAAGCTCAATCCTGTGAAGTGTGCTTTTGGTGTGCCATCAGGAAAGTTGCTGGGGTTTATAGTCAATCGTCGGGGTATTGAATTGGATCCATCGAAGATTAAGGCCATTCAGGAATTGCCGCCTCCAAGAAACAAAATTGATGTGATGAGTTTGTTAGGAAGATTGAACTATATTAGCAGGTTCATTGCTCAGCTCACAACTAATTGTGAACCCATTTTCAAACTGTTGAAGAAAGATGTTGCGGTTAAATGGACGGATGAATGTCAGAAAGCTTTTGATAAGATAAAGGAATATTTGTCAAATCTGCCCGTGTTGGTCCCACCAAAGTCAGGGAGGCCTTTGATTCTGTATTTGACGGTCTTGAATAATTCATTTGGCTGCGTAGTAGGGCAGCATGATGTCACATGCAGAAAAGAGCAGGCAATCTACTATCTTAGCAAGAATTTTACATCTTACGAGGTTAAGTTACTCATCTGGAAAGGACATGTTGCGCCCTAACTTGGGTGGAACAAAAGTTGAAGCATTATTTGTCGTCCTACACTACCTACCTCATATCTAGGTTGGATCTACTGAAGTATATTTTCCAGAAGCCTATGCCCACGGGAAGGCTTGCAAAGTGGCAGATTCTGCTCACAGAGTTTGATATCATCTACCTGACCCGGACTGCAATGAAAGTACAAGCCTTAGCCGATCATTTAGCTGAGAATCCATTTGATGATGATTATGAGCCTTTGAAGACTTATTTCCCTGATGAAGAGGTGATGCATATTGATGAGTTGGAACAAGCATAGAAACTAGGATGGATATTGTTCTTTGATGGAGCGGCAAATATGAAAGGCGTGGGAATAGGAGCCATACTATTTCTGAAACAGGTCAGCATTATCCTGTTACGGCTCAGCTTCGTTTCTATTGTACAAACAACATGGCGGAATATGAAGCATGCATTATGGGGTTGAGATTAGCAATGGATATGGATGTCTGGTAAGTCTTGGTCATGGGTGACTCGGACCTACTGGTACACAAAATTCAAGGAGATTGGGAAACACGGGATTTGAAACTGATATCATATAGACAGTTCTTGCATAAGCTTTGGCAACGGTTTCAGTTAATAGAGTTCAGACACATACCAAGGATTCATAATGAGGTCGCCGACGCATTGGCTACTTTGGCGTCAATGTTGCATCATTCATATAAGGCTTACGTAGATCCATTGCAGATTCAGGTCTACGATCAAAATGCTTATTATAATGTGATAGAAGAGGAACTTGACGATGAGCCGTGGTTCCATGACATCATGGAGTATATCAGGATGGGAGTATACCCGGCACATGCCACCGGTGATCAGAAAAAGGCTATTCGTTGATTGGCAAGCAGATTTTTCCTGAGTGGAGGAGTGTTGTACAAAAGAACACCAGACCTCGGAATTTTGAGGTGCATGGATGCGAGGCAAGCCACCACTATCATGACTGAGGTATATTCTGGAGTCTATGGTCCGCACATGAGCGGATATGTTTTGGCGAAAAATATTTTACGGGCAGGATATAATTGGCTCACAATGGAACGGGATTGTATCAGCTCTGTACGCAAATGTCATCAGTGCCAAGTGCATGGAGATTTGATTCATTCTCCACCGTCAAAATTGCATACGATGTCCGCGCCATGGAATTTTGTTTCTTGGGGCATGGACGTTATTGGGCCAATTGATCCGGAGGCATCAAATGGGCACAGGTTTATCCTGGCAGCAATAGATTATTTTACCAAGTGGGTGGAAGTGAAGACACTCAAGTCTGTGACTAAGAAAGTTGTGGTGGATTTTGTGCATGCAAACATTATTTATCGGTTTGGTATACCAAAGGTGATTATCACGGACAATGGGGCTAATCTCTATAGTCATTTGATGAAGGAGACATGTGAGCAGCTCAAGATTACTCACTGCCCGTACTGCCCTTAAGCAAATGGAGCGGTTGAAGCGGCTAACAAGAACATAAAGAAAATACTGCGGAAAATGGTTGAAGGGTCTAGACAATGGCATGAGGAACTGCCTTTTGCATTGCTAGGATATCGCACCACCGTGTGTACTTTGGTGGGGGCGGCTCCTTATTTATTGATGTATGGCACCGAGGCAGTAATGCTCGCAGAAGTGGAGATCCCGTCGCTTCGAATCATTGCGGAGGCTGAGATCGACGATGATGAATGCGTAAAGAACCGTCTGGAACAATTGAGTTTAATCGATGAGAAAAGGTTGGTGTGCCATGGTCAACTGTACCAACAAAGGATGGCAATAGCGTATAACAAGAAAGTGCATCCGAGGAAATTCGAGGTCGAACAGTTGGTGTTGAGGCATATTTTGCCTCATTGGGCCGAAGCAAAAGGAAAGTTCGCCACGAAATTGCAAGGGCCATTTGTAGTAACCAGGGTGTTGTCTAATGGTGCATTATATTTGACATATGTAGAAGGAAAATGAGTAGAAATGGCCATCAATTCCGATGTTAGTCAAGAGATATTATGTATGATTCCTCTATTCTGAATGTACTTGCTTGTATTTGGCATATTTTAAAGATTGAAATGAAGAAGGCATTTTGTTCGGCTATCCAAACACATTTATCCTTTGTTACCCCTTTGAGCCTTAATTATTTGCGTTCATACCCCTCTTTCGGAATCAACGGCACAATTAAGCAACACAAGTGCCGAGCATAAAGTAAAGGAAAACGAAAAAGAATGAATGAAATAAAAAAGAAAAAAGAAAAGAAAGGAAAATGAAAAGATGAAAAGAAAAGAAAACGAAAAGAAAAAAAATGAAAAGAAAGAAAAAAAAAGAAAAATGAAGAAGGAAAAGAAAGTAAAACAGAAGGAAAATAGAAGAAATTCACAATAGAAGTAATTTTGATGCAGTGAATTACGTTTGACTTGATCCCGAAAGGGTACGTAGGCAGCCTTACTCCGAGGTTCAGTCATACCAAAATAAAAATCTGAAAGTCCCCAAGCAAGAAACTGGGGCGGAAGTTGTGGTTGTTGTGAGAAATCTGATTCTGAAAGTTGTAATTTTTATCCTATTTTGAATTGTTTTGAGCCTTTTATACCCTTTCTTTCTACCCCATCCAAAAGCCTACATTACGTTCCAAAGAAAGACCTTCTGATCAATTTTTGAGAAATGCCAAGTCGAGCAGGGAAATGTGATTTGCAACAAGGGCAACACTCTGGCCCAAGCCGAAAAGTAAAAAAATAATAATAAAATGAGAGAGTCTCATTGGTGAAAACCCTCATGGGCACGATAAGGCGATGGGAGCTGAGAGAAAATAAATGAGAGAGTCCTAGCGGTGAAAACCCTCATGGGAACCCTAGGGAGAAAGTGAGTTTAAGAAATGGCAAGTTGAGAAAGTCTGTTGGCAAAAACTGTACTGTGGCATTGCGGGTTAAGTAAGGATAAGGTTTGGGTAAAGTAATCAAGTAATGGAAGTCTTAGGCGACAAAGTATGGCAAATGAAGAGCTGGTTAGTTGGATCGGTTGGGCTGGTTGGTCCGAAATGCATGTCATTATCATCGGGTCTAGCTGCTACGGTCAGATAAGTTTCTTTTCTTTTTCTTTTCCTTTTCAAAAGTAATCTGGTTTTTGGATTCTTCTTATCCTTAATTCATAAAATTATTGCATTTCATTCTCTTCTGGGGGTTTGTTTGTCTAAAATGTTTCGATGTCAGTTTTTTCAATAAAAAGGGGAAAGGGATATCAAAGCCCACTACCAGCTTCCGAAAATGGTAAAGCATAAAGTGGTCAGAGCATGTCAGCAACAATGGGATGTAAAGTGAGATAGAGGAAATTGCCGGAAGTTTCATCGGTAGAATATTTGGGAAATGTTTGTAAAATGAGGAAATACAGGCAAAAGAGTTTGAAAGGTGAAAGAACGGAGGAGGTATAAAAGCATTCAGGTTGTTAGAATTGGGGAATATGAAAGTCGGTCAGAAAGTCAGGCAGTTCAGAGGGAGTCAGGAAACACAAATCAAGGCAATGGAAGGATCATGCAGCGAAGAATGCCATCAACTAAACACCATTTTTTAACTAACAAAACTTTCGGTTATTGAAACAGGGACAGAAAATTTGTTTGTCAGGAGGAATTCTCCGTGAAAAGAAAAGCAGGCAGTCGTCAAGTTTAATCGCAAGTGTGGCATGGGAACAATGAAAGAAAATGACGAAGTAACATGAAGAGGTATGGACGTCAGGCGCCCACCTGAAAAATAAAGGAGTACATTTCAGTATTTAAATGTTAAGCGTTACGTTTCAGTTTCATCGCAATTCAAGTTTTAGTTTCAAGTCAAGTTTTAGGTTCATCACAATTCAAGTTTTAGTACGTGGTAACAAGCCCCAGCTTTCCCAAAAAGGGGCAGAAAGTTTTCTTTGTTTTGTCTATTTTTGTGAAATCAGGAGTCCGCCTGGAGAACAGAGACGAATATTTTGAATTTCAGTAGTCAGGAGTCCGCTTGAAGAATAGAGACATGCAATTCAAATTTCGGCAATCAGGAGCCCGCCTGAAGAATAGAGGTGATTTAATTCAATTTGTTAGTATTAAATCAAGTTTCTTGTTTACTTTGGGTAGTCAGGTGCCCGCCTGGAGAACACAGGTCCGCATTTCAAATTTCAGAAGTCAGGAGTCCGCCTAGAGAATAGAGACATACATTGGAATTTTGGGAGTCAGGAGTCCGCCTGGAAAACAGCGACACACAATTCAAAAATCAGTAGTTAGGAGCCCGCCTGGATAACAGCGGAATGCTTTTCAATTCAAGTTCAGAAATCAGGAGCCCGCCTGAGAAATAGAGGAATACATTTGATTGCAAGTCCGGTAGTCAGGAGTCCGCCTGGAGAAAAGAGACATGCAATCCAAATTTCAGCAAACAGGAGCCCGCTTGAAGAATAGAGGTGTTACAATTCAAGTTGTTCGTTTTAAATCAATTCCTTTGTTTATTTTGGTAGTCAGGTACCTGCCTGGAGAACAGAGGTCCACAAGTACAAGTTTAGCAATTAGGAGCCCGCCTGGAGAATGGAGGTGTTAAATTTCAAGTTGCAGCTGAAGTCAGGAGTCCGCCTGGAGAACAGAGACATGCATTTCAAACTTTACCAATCAGGAGCCCGCCTGAAGAATAAAGGTGATACAATTCAAATTTTAGTTTTCAATTAATTTCTTTGTTTATTTTGAAGTCAGGAGTCCGCCTGGAGAACAGAGACGTACATTTTGAATTTCGGTAGTCAGGAGTACGCCTGGAGAATAAATACATACAATTCAAGTTTTAGCAGTCAGGAGCCCGCCTGAAGAACAGAGGTGATACAATTCAAATTTTAGTTTTCAATCGATTTCTTTGTCTTCTTGAAGTTAGGAACCCGCCTGAAGAATAGTGGTATACAATTTAAGTTTCACAAATCAGGAGCCCTCCTGTATAACAAAGGTATTTTGAGGCAAGTTGTAGTAATATTCTTATTAATATCCGGTAACATGTACCCAGTTTTCAAACAAGGGCAGAAAATTTTCTTTGTTTTGTCTATTTTTTTGAAATCAGGAGCTCGCCTGGATAACAGGGGAATACATTCAAGTCCAAGTTCAGCAACGTGGAGGGAAAGAACAACATCGCAGTGCAGGATTTGAAGTAACAACAAGAGAAAGTATAAGACAACAAGGCAACAAGAGAGAACACAAGATTGCAAGACAACAAGGAAATACGATATGCAAGTTTGAAGATTCTAGATAGGATTTTGTAATTCGTAGTTTGTAGTTTAGACTAGCTTCTTTTATTTTCGACATAGTGTAATAAGAAAGGTCAGCGAGCAGTAGCAGTAGCAGCAGCAATCACAGCGAAATCACAGCTCCTGGTAGTCCCAGCTACCAGACACTCCCGAACTATACTGACCTGATTCATGTTTAGCCCAGGATATGTAGGCAACCTCTGAAGCAGGGTGCGGTCAGACTTTTCAAAATGCTTCACAACGGAATTTTCAAACAAGCAAAAATCACTTGTATATGCTCACTTATCTTTCCCAAAAACATTTCATGTTTCCAAGCAAAGAGGGGCAGCTGTGAGCACGTGATTTTTGCCATATGTATGAATAATTCCCAAAAATTCAAAAATAATAATTTTTCCTCATTTTTACAATTTTGTGAATTTTTGTGAATTTTTGTGTTAATTGCTTGCATTTTATTTATGCATTTTAATACATACGAAAATTACAAAATATGCATTTGCATTTAGGATTTTATTTCATATTTTAGGATTAATTAGGAGTTAAGTTGTTTTAGAACAAAATATAAAAAGAAAACAACACAAATTTGTCCTATTTGCGTTTATAGCATTAATTGGCATTTAAATTAGGAATTAGGGTAGTTGGTAATTAGGGAAAATAATTTTAGTATTAATTTGGTTTTTTTTTAATTTTGCATTTTTAATAAAATCAGAAAAAATACAATACAAAATTAGAAATTGGAAAATAACAAAAATTGGTAGCAAAATTACAAAATGGAAAAAATAAAGGAATTAATTGGACAATTGGAAAAAGAAGGCTTAACATGAAGGCTGCCCAACTGGGCCAATTTTGAGTCGAATTTCAAGCCCAAGTGCACAAGCACACCCGCCCAGGCCCAAGCGATTCCCACCCGGTCCGCCCTAATAACTAACCAAACGACGTCATTTCTAGTCGTGGATCATGGCCGTGGATTTTCGATCCTACGAACAGAAGCATCGTAGGATTTTCTATATAAATATGCCCGAACAACCACCCCCCCTACCTCGTTTCAATCGTCGTCCTCACCCTTAACAAACCCTAGCCGCGCTGCCATGAAACCCCCAGGTCACCATTGGATGCGCTGATGCCAAATGCCACCAAACTTACACCCTTTGTTCTCCTTACCTTCCTCTTTCCAACCATACTACCCATTTACCTCGAAGCATCACCCAACACTTTGAATATTAAATCAAAGATTTGAGCCAACTCACAACTGCGCCCAAACTAGCTCAAATCTACACCAGACAGTCTCCAGCCTTTCCTCAGTGCAAATCTATGGTCAAAAGCTTTCGAATCCCGCTGAGGCTCAATGGATTTTGAATCTAGGGTTCGACAGTTTATAATTTGGCTGGAAAATTTCTTACGGTGAGTTTTCTATTAGTTTTATAGTTTAATTAGTGTAGTTAATAATTTCTTCTTCTCCTCCTCTATTTGATTTGTTCATTTTGGCCATGAGTTTTTTTTTTCTTTATCCCTGTTTTGTTGTTCATTTTTTCTTCTTAGTAGTGGGTTCATGTTTAGCTGCTTAACCATGTTTAATTAGAATAGTTCGACCCGATTAGGTTTTATTCGTCTTAATTTCAAATGTCGTTTTGAATTCTGCAGTAAGTTATTTATAATTTTGTTTCCTGTGTTTCGTTTTATTTTTCAATTTCTTCTTTTGTTATTTGGTTTGGTCTATTTCATTGAGCATTGTCTTGGTTTTTAGTCAAGCTTTAACCTCAATTCTTCTGCTTTGATTTGGCATCAATGTTTAGGTTTAAATCGTTTTAGGGTATTTTTCATCTCTTTGCTTTAAATTCTGTTGATAGCTTGAATGTGTAGTTGTTAATTACTAATTGTTGATAGCATAATTAAGTGTATTTGTTCATCCTGTTCGTTGAGGTTTAAACTTGGGGGTTTTGATTTGGTTTAGTTACAGTTTATGATTCAACTTAATGCTGAATAAAGTAGATGTAATAGGATATAGCTGAATAGTTCATTTGTAGGTAACTATAGTTAAATCTTAGCTAAGGTAAAGGCTTAGGTTTAGTCAGTAATATTAGGGGGGTTTCAAGGGCCTTTTAGGGATAGAAATGGTAGAATCTTTAGGTTTTGTAATTGTAAAGCATAGGTAGGGTAGTATGGGAATTTTAGGGATATAAAACATTCTAGAGTGGTATTATTGTGTAGATTTCAATAAACTAAGGTGGTTACTTGGCAAACAAGTTAGAAAAGTAGGGGTCTAAAACGGAAAATAGTCAAGGACTAAAAGGAAAAGCTGAAATGTGAGGGCTGCCCTACCTTACTTCTATATAAAGGCATTCAACGCCTTGTAAAAGGGTCTACAATTTTTCAGCTGAAAAACCCACAAAAAAACTCTGACTCTTATTCTATTTTTCAATTTCATTTTTAGTTTTCTCTAGCATTTAGATACAAAAAAATATAATTAAAAAAAGGATCCTCCTTTTCATTTAGTTTCAGATTATCTTGCCATTCATATACAGAAAAACTACACAAAATATATACAAAAAAAATAGAAAACCAAAAAGAGATGATGACTGTTCCATTGGTTTAGATATAGTTTCAGCCAAGATCTCTTGTTATTTTGTTGTTTGGGTTTCAATTTCTAGTTGTTCGAATCAGATTTCAAGGTTGTGGTAGTTGGTTGCTGTGTTTTAGTGGTCTGGGTGTATATTTGGGTTGGATCTGCTGGTTCTTTCTTTAAAAACTGGGTTTGAGCATATCTGAGTCTTTTTCTTTCGTCTGGGCTGCTATGTTTCCTGTTGTTGTTGGTTCTGGATAATTTAAATCGTTGCTGACCTTTTTCCATTCTTCCTGTTCTGCTAAATCCAGGTACACATCTTGAGGCCTTGTTGATGTAGCTTCATCTTTGAAATTGAAATGATAACGAGACAGCTATTTGCTGTGAAATGAAATTTCTTGTTGTATTTAATTAATTTTTGTTGAGATTCAGTAGTAGTTTGTTTGTTGTTTATATTGAAGTTATCGTATGGACATTGTATGTAACTAGAACTGTTTTGGATTGTTTTTTTGTTTTAATTTGTTCATTGGCAATGAAATCACTGAACTAGTTGGCTGTAATAGAACAAAAATGATTTTGGAAGCAGAAGCCGTATCTGTACTAATCTAGATTAGTTCCAATATTACTGTTCCTAAATTCAAATTAGGAATCAAAATGGGATCACATAGAATTTATTCTTAAGCCCTGCTAACTAGAACTTGTGGTATTTTTTTTATCTGGTAATCTCGTGTTCAATTCAAATAAATAATCACCATTACATAGTTTAGTCAATTCACTACACGCTTAGTATATGCTAGCATAATTGATTCAAGTCATTTGGAACAATTATTTGCTTCTATATTGATTTATGTGTTGCTGAAAATAGAATCCTGGTGGGGAATTAGGTATCGAGATCGTCTTGGAAATTTGTAGCCTGCATATACGCTTGGGCTATAAACCATGTCCCAAATTGTGGTTGGAAACTAATTGAAGCCATGAGATTTCGAATGACATCTTGTGCAGTTTGGGTCTCAAGATCTCTGAAATGTAGACTCAGGTCGAATGTTATTTATTACTTGGCTTGCCACAGTTCAATGACAAACTAAATAGGCCCTCTTTCAATCTTACTAGAGACAAAACTAAAGATAGAAAAAGTAGTTGCTTTTAGATTGGCCCTTTTAATAAAATAACTAGATGAGCCTCGCCAAATAAAACAATTGTGGGGCCCTCGATGTTGGTTATATAAAATATTTAGAACTCAGGAGGGCCGTTTAGCGAATTTCACGGCCTTCCCCAAACAATAATACGCTAGAATCTTTAGACGCGTCTTAATTAAAATACCTTCTTAAACTCGGGTGTGCATTGATGCAACCCAAATCCAAATCTCGGCGAAGTCGAAACGTGTTGATGACCACGGGTTCCTTGATAGCGACGGGGTTAGAAACACGTTTTCACGGCATCGTAATTCTTATAAAACAAATAATGATTGAAAAATGGTTCGAATCTGGAGATGAGCCTCGCCGAACAAAAATAAACGCGGGGCCCTCAATAATTGACTATTTAAAAAAATGATTAGAATTTTGAGAGGCCGTTTTAGCGAATTTCAATGGCCTTTCCTAAACATTATTACGCTAGAACCCTTAAGCGCGACTTAACTAAATTATTTTCTTAAACTTGGGTGCGCATTGATGCAACCTAAATTCAAATCTCGACGAAGTCGAAACGTGTCGACGATCACGTGTACACTGGTGGTGACGTGATTAGAAATACGTTTTCATGACGTCGTATGTCTTTTATAATAAATATTGGTAAAAGAGGTTTATAAATAAAAGCATAGTTAGCATGTATTAAAATCAGATAAAATCAAATTTAAAAGTTAAGCGACCGTGCTAGAACCACGGAACCCAGGAATGCCTAACACCTTCTCCCGGGTTAACAAAATTCGTTACTCAGATTTCTGGTTCGCAGACTGTAATACAGAGTCAAACGTTTCCTCTGTTCGGATTCAAATTGGTGACTTGGGACACCATATCCAAGTGGCGACTCTGAATAATTAATAACCAAATCCCTTTCCGATTGTCCCTTAATTGGAAAACCCCATTTACGCTCCCTTTGCGGGGGTGTATATCGAAAAAATGAGGTGTGACAACGAGGAAGGTCGAAGCCCCTACTGAGATAAACATAAAAATAAATATGAAATGAAATAACAGTAGAAAATACGAAATCTCGAATATCTAACAAAACAATAAGAAAAACGGAATAGACTATATTACAATTCTACAAAACAAGAACAACCATTACAGGCTATTTATCATCGGGGACCTCCTAATATCCCGAGGATCTTCCGATATCCTCATCATACACACAAGGGATCTCCAAGTATCCCGAGGATCTCCCAGCATCCTCATCATGTAATCAAGGGATCTTTAAGTATCCCAAGGATCACCTAGTATCCTCATCACATAAGCAGGGGATCTCCAAGTATCCCGAGGATCTCCCAATATTCTCATCACATAAGCAAGGGATCTACAAGTATCCCGAGGATCTCTTAGTATCCCCCAGTTATTCGGTCCTGCCTTGGGGATCTCTTAGTATCCGCCAAAAAATCAACTCTGCACCGGGGATCTCTTAGTATCCGCCAGTCATATAATTCAATGTCGGGGATCTCTTGGTATCCCGCACTTGCGAAACTCGAAACAAAATACGAACAGGGGAAACTCCCGGGATGTCGTCCCGTAATCCCAATAGTAAATACACCACAACAAACCAATATTTATCAGTAATGAAGCGAAAATACAAACAACAAATAAAATCCAGAATCTACCATGCTTCACAAGAAGAACAATATTGCAATTAATCAAATAAGGTAGCTAAGTTGCTAACATGCTTTTCCTAAGTCAAAACAAGTGATGTTTCATTTTTTGAACAATTAAATATATGAAGACACAATCTAAATAAGCCAAGTAAGGTGAAGTTTAAACAACTAGCACAAGTACATGCCTGTCACCTCGTGCACAAGGCATTTAAACAATGACAAGGATATCCTAAGGGGAAAGGTCCCCCACAAAAAGTTAAGCAAGCCACTTACCTCGAATTGGTAAAAAACCGCTAAGAAACGATGCCCTTGCCACGAGTATCCAACTCCGAGTGGCCCAAATCTATTCAAACCAATTACACATTATAAATAACATCGCACGTAACTAATTACACTATTAAATTAAAGCTAAGGCGCGAAAATAGGTGAAATGACCAAAATGCCCCTCAAAAAAACGTCTCGGAGTCGAATAATTTTTACATTTTCAGAAACCTCGTACTCTCACAAGTCTAACCATATAAAAATCTCCCAAATCAGAGGTCAAATACCCCTTCAAATCATCAAAGTTAGGTCTAAGAACTTTACCCCAATTTTCATTCTAAATTCGAAATTAAAGCTTGAATTCGAGATTAGATTGGTGAATCTTAATCATAGATGAGTAAGGATTCATTACCCAATGTTTGCCTATGAAAGTCCTTCCAAATATCTCCCAAAACCGAGCTCTTTAACTTGAGTTTTTGTATAAATGGAAGAAGGCTTCGTTTTTGGAAATTTATGTACTGTTCAGGGATTTGTTCATCGCGAACGCGGAGAGGGGATCGCGTCCGCGGATATTGAAAATTCAAGAGGGTGAAGATTTCTCTTCGCGAATGCGAGGATAGGGCTGCAAACGCAAAGGCCTAGTATTGGGACGTATGCGAACTCGACACGGGACACGCAAACGCGCAGAAGAGAAAAAGGAGAGGTCTAGAACTGACCCTATGCGAACGCATTGGCAAGGACGCGTACGCAAAAGAGGGGAAAGTTGGGCTTCGCGAACACAATGAATGGAAAGGGTAAAGCTTCACGAACGCGGGGCTTCCTTCGCGAACGCGAAGAAGGATACCAGACCTGCAATTTTTCTACTGCAATTATAAACTCCAAATTGCTCCGTTGAGCATCCGAAACACACCCGAGGCCCCCGAGACCTCAACAAAACCTACATACATAACTCATAACATCATTCTAACTTGTAACAACCCTTAAACCACCTAAAATAATGTCGGAAACTCGAATTAATTAATGATTCGAACTTAAAACCCTCAAAACTTAACCAAACTCGCTTTCGATTTAAAACCCAACCAAAACATGTTCTGATTGACCTGAAATTTCGCACACACATCCCAAATGACATGACACTGCAACAGAAACTTTTGGAATCCCGTTCCGACCCTCGGATCAAAAATTCACAATTGGAACGGAAACTTCAAAATTCTAACTTTTGGCATTTTTGTCAAAATGAGTTACGGGTATCCAAAATACATTCCGAACACGCTCCCAACCCGAAATCACCTAACGGGGCTAACATAACCATCGAATTTGCATTCCGAGGTCGTCTTGACACTGTTCTGATTACGGACTATTTTTCAACACTTAAGCTCTCATTTAGGGACTAAGTGTCTCAAAACACACCGAATTCTATTACCAAACATCCCGACAAACCAAAATAGCATAAATGTACTTAGGAGAAGCAGTTAATGGGGGGAACGGGGCATAAATTCCAAAGACGACCGGCCAGGTAGTCACATCGCCCGACCTCTTTATCTCTTATGGGCATAACCTCGCGCCATAATTTATCAAAATTTCTTGAAATTTTGCGGTAAAAACTCTGAATCATCATCCACATTCGCACGACCGATCTCCTTGTTGAATAACCAATACAATTCTTGCAGAGGCTTCACCAACCACGCTACCGCTAACCTGCTCACGGGGAATAAACCACCTAGGGGAATCACCTCCCGACATCTTCCCACGTCGCGGCATGGGGTACATTTACCATGACACCAATAGCCCCATCCTAAGTCCGAGCTCACCTTCCAGCTGCACAAGTCCATTCGCCCCTCGCAAACATCCATTAAATGTGCGGCAACATCCTTCAAATTTCTGGGCTATGCTGCACCCATCTCCATTTCAAGCAGCTCCTTTCCGCCATACCAATCTTCTACCGCATAATTTACATCATACCGTAGGCTTCAATCACCAATCATTAGAATCCCCAATTCCATCCAAACTCTCTTAAAGGCGCGGAGTCTTCCTACTTTCAAGCCCATATGGAACCCCAGCCACTCTCCCACTTTGGCGGAACTCATCTCCTTAATCGGTCACTCAACCTTGCTTCTCATACTTGGCCTTCTAGAAATTTTAAACACTGCCTGACATTTCCCACATGTCTTTCCTCATACTTTGCTTCTCAAATGTTGTCTTATATGAAATATATCTTCGTGGCACTTGAATCCACCATTGCTGCTAACATTAGAACCTTTCCAAAGGCCATCTTTATCGATCTGTCAACATTAGAAATTCTGGTTTGATCTTGAACCAACGCACTATGGGACAACTGACATTCGTATCTCCAATACTAGCTCACAATACCCTACCATAACGGCAAATTATAGCAGATTATAACATCGATGAACTTGGTATGTTCCCATAGGACCACGACACCCCATCATAGAAGAGAAGCTCCACCACGCTTGCAAATGCCAAGTCTCAATACTTTCACTAGCCCACATCTGACCATTCTTAGTCCGACTTCCTTTTCCCCTACCGGAAATAAAATACGGAATCCCTTGATTACACACTAAGTAAACCTCCCTTCAATTCATCCACTCCCCCGACACGTGGGAAAACATCCTACCATCACAACAATACTGCGAAAATAATCGCTCATAAGCATCATGGCAACCTGTGCCTAGCCTCAATACTTTTAGAAGTCCTGTTACTAATCTGAATAATAGCATATCCTTCCATAAAGCGACTATAATAGTCCAATCAATTATACCCGGGGAAAATCATCCCGCACCACATTTGTAGTGCCAATTCAAGTCTTCAAATTCTCGATTTCTAATAAGCGCTCGTGTCGCGTAAGATTAAGTAGGAAGGAATCAAATACATAAGCCTCAAAGGAATCGAACCGCAAGATAAGGAAATCAAGAAGGAAAGTACTCATAACAACCCTGTAGCCTCCCGAGGATAAGTACAAATGTCTCTGTATCGATCCGCGAGACTCTACTAGACTTGCTCATGACTCGTGAGACCGACAGAAACCTAGTGCTCTGATACCATGTTATCACGACCCAAAATCCACTAAGGTTCGTGATGGCGCCAGACACTGCTGTCAGGCAAGCCAACCAGATTACTTAATAGTATCTCGTTTTAACACTTTTTGAAATACATGATTTTTCTTCCATATTTAGAAATTTTTGGAAAATATAGTTCAAATAACATTTGAATGTTAAACAACTATTACAGTTTTTCAATCATCCCAGAACGCGGAATCACAAGATGAGCATCTACTGATAAGAGGGATAAAAATACAACCTCATTCCGGAATACAGTGAACAAAAAGTAAATACAATGCTGGAAAGAGACCACCCTAGCTGCGGTCGTCTTGAATGATGCAGCTCACCTAGTCCTCGAATCGTCCATGCTGCTACGTCTAGTAGACTACTGGAATCACATATACATGTGCAACAAAATGCACAGCAAGTGTAGTATGAGTGCAAAAACGTGTACCCAATGAGCGTCCCGCCTAATCCCGAATGAGTACAGACGAGATGGACAATTCTGATACTCACTAGTAGTTCAATGACTATTTATCCTTAATCTATATATTCAAGCAGGGGATTTGTTTTATAAGCATGATTCTAATCCAGATATGGGAAAACAAGTAGTAATATAATTCTTATATGGAAAATTTCCTTATATTTCTTGTTATTATTAATAATATGATCTCGAGCCATAATGTGGCATAAAAACAACTCCAATGAGTTAAAGACAATAGCAAAAACATGTGCAAATCATGCCGAGATCGACGGCCCGCTCCAATAAAATGTAAAGTGTGCACTGCCGAGGATCGAGCAGCCCATACCATAGATGCATCTATTTCACCGAGGCGATCGGCCCTTTCAAACAGAAATAAAAACACACGCAGACAAATAATCAGTCAAAAAGTCATCATGGAGCAGATATCCAAGAAAGGCCAATTCTCTTCAATAATTTGAGAAAAACATAGCTTAAGTCTTTTAGAAATCCATTTATTAATTTAATGTGATTAAAGCATTCCAAGACATCAATGGGTTTACAAATAATCCAAGTATAACATGCTTTTGGGTCCTAGTCAACCCGGACAATAGCATAATAGTAGCTATGCACGGTCTCTCGTCACCTCGTGTAAACGTAGCCCTCACAATTACGAGCACATAATCAGTTTGACTCACCTATGGGGTAAGTTCGCCCTCACAAGATTAGAAAGGAGACTCACCTTGCTCCAAAGCGTTCCTTCAATAACAAGAATAGGCTTCAACCTTAATTGGAAGCCGAACGAGCACCAACTAGTTAAATAAAGCAAGAACTAGTCAATAAGTGCTCACAAAGTTGAATTCCAACTAATTAAATGATTTCCCAATTTTTCCCGCAAGTTTTCTAAATTTCGACCATGTGCCCACAAGCCCGGATTCTGAGATTTTTCGAATGAAATTACTCTCTATAACATAAGGATTACTAATATGTGGTTTTTAGTTCATTACATAACTAATTAGGTGGTTAAATCATAATTTCATCAAAACCCTAGGTCTAGTTCTTACCATTGATTTTATTTAATTATTAGTGTTAAATCTATGTAATGTTCATGTAATTAAGCTAAGAGTGAGTGGAAATTACTTACCTCGTGATATTAGGAAGAAATTCTCTCTTTCGAACCTTCAAAATTGCCCAAGCGGAGTGAAAATGAGAGAGAAGAAGCTTGGGTTCGTATTGAATCAACCCTTACTGCCTCCAGCGATTTTCGCATATGCGGACAAATTACCACATAGGCGGTGTCTGCTTCTACAGAAAAACAACCGATTTTGTGGTTTGGGAGCACTGTGGACCGGACCGCTTCTACGGTCTTGCTTTTGCACATGCGGGACCGCAGGGCCACTTATGCGGTATTCACCCTTCCTGGCCCTTCCGCTTCTGCGACCATGTGGCCGCTTATGCAGTCACCGCTTCAGCGATCAAAGAGCCGCAGAAGCGGTTTTGGAAAAAGTAGCAACCTTGCTTCTTTTCAAAATACGACTTCGCTCAAAACACCCAAACAAACATTAAATCAAGGAATCGGACCCCAAAACCAATTGATCCAATTTAATGAACTTCATGTTCTTAATTTCCCTTCAATGGGTCAAAATGACCTTAGATTACTCAGATTGACACCACATTTTACTAGTAGGTATTATATGATATTTCGGACTTGTACCAAGTTTCGGAATCAGAATTCGAACCCGATATCTAGGTTTTTAAATAAATACTTAGATTCATTAATTCCTTTAAACTTCGATTTATCAATTTAACATAAAAACTCCGCAAAAGTTGATTCCGAGCATACACCCAGGTTTCAAATATTTCCACGGACTTTTCGGGACCGTGAAATCACGAATCGAAGTCCGTTTCTCAAGAAAGTTGACTGAAGTTAAGTTTGGCCTTTTAAGAAAACCTTCAGGAAATAGTTGGTTTTATTTTCACTCAAAACTCTCCTAACTTCCGACTAATTGCCTCGCATGTCGTAATTTAGCTAAAGAAAGCGTGGAAAGTTATATTTAAGGGAACAAGGTTCTAAATAGTAAAATGACCAGTCGGGTGGTTACATATTGATTGATACAAGGTTGATTAGATGGAAAATTTTACGTTGGTCGTGCCAGTTCCCATAAAACGTGGATCATAAAACTCTATGATGACAAAGATTATAGGAAGTTTTGTACTCAACTTTCTTCTAAGTTTGATAGTACAAGCTTAATGTGATATTGGTAATATTTTTTCAGATTCAGATAATGATTTGACCGACAAAAGTATGGAAATATTGATAAGAAGAATTGAAGGTAAAATGTTTTTCTTGGTAGAGAGCCAAGAAAAACATTTTATCTTTAATTCTTTTTATCAAAATTTCCATGCATTTGTCGGTCAAATCATTGTCTGAATCCAAAATAATATCACCAATATCACATTAATCTTGTACATATCAGACTTGAAAGAAAGTTGAGTACAAAAATCCCTATAGTCTCTGTCATCATACATTCCTATGATCCCCTTTTTATGGGAACCGTCATGATCGACGGAACATATTCCATCTCCATCAACCTCGTCACTCTCAATTAAACTTCTTTATCTCATGGAAAAAGAAGTACAGAATTACTATAAGCTCTTCTTTTATCTACTTAGAAAATGTTAAATTCCTACCTACACCATTACTATATGCCATTGCCTTCTCATCATCATTATCGCCAATGAGAATAACAATTAAAGGCACATTCTTCCAGGTACTGTGTCTTAGTTATTGGTGGAAGTTCCCTTGCATGTCTATTAACGTCATCAACCTCTTCTACAAAATCGTATCGCAATCTAAAATTCCAAAACATAAACCAAAATTTCAATTCATATCCTAAAGGTTCAATTCATATCGTAAAGGTTCAACTCTTACCTAAAAGGTTCAATTTATATCCTAAAGCTTCAAATCATACCTAAAATGTTCAATTAATATTCTAAAATATAACTCATACCTAAAAGCTTCAATTTATATCCCACAAGTTCAATTCACAAGAACAAAACCTAAAAACTAAAAGTTATATTCATATCCTACGGGTTAAAACATAAAGTAAATCTTTAATTTATATCCTAAGGTTCAACTCATACTAAAAGGTTCAATTCATACCCTAAAAATTCAACTCATACCTAAAAGCTTCAATTTATGTCCCACAAGTTCAGGTACTGTGTCTTAGTTATTCTTGGTGGAAGTTCCATTGCATGTCTAGTAACGCCATCAACCTCTTCTACAAAATCCTCCCGCAATCTAAAATTCCAAAACATAAACCAAAATTTCAATTCATATCCTAAAGGTTCAATGCATATCCTAAAGGTTCAACTCATACCTAAAAGGTTCAATTTATATCTAAAAGTTCAATTCCTATCCTAAAAGGTTCAATTTATATCCTAAAAGCTTCAACTCATACCTAAAAGGTTCAATTTATTTCCTAAATGTTCAACTCATACATAAAAGCTTCAATTCATATCCACAAAAATTCAAGTCATATCATAACGGTTCAACTCATACATAAAAGCTTCAATTTATATTATAAAAGTTATATTCATATCCTACGAGTTTAAACTTAAACTAAAAGTTTTATTTGTATCCTAAATCTTCAACTCATACCTAAAAGGCTCAAGTCATATCCCAAAAGTTCAACTCATATCCTAAAAGCTTCAAGTCATATCCTAAAATTTCTATTTATAACTAAACTAGTTTTATCCTAAAGGTTCAACTTATTGTTATTTCAAGCATTATTACACGGCTAATGTTACTTATTCTCTATGTGGGCGACTCGTTGTACTCAAACAAGAGCCACGCAACGATTCGCTTAAGGCCTTAAACATTAACATTGTCTTGAACTTTAAGAGAAAATCTAAATATATATACTATCCGTGTCGATTTTAAATATCTACCTATAAAGTAATCAAGATTAAACTAAAAGTTCAATTTATACCCAAAAAGTTCGATTCACAAGAAAAAATCATAAACCTTAAAAGTTTAGGGTTTCTTCTCTACAAACCATTTCTTGCCCAAATTAATAGATAAAAGCAAATATTTTAGCTACTAACAATTATCATAGATTTAATTTATCTAAGAACAATTAATTTTAGGGTTCAAACTAGAAATAATTAAACAAATTAAAATTAATCTATTTCAAAAAAATAACAAAGAAAGGGGAGAGAAACCTACCAGTTGGGCAGTGGAGGACACTGACAGAGCTGTTGCTGCCGCCGGCGGGCGTCTGTGGCACCGCTGCTGGAGGGAGACAGAAGGGTGGGGGGATTTGAGTGTGAGATATAGAAGAGAGGGTTTGGGGAAATATTTGAAGAAAATAAGAGAATGGGAGGGGAAACCTGTTTTTAACTCTATTTTTACAAAAAGCGGCCAACCTTGGTCGCTATTTTTGGTACCAAATATGTATTGACTATTTTGACCATAATAGCGATCACAGTTGGTCGCTATATCAAAAGAAATTAAATTAATTATAATTCAATTTAATATATATATATATATATATATATATATATATATATATATATATATATATTTATATAAAATATAAATTGGTTTATATATATATATATATATATATATATATATATATATATATATATATATATATATATATATATATATATATATTGAAATTAAAGTAATATAATTGTTTAAAGCTTTCAATTCATATCCTATATATATAGTGTAAGTACATATATTATATATGTAAGCTATATTCGATACAGTATTACCTAATACACTTATACTTAGTGCATAATATATAGCGTAAGTACATATTACTTAGTCTCGAATATAGCAATTATCTATATATATATATATATATATATATATATATATATATATATATATATATATATATATATATATATATATATATATATATATATATATATATGTCACGGCCCGAACTTCCCACCACCGGGGTCGCGACGGCGCCTACTAGTGGGAGCTAGGCAAGCCAACTCAAACTTATGTTTCCATTTTTAACAAAACTTAATTAAACCTGATATTAATAATATTAAAATTTAAACGGAATAATAATTTAGCGGAAGACTTAACAAACTTATTTTACGAGATGCGATACTGAAATTTCAACATAAAATACTACCCAAGAACTGGTATCATAATACTCACGAACTTTTAAGAATAATACACATAACAGGCTGAAAGAAATAGAATACTATTTGTCTCGAATATATGAGATAATAAACTGAAAATAAAGATAGAGGAGACGTCGGGTCCTGCGGACGCCTGCAAGGCTAACTCGGTATCTCGATGATCAAAAGCTAACACGTGCACTACTGCTGCTGCTGTCCAAAACCTATATCTACGCAAAAAGAGCACAGAGTGTGGCATCAGCACAACCGACCCCATGTGCTAGTAAGTGTCCGGCCTATCCCGGCGAAGTAGTGACAAGGCTAGGACCAGACACTCACATAAACCTGTACAGTTCAAAATATATATGTACAATAAAACCACAGGAAACAACATTTAATATTTGGGAAGGGAAAACATGCCCTGGGGTAATAACAAAATATAATAACATGTGCAGAATAAATGAACTTTAATTAATGAGGACGGGTAAATCAAAAGTTGCATGGCACCATCCATCGTGCTTTACTCTCGTTCTCACCAAATAATCAAACAAAATGTACGGCATCACCCATCGTACTTTTACTCTCGTTTTCACCAAATAATCAATTAAGATGTACGACATCACCCATCGTACTTTTACTTGCACAATCACATATCGAGGCACGGAAAGACTCATCGTGCATAATCACTCTTCCTTGTCACCGGCAACTATGGTCAATAAAAATAATCATTGTAATATATATATATATATATATATATATATATATATATATATATATATATATATATATATATATCAAGGCACAGAAATACCCGTCGTGCATAATCACTCAAAACATAGAATGGATAGACCCGCCGTGCATAATCGCTCTTCCTCGCATTTCATTTTCAACTCAGTTCGCAATATGTCACCCGCAACTACTGCCAATAACAAAAATCAATATAATATTTTACCGGCAGAAAATTAATAATAATTAATAAACATTATATATATATATAGATTACCGGTATGAAACCAATAATCCTTTATATCAACTGTATAAATATTACCGGTATGAAACCAATAATATTTTAAATCAACAATATAAATATTACCGGTATGAAACCAATAATCTTTTAAATCAACAATATAAATATTACCGGTATGAAACCAATAATCTTTTCCTTTCATATAATCACATAAGATTATTATAAGTTTAATCAATTTAAGACTCAAGGTCATGCTCGACCCCCAAAGTTTAGATACTCGTCACCATGCCTATACGTCGGACTCTGCACATTAGCAACTAGCAAATAGACTCACTCCTATTCCTTCAAGCTAGGATAGATCAAACACTTACCTCGAAGGTTTAAGGCCAACTCAATCCTTAAGCACCGCTTTTCCTTTTGAATGTGTCTCCAGATGCTTCAAATCTATTCACAAACAATTCAAAATACTCAACACGGATCGTAGGAATAAATTGGATAATAAATTTACTAATTTTCCGGATAGAATCCGAAATTTATTTTAATATTCAATAGTGGGACCCACATTTCGAATCCCTAAAAAACTTGCGAAATCTGAACACCCATTCCGATACAAGTTCAACCAAACAAAAATTACTAAATTTCGATAATATTTTGACCCTCATATCCTTAAATCTATTAGAGATGGTTTCTAAGCTTTTCCCGCTAAATTCACGGATTTAATGTCAAAACATGCAATAGATTCGAGTAATATAACCAAAATTAAGTTAAGAACACTTACCCCGATGATTTCCTTGAAAAACACTCGAAAAATCGCCTCACCCAAGCTCCAAATTGCAAAAAATGGCAAAATATTTTCGGAACTTAAAGCATATACTGCCCAGAAATTTTCGGGTATTGTTCACTTGTGTTACTGTTCACGGGTACTGTTCACGGCAGAATTTTTCTGCAATTTTTGCATATTTTTCTAAGTCCGAAATCCCTCCGAAACACTCCCGAGCCCTCGGGGCTACACACCAAATATGCACAATGACTCTAAAACATCACACGAACTTTCCCGAGCGATCAAATCGCCAAAATAACATCAAAATCAATGATTTGAGCCTTAAATCCAAGAATTCTTTCAAATTTCACATCCGACGCCGAAACATGTCAAAACTAATCCGAATGACCTCAAATTTTGCAGAAAAGTCCAAAATAATATAACGAAGGTACGGCAACTCTCGGAATTCCATTCCGACGCTCGGATCATAATCTCACCTATCAACCGGAATTCGCCAAAATACTAACTTTGCCAATTCAAGCTTAATTATACATCGGTCATCACCAAAATATTTCGGACACACTCCTAAGTCCCAAATCACCTAACGAAGCTATCCGAACAATAAAATTTGCATTTCGATTCCTCTAACACATAAGTCAATATCCGGTTGACTTTTCAAACTTAAGCTTCCTTAAAAGAAACTAAGTGTCTCAAACCTTACCAAAATAATTCCGGAATGACTTCAAATTTTGTACACAAGTCACATTTGACATTATGGACTTGTCCCAACTTTCGAAGTCACATTCCGACCTCGATATCAAAATTTCCACTTTGAGTCGAATTTTCTCAAAAACTTTCAAATTTCTATATTTAGCCAAATGACTTCAAAATGACCTACGAACCTCCGATTGAGCTCCCAAATCCAGAATCACCATACGGAGCTACTCCTGGTCTCAGAATCCTAGACGGACTTTAATAACACTGAAATGCATTTTAAGCCAAACTGATGCAATTTCTTCTAAAATGCTATCGTCCACAACAGTCGCCAAAACGCTCCCAGATATCCAAAACCTGATCCGGGCATATGCCCAAGTTTGAAATCATCATACAAACCTACTGGAACCTTCGGATCCCGATTCCGAGGTCATTTACTCAAAATTCCAATACTAGTTCATTTCTTCAACTTTAAGCTTTCAAAATGAAAATTACAATTTAGATTTGATTCCAAACTTCCTGAATTTAAATATTGACCATACACACAAGTAGATATACCTGAGATGAAGTTTCTCATGGCCTCAACTGCAGAATGACGCTTCGGAGCTCAAAATGACCGGTCGGTTTGTTACAATCTCCCCCACTTAAACATGTGTTTGTCCTAGAACGTGCTGAGAACTACAGTGATGTAGTCTGAAATAACTTCTTTAACACATCATGCATCCTCCCGTGCTATCACTACTCAGTTGAGCGCATTAGCTCGATAATTCTGCAGATATAATTCTTTATTAAAGCAAATAATCCATTAGGCCAAATTCCAACATCCTGAATTTCCTGCCAAGTCAATTTCCATCATACGACCACCATATCAATCTCCACACGTTGTACCCAAATATTAATGCATAACTTTGTTGAATTCACACTTTGCATCACTTTACTCATAGGACCACAATAATATTCTTTAAACATAATTGTCGAAATTCCATAAATCTGATGCTCCAACTGCATCTCATGACCTACACAGTTCTTGCTCTAGGTTTTACAACGCCGATATGACTGAAGAGATGTGCTGAAATTCATAACCAACAACTGCATCAACATTCATTGGATCCATACTCTTGACGCGCTCCATTACCTTGTCCCAAACCAAAGAATGATCTTTGCTCTATAATATACTTCATTTATTCAGTTTGCACTGATCCCAAATCTAGTAACCCCGTCTCACCCAGTACGAACTGCTCAGGCAATAAGCCACCTTAGTCATAGTCAAAAATCCCACAAGACGCCACAATTTGCTTGTATGCTATCAGATCGAACGCGATACAAAAAGGAAGGAGAACTCTAGGAGGAAATACTCAACTCACACACTAACATAGAAATCCTCAGAAAACAGGAAAACAGGACACACAAAAGCAAATATGGCGGACTGTACTGAACAACGTACTGTTGTCGCAATTCCTGATACATCTTTGCTGAGCCTGGATGAATAGAATGTCGGGAACTGTGAGCTTCTTCCAGAATCAATTCTCGAAGCCCATCAACATCTGGCACACAAATTTGCCCTTGCAATCTCAGAACTCCATAAGCATCTAGGGTGACCTGTTTGGCACCTCCTCGATGAATCGTGTCTTTAAGGACACAATAATGGCGATCATCAAACTATCGATCGTGGATACGCCCAAATAATGAAGAGCGATTGACCGTGAAATCTAGCGCTGGACTAGGCTCAGAAACATTCAATCTCACAAAGCGATTGGCTAAGTCCTGAACATCCATAGCAAGCGGCCTCTGGCTGACCGGAATATAAGCAAGACTGCCCATACTGGCTGACTTCCTGCTCAAAGCATCGGCCACCACATTTGCCTTTCCCGAGTGATATAAAATGGTGATGTCATAATCTTTCAACAATTCCAATCATCTTCTCTGCCTCAAATTTAATTCATTATGCTTAAACAGGTACTGAAGGCTCTTGTTATTGGTGAATACTTCACATGCCACGCCATACAAATAATGCCTCCAAATCTTCAATGCGTGAACAATCGCCGCCAACTACAAGTCGTGAACTGGATAGTTCTTTTCATGAATCTCCAATCGCCTCGAAACATAGGCAATAACCTTGCCATCCTGCATTAATACTGCACCAAGCCCAATACAGGAAGCATCATAGTAAATAGTATAAGGTCCCGAACCTGTGGGCAAAACCAACACCGGTGTCGTGGTCAAGGTTGTCTTGAGCTTCTGAAAACCTGCCTCACATTCATCTGACCATTCGAACTGGACACCTTTCTGGGTCAATCTGATCATCGGGGTTGCAATAGATGAAAATCCCTCCACAAACCGGCGATAATAACCCACTAATCCCAAGAAACTCCGGATCTCTGTGGCTGATGCTGGTCTAGGCCAGTTCTTGACTACCTCAATCTTCCTTGGATCAACCTGAATACCTTCTGCCGTCACAACATGACCCAGGAATGCACTTGAACGTAGCCAAAATTCGCATTTGAAATTTTACATATAGCTGACCATTCTTCAGAGTCTAAAGGGCCACTCTGAGATTATGCGCATGCTTCTCCTGACTGCAGGAGTATATCAATATATCATCAATGGAGACGATCACGAAGAAGTCTAAATAAGGCTTGAACACTCGATTCATCAATTCCATAAAAATTGCTGGGGCATTTGTCAACCCAAAAGACATGACCAGAAATTCATAATGCCCGTATCGAGTACGGAAAGCTGTCTTAGGAACAGCTGATGCCCTAATCTTCAATTGATGGTAACCAGATCTCAAATCTATCTTTGAAAATATCTTGGCACCCTGAAGTTGGTCAAATAAATCATCAATCCGCGGCAGTGGATACGTGTTCTTGATTGTAACCTTGTCCAATTACCGGTAATCAATGCACATTCGCATTGAACCATATTTCTTATTAACAAATCATACCGGCGCACCCGACGGCAAAATACTGGGTCTAATGAAACCCTTTTCAAGTTAATCCTACAATTGGTCCTCCAAATTCCTTTAATTCCCGAATGTTTTTTTTTTTAGAAAATTTCGGCAGAGTCTCCCCTGTAATTGGGCCTATCCACCTGCCAGAGTGATACCTAAACAACTCCTATCGATATTCACACAACCCGACAACGCACCATAAAGTATATATCAAAAACGGAAAGGATAAATATGAATAGAAATTATACAAGAATTGTCAAAAAGCCTAACGAGCATGACTCCCATTTAAAATATAGTACAAGATTTTTATTTTCATGAAAGGGAAATTTTGAACATATAACTTTTCACCGTCAGGACCTTGTCCTTATGTAACATCCACCGCAGCTTCTAGCTCGGTTGACAATACTTCACATTATATAAAAATTTAAGGATCTCATCCTCAACTCTGTATCACAAGTAATTTCACATTATACCACTGAAATCTTTCATTTCCTTTCTTTCTTCCTTTCAATAAATTACCGTCAAAGAAAATCACATCATAAAATGAACCCTCATATCGATAGGGCATATAAATCATAATTGAAATTAATTATTTAAAAATTACATCAAACTCACCAAAATGATTAACAATAGTCACCTTCGGGCTTACAACTATTTTAGTGACCAACGCATAGTGATAGACATAGTTATCTCCATATCATTTCCCAACAAGAGTATTCACATAAGTAGATTTTAGAATTATGAAGTTCGCTCATAAATAGAGCGCAATAGGAGGACTTGCCTTGATACTCGGAACGAATCAAGTTAACAAAATTGTTACTCTACAATAATTCGAGACCATACTTGTAACAACACCATCAAGTGTTGCGGCCTTTGCCATACCATAGAAATTATATTAACGGCTGGGTCTCCACCTCTAGGAGTCTCACCTCCACCTCTAGCATCATGACTCCTACCCTCTGGCTGGTTAGGTAAGCTAAGTATTGACTGCAATGGGGCACGTAGCATGTGTGCTTTATAAATTATACTCCTCCAATCTACAACATTCACAACAATTCGAAATACGCAACACGGATCGTAGGAATAAATTGGATAATAAATTTACTAATTTTCCGGATAGAATCCGAAATTTATTTTAATATTCAATAGTGGGACCCACATTTCGAATCCAGGAAAAACTTGCGAAATCCGAGCACCCATTCTGATACAAGTTCAACTAAACCAAAATTACTAAATTTCGGTAACATTTTGACCCTCAAATCCTTAAATCTATTTGAGAGGGTCTCTAAGCTTTTCCCGCTAAATTCACGGATTTAATGCCAAAACTTGCAATAATTTTGAGTAGTACAACCAAAATTAAGTTAAGAACACTTACCCCGATGATTTCCTTGAAAAACACTCGAAACATCACTCACCCGAGCTCCAAATTGCCAAAAATGGCAAAATATTTTCTGACCTTCAAGTATATTCTGCCCAGAAATTTCAGGGTTACTGTTCACCCGTGTTATTGTTCACGGGTACTGTTTACATGTACTGTTCACAGGTACTGTTCGGGTGCTGTTCACGGCACTATTCACAGCAGAATTGTTCTGCAATTTCTGCATATTTCTCTAAGTCTCGAACCCTCTGAAACACTCCTGAGCACTCGAGACACCAAACCAAATATGCACACTGACTCTAAAATGTCAAACGAACTTGCTCGAGCGATCAAATCGCCAAATAAACATCAAAATCAATGATTTGACCCTTAAATCCAAGAATTATGTCACATTTCACATCTGATACCGAAACATGTCAAAACTAGTCCGAATGACCTCAAATTTTGCAGACAAGTCCAAAATGATATAACGAAGCTACAGCAACTCTCGGAATTTCATTCCGACCCTCGGATCAAAATCTCACCTATCAACCGGAATTCGCCAAAATACTAACTTTGCCAATTCAAGCTTAATTATACACTGGTCATCTCAAAATATTCCGGACACACTCCTATGTCCCAAATCACCTAACGAAGCTATCAGAACCATAAAATTCGCATTTCGAGCCCTCTAACACATAAGTCAATATTCGATTGACTTTTCCAACTTAAGCTTCCTTAAAAGAAACTAAGTGTATCAAACCTTACCAAAATCATTCCGGAATGACTTCAAATTTTATACACAAGTCACATTTGACATTACAGACTTGCCCCAACTTTCTGAATCGCATGCAGACCTCGATATCAAAATTTCCACTTCCGGTCGAATTTTCTCAAAAACCTTCAAATTTTTTATATTTAGCCAAATGACTTCAAAATGACCTACGAACCTCCGAATTCACTTCCGATCGCGCTCCCAAATCCAGAATCATCATATGGAGCTACTCCCAGTCTCAGAATCCCAAACGGACTTTAATAACACTGAAATGCATTTCAAACTGATGCAATTTCTTCTAAAATGCTATCTTCCACAATAGTCGCCAAAACACTCCCGGAATATCAAAACTTGATCCGAGAATACGACCAAGTCTGAAATCGTCATAGAACCTGCTGGAACCTTCGGATCCCAATTCCGAGGTCATTTACTCAAAATTCTAATCCTAGTTCATTTCTTCAACTTTAAGCTTTCAAAATGAAAATTGCCATTTAGATTTGACTCCGAACTTTCTGAATTTTAATTCTGACCATACACACAAGTCGATATACCTGAGATGAAGTTTCCCATGGCCTCAACTGCTAAATGACGCGCCGGGGCTCAAAATGACCGGTCGGGTCGTTACAATATCTATATATATATATATATATATATATATATATATATATATATATAAGGTATATTCGATACAATATTACCTAATACACTTATACTTAATGCATAGTATAGCGTAAGACTGTATCGAATATAGCTTTTATATATATATATATATATATATATATATATATAAAAGCTATATTCGATACAGTATACCTAATACGCTTATACTTAGTGCATAGCATATAGCGTAAGTATATATATTATATATATAGACACACACCCGCTTCGTAGTACTATTCATCCCTTGTATTACAAAAGTATTAACGAGTTATATTTATATTATTTACATAGTAAATACAAAAGTAATTTTTAATTTTGATCATATAGAGACCAACTTTGGTCGCTAACAGTACATGAATTTAATTTAGCGATCAAATTTGGTCACTAAATTTTAATCATATTTATTTATATTTTATATAATATTTAAATTAATAATAAAAATTATTAAAAGTTTGAACTGGGTCCCACATTGGCGACCAACGTTGGTCTCCATTTCAGTAAGCGGCCAACTTTGATCGCTAATTTTTGAATTTTATTTATTTATATTTTTTAAAAAAAATCAATAAATATATATTTATTAAAATATTATAACTAGGTCCTATGTTAGCGACCAATGTTGGTTGCTATTAACTTATCCTTCAATTAGCGACCAACGTTGGCCGCAAGTTTGAAATTATATATATTTATATTTTATAAGTTTTATAAAATAATAATAAAATTATTTAACAAATTTTATGTGGGTCCTACTTTAGCGACCAATAATCTCACTATATATTTACCAAGCAAACCAATCAACAATTTGACTAAATTTTCGGCCAAATAACGACTAACTTTGGTCGCTAAAGTATTTCAAATATTTTTTTTATTATTTTCGGCAGTTTGGCGACCAACTTTGGTCGCTTTTCTTGACATACCAAATTTGGTCACTAATTTTTGGTCGCTTTTTACAAAAATTCTAGTAGGGAAAGTCAATTTTTAGTTTCTTTTCTATACAAAGAAAACTATATAAACTGAGAAAAAAGATCAAACATAAAATAACATCGTTATCTGACAATAACTGAAGTTGCTTGATCGCAATAATAGCAAGCAGCAACAATGAGAAGCGCATAATTTTTTGCTTTTCTGGCAATGACACTAAAAACCTGTTAGGTATGTTGGGCTCATGCCCATGTTGTCCAGCCAAAGACCCAATGGCTTAATTCTATTCTCCTTTGATTTTTATTTCTATTTGGAATTAGATTCGATTTATTTATGATCTATAAATAGGACAACCTTGGAGAATTATTCTATGCTCATTGATACAAGTCTTTGAAAGACTTAAGCACATAAGAGTAGTTTTTGAGAGAGCTTTCGCCAAGAGAGAAGAGAGAAAAAAATATTTATTTTGCTGTAGTTTTTTTATTCCAATCAGCCAACATTTAAATCACGTTTTCCAATTTATTTACTGTTGGATCAGGCTAAAATTTTCACTAAGTGTTCATAACACCTTGATCTAAGATTTGAATGGTGGAGATCTGATTTGGACCCTCGTAGCATTTGATTTCGAGCCTCAAACAGTAGCTTTATTTTTGTGAATTCTCCTATTTTTTCAATTGATTAGTTATTACTCATGTTACTGTTACTACTCCGTGTTTGGCTCTTATTGTGTAGCCAATTTCAAGAACTTTTATAACTCTCTTATACTATATCTTTTTTGAATCTTTCTGATCCCTTAATTTTTACCTTCGATTTGAAGGGTTTTTCACATTAAAATTTGGTGTTCTTTACCTTCTTTATTTTCGGGTTTGCCTCTTCCTTGACATAACAGTGGTATCAGAGCCTTGATTATTTATCCGGATTGTCACAGAATGGAGGTAAATATGAGCAAGATGATATGTTTAAATGGGAGAAATTATAATGTTTGGAGAAACAAGATGAAAGACTTGTTGTTCGTGAAGAAGATGCATCTATACGTTTTTTCATCTCATATACCCGAGAGTATATCCGATGAAGATTGGAATTTCGAGCACCAACAAGTATGTGTATATATACGACAATGGGTTGAAGATAATGTTCGCAATCATATTTTGAACGAGATACATGTGAGAGCATTGTGGGAAAAGCTAGAGACTTTTTATGCTTTAAAAATCGGGAACAACAAATTATTTATGCTAAAGCAATTGATGACCTTTTAATACAAGGAAGGCAGCCCTATCCTTGATCAAATAAATGATTTTTAGGGCGTCTTTGATCAGATATATGGAATGTGAGTTAATTTTGATAATGAGATACATGGACTTTGGCTTCTCAATACTCTGCCAGACTCTTGGGAAATTATTCGTGTTTCTTTGACAAATTTAGCTCCTGGAGGTAAGGTGACCGTGGAATATACAAATATTGGTGTGTTGAATGAAGAAGTAAGGAGAAAATCTTAGGGTTCGTCCTCAGAAGCAGATATCTTGGTTACAGAAGACCGGGGAGAGATAAAACAAGAAGCTCAAGAAATACAGGTAAAAGTAGAATTAAGTCAATGTCGATTACTATAAAATTACATGCAACCATTGTGGCAAGAAAGGACACATCAAAAGGTTTTGCCTCAAGTTGAATCAAGACACTAGAGAAGAAAAGAAAGCTGAAAATAACGAGAACAATACTATTGTTATTGTTCGAGATGACCTTCTTTTTGCTTATGATGAAAATATCATCAATTTAGTATCCCATGACACGAGCTGGATAGTAGATTCTGGAGCAACCTCATATGTTATACCAAGAAAAGACTTTTTCTCATCTTATACTCTTGTTGATTCTGGAGTGTTAAAAATGGGCAATGCCAATGAAGTTAAGGTATTTCGTGTTGGCACAGTTTTGTTTGAAAACTAATAATGGTTCAACGTTAGTTCTTCATGATGTCAAGCATGCTCCAGACTTTCCTTTCAATTTGATCTCCGCGGGAGAATTAGACGACGAAGGTTAGCATAATGCCCTCTTTAATCGCCAATGGAAGCTCACCAAGGGCTCGTTAGTAGTGGATCGAAATAAGCAAAGATGAAAAGGTGCATACATTGTTTAGCTGGCAAACAGAAAAGGATTTCCTTTCATAGCATCCTCCCTCAAGAATGTCTAATTTATTGGAGCTAGTACACTCTGATTTGTGTGGTCCTTTTCAAGTAAATTCAAAAGGTGCTGCACTTTACTTTGTGACCCTCATTGATGATCATTCTCGTAACCTCTGGGTGTATCATTAGAAATCTAAAGATCAAGCAGTTAGCGTGTTTAAGGAATTTCAGGACTTAGCTGAGAGACACACGGGGAAGAAATTAAAATGTATTTGCACTGACAATGGTGGTGAATATTGTGGTCCCTTTGATAACTATTGCAAGGAAAAAGGAATTCGTCATCATAAAACTTCGCCCAAGACGCCTCAATTGAATGGTCTGGCATAGAGGATGAATAGAACTCTAGTTGAGAGAGTTAGATGCTTACTTTCAGAGGCTAAACTTTCAAATACATTTTGCGCGGAAGCACTTAACATTGTTGCCTATGTTATCAATTTGTCTCCTGCAATTGCTTTGGATGGTGATGTCCCAGACAGAGTTTGGTTTGCCAAAGATATTTCTTATGATCACCTTAGAGTTTTTGGGTATAAATTTTGTGTGCATGTTCCTAAAGATGAGAGATCGAAATAGGTATGTCAAAAATAAGCAGTGCGTCTTTATTGGTTATGGTCAAGATGAGTTTCAGTATCGTTTTTATGATCCAGTTGACAATAAAATTATTAGAAGTCGTGATGCAATATTCTTTAAAGACCAAACTATTGAAGATATTGACAAAGCTAAGAAGATAGATTCTCAAAGTAATGAGAGCTTAGTTGATATTGATCCAGTTTCAATTGCTAAGGCACCTATTGGACATGAAGGAACCCAAGAAAATGATGGAGATAGTGATCATGATCAAAATGATCATCATAGTGTAGATGTTATGGATTCTCCAGTTGATGAAGTTTTGGTTGATCAGCAACCAATTCTTGCACAAGTAACTACTTCGAATGCTCCTGAAACCTCTCTTAGCTACAAGGGAGAAGCAAAAATTCATACGCTATCCTCCTGAAATACACTTTTTACTGACATGGGAGAATCTGAGAATTATGATAAAGCCATGCAAAGATACTCACAAAGATCAGTGGATCGAAGCGACGAAAGATGAGATGAAGTCATGCCATGAGAATTGCACATATGAGTTAGTGAAATTGCGAAGGTAAGAGAGTTTTATCTAACAAATGGATATTCAGAATAAAGCAAGATAACTAAATGTTTGCGCCTAGATACAAGGCGAGGTTAGTTGTTAAAGGTTTTGGCCAGAATAAGGGAGTTGACCTTGATGAAATTTTTTCTCCTGTTATGAAGATGTCTTTTATTCGTATGGTTCTAGGCTTAGCTGCAAGTCTATATTTAGAGGTTGAGTAGATGGATGTCAAAACTGCTTTTCTTCATGGTGATTTAGATGAGGACATTTAGATGGAGCAACCCGAGGGTTTTGTAACTAAGGAAAAAGAAAATTATGCCTGCAAATTGAAAAGGGGCTTGTATGGATTGAAACAAGCTCCAAGGCAATGGTATTTGAAGTTTGAATCTGTCATAGAAGAACAAGGGTGTATTGGAAAAAGTTGAGTTTACATATTAAAGTGGTATAAAGATGATGTGTCATGACACGTAGACTAGTCAAAGAGTTACGATTGGTAAAGGGGCACGAGTTAAAACAGATACGAGCAGAGGCAAAGGAAGAGGCACGAGCGGTTATTCAAAAGACTCAGCACCCGTACCTATTTAAGTCCAAGAATCAAGGAAAATGAATCTGACAATACATGGGAGTACATATACATATTTAATGAGCCTTAAATACTAAAAAATGTTAGAGCATCTGTATTAAATACAGTGATTATGTCACGTAGCATTTAATCTCCTTAATTGTCCATAATGGCCTTATTATAACAAAAGCAAAATGCATATCTCCAAAATAGCTATAAATGGGAGAGAACGGATCAATTTTAAGCACACGAAATACTATCCAATAAAAATGACTAACCCTTGATTTTGAAACATTATAATATGCCCAAGTAATTCCTTCTACGCGAATGCGGAAGGCCCCTCGCGTTCGCGAAGCACAGCCAGACATGGCCCATAATTCTTTCATCGTGAACGTGATGACCCATTCGCGAATGCAATAGCCATTCTGTCACCCATAAGCGAACGCGGGACCCTCTTCGCAAACGCGTAGGCATATGACCTCTCAAATTTGCAAACGGGGGACCAATATCGTTAACACGAAGTGTTAAATTCCACCTTCCCCAACTCCCCTTAGCGAACGTGAGACCCCACTCGCGAACGCGTAGAAGGAAACCAGAGCTGGAGACTTCTACAATTTCTGCAATTCTCTTCTTAAGTCAAAAGGTTCGTTAACTACTCAAAATCAATCCGAGGCTCCCGGAACCTCAACCAAACATACAAACAAGTCCTAAAATACCATATGAACTTATTCCAACCCTCGAATCACATCAAACAACGCTAAAATACAAATCACCCTCCAATCCAAACTTATGGAACTTGAAACCTCCAAATTCGACAACTGATGCTGAGACCAACCAAATCTCCGCCGATTTACCCCAAATTTTGCAAACAAGTCACATTCAATACTACGAAGCTATTCCAACTTTCAGAATCGGATTCCGACCCCGATATCAAAATCTCACTATCGATCCGGAAACTTCAAAAATTCAACTTTCGGCATTTCAAGCCTAAATAAGCTACGGACCTCCAAACAACAATCTGAATACGCCCCAAAGCCCGAAATAACAACGGAGCTAATGGAACTGACGAAATTCCATTCTGAGGTCATCTTCATATTGCTCCGACTATAGTCCAAATACAAAAGCTTAAACTCTCATTTGGGGACTAAGTGTCCCAAAACACTCCAAAACTCAAAACGAAACATCCCGGCAAATCAATATAGCAGAAACAAATACAAAAAAAACAGTTAATAGGGGATCAGAGTGTTAATTATTAAAACAACCGGCTGGGTCGTTATAGTCTCCTCTTTGCTGCTAGCATGTTCCCAGTAAACAAGTTTGCCCACTTTTTCTGCCATGTCGCCTCCATATTGATCTAATTCTGTTGGTGATTGATAGTATCTCCCATTATAAGCTCAGTTTCACCACTCTTAGGGTTTTCATTTATCAGTTTATCAGCAGAACTGCAGAACCATTAGTATTGATTTTCGTTGTTTCTCCCTCACCCATACCCTTGGGTGTATTCTTTGGGATTTCTCTAATCTCCGTAACCTTAGGGCTTGTCCTAAGATGAATTTCCTCCATTGTCATGTTCTCCCTTGTTTGCAGTAGTGCAATTAGCTGGTTAATTCGCTATTGAAGGCAATGCCTATTTGCTAAGAATCGGCCGTTGTTCCATTGAAATGTTCCCCGCTTTCGGTGTTTTGCATCCATATTCTTACCTATGGTTTCTCCAAAATTAAGGGCTATCACTGCAATCTTATTTGCATTCCTCACCGTCCATCCTCTCACAGTTTCTGGCAGCTACGCACGCTATCTTACATCGAGAGAGAAGTGCGAAGAAACACTTATATGAAAAATTATAGTTATCTATGATAATTAGGCTCTAAACTATAGTGATTTATGAAAATTCCTCTTAATTTAAACTATCGTCATCTGGTACCAAAATAAAGGATCTTTTAGTACTTGAATTTCGCCTTCATTATAGAGATCTACGTACAAATATTATGAAAATTGAAGCAGCCAAATAGAAAACGAAACAAATTAATAAATGAGAATTTATTTCTTTTTCTGTAAACAGTGCAAGAACAAGTTTCTTATCCATCACCATTGCCACTCTTGATCATCAAATACCAAACAAGAAATTTTCCTTCATGCCGCCATATAGGAAAAAGACATAACTTTTTAACTTTATCTTTCTCGCTCATTCATTATGCATAATATAGATTACAAGAAAACATCTCTCCAGCCTAAGATATTCAAGTAACTAGTCAAATTAAAGAACCTTCATTATGCCAGTAACACAAAAATAGAAATAACTAGAACCGAAAAAAAAATCCTGCTGATAGGAAATTAACATCACAATGAGTGGAATCTTTTTCTCTTTAATGGTTCTACAAGATGGGTAATTCAGTACCTAATATATCCACCACATACAGGGGTATTGACTGCTATAGTTGGTTAGAGTCCCACATTGGTTAGTGAATGCGCTGGTGGTCTGCTTGGATAGTCCTCCTCTCACGAGCTAGCTTTTGGGGTTGAGTTAGGCATAAGCGCCATATTTTTACATGGTATCAAAGCCAGGTTTGTTCCCATTTGGACTCCAATGATATATTGTGCACGCTCCAGTTAGTGGTCTGGGTGTGCGATGTGGTGTTAGAGTGGGTTAGAGTCCTACATTGATTAGGGAATGAGTTGTTGATGTCCTTATATGGACTTGGGCAAGTGCTCAACTCACGAGCTAGGCGTGTGAGGGGGTGTTTGAGTGGTGTAGATTCCCACATTAGTTAGGGAATGGGGTCGTGGTCTCTTTATATGGAGTCCTGCCCTCACGAGCTGCCACTAATTAGTAGCCTTTTATTCCAAGTGAATGTCCTCTCAAATCCCTTTGATATCTAGTAGATACTAAATGCTTTTCCAAGAATATAATGTTATTGAGTATGACGTTAAGAGCACAAAATTAGCACGAGTTAATTACTTAAGGAGTGAGTGAACTTTAATAATCCGTATCACTTTTTAGTTTTGAAGATGCAGTTTGTTTCTTCACCATTATTACAGCAACTACTATTGTAATTCTGCCCATAATATAATGTTGCAGAATCAAGATTTACACTCACAGGTGAAATAGCGTTCAAATCTTTGAACGACTGATCTTGCATTTACAAGAAAAGCAATTGATGAACTAATTATACATCATCGGCCTTGTTCAACAGTGATGGTTACCTCATTGATGGAGCTACTGTGTGCAGGATTACGAGAAGAGGAGGAAGACGTGCTAGCCGTGTTTCTTCGTGTGACAAAAGCTGGTTGATTAGGTCTTGGAAGAGTAATGCTTTCACTCCCAAGCATAATGATCACACTTGACATGGTGGGGCGATTACCTGAATCTTCTTGCACACATAAAAGTGCAACATTAATGCACTTTAATGCTTCCTTTTCAATGCTTGTATCCTCTAGTATTGGATCCATCAGGTCCAATGCCTTGTTTTCCATCCATAGTTTCCAAGCCTGTAATTGTATTTTCAATCAACAATACTAATATTCAGGGAGTTTGAAGCAATTACTCCCTCCGTTCATTTTTAGTTGTCCATTTTTGACTTTGCATGAAGTATGTATTTTTCAAGTTTATCCACAATAATGATAGTATTTTGATACTTACATGACCCAAGAGGTTTGTGGCTTCAAAAAGTTCGAGATTTCTCTTCCCACTTATGATTTCAAGCACAACCACCCCGAAGGCAAAAACATCAGACTTGATTGAAAACAGTCCTTCCAATGCATATTCTGGTGAAAGATAGCCACTGTATCGCAAGAGATGGTCCGAATTTGCATGAGTAAGTAATAAATTATGAGTAACACACAGCTAGACTTCTGAAGTTTTTATGGAAACAAATTAAAAAACAACTAGCTCATCAACTTCTTTTCTATATGCCAATAGAGGCCTCTAATCTGAAGATAGCGGCGAAATAAGTAGATCGAGTGCAAGAATATGGTTTAGTTTCAAATTGCAATTTTGTTCATGTTTGGAAAACAAGTCTAGAAAGCTAAAATGGTAAGTATATATACTTACTAAGTTCCGGCAATTTTTTCCGTGTTAGCCTCTATACTTTTGCCTTCAACTATCCTCGCCAAGCCAAAATCTGATATTTTGGCATTCATCTCTTCATCTAATAGGATATTGCTTGTCTTTAGGTCTCTGTGAATGATACGTAACCTTGAGTCATGGTGTAGATAAAGAAGCCCCCGAGCAATACCTAAGATAATATCGAATCGGGTCTTCCAATCCAATAACTGGCGAAGAGTATGATCGTGCAAGGTTTGTGTAGCATAATTTCAGAACGATGATATTGTAATAATTTTTCAGAAGGGAGGTTGCAGAATACTAGTAGACTCACCAAATATGAAGGTGTCTAAGCTTTTGTTAGGCATATATTCATACAATAAAGTCTTTTCGTTTGCCTCGATACAGTAGCCCAAAAGCCTCACTAAATTTCTGTGTTGAAGCTTGGCAATTAACATTACTTCATTTTTAAATTCTTCAGCACCTTGACTAGAATGACTTGATAACCTTTTCACTGCCATTTCTTGTCCTTGAGGGAAAATACCCTGTACAATATTGCTTAGCATGCAGTAATTACATAATGATAACACGTGATTTCAAAATACTACAGACAAACAAGTAAGAACCAACCTTATAAACAGGGCCAAATCCGCCTTGACCAAGCCTGTTTGCATCTGAGAATTTGTCCGTAGCGATTAGTATGCTTTTCAAGCTGAAAAATGGGACATCTATCCGTTTCTTATCATCTTCGGTTATCTCATATTTAGATGAAGTTCTACTCTCGGGCAAGTATTCCACCCAATTCCCTAGAATTATTTCCTTAGCTTCTCATGACATTAAGTAAGTTCAAAATTAGCAGGAAATTAACAATTAAGTAATATATATCCAGCATGTGGACTTATTGAGAAAGAGGACTGAACTTGCTCCATTGTTACCTTTCCTTGTTGCCAAATTTTTTCTACGGTAGATTAAATAGCCAATGGAACACATGGTTACAATTCCAGCAGTTAGACTGATGGAAATAATGAGGGTTTTAGCTTCAGAGATGTTGCTTTTTAATTTCTCACTCCATGCTCCTGAAGCTGCATGCACTGCACAAAAGAAATCGAAACTTGAGCTAGCCGGTGATTAAAACGAAGAATATATATAAACCAAAGTGTTCCATGTAGTGAAAGGGGGCTGATCAAACAAGTGATCCACACCTGTGGTACAGTTTAATACCGAACCATCCCGTTGGTAGTATTGATTGCAGAGACACCTTCTCTTGCCTTGTCCGGTCATGTTGCAACTTGAATTTGGCCAATCCTCACAGTCCGCAGAAGTAATGCATGTAGGTTCTAACGGGGGTTCCCACATGATCATCTGTATTCCATATCTAGCTTGACCAGATGTGTGATTTTGTAATTTTTCAGTATTGTAACACCGGTTTATGGGATGAAAGGCAACGACTGATTGAGCCATGCAACTTGGGTCCCTGGCTTTTTTGTACTATCACATGAATTTTCCTCATGCACTTGTATAACAAATGTTCGGTTTTGAATATCAATGTCAATAACTGGATAGGACACATTCAATGTCTGGAAACTTACTTCTCCTGTTGAATCATTACAAGCGAAACTATAATACGAAGGATCCCCACAATGTGGTTCACTGCTTAATGGATAGGGTATAACGTTTGGGCCACAAGGCCTGCAGTTTCTCCTTGTTACTTCTGCAAAATAAAAATGAGAGATATTCTTGTCATGATCCTCAATTATCCGCTCTGTCAACATTCTAGTTGAACAAATGTTATTATTGTATACTCTCACATTTTTCTTTTTCTTTTCGGGATTGAGGGTAAAGTCAGGAGGGGAGAAATGGAAAAGCAGTGCCTGATTGGATTAAAAATTTTGTACATATGCCGTCATACAAAGAATATAGGCAAATTGTGAAAGGGAATTAAGTACCAATATCAGACATTGCTACGTGGACAGAGAGGTTGAAGCCGCCCCTATAGTTGTCCTGAAGATCATGGAGTTCATTCGTCCAAATTGAGCATCTAGATGATACGCTAGAAGATCCTCTCTGTGCTTCATGATCTTCATACAAATAAGCTACACACCGACAGTTTCCTACACACTCCTTTCTGCAATCATCTTCGTTTTTCGCCTCAGAATATGACAGGTCCGGCTCCTCAAATTTCATCGAAGACATAATCAAGAACGTGTCAGATTCTGATTTCTTGTTGCAAGTAGTAACTGATTTTCTTGAACAACCATCGATAAAATTCCCAGCCATCCAGTAGTCTGGCGAAGTAGGACTGAATCCTGGCAAACACTTGCACATTGACAATATGTTCTCCCTGTCGCAAATGCCAAATTTCCCACAAGTATCATACACACCGCACAGACCTTGCGGTTCTGACCACCCAAACCATCCTCTACTTTTGCCATCCCATCTATATAATTGTATTTCCCCTGAGGAATTCATCAATAACCTTGTATAATTGAAGTAAGACACAGAGGAAAAATTAAATCTTACTGAATTCGCTGAGGCAAACGCCTGACTGAAGTTGGATTACATATATGCTACAGTAGAGGGCAATTCGTTGAAACTAAGGGGATTAGAATAACCAGCAGGAGCAGACCTTTTCCAATGGATGACCGTCTTTTAAAGTATGGTGTACTCGTTGTGTGCTTGGTTTAGCCCGAACGTGTAATTTCCAGTGCTTGGGTCCTTTTGGGTAATATTCCAAGCAGTCAACTTGAACTCATCGTCCATCCTCATACCAGGAAGGAAAGTATCAGTGGGTTCATCAAAACTTTGCCATAGTGGCTTCCCAGACGAATCATCAATTAAAACCAAATTTCCTGAATCCAAGAGCTTCGCTTTATGTGAAGAAGATGCACTTGTGGCTACTTGTGTTGAGAAATATGAGTTGCTTGTCGAGTCCAACACTTTGAGATTACCATCATCAATAGCGATAACGAAAAGTTCAGTTGATGAAAATGGAATTGGGTTGTCCCTGTTGGCAACCCAGACAACCGTTTTGGGACTCACCTTGTACCATATGCCTACATAATAATAGTTATTAGATGCAGGGGTAAAGAATCCCAGTTCGAATATCTCACCAGCTGATACAAGAGCTTCCCCATTGGATAATGATAATAAATTGTCTGGGGTTAACACGTCCCTAGAATCGCATTTGAAGTAACTCAACTACAGCAAAAATACAAACAAGAAGACACCTATATGGCTAGCCATTAACCAATATTTGGACTGACGAGTACAGAGAATAATAAATGGTGCTCCTGAAAGTGGGAGCAATGATTGGCCATAATACTGCTCTAGGAATTATTTGGTCGCCTTATTCCAGCGCTCTTACTTTTCAGCTCCTGGCCAGTTGGTTTGAGTTTTCTGTCTTTTCCTCAGTCTTCTTTCTTTTCCATCCACATTTTGCTTTTTTTTTCCCTTAATCTTATGGTCTAATAGCACGAGTATGGTCAATTTTGTACGAATTGGCAGATGCTGAAATGTGATACTACTCCTCCTTTTTTTTTATATTTGATGGGGTCCAGCCCCTTTAATCAAGGAAGAAGTTTCTTCCTTCTTCATTTTTTTGTCAAAAATGACTGCTAAAGCAGCCCACATTTATTTTGTTTGATTATTTTGTCATGAAGGGTGTGCTGCAGAAACGAAAAGGCTGTCTATTTTTCCCTATAAAATGAGAGCTTCGGCTCTCATTTTGATACACCAACAGAAAGAGAGAAAAAGAGTAAGGTTTCACAGACAGGGTATAAGAAAATAGCCTGTGAGGAAAATAGAGAGTGAGCGATATTGTAGTGAGGTGGAATATCAAAAGAGGGTTATTTCTTTTGAGTGTTATAGTGGTCTTTGGAGTATTTTACTCGGACCTACAAAGTGTAAAAATTCCTTACTATAGTGATATCAGTTGCTCCTCTCAGGGCCGTGATTTTTTCCCTTATTCAGAAGGGTTTTCCACGTAAAAATCTTGGTGTCATTGTTACTCTTTTATTCTTGTTAATTACTGTATCTCGGTGCTACATTATTGTTCCTCTTTTATTACCGTGAATATTATTTTGGTAGGGGATTTATTCCCAACAACTGGTATCAAAGCACAGGTTCTGCTCATTCACTAAAATACTATTCACTGTCGGTAGTATTATACTTGGTGAAAAATAAAAATGTCCGGAGTAAAGTACGAGGTAGCTAAATTCTATCGGAGATAACGGTTTTTCAACATGTCAAAGAAGGATGAGGGATCTGCTCATCCAACAAGGATTACATAAGGTATTAGCTGCTGATGCCAAAAAGCCTGATACCATGAAAGCTGAGGATTTGGCTGAATTGGATGAAAGAGCTGCTAGTGCAATCAGGTTGCACTTATCAGATGATGTGGTAAATAACATCATTAATGAAGACACTGCACATGGAATTTGGACAAGGTTGGAAAGCCTATACATGTCCAAAACGCTGACAAATAAATTGAACCTGAAGAATCAGTTATACGCCCTACATATGGGTGACGGTATGAATTTTTGTCGCATTTAAATGTGTTTAACGGACTAATCACACAGCTTGCCAACCTCATAATAAAAATCGAGGAGGGAGATAAAGTCATCTTGCTATTGAACTCGTTGCCATCTTCGTACGATAATTTGGCAACAACCATCCTGCACGGTAAGTCTACTATTGAGTTGAAAGATGTCACATCGGCTCTTTTACTCAATGAGAAGATGAGAAAGAAGATTGAAAATCAAGGACAAGCTCTTATCACAGAAGGTAGAGGCAGGAGTTATCAAAGGAGTTCGAGCAACTATGGTAGATCCGGAGCTCCTGGAAAGTCAAAGAATCGATCCAAATCAAAAGCCAGAAATTGCTACAATTGTGATCAACCAGGTCACTTCAAAAGAGATTGCCCAAATCCAAGGAAGGGCAAAGGTGAAACTAGTGGCCAGAAGAATGACGACAACACAGCTGCCATGGTGCAAAACAATGACAATGTTGTCCTCTTTATAAATGAGGAAGAGGAATGCATGCACCTTTCAGGTCCAGAGTCGGAATGGGTGGTTGACACAGTGACATCTTACCATGCCACACCGGTAAGATATCTTTTTTGCAGATATGTAGCAGGTGATTTCGGCACAGTAAGAATAGGTAACACGAGTTACTCAAAGATTGTGGGGATTGGTGACATTTGTATCAAGACAAATGTCGGATGCACATTGGTTCTAAAGGATGTGCGGCATGTACCTGATTTGCGGATGAACTTGATCTCGGGGATTGCTTTGGACCGAGATGGATACGAGAACTATTTTGCAAATCCAAAGTGGAGACTCACCAAGGGATCATTGGTGATTGCAAAGGGAGTTGCTCGTGGCACGTTGTACAGGACAAATGCAGAAATATGCCAAGGTGAATTGAATGCGGCAGAAGACGAGATTTCTGCAGATTTGTGGCATGAAAGAATGGGTCATATGAGCGAGAAGGGATTGCAGATTCTTGCCAAGAAATCACTTATTTCTTATGCCAAAGGTACAACGGTAAAACCTTGTGACTATTGTTTATTTGGTAAACAGCATAGGGTATCATTTCAGACATCGTCTGAAAGAAAATTGAATATACTTGATTTAGTATATTCTGATGTTTGTGGCCCAATGGAAATTGAATCAATGGGCGGTAACAAATATTTTGTTACTTCTATTGATGATGCTTCACGAAAATTGTGGGTTTATATCTTGAAAACCAAAGATCAGGTGTTTCAAGTTTTCCAGAAGTTTCATGCTCTAGTAGAAAGGGAGACAGGTCAAAAGCTAAAACGTCTCCGAAGTGACAATGGAGGTGAGTACACGTCAAGGGAATTTGAAGAGTACTGTTCAAGTCATGGGATTAGACATGAAAAGACAGTTCCTAGAACCCCACAGCACAATGGTGTAGCAGAGAGGATGAACCGCACTATTGTGGAGAAGGTGAGAAGCATGCTCAGAATGGCTAAACTACCTAAGTCATTCTAGGGTGAAACAGTTCAAACAACCTGTTACCTAATCAATAGGAGTCCATCAGTTCCATTGGCGTTTGACATACCAGAGAGAGTTTGGACCAATAAGGAGGTGTCCTACTCGCATCTGAAGGTGTTCGGTTGCAGAGCTTTTGCACATGTACTGAAAGAGCAGAGAACAAAGCTGGATGATAAATCTGTTCCCTGCATATTTATCGGATACGGAAATGAAGAGTTCGGGTACAGATTGTGGGATCCTGTAAAGAAAAAGGTCATTAGAAGTAGAGATGTAGTCTTCAGAGAAAGTGAAGTTGGAACTGCTGCTGATATGTTAGAAAAGGCGAATGATGGTATAATTCCTAACCTTGTTACTATTTCTTCTATTTCTAACAATCCCACAAGTGCAGAAAGTACGACCGACGAGGTTGCCGAGCAGGGGGAGCAACCTAGTGAGGTTATTGAGCAGGGGGAGCAACTTGATGAAGGTGTCGAGGAAGTGGAGCACCCCACTCAGGAAGAAGAACAACCTCAACCTCTGAGGAGATCGGAGAGGCCAAGGGTAGAGTCATGCAGGTACCCTTCCAGAGAGTATGTCCTCATCAGTGAGAGGGGGAGCCGGAAAGTCTTTAGGAGGTGCTGTCCCATCCAGAAAAGAACCAGTGGATGAAAGCCGTGCAAGAAGAAATGGAATCTCTACAGAAAAATGGCACGTACAAGCTGGTTGAACTTCCAAAGGGTAAAAGACCACTCAAATGCAAATGGGTCTTTAAACTCAAGAAAGATGGAAATGGAAAGATGATCAGATACAAAGCTTGATTGGTGGTTAAAGGCTTTGAACAGAAGAAAGGTATTGATTTTGATGAAGTTTTCTCACCTGTTGTCAAAATAACTTCTATTCGAACAATTTTGAGCTTAGCAGCTAGCCTAGATCTTGAAGTGGAGCAGTTGGATGTGAAAACTGCATTTCTTCATGGAGATTTGAAAGAAGATATTTATATGGAGCAGCCAGAAGGATTTGAAGTAGCTGGAAAGAAACACATGGTGTGCAAATTGAATAAGAGTCTTTATGGATTAAAGCAGGCACCAAGGCAGTGGTACATGAAGTTTGACTCATTCATGAAAAGTCAAACATACATAAAGACCTATTTTGATCCATGTGTATACTTCAAAAGATTTTCTGAGAATAATTTTATTATATTGTTGTTGTATGTGGATGACATGTTTATTGTAGGAAAAGACAAGGGGTTGATAGCAAAGTTGAAGGGAGATCTGTCCAAGTCATTTGATATGAAGGACTTGGGCGCAGCACAACAAATTCTAGGGATGAAGATAGTTCGAGAGAGAACAAGTAGAAAGTTGTGGCTATCTCAGGAGAAGTACATTGAATGTGTACTAACGCTTCAACATGAAGAATGCTAAGCCAGTCAGCACACCTCTTGCTAGTCATCTAAAATTGAGCAAAAAGATGTGTTCTACAACAGAGGAGGAGAGAGAGAACATGGCCAGAGTTCCTTATTCTTCAGCAGTCGGAAGCTTGATGTATGCAATGGTATGTACTGGATCTGATATTGCTCACGCAGTTGGTGTTGTCAGCAGGTTTCTTGAAAATCCTGGAAAGGAACATTGGGAAGCAGTCAAGTGGATACTCAGGTACCTGAGAGGTACCACGGGAGATTGTTTATGCTTTGGAGTATTGGATCCAATCTTGAAGGGCTATACGGATGCTGATATGGTAGGTGACATTGATAATAGAAAATCCACTACTGGATATTTGTTTACATTTTCAGGGGGAGCTATATCATGGCAGTCGAGGTTGCAGAAGTGTGTCGCACTCTCTACAACTGAAGCAGAGTACATTGCGCCTACAGAAACTGGCAAGGAGATGATATGGCTCAAACGGTTCCTTCAAGAGCTTGGATTGCACCAAAAGGAGTATATCGTCTATTGTGATAGCCAAAGTGCAATAGACCTTAGCAGGAACTCTATGTACCATGCAAGAACCAAACACATAGATGTGAGATATCACTGGATTCGTGAGAAAGTGGCGAACGAATCTTTACATGTCAAAAAGATTCACACAAGCGAAAATCCTGCGGATATGCTGACCAAAGTGATATCAAGAGACAAGTTTGAGCTATGCAAAGAACTTGTCTGCATACACTCAAACTAGAAACTGCGGTGTTATTCCCTCTAGATAAATGGGACTGGAGGGAGAGATTGATGGGGTCCAGCCCCTTTAATCAAGGAAAAAGTTTCTTCCTTCTTCATTCTTTTGTCAGAAATGGCTGCTAAAGCAGCCCACATTTATTTTGTTTGATTATTTTTGTCATGAAGGGTGTGCTGCAGATACGAAAAGGCTACCTATTTTTGCCTATAAAATGAGAGCTTCGGCTCTCATTTTGATACACCAACAGAAAGAGAGAAAAAGAGTAAGGTTTCACAGACAGGGTATAAGAAAATAGTCTGTGAGGAAAATAGAGAGTGAGCGATATTGTAGTGAGGTGGAATATCAAAAGAGGGTTATTTCTTTTGAGTGTTATAGTGGTCTTTGGAGTATTTTACTCGGACCTACAAAGTATAAAAATTCCTTACTATAGTGATATCAGTTGCTCCTCTCAGAGTCGTGGTTTTTTCCCTTATTCAGAAGGGTTTTCCACGTAAAAATCTTGGTGTCATTGTTACTCTTTTATTCTTGTTAATTACCATATCTCGGTGCTACATTATTATTCCGCTTTTATTACCGTGAATATTATCCCAACAATATTTTCATTCTTCAATCTTTAATATCTAAACAAGCATTGAATATACGAGAAAAATATGGGGGTGGGGTGGGGGGGGGGGTCTATTGCCAACTTTGACATGCACTACTGTTAGCTGAAATGTGATACTACTCATGGGCTCTGAGCCGAGGGTCTATCGGAAATAGCCTCTCTGTTCTATCGGGGCAGGGATAAGGTCTGCGTACATATTATTTTCTACAGACCTCACTATATGAGATTTTACTGGGTAGTTGTTGATGTTGTTTTAACTCATGGAAAATTAATAGAGCAATTCTTTTTCTTCTAAGCTATTTTCACGAGAGTCCTAAAATAACTTTATCTAAAGAAAGTGGAAATCACGTAACAAATTAGTTTGCAGCAAGTGGAGCGGAAAAAGAAATATTTGTTATAAACTAAAGCAAAAGACAAGAACAATAGAACAAGAACAATAGCAATAGAGAGAAGAGTAGAGAGAGTTCTTCTTATTGAGTTGAGAGAGGTGAATTACAATGGTAGAGAGCACCTCTATTTATAGGAAGAGGAATGACTTAGCTTCAAGCTAAAACTCTTAGACATTCACTCTAAATAGACTTCTATTTTATAACACTCCCCCTTGAATGTCTATTCAATAATGTGCCTCATAAAACCTTAAAACCAAAACCCAATGGGAAAAATTAAAGAAAGGAAAAAGAGTACACATGTTTGAATATGCGCCTATTGGTTGCCTCGTTAAAAACCTTGCAAGGAAAACCCAGTGGGACAAAACCTTGTAAGGGAAAAAGAGTGCAACGCGCATTAACTCCCCCTAATGAGTACATCAATTTATATCCTTGAGCATTTGCATTCCAATCTTGTGCATCATCTTCAAAACGATCTTTGATAGAGATTTGACAAATCAACCATATTGACTTGAATAAATATTCCGCACCTTGAAATCATCATTCTTGATAGATATGAACATCTTCATATATTGTCGTGGAATAACTCTTCAATATCTCCATAGATGCATTCTCAATGCCATCATGCTTATAGTTATAGCAAGATACATATGTACACAAATTGCACTTAGGATGTGGTACTTCAGGACCAAGAATTGCATATGCTTCAAGCAACTTAAATCTTTCAAGTTAAGTCATATAAGCCATATAATAAACTTTAGCTGCATATCAAGCTTTCATTAGTGATACTAAACAAATAAGATATCGAAAACTGACTATACATACCTTTGACTTTTATCTTTCAAGCATTTGAACTATAGGTTCAAAACTACATGTCTTTCATATGGAATCAATTCTTCTTGAATTGTATCTCTTCCATTTAGTTACTTTCTTTGAGTCAGCAAATGCGTATAGCATGCTTTGCAATATGTTGCAATTGCATTTCCCTTTTATGAACTACAGGTTCATATCATGATATTCGGGGATATACATATACAAATAAAAATTCATCCCATGTAACACTTTCTCAAGTGTTTATCATGTCTCCCCCTCATGTTAGTAAAGCTAACATGTTTCCTCAACTTTGGAAAATCATCTTTGTGCATTATGTCAATATACACAGCACCTTAATAATAAGATGAAATTATTTGGTTCCTGACCCTGAACCACTTGTGAGGGGAGAATATACTCTCGTATACAACTTATATCAAACTGATATATATATAACTTAGTTCTCATAAGAAATAGTTTAGCTATTAAGTGGCAGCACTCAATAATTATCTTGCTAAACCAACTTTAATATAAACCAACTTATCAAGATGAACTGTCTTGAGTAGAGAATCTGGAAACTATGCTCGAAGTTAGATTACTGAGCGATTTACCTCGCAAGCACTGCCAGGCTGCGGGTTAATAACAATGGCGCATGTAACCATATCATAGATGCATCATATGTGGTATACATGGCAGGTGAATGGGCCCATATTCACCTTTGATATTTCCAGAATCAAGGGGCTTCAACCCGAACTCTTTAGTTGGTCAGTTCATTACGGAGAACAAGTGATACAAGAGTATTCGTAAAGAACTTTCTAGTTCTTTAATATTCACCTATGTGAATTTGCACATCATACTTAAAATGAGATGGCTAACATGAATGTCAACTGAATAAATTATCAATATTGGTAAATTTCAAATTTACACCATGACATGTGCACTTATCAATAAACTTCGGGTTTATTATGACATGGGTTTTATACCAATAGATATCCACTTTATTGTGGCATTCTTTCGTTTGTGTAGTACAAACTGGAGAACAAAACGGGTAGCTTTTCATATACAAATTACCCCGCTACAAGTTGTAGTAATAGGAGAATCAAAGCCTTCCTTTATTTATAGTCTCAATATCATCAATCGCCTTCGCGTGTACTTTTGGAAACTGAATAAGTTTCTTTGAGACTTACTACAGCACAATACTCAATTGTGTTTCTCCAACATAGTAATAATTGGCTCTTCGAGAGCTCTCAATTAATTTTGTACTACCACAGACTGAGGTTCGAGATCCTCACATTCTTGCATTCCGTATTTTCAAGAGTCTCAGGCTCAATAGATTCTTCGTGAATCTCGGAATTAATCAAATCATGAGCGTCCTCATGTGATTCTTTCATAGTGTCATTTAGATCGTTCTTTTTCCTCTTTCTAGGATTTCGATCTTTTGGAACCTAATGGTCTGCCACGCTTCTGGCGTGCATTTGACTCATTGGATATGACACTAGATATTCGTCCAATAGGGACTTCAATACGGATCGGAACATTTTCCGCGTGAATGTGGGATTTCGTTATCCTCTTCAAGTCCGTAAATGCGTCAGGCATTTGATTTGCTATTCTTTGCAAATGGATAATCTTTTGTACCTCCTTCTTTCAAATAGAGGTATGTGGATCAAGATGAGATAATGATACATTTTTCCACAAAATTTCCCATTTGGTTTCACCGACTTCTCCCCCTAATTTTGGGAAAAGTGTCTCATCAAATTGACAGTCTGCAAATAGTGCAGTGAACAAATCTCCTGTCAATGTTTCGAGGTAGCGAATAATGGAGGACGATTCATACTCAACATATATTCCTAACCTTCTTTGCAAACCCATTTTTGGTGCGGGATGGCGGTGCTACAGGCACCTATACTGCGCATCCAAAGCTTCTTAAATGGGATATATTGGGTTCATGACCCAAAACCAATTGCAATGGGGAATATTTGTGTCAATTCGTCAGTCAGAGACGAACTAGCATTGCTGCATGCAACATGGCGTGACCCCAAACCGAAGTGGGCAGCCGACGAACTAGTATTGCTTCATGCAAAATGGCGTGACCCCAAACCGAAGTGGGCAGCCGACAAACTAGTATTGTTGCATGCAAAATGGCGTGAACCCAACCGAAATGGGCAGCCACGTTTTCATGAAGAATTCAAGATTATTCTCATCTATTATCCATTAACTTTGCAAACGCAAGGTTGCGTGATGGCAACAAGCACACATTAGACCATCTACAGGATGCGTCTATCAAGACCATGAAATACCTAAACTACCCACTAGGTGGGTGAATAGGTCCACAAATGTCCCCTTGTATACGTTCCAGAAACTGGGGTGACTCAGTCCCAACCTTTGTTGGGGATGGTCTGATAATCAGCTTGCCTTGATAACACGAAGTGCAAGGATATTCATTACCTGAGAGAATTTTGAAATTCTTTAACGGATGCCCATATGAGCTTTCTATAATCCGTCTCATCATGGTTGATCCTGGGTGACCCAGTCGATCATGCCAAAGTACAAATGTATTGGACTCAGTATTCTTTAGATTTACTGTTGAATGTGCCTCAATTGCACTAATTCTTGTCCAATACAGGCCACAAGATAAAGACGGGAATTTCTCAATAACCCTCTTTTGGCCGGAGACATTCTTTAAAGTGAGGACGAGATATTCAAGATTATCTTCATCCATTGTCTCAATATTGTAGCCATTCCGGCGTACATCTTTAAAACTCAACAAGTTTCTCATAGACTTGGAGGAGAACATAGCATTCTCTATGATTAACGTCGTGCCCTTGGGCAGAGTTACATTGGCTCTTCCGGAGCCTTCGATCAATTTACTTTCCATGGTATGACATACAAAAGAAATACAGGAACATAAGAATAAGCAAGTTCAATTCCTTTTGTGTCGCATAATATTTTCAAAATCTGCTACTAACAATTGACAAACAAAATCAGATATGTTGTCCATAATCAATTACTTTGCAGTTTGAAAATTTCAGCGTTTTTCATAAGACAATCGATTATTAAACCCACACAATCGATTGTTGGAACATAGACAATCGATTGTTATACATAGACAATCGATTGTGGATGATTTTTGAAAAGTTCCAGATTACACTGCCTAATGACAATCGATTGTTAGATATAGACAATCGATTGTGGGTGATTTTTGAAAAATTCCAGACCTCACTGTTTCAAGACAATCGATTGTTAAACAAAGACAATCGATTGTTGGCTATTTTTGAAAATTCCAGCACTGTTTCAAGAATCGATTGTTAGCCAAAGACAATCGATTGTTGATCAATTGTTTTTCAACTTTAATGCGAAAATAGTTGATAATCGACTAGTTTTTCAGGCTAGTCGATTACCCCCACTGGAAAATAAAAGTTTTATTGATATTTGAGCATATTGAAGAACTAATACAAATATCATATCATGAACTAGCTAATACGAGCTAATACTAATGACTATTAGTTTATTCATTAACTAATACAAATAAATCAAACAGCTCCATCTTCTTTCATCACCGATCCATCATCGATTAGGTGGTCTATCTTCCCATCGGGTTGCTTAAAGAAGTCTGCCACATCCAGGTGGGTGAAGTCAAAGTTGTCGTCAGAGACAAAATTCGTTTCAGGGCGTTTACTCTTTCGAGATGCTTAATAAAGGTCAACCAAATTTTATGGTATACGGCAAGACTTAGACCAGTGCCCGTTTTCACCGCAACGATAATATATAGTTTATAAACTATTTGCTTTTGGATTCTTATCGTATCGTGCTTGTGGCAGAGTGACCAACTTCAGGTTTGTCATCTCTCTTCTTTAAGCCTTTCCACAAGATGGGTGAATCCTTGATGTTGAGATGTTCAATCTTCAAACTTTCATCAAGGTGATGGCGCAAGTAAATCAAGGCCTTCGTATAGTTTTGGGTGGATGCATTATTTCTGTCTTTAATGGCGTCTCCAAGACCCATAGCATCTAAGTGGATTTCATCATCCAACACCCATGTCATATAGTTCTTGCCCGAAATTTCAAGGGCAACGAACTTTCTTTTCATAATGTCAGACATAATCGAAAATTAAATTAGGAAGAGGGAAATACCTTAGATTTTTCGAGAATGGGACTTGAGATGGTAGAGTCTCGTGCTGATAACGTGTTATAAACTAAAGCAAAAGACAAGAACAATAGAACAAGAACAATAGCAATAGAGAGAAGAGTAGAGAGAGTTCTTCTTATTGAGTTGAGAGAGGTGAATTACAATGGTAGAGAGCACCTCTATTTATAGGAAGAGGAATGACTTAGCTTCAAGCTAAAACTCTTAGACATTCACTCTAAATAGACTTCTATTTTATAATATTTTTGTCCAAAAAGAATTTCATTTTTTAATATTAAAATAAAATAACTTAAATTTTTAGAAGATACTTTATAATTTATATACACACAAATATCTATTTTTTCAAAACCAAAGTTTCAAAATTGCTATAAATAAAATTGTATTTTAGGTGAAAGTCTATATTTAGAGTGATTTTAGGGCTTATTACTTGGTAGCTAAGTCAATTTTTCTGTATAAATAGAGGGTTTCTATTCCATTGTAATTCATCCCAAAATCAATACGAATTATCTTTCTTTTCTCTGCAATATTATTCTTTTTCTTTTACTGTTTTATTTCATGTTATCAGCACGAGACTCTACCGTCTCAAGAAGCTCTTTGAGAAAATTAAGGTATAACTTTTCTCCTCTTTTAATTATGCTGATATTATGAAAAGAAAGTTCTTTGCCCTTGAAATTTCGGGCAAGAACTATATAACAGTGGTGTTGGATGCTAAAATCTATTTAGATGCAATGGGTCTTGGAGATTCCATTAATGATAAAAATGAAGCATCTACCCAAGACTGTGCGAAGACCTTAATTTCTTGCGTCATCACCTTAATGAAGGGTTGAAAATAGAATATCTCACACTCAAAGATCGACTAGTTTTGTGAAATGGTTTAAAGAAAAGATATGATAACTTGAAGTTGGTCACTCTTCCACAAGTACGATATAATTGGGCTCATTTGAGGCTCCAAGAATTTAAGGCTGTTTCTGAATATAATTTTGCGATGTTTTAGAAATTACTTCTAAATTAAAACTTTGTTAAAATAGTATCACTGGCTATGAGATGCTTGAAAAAACGTTAACAATGATTCATGCCTCCAACATGGTCTTGCAATAGCAGTACCGAGAAAGGTTCAAGCGAAACAACGACTTGCTCATGAGAAATCACGAAAATCGATCCACTAGGTCTACACCATTACCTGAAGTAGATGAGGTGTATTCACATTATGCTAAGCGTGGAAAAGGTCGTGGTCGTGGCCAAGGAAGAGATTTTTCTAGTATTAATAATCCTCCAAAGAAAAATAATCACCCAAAGTGAAGAGGGGAAGATGATAAGCCAAGGCAAAGGGTTCAGAAACTGAATGCTATCATTGCGATGAAAAGGGCATTGGGCAAATATTTGTCGCACATAAAGAAGATATTTGGTTGAGCTTTATAAAGCATCCCTAAAGAATAAAGCCCCTGAAGCTAATTTTGTCTCTGACAATGAATTTGACATCATCCACTTGAATGTGGCAGACTTCTTTGAGCACCCTGATGGAAAAATAGACCACTTGATCGGTGATAAATTCGTGATTAAAGAAGATTGAGAAGTTTGATTTTTTTTGCCGATTCGTAATAGTTAGTATCGTAGTTTTTGCATGAGTACTAATTTCTCAATTAGTATTAATTAGTTTCGCTATAGTTGTTTATTTAATAAAGTTTTAGTTCTGTCTGATTTTATTTTGATTAATCGTTGTTTGTTATTGATTTGGTTTACTTAACTTTTCTGTTGACTAGCAAAACATTTTTATTACAAATTTTGAGAGACAATTTGGCAAAAGAAACGATTTTGCTACTAGAACGTAGCAGTATCCACTTATATTTGAATTATTTAATAAGAATGCTTTTTCTTTCTTTTTTTAATTGCTGGAACAAGAAAAAGGTTTGAGCGGACAGCCATACCTCTTATTCATGCAAACTGCATGTAAAGCCATACCTCTTATTCATGCAAACTGCATATTTTTATATGCATAGATATATCAAGATTCTAATGAATTAATTCAAATAGAGTCCAAAGTGTGTTGATATGTCTTTAAAAGGGGCAGCTAGGCGCATTACTAGCGTCTCCTCTCTTTATTTCATTTTTCTGGATACTAATAATATTTATTGTATTATCTTTTACATTGTGTTAGTCATATATGTGGTGTTATAATTACATTATTTTTAGCTTCGTAATTATTTGTATCATAATTAGAATTTGTTCAAAATTGCATTAAAAGTCAATATTGAGTTATTGATTTAACTTTGTTTCTTTCCCTTTTTCTCTGAAAATACTAATATTTATTCGTATATTTTTTTTTTGCATGCCAAACCGTGGAAAGCAAATATGGATATTTCACAAAGCAAACTTGGACTAAAGTTTAATTGTAAAAATATTTATTTAATTGATTCATATACGACACATACAACATTCAAAGAGAATAAATAATTTCTCTCATTTAAGTATGTGTAAGACAGAAGTTATTACAATTTCTGGTAGTAGTAATATCATTGAAAGCTCTGGAGGAGCTACTATAACTCTGCGTTGGAAACAATATTTATCATAGATAATGCAATGTTCTCCTCTAAGTCCAAAAGGAACTTGTTGAGTTTTAAAGATATCCGTCGAAATGGATATCATATTGAAACAATAGATGAGAATAATCTTGAATATCTCATCATTACCAAGAATGTCACTAGATAAAAAAAAAAGTTATTGAGAAGTTCACATCTTTACATGTGGTCTGTACTTGACAAGAATTAGTTCAATTGAGACACATTCTATCGTAAACCAAAAGGTTACTGATTCCAATACTTTTTTACTTTGACATCATCGATTGAGATATCGTGGATCAATTATGATGAGACAAATTATAGAAAACTCAAATGGGCATTCATTAATGAATTTACAGATTCTTGAGATAATAATTTTCTTGAACTTCTTGTTATCAAGGAGAAATTAGTGAAATCAAATAGAAAATTTCGTGAAAAATCCATCATTATATTATCTTGATCCGCGTGGCTTTATTTGCGAAAAAGAGGTACAAATATTATCCATTTATAGAGATGTCACGACCCTAAATCCGATGGCGCCCAACATAACTGCTAGGCAAACCCAACCAATTTCACTCTCAACCCGAGCATAAAGCTCGAAACCATTTGTTTTAAAATCATTAACAGCATTGAAACTAAAAGTATAACTGATAGATAGAAATAATCCGAAAATCAACAATACTGAGCAACCTCCCAAGACATCGGGATCATGAGTCTAGAGCCTATAACAATATAAAGAAATAAAACCCCATACTACAAATGATCAAGCTGCGGAAATAATAATAAGGGAATAGGGAAAGAATCGGGTCAAGCGAACGTCAGGCACCTACCTCGACAACTCCAATAAAACTCTAAAGCAGCAATTATCACAGCTAAACTTCCAACATACATGAATCTGCACGCAAGGTGCAGGGAGTAAAGTGAGTACTTCCAACTCAGTGGTAATAAGAGAGAATAATAACTGAGCGATAAGAAACACGTATGGGTACACCAAAATACTATAAAAGACAGTACAACCCTGTGAGAAAAACCGTAATACTATGAAAAATCCTTTAGAAAATCTCGGGATCGATTAAAAATCTCTTTTACAAAATATCCCTCTTCCTTTTCAATAGCCAAGCATATGAATGTTATATCAGTTAGAGCAAGTCGGCCCATAATCGGCCCCTTGGGCACAGCACTCCTTAAAATATAACACTGAGGTATCTGGTCAACAAGGCAAGTAACAGTATGTGTGCCAATGATATATGAGCGCTAAATGTCATGCCACGCAGTACAAGTAGAAGTGGATGCATGAATGAAATGCAATGCATATGACCGCTACGACGCATAGCCCGATCCATTTGGGTACCCTGCGCTCACTGGGTGTGTACAGACTCCGGAGGGGCTCCTACATCCTATGTGCTATAATACTGCGGCGTGCAGTCCGATCCATACAATATACTACCGCGGCGTGCAGTCCGATCCATAAAATATACTACCGCGGCGTGCAGTCCGATCCATATAATATATTACTGTGGCGTGCAGTCGGATACATGCATGTATATGTATATACTGTTGCGGCGTGCAGCCCGACCCATATCTCAGTCCAGCAATGCACATAAGCCCACTGGGCAATAGTAAAATAGAAGTTCTCAGCTCAAAATGTCAGTAAAATATCCTTTAGGTTTTCAACTCTTAGAAAAATGGTTGAGTTTGCAAAATAGTATTTAGAACCTTGGACTGAGATCAAATAATATGCAACGTGATACAAAATAGTGATATCAATCCCTGAAGAATTCAAATAATCGGCACGAAGCCCAAAATATGGCGATCAGCCCAAATTATGATAGCATCAAGTAGTTTTCAATCAATCACGTAGTAAAATCGACAACCGAGACGGACCAAGTCACAATCCCCAACGGTGCTCGACCCAACGCTCATACATGGCATGCAGGTCACTACAATACAGCACTATGATGTGCAAATCCGGGGTTTCAAACCCTCAGATATCATTCACAAGTATTACTCACCTCGAACCGGCAAAATCTCAAGCATGTGATGCCTTTTCCCCTCCAATCGGCCACCACGCGCATCAAGTCTAGCAAAAAATAGAGCGAATACATCACACTATGCAAATGAAACAATACCCAATCGGAAACTATTGAATTATAGCAAAAACTCGAAATTAGCAAAACCTGAGCCCCGGGCCCGCTTCTCGAAAAAATACGAAACTTACATTTCCAGAATCCTCATCTCGCCACGAGTTCATACATACCAAGAACCCCCAAATCCGAGCTCAAATGACCTATCAAATCCAATATGAAATATCAAAACTTAAGCCCTAGTTTCTTCAATTTTATACCCAAATTCAGAGAATTAATGGATGATTCTTTGATTAAATAATTTTTATAGGACCACGTGACTCACCACCAATCACTTCCCGTTGAAACCCTCTTCAATATCCACCAAGAAGCTCTCAAAATGACCAACCATGGAGGAAAAATGACCCAAAATCGAGGATGAAATGATATAAAACATTATGCCCAGGTCTGAAGCCCTTCTATGCGATCGCGAACCAGGTCTTGCGATCACAATGGACAAAATTTCCTCAACCTCAAAATGAACTACGCGATCGCAGCAATACGTATGTGATCGCACTGCTTTGAGACACAACCCTATGCGAACGCAAGCAATATTATGCGATCGCAGAGAAAATATCCAGCCTACCCAGACTCTTCTATGTGATTGCGTCCAAGATATTGCGATCGCATATGCCTAAATCCTGCAACACCTGATTCTGCTATTTCTGCAACTCCCAAAGGCTACAAATGGTCTGATTGACCATCCGAAATCGTCCCGAGACCCCCGGGACCTCAACCAAATATACCAACACATCCCAAAACATCATACGAACTTGTTCCAATCCTCAATACACATCAAACAATGTAAAAACCATTAAAAACACATCGGATTCAAGCCTAGTTTTCTTCAAAACATCCGAAACTCGTATTCGATCAAAAATCCGACCAAACGACGTCCGAATGACCTGAAAATTTGCAGACATATCCAAAATCACCTAACGAAGCTACTGAAACTCTCGTAATTCCATTCCGACCCTCAGATCAAATCTCACCTGCCAACCGGAATCCGCCAAAATTTAAACTTCGCCAATTTAAGCCTAATTCTACACCGGACCTCCAAATTCAATTTCGATCGCACTCCTAAGTCACAAATCATCCCCCGAAGCTAACCAAACCATCGGAATTCACATCCGAGCCCTCTAACCACATAGTCAACTTCCGTTGACTTTTCTAATACAAGTTTTCTTCTAAGAGGCTATGTGCCTTATTTTCAACCAAAACCAATTCAATTAAACTCGATCAACTCTAATACTGACATTGAGAAATGAAGCAACGCCATAAGGGGGAAACGGGGTAGTAACTCACGTGACAACGGTTCGGGTCATCACATCCTCCCCAACTTAAACAAACGTTCGTCCTCTAGCATACCCAGAGTTATACTAGAAGCAACCCAACAGCTGAATGACCTTACCAAGAATATACTCAGGGTGATCCCACGTCACCCGATTTCACATAGGTCCGATAACACAATATAGCTGGAATTTCACAATCTATCTAAACCATAAACCACATTGCACTTCCCGAAATCATGCACCAGATCAAAATCTCACGTCTGCATTCAGAATAAACCCAAACCAACTGTAATAACCAATACTCGGCACTCCAGGTGAGACCATATAATATACTACACAACCCAAACACTCGAGACGATGGCCTCTATTCACAGCAATTGCCCACAATAACCGAATACCGATAGAAAACCTTTTTATTAGCTAAAGTCTTATTCCAACTCTTTCATATACTGCCAACGGTAACTGAAACACGCGATATGCTGAACCCATATCTCATATCAACCATTTATGAATCCATTTTCCTCTTGACTGATACTACAACAGATTTTCGAGCCAAACCTCGATATTACCTTTCAACAAGCTGAATCAAATTGGTTCGTTCTCATTAATGACTCCAATGATCACTTCGACTCTAACCACCCCTCTGGTGATATGACACCTCGGCCTAAGCCACAACTTGCGTAATACACGCACCAATGAGAAGCAGTTGAACATACTCAAATCATGACAATGACTCAAATGAAAGAGCTGTACCTCAAGCTCAACAGTATCATGACAACACAAAACTGAGATCCCGTCTCATATCATAGAAATAAAGTATATGAATTCTTCTCGAAAGGTAATAACTTTACGTGGCCTTGCCATAACGCGCGATCCTATCCAAAAACTATTACCCCATGAAGCACCACAAGTCACCATGCTCAACACGATCATCCACGCACAGATTGAGGTCTAAAACCACGCAATCCATCACACCTACGGTGGAGCAATTAATATACACTATCTAATCTTGAAAGGACGCAACCAATGCGTTCGCCGAGCAACACCCAATACGGATTTTCCTCAGAAACCAGGAAGCTAGGCATACAAAGCAACATATAGAAAACTCTTCTCCACATCACACTGTTGCGGCGTGCAACCCGATCCAAATAACATACCCGTGGCGGCGAGCCACTCTATCCATACATATATCTCACAAATGGAGATGCACATCGAGCCAAATTTGCTCATTACCATAAACACATATAGTCCCATGCGCGGCCACAAGTAACGCATCCGAAAAGTCCGTCAATATTGGAACAGAACCAATGGTAGAAACCTCTGCACTGACATCCGCCACAAAGGCCCAATTAAAAAAGAAATGCTTGCCAGCCGTCCTCCGGTCTCTAGAATACAAGCTACCCTGCTAGAGCATAATCGACACACAGCCTGTGGCATTTTTCGAAATAGCCCATAACACATTAGTCTAGACAACCTGACATTGGAACAACCAGTCTGCCATCTAATATCATAACCCAAATTTAACGTGCCAAGCAACGAAATATCCGCTCGGACCTCCAATTTCCATAACCGCTAGACGATGTCGATACACACGATCTACAACCACTGCATAGTCGGATCACGAGAACTTCTAGTCTCTAACACATATAACAAACATCAAGTATCCATTCATACCACGAAAGATATTCAAAAAAATTTCCCTGTGCCAGCAACAACTCAATTGTCAACAGTCGATCCAACAAGGGAATACCGCAATACCACCAAATATTATCAGCTTACATTACCTTGCCCCTTCTCTGAACATATACCCCCGCCAAATCACTAGCATAGCAATACCATCTCCCTTAATCATGTGAAGATCGATTCTTATATCACATGCAGCTGCCCGTGCTGCTCAAGAATTTAATGACTTCCCGTTATATTATGGACTGAACCAAAACCTTGAACACGCAAATCTCATTCTTCATATCATAACACATAGACCATACCACACTAGTATAACATGAGGATTTCTATCTCTCTCCTGCGCCCGCAGACATCGACGCACTCAACTAGTCAAGAACTTTCATGATCCCATATAGGAGAAAAATTATTACACACTCCATGCTTCGCATACCCATAGGAAATATACTCATTTTCAAACCACGGTAAAACACATCAAGAACTCTTTCTCCCAAATCCGTTGCACAAGCTAAACTGCAAGGACTGAATCCTTCTACCCCAAACCAAGTTAAGCAAACTGCCAGCACTTTAAAACTTTGTTGCACAATACCTGTAAGGCTCATTATCTCGAACACATTCAATAATTAATTATATCCTTACCATACCGATTCAGTTCATTATCAAGCTATTCCATTTATCCAATTTCCTCCCCGATTCATCTTTAATTTGATATTCTCCCTTGCTGTAGCACCACAATACCTCAACCCAGGTTACCAAACGAGACTCGCACATAAAACCACATTGTCTAAGACACATAGGCCACCGAATACCCTCTTAACGTTTCCCAGAAGTACCACATTCCAGAATACTTTAGTTTGAAGAAATTCATGCGATTCTGAATTCGTTTACCATTACCTCCCAAATGCGGACTCGTTAGAATCCCATGATTAACACAAAGTACTAGAAGTCTTGATCTTTTCTAATGAAAACACAGTCTCTAGCCACATACATAAACTTAAAACACTTGATTGTTACATGCAAAATCCTGAACACAGTAAAACCATTCTCGAGAGTCATTCACTCTTATTCAACTGTAATTCACCTGCTCTAGATGAACGGAACCCCTCGTGCCTTATTGGTACCCTGACACCGAAGAACATGATTTTATACAGATACAAACAACCATCTTTCTTCTTTATACACTAAGCATTATTTATCATCAACGGCTCAAAACATCCCAGTATTTTCTCACACCTACGAAGCACCATATAAACTTTATCAAAATTTTCCTTCATACGCGTCATTATCGGCTCAATTTCTGCGACCAAAACTGATCTGCCAACATACCCTAAGACAGAACCAACATAGTACCTAATAGTGTAATAAGCTAATCAATAGCAACCTCCCCAACATGGCTTGAAGCCAAATGCCAGGGCACGCTTAATAAATCGTTAATACTTTTACCCTAATGAAACCAAAACATTATATGAGATTAAACTCAAGTCATTTACAAGTTTTGAAGACACAGGTCATCTAGTATTATAACTCTTTTGAAATTCTTCTCATTCATTCCGCAACAGTTAAGCCCACTCTAGGCAACAAAATTTATACTATGTTCCCGAATTCAAAAATTTCGACAGAGTTTCCTTTGTAAGTGAGCCCATCCACCTGTCATAGAATCACCAAAACTATCCTAACAATACGCCCACAACTTGACAAAGTATCACAATGTATATCAACAACATTAATCTCAATATTTTTTTTGTATACCTTTCACCGCCATACACATAACACAGCCATTAAGCCTTCCTGAGTCAGAACTCGTACCGCCATACGAATTGTACTACACTTCCCAACTAGGATTACGAAAAATATTATTCACGCGCCCATAACTTGGGGCTACACAACGAATCACATAGCAAACAACCACTTAAAAGCTCATCTATTAAGCATCAGACTTCTTCGTCATTACCAAAATCACATAGATACACCTTACAGTATTGACATACTCATCACATGATATCCCACCGCCAACCCGGCTAATAAGAATATTACTGAACATATAAGTTCAAAACACTTGCTCATGCAATCAGCACCTCGGTGCTCAAGCCATAGGCAAAGATCCGACCCCAAGTCCTCCTGACTGGCTCAACATAAACTCACGGAGATTACATCTCGCCCCTCGATCGGGGAATCACAAGCCATCCCGGCACAAATACTACTGAGCGCTCGCGTGCGCATACAGACGTATGGAAGGAATTTCAAGAATTATATCACAAGCTGAATCAAGTACGCACGATAAGAATTCCAAGAAAGTGAAGTTTTCCTAGAGGTTCTGCAGCCTCTTGTGGATAAGTACAGACGTCTCCGTACCAATCCGTGAGACTCTACTAACCGGCTCATGACTCATGAGGCCTAGTAACCTAGGATCTGATACCAACTTGTCACGACCCCAAACCCCATCGTGATGGCGCCCAACACAACTGCTAGGCAAGCCCGACCATTTTTACTCTCAATCCGAGCATAAAGCTCGAAACCATTTGTTTGAAAATTATTAACAGCATTGAAACTAAAAGTATAACTTATAGATAGAAATAATCCGAAAATCAACAATACTAAGCAACCTCCCAAGACCTGGGGATCATGAGTCTAAAGCCTCTAACGATTCAGAGAAATAAAACCCCATACTACAAATGATCAAAACTGCGGAAATAGTAATAAGGGAATAGGGAAAGAGAAAAATCAACAATACTAAGCAACCTCCCAAGACCTGGGGATCATGAGTCTAAAGCCTCTAACGATTCAGAGAAATAAAACCCCATACTACAAATGATCAAAACTGCGGAAATAATAATAAGGGAATAGGGAAAGAGTCGGGTCCTGCGAACGTCAGGCAGCTACCTCGACAACTCCAATAAAACTCTGAAGTAACAATTATCACAGCTAAACTTCCAAAATACCTGAACCTGCACGCAAGGTGCAAGGAGTAAAGTGAGTACTTCCAACTCAGTGGTAATAAAAGAGAATAATAATTGAGCGATAAGAAAACACGTATGGGCACACCAAAATGCTATAAAACACAATACAACCCTTTGAGAAAAATCGTAACACTATGAAAAATCCTTTCAAAAATCTCAGGATCGGTTAAAAATCTCTTTTACAAAATATCCCTTTTCCTTTCAATAGCCAAGCATATGAATGCTATATTAGTTAGAGCAAGTCGGCTCATAATAGCCCCTTGGGCACAACACTCCTTAACATATAACACTAGGGTATCTGGTCAACAAGGAAAGTAACAGTATGTATGCCAATGATATATGAACGCTAAATGTCATGCCACACAGTACAAATAGGAGTGGATGCATGAATGCAATGCAATACATAGGACCGCTACGGCGCGTAGCCCGATCCATTTGGGTACCCTGCGCTCACTGGGGGTGTGTACAGATTCCGGAGGGGCTCCTAAAGCCCAAGCACTATAATATTGCAGCGTGCGGTCCGATCCATATAATATACTACTGCGACGTGCAGTCCGATCCATATAATATACTACTGCGGAGTGCAGTCTGATCCATGCATATATATATATATATATATATATATATATATATATATATATATATATATATATATATATATATATATATATATATATATATATATATATATATATTGTTGCGTCGTGAAGCCCGACCCATATCTTAGTCCAACAATGCACATAATCCCCTTGGGCGATAGTAAAATAGCAGTTCTCAGCTCAAAACATCAGTAAAATATCCTTTAAGTTTTCAACTCTTAGAAAAATGGCTGAGTTTGCAAAACAGTAGTTAGAACCTTGGACTGAGATCAAATAATATACAACGATATACAAAATAGTGATATCAATTCCTGAAAGGATTCAAATAATTGACACGAAGCCCAAAACTTGGCGATCAGCCCAAATCATGATAGCATCAAGTAGTTTTCAGTCAATCACGTAGTAAAATCGACAACCGGGATGGACCAAGTCACAATCCCAACGGTGCTCCACCCCACATTCATACCTGGCGTGCAAGTCATGACAATACAGCATTATGATGTGCAAATCCGGGGTTTCAAACCCTCAGGATATCATTCACAAGTATTACTCACCTCGAACCGGTGAAATCTCAAGCTTGCGACACCTTTGCCCCTCCAATCGACCTCCACGCGCGTCGAGTCTAGTTAAAAATAGAGCGAATACATCACAATATGCAAATGGGGCAATACCCAATCGAAAACTATTGAATTATAGCAAGAAACTCGAAACTAGCAAAATCGATCCCCCGGCATGCTTCTCAAAAAATTACCAAACTTATATTTTCAGAATTCTTTTCTCGTCGCGAGTTCATGCATACTAAGAAATCCCACATCCGAGCTCAAATGACCCATCAAATCTCAATTTGGAATATCAAAATTGAAGCCCTAATTTCTTCAATTTTATACCCAAATTCAGAGAATTAATGGATGATTCTTTGATTAAATCATGTTTCTAGACCACGAGAATCACCTTCAATCACTTACTGTTGAAACCCTCTTCAATATCCACCAAGAAGCTCTCAAAATTACCAACCATGGAGGAAAAATGATCCAAAATCGCGGATGAAATGATATATAACATTCTGCCCATGTCTGAAGCCCTTCTAGGCGTTCGCGAACTAGGTCTTGCGATCGCAATGCACAAAATTTCCCTAACCTCAAAATGAACTACGCGATCGCAGCAATACGTATGCGATCACACTGCTTTGAGACACAACACTATACGAACACAAGCAACATTATGCGATCGCAGAGACCAAATATCCAGTCTGCCCAGACTCTTCTATGCGATCGCGTCCAAGATATTGTGATCGCATAGGCCTAAATCCCGCAACACCTGATTCTGCAATTTCTGCAACTCCCAAAGGCTACAAATGGTCCGGTTGACCATCCGAAATCGTCCCGAGGCCCCCGAGACCTCAACCAAATGTACCAACACATCCCAAGACATCATACAAACTTATTCCAATCCTCAAAACATATCAAACAATGCTAAAACCATCAAAACACATCAGATTCAAGCCTAGTTTTTTTCAAAACTTTCGAAACTCGCATTCAATCAAAAACCCGACCAAACGGCGTCTGAATGACCTCAAAATTTACAGACATATACAAAATCACCTAACAAAGCTACTTCAACTCTCGGAATTCCATGCAGACCCTCGGATCAAAATATCACCTACCAACCGGAATCCGCCAAAATTCAAACTTCGCCAATTCAAGCCTAATTCTACACCAGACCTTCAAATTCAATTCCGATCGCACTCCTAAATCACAAATCATCCCCCAAAGCTAACCGAACCACCAGAATTCACATCCGAGCACTCTAATCACATATTCAACTTCCGGTTGACTTTTCTAATACAAGCTTCCTTCGAAGAGGCTATGTGCCTTATTTTCAACAAAAACCAATTCAACTAAACCTGATCAACTCTAAACTGACATTGAGACATAAATCAACAACATAAGGGGAAAATGGGGCAGTAAATCACGTGACAACAGGTCAGGTCGTCACAAGAAAATAGCAAAATCAAATGCAGATGCATTTATAGATCTGAAAAGGATAACAAAATAACATATTCCTACAGAGAATATTCAAATCCGTATTGATGTCCCTGTTGGAAAATCTTCTAATGTCATATTTAGTGAGTCAAAAGCATGCCTAAAGCGTGATAGATTATTGGGTTATATGGATGGTAATTCTAGAAAAATAAAAATAAATTATGAACATGACAGTACGAAAAAATCTCATAAAGGAACCCATGATTAACCAATCTTGAGTTTAGGGTTATTCATAAAAATCCGAAAATCCGAACCAAATCGAAAACCAAACCAAATCAACTAAAAACCCAATACTTTTTGGTTTGGTTTGGTTTTGGTTTTGAAATTTAAAAACCGATCAAATTTGGTTGGGTTTTGATTTAATTAAAAAAAATGAACCAAACTGAATATAGGAATAGCTATTTTAAATTTATTATTACACCTATATATATGTATACTTTTATACAAAGTTTTAAAATTTTTATAGTAAATATTAATCGTCTGCACTTTTAGTACATGTTTTTACCTTTTCATTCTAGTTTAATTAGTAGTTTTCTTTTGTTGAGGTAAGAATATATTTCATGTTAAAAATAATATATTTTCAACTGATTCCTTAATTATTCATCACTATTTGATTCAACTATCATCAATATATCTTGGTAAATAATAGATTTCTCAAAGGGCAATTGATTTGATAGTGTTACATTGAAAATGTAGTCGCTGAAATGTGTGTTTGGTAGTGTATGTCTTATATTTAAGAAAAAACTAATAAATAATCGAAAAAACCGAAAAACCGACATATATCGAACCGAGAAAAAATTGACTTAATTAGTTTGGTTTGGTTCTAATATTTGAAAAATTGACATACTTGGTTTGGTTTCTTTTTTGGACAACCCCGATCCAAACCAAACCATGAACACCCCTACTTGAAATTCATGAGGAAATCATTGAGCCCGAGACTCACGAAAATAAGGAACTATCAATAAACCCAGTCGATATTGAGATGAATTTGAATTGATTGGATATAGTGGTGAATTATGTCTTTATATATAATGTTGCATCTAGAATTATGCAAGATAGTGAGGATCTTGAACCTCAATCTAATGGAGAATGTCGATGAAGACGTGATTGGCCAAAATAGCAAGAAGCAATCCAATCTGAGTTGGATTCACTTGCGTAACGTGAAGTTTTTGGGACTATAGTCCAAACACCTAATGGTATTAAGCCTGTTGGCAATAAATGGATCTTTGTACGTAAAGGCCTAGTGTCGATTATAAAAAGACATATTCACCTGTTATGGATACAATAATATTTTGTTATCTCGTTAGTTTCATTGTCCATGAAACCTTGACATGCATTTAATGAATGTGATTACCGCCAACCTTTATGGCTCACTTGATAATGAGATATAAATGAAAATTTTCGAGGGATTTAAAATGCATGACAAACATAATTCAATGTCCCTGGAAATATTTTCAATCAAATTGTAAAGATCTTTGTATGGTCTAAAGCAATCAAGACGAATGTGGTATAACCGTCTTAGTGAATATTTATTCAACAAAGGTTATATAAATGATGTCATTTGCCCATGTATTTTTATAAAAAAAAATAACATCAAAAATTTTTGTACTTGCCATATATGTTGATAGACATAAACCTTATTGGAATTCCTATAGAACTCCAAAAGGCAATTGATTATTTAAAAAAAGAATTCGAGATGAAAGATCTCATAAAGACAAAATTATGTCTCGATTTGCAAATTCAACATTTGGCAAATGGTATTTTTGTTCATCAATCTGCCTACATAGAAAAGGTATTGAAACGATTTTACATGGATGAAGCACATCCATTAAGTACTCTAATAGCTGTTCGATCATTTGATGTGAAAAAATATGTCCCAACCTCAAAAAAAGAATGAAGAGCTACTTGTTCCCGAAATACCATATTTATTGCAATTGATGCACTAATGTATTTTGCTAATACAACAAGGCCTGACGTATCTTTTTCAGTTAATGTCTTAGCAAGATATAACTCTGCTCCTACAGGTAGACATTGAAATAAAATTAAACACATATTGTGGTATCTAAAAGGGATTACCGATATGAGCTTATTTTATGATAATAATTACAGTCCTAATCTTGTTGGTTATGCCAATGCTGAGTATTTATCCGACCCACACAAGGCTTGATATCAAACGGGTTATGTATTTACATGTGGAGGCACTGCCATATCTTGGTGATCGGCTAAGCAATTAGTTGTAGCTACTTCATCTAATTATTCTGAGATAATTGATATTCATGAAGCAAGTCGATAATGTGTGTGGTTGAAGTCTATAATACATCTTATTCGAGATAAATATGGTTTGAAGTGTGATAAACTACCCACAATTTTGTATGAAGACAATGCAACATGCATACCCTTGTTAGGGAGGATTCATAAAAGGAGAAAGTACAAAGCACATATCACCAAAGTTATTTTTCATACATGATCTTCAAAAGAATATTGATATCAATATGCAACAAATTCCTTCAACTAATAGTATGGCTAATTTTGTTCACTAAATCTCTACCGACATCAACCTTCAAGAAGCTAGTGTACAAGATTGGGATGCGAAGGCTTAAGGATGTGAATCGATGCTCTCATCAGGAGGAGTTAATACGCATTGTACTTTTTTTCTTTAAGATTTTTGTCCCACTGGATTTTTCTTGCAAGGTATATAACGAGGCAGTCAAAAGGTGTATTTCTAATCATGTGTACTCTTTTTCCTTCTTTAGAATTTTTTTTCCCGCGAAATTTTATTTTAGTTAAGGTTTTAACGAGGGACATTATCTGCTGAATAGACATTCAAGGGGGAGTGTTATAAGTAGAATTGTATTCAAAGTGAATGTCTATATTTTAGAGAGATTTTAGGGATTATTACTTTGTGACTAAGTCACTCTTTCCCTATAAATGAAGGAGTTCTATTATATTATAATTCATCTCAAAATCAAAGAATTTTGTCTCTATTTTCTCTACTATATCATTCTTCTTTTTTTATTGTTTTATTTCAAAAATAAAATTTTCCCCTTAAATTTTGTGTCAATTAGAAAAAAACTACTCAAATTGGTGCTGTCAAGTGTTATTCTAAAGTAAGTGCACTTTTGGACATATGAATTGTAAAATTCCAACAAAAAAAGTGAGATATTTTTTGTGTTCAGATATGAATATAATTTGGATTGTTTTTTTTTTAATTTTTTGTTAGTGATATGAATGAAAATTTTTAAAAATAATTTTCTTGGAGTTCCTTAAATTCTAAATTTTATAATATTTAGGTAACAATTGAAAATTTTCGGGAAAAAGTAAAAACAAAATGGAAAAGTGAAAAAAATCGTATGTGGGAAGTAGGAAAAAAAAAGAGGAGGGATGAATTGAGGTCAATTTGCGAATACGCCGTCTTAAAGTTTGTGGGAATCCTTTTAGAACGCCGGCGGTTAACACATCGTCGATCATTCACTACTGAGTAGTGGGAGTTGCGGACAATTACTCGCATTCAGTTCAACAACGTTGTCGTCTCTTAGGAAGAATACCAAGTTGTTTGGTTAAACTTTCATATATGTTGTGAATTCAAATGGCATCGGGGCTATTATCCAGGACTCTCTTTGCCCCCCGCTTTCTCAAGTCTTCCACTTTCTACAAGCCTCAATTCTTTCTTTCTGCCTTCAACGTAAGTTTGCCCTAGTTGCTGTATGATTATAATTGCCTTTTCGATTTTGCTTAATGGTTTTTATTTCGTATGCCTGCATTTAGACGCCGGTCAGATTCTCTTTACTTGTCGCATGTCATATATCTATCTGAGCAGCTTTTTGCAACTTAATAACCCAATTGCATCATATGTTATGGTTCCAATAGCTCAATTTAAGGAAAATAGCAACTGCACTTCTATTCGCCTTCCAAATTCGATATTACAATGAAACTGGAAAAAACACCACTCAATTGGTTCAACAATTACAATAGGAAAATTATTATAACTGCAAAAAGTTAACTTTAGTTCTCTCCTAACTTCAACTTAATCCAGCTCGGAAATTGCTTGAACAGTCTCAATCACCAACTACACCAGCCATGGAAATACACCTGTTATTCAGTTTAATGAGAATAGAAATGGAGGGGCAACATTAATAGAAGAATAGGAGGGAAGAAGGAGAAGAACGTCAGAGGGGACTTCAGAGAGAGAAAGAAGAGGAAGAGGAAGAGAAAGAGAGATACCGGAATGCACCTTTATCACACTGGACAATGGGTTTTATATGTTGGAACGAGCAAATCTTGGCCATTGAGGGAAATTGATTGCAGCCCTCCAAAAACTGTGTCGTCTCGTCCTCTTCTTTCTTCTAAAATAGCTGATTACTTTTTTTGAGATGCAAAATAGCTGATTATAACATCATAGTTTAGGCAAAATTCATATGTCTATCAGTCTATATATTTGTACTCTAACTGACTTCCATATCTGTTGTCTTTTTCACGGCACATGAATGCACAGTTTTACATAATTCTTGATCAATTGCTATCTCCCTTTTTTGTCTGAAAAAAGAATTACAATCTCATCAGTCCATCTGATTTTAATTGATGACTTTGCTTCCTTTCTCATCAGTCCATCTCAAAAAGAATTACATGACCCTTAATAGGAAAGTCTGGAGGTCTAGTATCAGGGTTGTAGGATAGGGGCTCCTAGAGTTTTTCGTACTCCTCACCCGGGGTTGGGTGATGCTTGGCAGGGCTATCCATAGATGATTTGTGTTTGGATTGTGTCTCCCTTATGATAGTTATTTATGGTAGTTACTGTATGATATTATTGCATGCTATTTTATTTATGTTTCTTATGTTTAGATAATTATTTACGTTATTTCTGCTGGAGTTACTAATGCTCCTTTGTTTTTGTTTTTGTTTTTGTTTTGGCTTTCCTTCACTGAGCCGAGGGTCGATTGGAAACAGCCTCTCTGCCCTTTCGGGTAGGGGTAAGGCTCGTCTACATATTACCCTCCCCAGACCCCACTTTGTGGGACTAGGTAGTTGTTGTTGTTGTTGACTTTGCTTCCTTTCTCTGGTCTTTTACAATTTCAGAGTGTACTTTGTTAGTTAACCTTTTAATACGAGTATGAATAAGTTTTTGATCGAAGGGATTTATTTCCTTGAAGTCCATGACAAATTTTTGATTTCCTGTAAATCAAGGTAACATTATCACCTGGCTTTGCCTGTAGATGGCCAATTTGTGACCAGTATGTTTTTTATTTGCTTAATTTGTTAAAAGAAATGTTCCTCATTTGCTTAATCCTTGCAGAAGAAACCATTTTACTCCCAAGCTGCACCAACCTATTTCTCTTACAAGGTTGTGGGTTCTCTTACTTGTTGCGTGGCTTCATCAAGGGTGGGAACACGGCCAACATTCTCAACACTAGCTGTGTCCACCAATGAACCTGTTGTTTCAGTTGACTGGCTCCATGCAAACCTCAAAGAGCCTGATGTGAAGGTGTGTGATCGAACTCTTTATTTTTGTTCCTTCCCGTGGGGATTCAAAGTCATTTAGGACGGTGATAATGGTCATTCTAGACATATAAGAGCAAACCATTTCTGTTTTGGTTCTTTTCCAAAGCTTAGATAACCTAGAGATTATTCTTGTTCTTTTTTCTTAAAGGTGTTGGATGCATCTTGGTACATGCCAGATGAGCAGAGAAATCCACTTCAAGAGTATCAGGTGCTGCCCCCTGACTAGTACTTACTTTAATGGAACTACTTTATCTTGATTCAAATGCCCGCATGCCTTTTGTTGAAAGTACTCATAGACGGAATATTTTGTCCTCTACTAGTCACCTGTGTGCTTTTTTGTTCATCTGTGTGTGTGTTTGCGATATAGATTTACTTACTTCTATTTCAACAGGTTGCGCATATTCCAGGAGCACTCTTTTTTGATGTAGATGGTATATCTGATCGTACTTCAAATGTAAGATATTCTTCGTCCAAATTTTGTTTCTTCTTTACAAGAATATTTTGCTGCATAATGTAATCTTTTGCATTTTGGGACATCTTCTCAGGTGTCAGTATCTCTACTACTCTTCCGTCCTGTTTTCAATTTAAGTCATCTCTTCTATACCATAAGAGCTGTTTCACCAAACCGTCCAACATGTGTGTGAGATAGATCACGTCTTCTTTTTATTGTATACAATGCTTCATTTCTCTTTTGATGTTATCAGTTGCCACATATGCTGCCATCCGAAGAAGCATTTGCAGCTGCTGTGTCTGCTCTTGGAATCGAGAACAAAGATGGGGTTATTGTCTATGATGGGAAGGGCATTTTCAGCGCAGCTCGTGTATGGTGGTGAGTTAACTGATTATTGCAAACGGCAGATAAGCTCCTTTTGTCCAAAATGACTCACAAATTACAACATGTATAATCAGGATGTTTCGAGTTTTTGGACATGACATAGTTTGGGTTCTAGATGGTGGCTTGCCAAGATGGCGTGCTTCTGGATATGATGTTGAATCCAGTGCATCTAGTGACGCAATTTTGAAAGCTAGCGCTGCCAGTGAAGCAATAGAGAAAGTATATCAAGGACAGACGGTAAGTAAAAGCTTATTTCCGTGCTGCATTTTACTCGTGTATGTTAGAACAGAAAATTGGTACAAAAAAGAATCTTTCTTTAACCCTATAGCATGTCATCTTTGAAGCAATAGGATAGATTTAGTGGTGCCAAGATCTCTCTGCAACCCGAGGACAGATCATGAGTTTTCTCCACACAAAAAGTAGTTTCCGCCTTTAGAGGAG